>OY855910.1:440000-1052500 GCA_963693305.1 Meandrina meandrites | reverse complement strand
TCCCAAGCTCAGATCAGAATCATATACAGATTCGGTTTTGCCTAAAAACATGTTTTGCTGTAAAAAGTTTTTGTTTTGATAAGTGTGGACGACGTTGATTGTCCAAGCCGCCTTTTAAAAACAGTGGGTTTCAATTTGACTCCAAGAAACAGGCAGAGTTTAGGGTCCAAAGGGCTCTGAACTTAAAATTACATGGCTCAGTCATGACAGCAGAAAGCGCTCTTCTGGGCTCCAAGAGCAGAAAGGTATCGCGATTAATTCTCCATAACTAAAACTTCGTCACTCTGGTCTTCAAAAATATTCCATTAGCCTTTTAGACGTGGTTCCTTGTTTCTGAAGCTTAGACTGGCTTCAAATTTCAAAGGAAGAGGTCCTCGTACAGGTACTTTATCAGTGGTACAATGTGATAAACCCATAGGGTCGTTTATAAGAGCAGGAAGCAAATGAAATCAAGTCGCAAAATAAACAAGTTTCGTTAAACCTTGTTTGCAACATTATAAATCCAGTGGGGAAATGTTAAGTCTGATTTCATTTTCAGAACTTTAAATGTTTAAATCAAGGTGCATAGGTGTTAGCATGTTTTAAGCTTTGTTGTGACTGTGGCACAGAGGTTGTACGTCTGCTACAGCGATCAATTAAATTTGTAGAAAGTGAATGGTTTTACGATGTAATAGGGCAATCCTAGGTAATGCACGCGCATTTAAAGTCAGAAAACGACGTCAATTTGCCGGAATTTTAGCAAGAAAATGAACGTTTAGAGGCATGATATAATAGTTCTTTAATCTGTTGACTTAATTATCTACTGGTCACAACAGACTCCTTGCTCCAGTGATCCTTGTTTGAACCAAGCAACTTGTGTGGCCAAGTACGAAGACGACGAGTATCAGTGCGCATGCGCCCTAGGATCTGAGGGACGGCACTGTGAAATAGGTAAAAACCCTAAAGGTGGAATTGAGCATTTAATGAATTCTTAAACTTTTCGTTGCTGTTTTTACTTGTTTATTTTAAGTAATCTTACGTTTTATAACATCTGAGCTCCGTATTTTCATTTGATCAAGGGAATATTAAAACGGAAAATATAGACGGCATGATCCTGACGGCTGAAGCGGTCAAAAATAAACAGAGTGGATAAAACAACTAAAACGTATTGAAAAAACTTTCCCTATATTTCGGTTTGCAATTCAAACCTTCCTCGGGCTGGGCGGGAAAAAATGCGAGTAAAAGGATCGTTACAAATAAATTATTTTTGAAATGAAATACTAAACAATGATTGGTTCTCTGAACTAATTAACAATTGACAATGACGTGCTTCGTCACGTCTGTTTATGCCAGGGGGTTGTAAATATTAGGTTGGAGATATTACGTTGGTGAAGGACGCATTTTGCTGGCCGGACCGATTAGAGATTCGGCGAGCGCAAAAGTTCAATCTCAGATATAACACGTGTTTCTAAAAGTTGCCTGTTGTTGCAGCACTGCGAATCAGAGTAAGCTTAGTACTTGAACTGATCCGTGACTCGTGTGATACTTCTTTCGATCTGTAAACAGTCCCAGCAGTTGACTGCCAAGATATCAAGACGCGAGGTCTTTCTCAAGGAGATAGACTGTATTGGCTGGATCCGGATGGAGGAAGCCATTCAAATGCATTCCAGGCCTACTGTGACATGACGTCATACAATGGAGGATGGACCATGTGTTACACTACTGATGAATATGCCAAACCCAGGACTGAAGTCACATACAGCGCTCAGTTTCCTTATGGAAGTGACGGGTACAGGACCGACTGTAACAACATCCCTGTAAGTTGACTGTGTTTTACTACCCAGATATAACAGCTGAAGCCGTTATATTGGATATAAGTGTATAAAGCCAATAGTAATGAATAATAAATGACTATAAAAGTTAGCATATTTCCAGCAACTAACATAACTAGTACATAGGCCCTCAAGTTTCCTGTTACTTATGGCACAAACTTGCCGTTTAGAATTCTCAGCTCCCAACGTAAAAAAAAAAGATTCGGGCAGCAGAAAAACCTCGCTCGGTCATTACAGAATTAAATTGAGTTTTCATCTCAAGAAGAAAACAAATACATGTATTTCTTCAATGCCCAAGTTTTTAAATTTATTTTCAAATAATAATTTGTTTGCTGTTATTGCACTTTACTTTTTTCAGTTCACAGAAATTATCTTTGTTGATCACCAAACTGGAGAGAAGGCCTACTTTAAGCGACGTGTGAACCAACCAATAACGGCCGCAGATAATTATGGGAAAACTGCTGATACATATGGATTCTGGGACGCGTACGGTGTGGGAGTAGACAGCTCTTTCTCCTACCAGCTGCTGATCTGTGATCATGTATCGTTCTATTCCGGCTTCTTTGTTGCCGGGTACTACGACGACTGCAACAAGGGGTGTGCAGCTTGGTGTGGCGATGGGGTGTCACCGTACTTCCGTACCGCTGCTTCTGACGGGACATTCAGCGGTGTAGCATTTAACGTCAATGGTCACCGGCATCACAGTAACAAGCTGATCAGTGTCGGTCTGCGCTAACGCTACCTTGTGTAAAGCAAGAGTTTCTTGATATTTCGATTACCTGTGATAATTTAAATAGAAAACAAGACTTTTTGCACAGTTGCCTATAAACAGATACAATTTAATTGTAAAGTGGAATGTTCCTCGTGTTTGTAATTTCACAGAAGTAGTGGAGATTCACTGTCTAGGTAAAATTATCATGCTCGGCTTCCAAAGAAGTTCTCTTGCATCTCCAACTTTGAATTGAATCGTATATGCAAATTGCCGGGGACATACCTGTGGGACATTGTGTGGGAACATACCTGGTTTCATTTTACAGAGAACCTGCTCGCGAATATTGACGGGAATCTGACGTCCCTTTTGTTTTACACTTAATCAATTCAAATCCGTAAGAGTGCGTACCGCAGGCTACACATGTGGAAAATGACTTGTCTCCGTTCATACCAGTTATACGATCTTTATGATATATAACAAACAAAATATTAAACATTTTTTTTTGAGTGGTCGTAGTAGATTCACCCGGGAATAATGTACAACTTAAGTAGCGCAAGCCGCAGGTGTTGATACATAGTTGCAAGATATTCCGTCGGCTTTTGCATGCAGGCAACCAAATAAAATATTTGTGTATCTTCAAGGGATTAGTCTCGTTGTTTGGGCTAGTCACGCAACGCTCCCTCCCAGGGAGCATTGCGTGACGAGCCCAAACAACGGCTGCGAAGGAGACTATCAAGGGATTGACCATTAGAAATAAGCAGGGGGTTGTGCAAGCGGTTGTGCAAATGAAACGTTCCTGCACCGAAATTTTGTTACCTCCCCCGCTTCCCCCGTCCGGTTACTTCTAATGGTCCGTCCCTAAATAAAGGCTGCTGCGCAGAGCATTTTCATCTGGGATTTTTCTTATGGTGGACAGGTTAATTCAGTTTTTCCTAATTTTTTCAGGTGGATGAATAAGACATTATCTACAACCATTTAGCTGATTTCAAAGCTGCAGGTTATTGAGCTGCAGCTCGCTCATGAGCTGCTGTCTGTTAATTATACATGTATATGTATTTTTTTAAAAAAGCGTTCTTTGGATTGAAAGCAGTAAACCCTTCTTCGTTAATGATTGATGGGTTTAATGTGATGCAGGTAACTAGCGAGATGTTAGCTGTGGCAAAGATAAGATTTCACTCAATTTAAACCAGAGAAACTTTACTAACTTTCACACGGGTTACCAGGTAGGTAAAGAAATACATTTTGCGTGATGTGTAAATTTTCATGAGCGATTACAGTTATATACCTAATATTTACCGCGAGCTAAGACTTAGGGGTGGTGAATGGTCCTTCAAAAAATGCGCGTCTCGCAAAATTTAAGCCAAATTCCAGGGGTCTCGTCGTCTCGTATTTTTATGGAGGGCCTTCTCGGAGTCTCGATTTCTTTTTCAATGCTAAGGAAGTCTCGGGCTCGCAGAAAATGTATCAGTCTCGCCGTCTCGCAAAGTCTCGCATTTACCGTTCGACACCCCTAGACTTTTGTTACTGCACTGACCTAATTTTTTGTTAAAATAGCGTATTTTATTAGGTTTTGTCGTTTGTAAAAATCTATTTGCTACTTTTTTGGCGAACATCGCAGTTTATTTAATCCCGTAAATGATGAATACGGTGTACCGGATGGATAAGATGATTTTGAAAAAACTATTTTGATTCGATTTAGGGTTTCATAGTTTTGTCTTCATTTTCTACGAGTAAAGGCCTTTACAATTATCGACTCGCATTGCGTAATATATCATCATCACAATACAAGTATTTATTGCCACTTTCAGTTATAAGTAAGATCCTTTGGTCAAAAAAGAAGTTGCGCTTTTCAAAAGCCAGAACTTCAACTCGACACAGATATCGAGATTTCGCTGCAAGGAGATTATAAATGATAGTTTTTTTTTCGCTATCAAAAAATGATATACAATAAAAAATTAAACTTGAAAAAGTAACGAAAGAGTGAAGTATCGTTCATTTGTGTGTCTAACATGAAATACTTGAATTACGGGAATTACCATAGGCACCTGGCCACTTTTAAATACTTGCAGTTGACAAACAAAAATATGATTTGTGAATCTACCTTTAAAACTCAGACTTTCATCTTAGCTAAACTATAATAAAGACAATATTGATGAATTTCTTCTCGAAAAACTATAAATGGTCAAATGACGGAAAAAAAATGGCACATTGGAAAAAAGTTTCTGTCTTCGCGCTAGCGCGTTTTCTGACAAGTGATCTGGATGTAATGTTTATCGGAGTAGGTCAAGCGCGCGTTTTGAGTCTCACGCATTGCGCATTGATGAGTCAGGAGAAGGAAAGAAGAGATGAAACCTAGAAGACAGAAGAAGAAAAAATCAGGAACATTTAATATTGATTGCAAAATGAGTTTGAAAAATGAAGCCTCGTGGTACCAGCTGCTGGACTCTTAAAAATATTGCTCAGTACAAACAAAAAACAATTTCTCACTCTCCTATGTTTAAACGGACGCGGACAAATGTTATTAGTGAAGCTATTAAGTTATCTACATAGAGATATATGTTATGAAAACATGCATTTTTATTTTGATATTTTCGTAAATTAAATGAAAAATTTGAGGTCGGTCAAACTCTCAGTTAGATTACAAAGCTCAACTTAAGAAATAATATTTTTCGTGAGATGTCTGTCAAGAGGGTCCAGCTTCCGTAATTCATTTCTTATCTGAAATGATGTGAAAAGAAACTTTCTCAACTTATGTTATTTTTCCAAGATCATTTTAATTAAACACACGCAAACCCCGGGACGCAAACAAACCCACCGTGCAGATTAGGAAAACAGTTGTATGATAGTCTTGAACGCGTACTCGCGCGGCGGGTCGTGGGAGACTTTTTGCGGATAACAGATCAACGATGTTAATTTGATTGTTTAGTCCCTAGATGATCATCAAGTTCTTAGATCATTAGTTGAGATTCCAAAGGAACTGAAATATTAATAAATGGTTGAGAATGAGAAATCGTTCAATACGATCTATGAAAACAATATTAAAATAATCTTTTCTTTCGTTAGAGAACGTAAACGAAGATCGAAAATTTTCGTCAGGTTAATTGTAGACTGTCGGTTTTTCCCGTGATAAGGCTAACCCTTGATATGACGCATTTATCTTGTTCAAAGTTTTTATGATATGGGTGGGCTACAACTTTCCTTTCTCTTGTAAAGGTTGTAAAGGGAAACAAAAAACGTTGTACAGAACTAACGGGTTTGGTAATAAGTATAATAGAAGAAGTCAATCAATCAATCAATCAATCAATCAATCAATCAATCAATCAGATAATCAATCGATTGATCGATCAGTTAGTCAGTCAGTCAGTCAGTCAGTCAAAAATGATCAACGTTACCTTTTCGTGTGGAAACAAGCATAAAAAATTGAAGCACCGGATGCATTCGCTATTGAGAGAATCCAATCAGCTGCAACTGATAACGACCCAAAAAGGCAATGATAAACGCTATGGAAACTGTAGGCACGACCTTCCTTTTTCTGGGGTTTTTATACAGAAAATAGCTCTGAAGGTAAATAATGATAGAAATTTAAATATGGGGGATAAATGTATCATAAGGATAAGCGAAACACGGTCAGGGATGAGCTTAAGTGATGTAGCTAATGTTGTTTCGTTTAAAATAAAAGATGAAAAAATTGGTTTCTTTATTGACTGTTTTTGTAATTATGCTTTTTTGCAGGATTTTTTCTCTTTCTCAAGTTGCCATGCATCCACTGATGCTTGCAGTTCTTTTTCTGTTTGCATTATACCGGAAGTGTTATGGTCAAACTGCTGACCAGTGCCCGGCACAGCAACGAATATATGACAAGGCTTTGAAAGGTTACACATTCAACACTTTAAAGTCGATATCCACATTTGAATGTTTAGTATACTGTCATCATGACGACAGGTGCCAAAGCTATAACTATGTTAAAAAGGAAAACATCTGCGAGATGAACAACAGAACCAAGGAGGCAAAACCAGAACAGTTTGTGTCAGATCCAGATCGGTTTTACGTGAAGCGTGGAGCACACAGAAGTAAAGTTATTTTGATTTTCAAAGTGAATTATTTGTATTGCTTTTAAACAGAGTGAAACACGTTTATGACACTGTTTTTACTCTTATCAGAGCAACTCGGTTCCATTCTCTCTCTGCCCGCTCAGTCATGTAAAGAAATCAAAGCAAATGAAGGAGGACAAGCGGTCAGCGGTAATTCATGGTTGGATCCCACTGGTTCTGGAGAGGTTATCTTGGCTTACTGTGACATGAGCACAGAAGGTTTTCATAATATTTCATTCAATCTGTATTCTCGACCTTAACAGCATGACGATTAGTTTACAATAAAGCTATATTTGTGTCATTCACTGAGATCCATAAAAGCAATTTCGTCGCCAACATTAAGTTTCACAGCGATTATTAAGTAAAAGTTAAATGACATAAATAGAGTTTCATTCGATGTTATTTCTTTTTGTTTACTAACAAGTAACTTACAAGTTTTTACTCTGAATGGATTCCGTAAGAGAATTCGCCGTTCCATTCTCAGCATCCTTAACACGAACAGGGAACGTCCACGTGAAAATCAATTTGGAGAAAACAATCAAACCAAAACAATCTGGCTGAAATTACCATACCTCGGTCGCAGAGGCGAAGCTCTCATCAACAAATCTATCAAGAAATTAAATAGGTTATTTAGTGATAATGTTAAATTTGTAACACATTATTGGACCTTTGAGCTATATCATCATTGTTCCAACAAGGATCCTGTTCCTTCCACGCAGGAAGCTAGGCAAAATAGATCGTTACTTACCCTTTCGGCATCGTGAACATACCACAAGGACTCGTTAAGCCCCGGCCAAACGCAACATATCGCAATATTGTTGTTCAAAACATGTTACACACGTTTGGCCACCCTGTTGAAACATGTTTAATTTTTTCTAACCACATTTTTTGATGTTGTATGATGTTGTACTCGTTAGGCCACGTTCGTACAACATTGTTGTACGGGAGCATACGCAGTAGTCCTATTTGCTATTTCAAAGCGCCCTCCAACATGTTGCAACAGGGTAGCCAAACATGTTGTGCGCAGCAATGTTGCAATATTTTGCGTTGGAATGTTGCGAGTTTTTCGTCGAGGTTTTAGTTTTTTCTGCTTCCCTGATAGCGCTAATTCCTCTATTCACCAGCCAGTTCACAATAATAATTGCGAAATAATAGATCGTAATGACAACTGGTCACAGCTTGGTTTCTAGAAGATTTTTACATAAAGAACTTGAAGCTCATAATTTATGAACAGCTTAGAGCCTCCAGAGAATTAGACTTGTTCTAACAGCTGTATTCACGCTGTATGCTAATTATCCCAGGTTTAAATACTGCTAGTCTAATAGCCTTGTGACTCTGTAAAAGAGTTGAAATATTGTACTTCGAAATTAAATCTTGCATTAACCAAAACTTGGTTTGCAATGATTTCTGCTCTCGGACTTGCCTTTTTATTACTATGTCATTCTTAGTTGCAGACTTTTGCATTCGTCATCGCTGTCAGAATGGTGCTACGTGTGTAAATGGGCACGTGAACTACACGTGTTTGTGTTACGAGCATTGGACTGGTACCTACTGTGAGTCACCAAGTAAGGAGTCTTCTCTATATTCAATTTGCTTCTTTGTTTAAACTTTCCTGATACTACTGTAGAGCTTTCTATCAAGTGGCTAATTCGGTAGCAATTTAATTGGCTGCACAGGCACATGCTATTTTGATTGACCAACCACTGGATTATCCTTCAACAATCACTCTGCTCACTAACGACTTGTTAACGATTTGACATTAGACTCAAGGCTTTACTCAACGCCAATAATCAACTAATAGAAAGCTCCAACTCTCAGTCTTAAGCCATTTACCCAACCAACATCACAGGCGATATCAAAAAAACATCGTTTACAGTGTAATGTATGCAAATTAGTTGCAGAAATTGACTGCCATGATATAAAGAGACGAGGTCTTTCTCGAGGAGATGGATTGTACTTGTTAGACCCGGATGAAGGAAGCCATTCAAATGCATTCCAGGCCTACTGTGACATGACGTCATACAATGGAGGATGGACCATGTGTTACACTACTGATGAATATGTCAAACCCAGGACTGAAGTCACATACAGCGCTCAGTTTCCGTATGGAAGTGACGGGTACAGGACGGACTGTAACAACATCCCTGTAAGTATTGCAATCGTTCTGTTTTCACAATTCGTAATATTCTTACAACTAGACGTTTCATATTGCATTGTTTCGCCCATTTTAAAGTTCACAGAAATAATCTTCATTGATCACCAAACTGGAGCTAAAGTCTACTTCAAGCGGCAAATCAACCAATCCATAACGGCCGCGGCGAACTATGGGAATGCTGCTGATACTTATGGATTGTGGGACGGTGTTGGAGCAAGTAACGCTTACTTTTACCAGCTGTTGATCTGCGATCATTGGTTCTATTCCGGCTTTTTCATTTCCGGTTACAGAGACTGTTACAAAGTATGTAGAAAATGGTGCGGTGATAAACTCTCGCCCTTCTTCCGTACAGCGGCGACTCAAAACGAGTTCAGTGGCGTGGCCTTTGACACCAATGGTCATTATCCAAACATTCCGAGCAGCAGACTTATAAGTGTCGGTCTACGCTGAGATCTGTTTTGTTCATACTTTGATTCTAAAAAGAATCAGTTATATATCCAAGGGTGTCGTATCTCGTAGGCATCGGTTCCTGTATAATCGAGCATTGAGAAAATAAAATATAATTTTAAAATATTCCTTGTGTTTCTCTTGGCCTATAGACTGTCCACAACTTCTCTGTTTCTCAGGTGGCTCGACCCAGTATTTGTGTAGGAGCTCCTTTCAACTTTGATCCTTCCATACTCTAACAGCTCGATTTCAATTACACATGGATTATATATAGACTGAACTACAAGCTGAGATGTGTTTCATAAAAACGTGTTATAATGGATATGCAACTGAAATCTAGGTGTTTAAGTATGGGAGGTTCAAAGTTGGAAGGTGCTGCTTCAAAAATACTGGGTCGAGCCACCTTAAACGCGCACAAAAAGAAGAAACCATGAGCGTTTTCCATGTTGCACTTTCCCCATATTCTATTTTCTGTCACAACAATCAGTCCTAGCTCAATACAAACTGATCATTATCCATCAAAATGTGGTAACATGTATTATTTTAGTAACACCGTAAAAACGGTTCGATTCCTCCAGCCTATTACCCAGGCGTGAATATGGCGCGTCATGTTATAAATGACATGCCAACCCGTTCGAAGGCCTTTTTAATTACGTGTACCTGTCCTCGTGCTTGCCCGAGAGGAGGAGGTGCCTAGGTACTAGCTGACTATTCCGGCGCTATACTTTCGTATTTAGCAGCGGTTTTCTAGTTTGCAACTTTCGGGTAGCTGAAACATATACTGCGTATGTACACGCAGGTCGCCATATTCTTCTTCCGCGTTAAAATCACTGGTCATATTCTGACGAGCTAGTTTTCATTCGCTGCTCGATAAAACTTGTTCTGTATTTTTTTGCAAAGAGTCCAGTGCGGAGAAAACATTTCCTAGCCATGTAGGTCTTTCAGCCAGTGCCTTGATGCTTTTCTCAGGGGATTTTGGGGTTATCGGCGCATCTATTTGTAACTGGGCACGCGTAAGAAATGCGACAGGTATACACGTATGTTGCAAATAAATACGCTCTTATTTATTTCGTGTAAATGTCAACAATAACCATTTTAACTACCGCTTAAGTCAAAACTATTTTGTACTGCTTCCACTTGAATTTTATCCCTGGAGCCCAGATCACGAGCCTTTCACCGTTGGGCCGCTGCCAGAGTTTTTCGAATTCTGGTTCGGGGTCCTGGAGCTTTAACTCCTTTAAATCCTTTTGAGGCCTTAGCTGCCCGGTGATCCGTGTTATATTCCTTCAGTAATTCGTCTCGCAGTTTCATGATTAAAATCAAAATCGCTGTTGGGTAGGAATTCTTGAACGTTCTCCCCATCCAGGTAATTGAAGAATGGCGACTGTTTTTCGTCGTCTGGACCGTATTTGTAACACTGGATTGTTGCACAGAACTGGTCACTGGACTCATTTGTTAGCTTGTGCGTTTGAAACCAGTTTGGAGACATCCAGGTCACATCTCCCTTCGTTGCTGTAAAACTCGATAGTTCCTTTTGACTTTCTTCGTTCTCCCATGTCTTGTTGTAGTTGCTAACTTTTATTGCTCCATGTAGAACCTTGATGACGGCGTATGAATTACCATGGCTGTGGATTGGACTCTGAGATTCAGCTGGCCAAATCTCTAACACGTACGGAATACCAGGCGAAGAGCCACGATGGCATCCAATTGTCACTCTAAGATATGTCATCCCGTTTCCATGATCCTTTTCCTTGAGCTTTTCGTGGAGAACTTTTCCTTTGGTGTTGATGCTGTAGTTTATTGCTTCTGACAGTTTGGGTGTGCTGTTGGGCCAGTCCAAGGTCACGTTTGAAGACATAACGTTCTCGTAAAGCTCTTGGCAGGTCGGTGGAAGGCTAGCTGACAACATGTATTTGTTACTGCTCAGATCAACGAGTGATGCTTTCGAACTATCCAGGACAAGCGGGGACCAGTTATGGTTAAGCGGTTGATAGTACAAAGCCACGCTCTTTTGTTTTTGTAACAGAAAGCTGTCGTAAACTTTTGCGTCATTTTGCGGCATGACTCTTGTCAGGTCCTGTCTAAACCCGAAAAAGTTTCGCAGCGTTGACCTTAAAGTTTCCAAACCACTGGCACACTTTAAATCTTTGATGACGATCTCCTTGCAAATGTCTGGTCGGAAAATGAAATTCCATGGATCGCGTTCTTTTGTTTCTGGGAAAGGAAAATGTTCCGTCAAAAGAGTAGTCTCTTCCATGATGTAGCTCTTCCCGTATTTTATGATCCTATCATTTCGATTGAAACTTAGCCAGTAGGAAACTTTTTTCCTTTCTTCTAAACCGCCTCTCTCATCAGTGCTGTTTCCATGTATGATCTTGAACTCCTTGTTTCCTGGCGTTCTAACTTTGAATATTGCTTTGTCTTTATTGATTTGTACCTCCACATATCCGCGCATATCAAGCACTCTCTCGGATTCATCGTATCCACCGTTTTTTCGCGCTGGTCTTATCCGAATGGCGAAAGGTGTGCATCTTTGGAAGCTAGCTACCACAGCTCCCTGTCCCCACAGAGTAAGAGTGTTGAAGTGTGTAGTTACAAGTTTGGGTTCGCCGAGTGCCATCGTAAAAGGTGTTTTACTGTTGCCTTATCGTGCAACTTTAGTTCACATCAAACTCAGAAGCTTCGTACGGCCTTAAGTATGTTGCGCCAGGCGATTGCACATTAGAAGGTGTTTTAAAGCACAAAAACAACAGTTCGCCAAGCAGCGACCGCTTTGACAATACGCACTGACGTACGGATGACGGTACTATCTAAAGAATACCGCCGAGAGTCTCTCGAGAGTGTTGGCTTGTGAATGTACAATAGTGGTGTTGGATTAGTGAGCGACGACAGCCTGATCAGGAATGCTTTTGTAAGCAACAAGCTGATAAACTACTGTACTCCAGCTACCCTACCCAGGGAATTTTTTTGTCTTTCCTTCCCGGGGAGTGTTGGGCTTACTCCGCGAGTGCCTCCGAAAACAGGGTTGACCCTATTAGGCGGAATGGCAGAATGACGGAATGGCACCAATGTAATTGTTTATTTCACGCCAGTTTGCTTGCGGTTAGCTTTTGTTTGTTGGTTGGGCAATTACTATGCGTTAAATCGAGGCGTTGACTTTAGGGAAAGCAAATATATTTGTAAAACTTTTATATTAATTAATTGGTGCCATTCTGTCTTTTTTCGCCGGATAGGGTCACCCGCGGATGCAGGGATTTCTTAATCTTAGTAATTTATTCTCGCACGCTCTTTGTTATTATTGTAATTTATGCGGATGGAATATTCCAGTATCATCATTCGAGCGTACGTTCAGTGGCAACACCACGGGGCGCCCAGGCTCATGGTATGACCCGGATTGGCCATGTCGGCGGCAAAATATTATAAGGATTTGTATATGTTATATGAAGCTTTATAGCTAATATCGATATAGGCAAGATTTCCGCACAACCCCTTCATTTATTAATATGCATTCAGCTCTTTGTTTATTGAAAACAATAGCCCGGACAATAGAGAGCCTTTGAAACTTTTTGTGGTTTCGCGTCCAAAATGTGGGCCGATTCGGGCGGTGTCCTCGTCTACCGGTGCACAAAGGAATAACCATTGTATTGTCTTTGTTTAAGAGTCATTGGTTAGCTGTAATGTATTGTTTGGTCTTGTGTACCGGTACACGAGGACAGAACCCCGTTTACACAGGGGATTATTGATGCGATTTTTGTCGGGCTGTCCAATGCAACTTCTGTCGTGCCCGACCTCGCAATGAAAATCATAAGTGGAAACTAGCGGCGATTTTGTCGCTGCGATAATAAACGAAAATTGTATGTCAGCAAGCATTTAGATTCTGCAAACTAGCACCTTCAGAACTGTAGTTCGTGCGTTCTAGCATTTAACAATTCACATTAGCATGTAAGAATCGAGATTTGTGCATCGCTCTATTAAATAAATAATAATCGAATATTTATCGAGGATAACGCTTCAGTACAAAGTACTGTTATCAACGGGGTCCTGCTGACTAAGAATTAAAAACTAATCAATGAATAAAATAAAAAGTCTTTATTCATAGTTTTAAATCAAACGTTAAAACTTAAAGTCATTATAAATTAAGATGCTAGCTATTTAGAATAAAAAAAGACATCTATTTACAAAGCACTTCTTAAACCTTTCTGTGTTAACACGTGGGATCTGGTAAGGATGCGTCCTACCGCGTAGAGCCCGGTTCTTAAGTGGGGGGAGAAGATCCTGCAAGGGATACGAGGAAGTACCCATAATACTTTTCCAGAGCCTCACATCTCTGTCTTTAACAAACTGTTGAATCGATGATTCATGTAGAATATACCCAAATCGAAAGGCCCTTCTCAATAGTCTATCAATCTGAATAAGGTATTTGGTATAAGCAGCAACACCCCAAACTCTAATACAGTAAGTAAAAAGTGACATAATGAGGCAATTGAAGAGGTAATCAAGATCAGATACACTATAACCATTTCTTTTACATACTCTAAGGATATGCATACGTTTTAGAGCTCTTTTCATTCAATCATCAAAATGCTTATGTTGGTAGGACTATCCTGGAAAGTTACTCCTAAAAGCTTCAAATACGACACACGTTCAATGGTAACAATTAGCTCAGGAGGGGGTAAAGTCGTTCTTCCTCTTATATTAAGTAAACTGAGATACATATAAAAAAACATGCACTAAGTTTAAAACCGTTTAAAGCCGCAACAGAAATTACAAGTAATAATCGTCCAAGGATTTCCCATGGCTAATCAACAACGTATTGTTTCCGGTAGTCACTAATGGCTTTCTTAACCTCTAGCAGTTCGGCTAACACACCTTCCTTCTTGACTGCAAAGTTTCATTTGTTCCCGTGTTGTTCGTGTTGTGATCACGAATGAAACATGTTCCGCTCTGAAGTGTTCACATCAGTCGGTGCGTTGCACGAATCATGATCGAAACATGTTTATTCTGAGCATGGTTGAAACAGAGTTAATAGAGGGAGACTCACGAGGTCAATCATGATCAGATTAAACACGTTAAAAATGGCGGACATGCGGAGAGGAGGCGAATGCCCAAAAGATCCAAAATTGGGCCTACTATAGCTGTGTTCACACTAGGCCGAAACATGATTAGTTTGATCACGAATGAAAGATGTTTCGCTATGAAAAGTGTTCACATCAGATGTTGCGTTGCGCGAAACATGATCGAAACATGTTTATTCTGAGCATGATTGAACAACCTCAAGAGGTTGTCTGGGTTAGGGTTAGGTTTGGGTTAGGATTAGTAATATGGGCCGATGCAGCGATACAACAGAAATTATTGGCGATGTGTTGAAAACAGAATGTTTGGAAAAACAGCGCCACGAAGCGCAATGCAAAACCCAAAATTTATGTACCGAAGATAGCGCAAATGCCGTCTGCTTGCTAAACGCTAGAAAGCCCTTCTCCTCCAGAGGGCTTGAAAAATGACACTAAACCAAAGAATGAATGGAAATGTTATGGTAATTTTGAGTTCCATTTTTCGTTTAAAGTGTAAAAGATTTATGAAATTTTAAATCGCATAAGATATACAATAGCCTGTGTACAGCCGTCCCGATTTTTTTGAGGGGAGCGGGACGGCTGTACACAGGCTAGATATACAAAAACGAGAAGTATGAAGCTCTGTTTTCATTTGACCTTCACAGTGTTCATCTTTGCTGACCCTTAACAATCAACCTCCAAATAGAACAGGAAACGTAACTACACAAAGTTATTTCACTGACAAGAAATTTTAATCAGGTACAAATCAGAATAAAACAATATTATTTTCTGATCACTCACAAGTAGTTCCTGATGCAAAAGTTTTTTTTCTGTCCTTAGAACTCAAAATATAATTTTATTGTATTAAGCCAGGTTGAGGTAAATCCATTACTACACAATATCAATTGATCCAATCCTGTCAAAAGCTTCCTGCGAGTACTGGAATAAGATCTCAACAGCTTGAAAGAATTTGTACAGACCATTAATCCGCACAGAATGTGGTGAACTGACAGATCATGTCTTTGTGTTTGGATGAACATTTTCTTTTGTGAACTCTCATTGAACTTTCCAAAAAGACTGGAAGTCAGCAAATTCATCCACATGTCTGTCCAAACTTCAACCTCTGGAAGAATAATGTCATGGTCTGTGTTTAACTGGGATTTGTAAAATTCAAGGAAAACAAACAACCCAATAATAACCCTGATGTAAAACTGACAGGGAACACTTTTCAAGAATGAAGAACCTTCCAACATGAGCATTTGCCTTTGCTCATTAGTCAGCATGCTAAATGATGCTGAGATAGCAGAGGAATCACAGCTATGTTGTGCTGAATATTCATGATTTAAATACTGCAGAGGATCTGGTAACTCCAATTTGAATGCCTTGCTGTCCTCTCTGTGCTGGGTCTCCACCCTAAAAAAAGGAATAACATTTTCTGAGTTAACTGGCAAACATGGACTACTGCACACACACAGTCATTGGTAACAAAATAAAACATGCTCACTTGTTGCAAAAGCACCTTTATTAAAGGGAATGCCCGGGCTTTAAAAAGGTAAATTACAAACATTATGGAGCTAGGACTTGCAGATTTTCTCAAATCTTTGGACACGTTCAGAACTAATCACTTGCAACCACATGACAAGGCAACCATGTTGGTGGTCAAAACAATAAAAAACTTTTTCGCAGAATTTGCAGGATAATAAAGTTTTATTAGTTCCCAGCGAAGAAAAACGCTTTGTTCTTGTCTCCCAACATGGCTGTCGTGACGTCAGTTGCAAGCCAGCAATTTGTTTAGACATCTTGGAAGTGCTGCCACTGTCAGAATAAAAATTCACGAAGTTAACCAGCAAGAGTTGGCAACTATATACCTATTCACAATCTACATTATAAAGCAATGAATCAAGACCCAGTATATTTAATGAATTAATATACTGTCAGGTGCGGTTTACAGCATACCTCTCCAGCCAGACGTTTGCAAAGTATTCAGCGCATTCTGTGGCTGAATTTGTCACTACTTCAAATAATATCTTAGCCAGGAAAGAAGAGACGGCTGGCTTAATGATGTTCTCTTCACCAAAAACACCACAAGCAAAAAGTTTCCGTTCCAACGGAGTGACAGCGTTTGGGTATAGATATCTGTAAAATTCCATCGTTGTTTTCAAGGCTTTGATATCAGAATCTGTTGTGTTGAGAACGCGTATAATTTCTGCAATGACACACTGCTGTTGGTTTGGAAATTTAACAGCGTTTTCGAGCAAGAAATGGAGTTTTTTTGGAGAATTCAATTCACTGTGGCTTTCCGCCATTTTGATTTGTTTGGTTTACCGCTGGCTTTCACGCTCACGTTACAGCTCTTTCAAAAGCAGCCAATCAGAATCGTCGACATAACGGCGTCCTCAAATTCGAAAACATGGCGGACAACAGGAAGAGTTTTCCTCGCTCAACCAAAGAAGCTGATTCAACTGGTAGCTCTAATAACTAAGAAATTAACCAATGGCTCAGGAATTAAGCATTTCATGAACAATTTTTTCTATTCCTTACAGATCTCATGGAAGAGAAGCTGGAAAAGTGGCGTCGGATGAAAGGAAGGTCGTCGGCGACTGTTATAAACAATATAAATCGTTCGAGATCAGCTGTTTCGCTAGACATGAATCAGAACACTCGGCGATTCCAGAAAAGGTTAGTTTTCAAAATTATTGGCCACATTTCTGTCTGATATATTTGCTTTAAAAGGCTCTGCTTAATGATATACGTATATATATATGTTGTATGTCTGACATCAAATGCTGCAAATGGGTTATATGTACACTCAGGTACACTGTAAGCTAAGGTATTTATCAATCCTTAGGAAAGCTAAAGAACCAAGGATGAGCGAACAACTAAAGGAAAACGTATGTTACATTTTTATACCCTGATCCCGGGATGTTTTTTCTTTAACTCTATAACCTTAGCTCGAAAGCAAAATCAAATCGCGATCGGGATGCGGTTATTGATTTCGCTTTAGTCTAAAATAGAGAAAACATCTGGTAATTGGATAATGTTACTACATGTAGTGACCAGTTGTGTATTGTTGCTGCTGATGAAATACTGAATGCCATTTCTAAAAAGATCCTGTTACAGGCTTTACAAATGAAAAAAGGTTTACATGGGGTATTTTAATACATATCTGGAGTACGGGAACGACTGAGATCGACGCCTAGTGCATGTTCTTACAACCATCAAGTGCCACATCAGTTTTATTGGTTGTTTACCATTTACAAAAAAATTCCTGAAACTCCATCGGGAATTTCCGTAGGGATAATGTGTTCCATTTGAAGTTTTCATGAAGAACCCACAGTTTCAGTTGAACTGTGAAATTTGGCATGGCCATAAAAGCCAAAAGAGCTGCAAATTTTCCAGTGGAATGAACCAAGAAGTCATGTTACATCATCCCAACTGAAATTTCCAGACATTTTTTATAGTAACCAACCACTGCCACATACATTTTACTGGTCAGTGACATGTGAGAGGAAGGGTTCAATTGGGGGCCTTGAAAACATGATTGATTGTTTCATATTTATACATGTACTTCTGTAAACAATTTACTGACAGTGAACTTAGGATAGCTGTTTGTATTTTGCCTTAGGCTGCAACAGGATACAAGAGAATCTCTCATCACTCAGATAACCTTGCTGATGTGAAGAAAAGAAGAAAGACCTTTAATCTTGTACAGATGAAGTCACTTGCAGATAATCATAATCTCTCAAAACCAAGAAGATCAAATATTACAGCTGTAAATCCCAAAACACACAAGGACAAGACTCTTAGTATGAGGTAGATTCATTAAACAACTTAGAAACCCGGAGAAATTTTTCCAATGTTAAATCACTTATTCACATGACTCCCAAATGTTGTAGGTGACTCCATTTACTGAAATCTAGCTTGGCCTGAGCGTCACTGGTATTCACTCTCAAGTGTTCGAGGTGGTGGTGACAGGCAGAGCTCCAGGCCATTCACAAAATAAAACACATACAAGTGTTAATTTAGGTGTAACTGTTACCTCAAAAGCTAATTAAAATCTTGTGTTGGCTTATTAATTTATCATTCCATACAAACAGTCTGAGTAACATGCAATATTTTTTCTTTATTTTTCAGGGAAAAGCTTGAATTGTGGAGGGCTGAAAAGGGGTATTGTGTTCTTTTCCAATAACTTGATTTGTAAATAAATTTTAATTCCGTTTTATATGCTTTTAACATTATGTAGATGTGTTACAATTTATGCTCAATGAACAGACTGTTTATTTTCTTGGCTAAAAGCTTGATCACAAACTAATCTGCCAATGAAATTTGTGAAAAAGATTTTTTTATATAGTTTAGAGTAGTTTTCTCAAGTGCTTGTTATGTTGGAAACTTGAGGCATAATTTAATTTAAGGTACTTTTATAACCTTCAGGAAAAGCAACCCAGTGAAGCCTGCGGTGAAATCTAAAACAGTGATGAAAAAACTGAACAGGTTGCCATCTGGCATAAAAGAAAATATTGATTGTTACCGCAAACTGTAAGTTACTGAGTAGACTATTGA
This sequence comes from Meandrina meandrites, assembly GCA_963693305.1. Taxonomy (NCBI): domain Eukaryota; kingdom Metazoa; phylum Cnidaria; class Anthozoa; order Scleractinia; family Meandrinidae; genus Meandrina; species Meandrina meandrites. The sequence goes on along the minus strand of OY855910.1, from coordinate 1,033,673 downwards.
ACCACAGTGTGGTACACCACAACATCTAGCTCAATCAATATTTTGTTGATACATGTTCAACCTAACTACTAAAGATTGCTTTTGAGCCATGTGGCCCATCAGGTTGGAGCTTATCCCAATTTCAATAGCATGTAGCAACTAGGAGTATCTCTATTTTGCACTGGATGGGATGCTATGCCATCACAGGGTTACCACCAGCATTAAATTTGCCAGTACCTATTTATACACCTGGGTGGAGAGAGGCACTACAAGAGTAAACAACACAGTGGCCCAGTCAGGGCTTGAATTTGGACTGCTTGATCTGAAGCCTAGCACACTAACCATAAGAACATTTCACCTCCACACAGCAACCTACCTAAGTTACAAAGTAAAGTAAATATTATAACCAACGTTATTGATTTGATTACAAAGTGTAAAACTCCATTTGACAAATGACAGAAACCCATGGATTAAATGGATTACAAAATGGATAAACTTGAAAACAGATGACATTTGAGGTCTTGAACAAATATCTGAAGACATTCAGGGTTCTCCCTAGTTTTCAGCACAGCAGGTAAAAGAACTTTTCAAACTGGTAAAGAACTACTGGTGAATCTCGGCTGTTTTCTAGTGTTACCCTATGCTGGTCAAATTTTATTTTACAAGAACTTTTTCTGGCCGTACTGTCGTCTTTTTATACATCCCAAGAAAAAAATGTTTAAAATTTTCTTCTAGTGTTTAAAGGAGATATACTTGCTGACGCTTACATGAAGTAGTTCTTGAAAAACCGGCGCTCTCGTTTCACCTTTGCTATGAATCGCTACAGCTACTTTTCTCTTTGCTTCGAATACTCAGCATTTACAGTGGCATCGCTGAAGGGTCGTATTCTCAAGGCTTCTTTTAACCTGCTGTCTGGGTTTCGTTTTAAACACTTACGAACTTAATGAGAAGAAGTTCACAACAAAAGCTGACTTTCCCTTTTCCACACGTGAGCTACGGTAAACTTAGCAATCAACTACACGTAAGCTTATTTTCTCCGTAATATTTCTCACTTAAAATAAATTCTTTTTTACCTATTGGCCTTGTGAATTCTTTCATTGTCAATGGACAAAAAGAAAGGTCAGAACAGCTATTGCTGCCGATTCATTGTGAAGAAAGCTCTCCAAAACGTGCTCTTTTTTCGAAAGATAACAGCAATGAAAGATTTGGAAGGTGAAGAAAAATAAAGAATATTGAATTAGAATACTGGGGCAAAGTTATAAATGGATATTGCATTTTTCGCTGTTTATTTTCTACCTATTCTATCAGTTATTTTTTATCACAACTGCATTGGTGCAACGACTGGCATTACTTTGTTATTAACCTGTTGGATTTTCAACATTTCTAAGCGGTTTTAGGCGGTAAAGAGTGGTGCTGCAAGCGGTACATTTTACTGGTTACCGCCTGATTTGGAGAACCCTGGACATTGCTTCTTTAATTACTTAGAGATTTCAGAGTACCATTGATGATGACTTATGTACAGTGAAACGAACTCAACCGGGGCCACCCAACGTTTTTTAGCCAATCACAAGACAAGCTCAGAACAAAAGAATTGGAGTTCGTTCATCAGCAGTTAAATTTGCCCCTTACTGTGATTGGTCCGCTGATGAAGGAAGCCCAATTCGTTTGTTCTGAACTTGTCTTGTGATTGCCTAAAAAAAACGTTGGGTGGCCCTGGTTGAGTTCGTTTCACTGTAAATGCAGTGTTGACTATTACTAGTCAAGAATATATAAAGTTGAAACACTTGTTGTGTAAGGATGACTTATTCAGATACTTTAAATTTGCAGGGAGAACAATGAATTATTGTGCACTCCAGTCAGTGCAAAGCCACTGCAGTCTCAGGCAAAATCAACTATAAAGAAAACAGCTTCTGTTACCCCCTCACATGGGAAACCTTCCACAGTACAACCAAGTAGTGTGCTGAAATCAAATAAAAAATTCGCAGTTAAAGGTGCAGAATGTGGGACACAAGCTCTACCTTCAAATGATGACAGAGTGTGTGAAGCTGACTTCAATTATCCTGAAACAAAGTCATACAAAAACAAAACACTTGATATGAGGTAGGTGTATGGCCTTGACACTCATGTAAAGCAAGGACATATGTTAAGGATAATTCCCGTCACACGAACATTCATCACAAACTTGTTTCATTGGGACAAGTCAACAAAAAATGTATCTTTGTGGTCTTTTTATCCAATACAGCATGTGCCTCTGACAGCAAGGAACTAAACCAGTCAGAGTATCCTTGTACCTGGGCCTGTCCCATGCAAGGTGTCTAGTGTGTAAACACAACTTAACAAGAGAACTGCCCCTGCAAGGTGCGGTGCCTAATATGCAAACACCTTATGTTAGGGAAACTGCCCGAGAACCAAAGTATTTTTTCTTGCCAGAAATGACCAACAAGCCTAAATTTTAGCGAAATGCAAAATGTTTCTCAATTATCGTTTTCTTTCTCTGAAATTTTAGTACACGTACATTTATGTTGTATAAACTTCCAACAAACTAAACATTACTTTTTTCCGTGTGCAGAGAACGATTGGAACTTTGGCTTGCTGAAAAGGGGTAAGTGAGAAGACAGAACTGAGTCACCAATTTAAAGAGTTTTTAATCAGTAATTGCTAAAGGGCTAACGTTATTTTTCCATTAATATTTGGCCAAACAAAACCAAGATATCCCGTAGAAGGAGGGTCAGTGTGGTTTTTGCGATGTTCAAACATTTGAAGCGTAAAAATATCGTCAACCTCGTCTGCATCTTTTTTTGACCGAAAACGTCTTCAGTTAGGTCCACTGAAACGGGCGACTAAGATACAGGCTGCGTGTTGACAAAGTTGTCTAGGTAACATTCATTTCATACAATTCAGCATATAGTCGGCAAGTCGACAACACTTTTCAAGGTGCCTTATTACACGTTTAATTACAAATTGGTTATGAGCCACGTTGCAGGTTTATTGCTTACGTCTTATAAAAACAATTCGAGATTGAATCAACACTTTTTATTACAGGAAAACACCCAAGTACAAGACTCCAAGCGTGCTGAAACATTCCAGTAGTATCCAGAGTCGAAATTTACCTGAAGAAAAAAAAAGGCTCTCGTTTGATGGCTGTGGACGAGAAGCTGACGGTGTTATGACCGAACGTGTCTGTGTCATTTCACCCGGGGAAGGAGAGAATATTGAAGAAAAACTAAAAGACTGTTTGCTACAACTGGAAAAAGTAAGCGCCGTAATATACCAGATGAACTACATGTACAGCTGTTTTCGTTATTTATATTCAAAACGGCAAAAAAAAAAAAAATGAGCAACTTCAATTGCCGAGTCGAGGAAAGAGTTTAAAAAACTCAATGAGAATATGACATCGCATCCCAGGTACTTCTTCAATATACTATAAAACTATAAAACTTTAAAACACTAAAAATATGCTAACTTATGTGTTCGACTCAGCCACCATTTTGGTTAGTCAAAACAAAAATTACTGTAGTCTGGGTATAAAAAGGGACATTGGAAATATGAAAAGTGTCCGGATATATATTGTATTCGAGCACAGTAGGGATTTCGTTGAACTTGAGCAAATTTTGCTTGGCCGTTTGAGACAGAGATTCCCTTGCAAAAGGAGAAGGGAATCTCTGTGTCGCAGGGTATCCGAAGGGAGATTGCAAGTTGCATTTATCGCAAAATTCTGTACTCTTGTCTCGTGTTTTTAAAAGTTGTTGGAGTCTCTTGCTTTGACCAGTGACATGTCGATTGGTTTGATTGGCCTGTTTGGTAATTCAAGTTTGTTTCTGTGTTTGTTTGTTTGTTAATAGGGAGAATGTGATCCAGAGAAAATCGCCGCCAAACTTGACTTGTACAACTCGTCTTGTCCACATACCTCTCAAATAGCAAACTATTGGCTGTGTCGTGCCAGGATTGCACAGCAACAGAAAGACTTTGATCGGGTGGTGTGCTTGCTGGAGCAAGCTTTTGTCTTCAAAGCGCAGGTAATCCCACCACTTCATTCACGCTATCTTGGTTTGAGGGGGGTGGGGACGAGGGGACGACGGTGAATACACGACACTGAATACCGTTTCATGCCTCGCTAGACTTTCTTAAATAGTAGACTTTAGCATGAGGCCGATTTTAACAGTGAAATTGTTTTAAATACAGAACTTGAATAATTATTTCTCAGCGAGTACAACGTCTGTTCTTATTGAATAATTAAAGTACTAACAAGGTTTGCTGCGTGTTCTTTGTTGTAGCCGGAATCTGTGTTAAAGGATGCCGTGTGCGCTTTTGTGACTTTCATGAAGGAAAATGGCCATCAAGGTATGTTACACCATTTATACTACAGCTGTTGAGTTAAGGATTCGACATAACAAAAAGCGGAAACCGAGGCATCATAATTGAAATTCTCATTTCGTGTCCACAGTATTATTAACTGAAATTAACTTTATCTTCAGACGCGGATACCGATGAGATTCCCCATTTACCAGTGTCTCCTAGAAGTGACACCAAGACTGGCATGACCGACAGTGGAATGGAGGAGTTGACTTCTTCAGTAATCAAGTTCTGTCTGACCGAGGCAACACCTTACAGAAAAAAGTTAGTAGTTTTAAAAAATCTTGCATCTCTCGAACAATCGATTATCTTTTTCTGCTTGCTTTTCGCGAGGCGGAACATAGGAGGGCTGATACGCTGAAAGTAGCTGAAAGGAATTATTCTGATCAACCAAATTGAAATTGTGTTTTTGCAGGTTCAAGGCAACATTTGGCAAACCTGTGTTGACACCAGTGCGCAGGTCTGTTCGTTTAGAACGCGCTAGTGCCCAGTATCCTTCAGTTGTCCAAGAACATGGTCTGACCGTGAGGACACTGGGGGAGCTTCCAGAGGATATTCAACAGAATGTGTTGTTCAAGCCTAATTTTGCTGTCCTAGCTGAGCTTAACGAGGCCTGGAACGAGCTGCAGCTGGATTTTGATCAGTGACTCGACAGCAGCTTAAATGCGACCAGGAAACTTGGAGGTTAATTTTGCCTTTGGTCATTTTCTTTGATCTCGGATTCCCCTTGAAAAGTGAAAAATAAAAACTAGCCAATAATAAAAGACATCGATTGAGGCGAAAATTTAAACAATGTTTCACTGTCGGTTACATTCAGACACTGAAACACGGAATAGATCGAGATACTTATATTGCACTTTATTTATGTTTTTAAAGAAAAGAGATGTATTTTTAGAGGACAGAGGTTTTAAGGACAGATGTTGTAATAGTTTGTAGAAATGCTAGTAAATAGATAGGTACATGGAGACCAAGTGAAAAGCTGTTTCTTCATTAAAGAGCAAAAGCGGAGGTCTAAATGTGATTATTGTATTAACGAACGTAAACCTGACCTGTATTAGAGGACAGTATAGTGGACATATGATATGTCCACTATATAGCGTTCAACAGTAGGTCTATATTTTGGTGATAGGCCTGAGTCAGAGGCTAACTCCATGTGTAAATGCATCCGTAAACCAACGAGGTACGGACATATATTTTTCTGAAGGGAGGGGGGGGGGGGGGGGGTATGAAAAATATGGAAAAAAAATGGTTTGCAGGGCCTAAAAAGACAAAATAAGTTGTTTGCAAACATGATATATGTAAAAAGGTAGTTTGCATTTCGAAAGAAAATGTTTGCAGAGGTACATATATTAAGAAAAAGGTTTGCAGAGGAAAATATTTAATACGCCCCCTCCAGGAAAATAATGGTCCGTACCAAACGTCGATTGACGACTTCAATCAACGCGATACGTTGAAACAGACAAATGAAGAAAATATTTAATTAAAATCCCTGAACTTGATGAATAAAGTAGTCAAAATGTGATCAAGATTTGTGAAATCACTTGTGAGCTACATGAAGTGTTCACTATTGAATTTTTAGTAGTACTGACCACTTGGCTGTACATGAAGTGGTTACTGTTGAATTAAGGTTACGGAACAGGTTCGCAGGTCAAATTTTTTCAAAATTGTGATATTTGGCGAACATAAACTATGTGGTCTAGTCTTTCTTTAGCAGAAAAAAAAATCCAAAATCTCTTTTAGCTCCGGAGTTATCGTAAATTTCCTTCTGTTGCGTGACTCATTACGTCACAGTCTAAAGGTGTTGAGCTGTCAACACCGCGCGGGAGAGTGGCTATCTCAACATTGCGTTGCTTCCGTCGCTTCTCCGCTGCTGGCTTGTTCTCTTGTAGTTTTTGATGAAAGGAGGAAAGAAAAGAAAGCGAAACAAAAGCCCTTGGGTTCCAAAGGCAGATGGGCGTTCTCGGAAAAAAAAGCAAAGGGAATTTTTTTTGAAAAGAAGAAAGGTTCGCTGGCGGAGAGTGACAAAGGTTCATGGTATTCGCCGCCATTGAACAATCGCGAGGAAAAAAAGCCGAAGGTGGTTGACAAAGGATTGGATTCCAAAGATGCAGATTACACAAGTACTTCATCTTCATCGGACGAGTCTGATGATGCACGATCTGACAGCGAACAACGCTGCATAATATTTGACACCGTATCATTCTCTGTGCTTTTCCCCGTTGTCGGCGGCGTTCAACACTCTGCTTGAGTGACGAAGCGAAGAATTCGTCGTTGTACCTAGACCTACCCTACAATGCAAAGCCAATTCATTGAAATATTGCACGTGGCCTGCTGAAAAGGATTGCAACCCGGTAAAACGCTAAGCCGACTACTATATTTAGACTCCTATAAAGCCATAAGTGGCTTTGCATATTGCGTCAAGACGGTAATCTGTTTATTGCAGTAAAATAGGAAAAGGCTATCACAGCAAAAAAAAAAAAAAAAAAAATAGAGAGATCTGTATTACGTACCCCGATTTGCGCATTTCGGCGAGCATGCTGTCCTTTGGATTACTCGGTGCTTGCTCGGAACTTTGTGTTTGATTCGAAGCTTTTGTCGATCTCTTGTTTTTCGATCTCTTGTTCGCATTGGCTCGGCCAGTCTTAGTTTTTCCCATTGCGTGGAAGAGCGAGAAGACTAGAAAATATGGCTTGCGTGTCTGCGTTCGAATTGTCCGCGAAGGAAACCTTGATCTTGAAATAATATCCACCACCATTTTCCCGCGAGTTTCGGCACACACCAGAGATGGGACCTGATTGGTGTATGAAGATGACAATCCGGAAAAACACGCCCAGGGGGCGTGTTATGTTGACTAAACCTTCTACGCCGTATTTCTCGGCTAATTTTTTTTTTTGAATTTGCCATCTTTGAGCGGATCTTCGCATGCAGGAATTTATCGTAGAATCATGAAATTTCACCCAATGGTGCACGAAACCCTCCTCTTCAAAAGTGTGTCGGGCTTTTGCCGATTTCTTTTTCGTTTAGAAGATATTATAATATCTTTGTTTTGAAAGCTGATCTAAAAAATCCCCGACACACTTTTGAAGACAAACATCTGCTGAGTATTATGCAGTCATTGTTTTCTTGATAAGGCCAAAATCCGACGCGAGTTTGCCGCATTTATAAGCATCGGTCGATTTGCACTTGACTGATCGCAGCTCATTTTAAAATATTGAATTTCGCAAGTTAAAAACATTTTATCATCGTTCTAGGTTAGCGACCGTGCTCGCTATTATACGAGGCCTTGCTATCGCTCGCTATCATTTACACGAGGTCGACTTGGAGCAAGTCTACCGCGAACCTGTTCCGTAACCTTAATGTAAGCTATGAATCCAGGAAGGGTTTAATGAGATGCACGTCTTTCACGTGCATGAGGGGTTTGGTATTCATAGTTTGTACTATTGTACAAACTATTGTAGTACTATCAAAGTATTGTATTTGTACTATTGTACAAACTATTGTAGTTTGTACTAATGTAAGCTATGAATCCAGGAACGGTTTAATGAGATGCACGTCTTTCACGTGCATGAGGGGTTTGGTATTCATAGTTTGTACTATTGTTTAGAGATTTTATTGCTGAATATGAATAGAGTTTCTAGGAGAGATGTGTGCTCTACTGGTGACAACGTTCCACCCAAGCAGCCGGGTAGTACCGCACTTATATAGAGAGAGAACAAAGAAATCACTGCAAACCAATCAGGAGGCACTGTCAAACCAGTCAAACCAGTTTGTAGACCGGTCGGAACTGATTATTCAAAATGGCGGACGAATCTTGTAAGCGGATAAGATTATTCAAAATAGCGAACTTTTTCGTTACACGAGTTTGCCAAAACAATAAATTCAGCTCTCGTCTTCATTAACGAAATACGGACATCGTTTTACTTTCTATCGGATGAATACTACTTTAAATGAATAAAATAAAAGTATTTTGCCGTATCAGCAGCAAAAGCGTGAAACAAAATTCAACTAACTTAAACAGACATTGCTTACATACAGTACATAGCTGCAGTCGTCAAAAAACCAATAATTACGTCGCACACCAAACATTTGATAAGTATGCTAGCCTATCAACGGTATAAGAAAATAACTACGTCTTCTATAGCAGTTATGACATCTTTGCTATAGCCAAATATCTCAATCAACCTGGTTTAATCCGACTTTGCTATAGTAATTTTCGATTCAAGCGAATTTCGCCATCAAATTAACAAAACGGCGGCGGGGGTGAGTGTAAGTAAACGCGGTCCTTCGTTTACCACGATTCACTGAGAGATAGTCGTAGCAAGTTCTTAAGAAAAAGCAGCTTACAAGATTTGGCAGGTCCCAAAATGGATCCAGAATGTGCCATTTTCCCGTATCAAGAAAGGCGGCCCATTCGGTAATGAAACAGTTAAACTTCCGGTTGTAACATTCAAATGAAAGAAATCGAGCGTAAACTATCCATCGCAACGTTAACGTTCGTAATAACCTTTACAAAACAACAAAAACAATCTGCGTTTTTCAAAAAGTTTCATCTTTCTTCAGACATTGTTATTAAACAAAACTAAGTAAGCCATGCAGCATGTATTAACTGCATGAACTACCCATCGGAACTTTCGGACTACCTGTCATGGTTTAAATTCATCTTTAGTTTTTAAATTTCTTAAATGTTTGTTTCGATTATGATAACGAATTTAAGACAATGAAAACAATTAAAAATACACCAAACAGAGAACACAATTCAGAAAAAACTGTGCTAACTAATCTATCCAATATACCAATTTCTGCCGCTAACTACAGCTCCTATTTGGTCTGTTTGGTGCTAAGAGCCAGTAGAGACGAATGACGGTCAATAGACAGCTATAACAGCAAGTCAATCATAGCCACTAGAGAAGGAAGAGACAGACTCCCCCTCCCAAAAAATAATAATAAAATTAAGCATTATTCTGGAATACAAAGCAATACCCCTTTTCTGAGTAAGGTAGGCCGATAACAGCCCTCCTCGCACCCTACAGCTTTGTAAGTTGACATCACCATCCAGGAAATTCAGTATCGCGACTCCTTTTATGACAAGCTCGTAACTCGTTTCCTATTGCACTACTATATACACAAAATGAAGCGAGAAAAAAAAACCTGGGACCTTTTTACAATAAATGCGAGCAAAATTGTTCCAGTATCTTTGAGCTGATCTTCTCCCAAAAGCTTCATTTTTTTCCAAAGAAAAGGTTTTCTTGATGTCATGTATATGAAATGATTCATATATGAACTGCGGATATATATGAAGGTGATATGTGATCTTCGCAGTGAATTTTCAATTTAAGCAATTGGAATAAAGAAGCCTGAAAAAAAGCAGGGCTTCAACGGGATTCGAACCCGTGACCTCCGTGATACCAATGCGATGCTCTACCAACTGAGCTATGAAGCCACACATTGACCTCGCTCCCAATGTGTGGCTTCATAGCTCAGTTGGAGGTCACGGGTTCGAATCCCGTTGGGGGCTGATTTTTTTTTTTCAGGCTTCTTAATTTCTTAATTCACTGCGAAGATCAAATATCACCTTCAAAAGGTTTTCTTCTCGAATATACCTCCCCGTTCGTATAGTCTATTTCGAGTCTATTTCTTTTAATATATAATAGGACGCTGCTTTAATATTCAGAAAAAAACCTGCTTTCTAAATAGCCAAATGTTCACCGGTATATTCATGGATAGGAGGGTAGCACGCTGAATTACCTTAAGGTTTTCTTGTTCATTAATTTTCTTGGTCTACGTACCTTTCTGGGAAGGTGGGGGGAGGTATAACATAGAAGACCGCTTTAATAATATATCTTTTACGATATTTTCTGGTCACGAAAAATAATGGCAATACCAATTAATTGGAATACACATATGCCTGTGAGAAATTCGCTTATTTAAAAAAGCCAAAGAAATGTATTTTGTAAGTTGTCAGGTAACTGTCCGTAATTACGAATCTGTTTCTTGAGAATCTTTCTCCGAATTTTCCTACAAATATTTTTTGAAGCACTCCTCAAAATTCTCATTCACAGTCTCCTCATAGTTTCCTTCAACAAGTTGGATTTAGACTTCAGATTTTTTTATTTGCACTTTTAATAGAAATCATATACTATTACAGGCCCTATCTGAGAATATATTGCGTTCCGTTCTAGCCTGCAGAACAGGGGGTTTATTTTTGTTCTGCAGGCCAGTTTGGCTTTCATTTGCCCGCGCGCCAACACGGACAGTCAGCGGTTACCTTATTTAGAAAACAACATGGCGGCCCACGTGTAGTATATTTTCCACAAACTTAAATTTCATTTCATACTGGTAGCTAAACTAAAGATCGAAGATTCATTCTAACTGTTGGAAACCATGCTCAAGTCTAAAGTGTTCGTAAAGAAGACCCGCAAGGGAGGGATAATGAAAGTAGTACGTGAACATTACTTGCGAGATGACGTGTGGTGTGGTGCAAGTCACTGTACAAACTGCGCTCAAGCAGCTGATGATAATTTACTTGATTCTACACCGCTGAGCTCTTCCAAACTTTGTAGTTTTCCACACTATCTATTGCTTGACACAAACGTCGTGTTACATCAGGTGAGAATGTACATTATTTGGTTAATTTTACACTATATACTAGTAATGTTTACAAGCAGATTAGCTGAAGCATAAAGCTTATAAAAAGGTAATTTAAGATTGATATCAAAGGCTGGCAGTTTATTTCCTAGTGCTTAAAGTGGAGTTGTACACATGTCTAAAGAACAAAATAAACAGTTTTGACAAGGAAATCTTGCCATTGAAATCTTGAAATCATTCAAATCTTAGCAAGGAAATTGCAAAGAAACCAAAACTCACCACTGTCCATTTTAGAAAACATACACTGATGCATATCTGAACCTGCACTGTAATATACCTCTGACCAAAAAGGGTGTGAACTGTGAAGAGGGCCATGGGCTGCAGTGCTGCAGGCCTGCTTTTTCAAAATCTGCCAAATCATGCATTATAGTGGCTTTGTGCTCTCACCTGCAGAACCAAAATATCTATCAATCAAATTATATGCCTGACTGACAAATCTGGATTTCTTGCTGATAAGCTCATTTAAAATGCTCCAGCGATCAAATTTTTGAGTTTCATTTTTTTACATTTTCACAACTTTCTTACTCATCTTGCCAAATTTAAGTCCATTAAAAATATCAGAAGTCATTTTAATTTGACATTTTATTTCCAAGAATTTAAGGCCAACATTAATCAACCTTGTTCCAAGGCTTGGTTGCAAATGGGAGAAAGTGACATCAAAGGCTCAAAAATACCTCATGGGTTGAAGTTATAATAGCAAATTATAAGTATTGAAATCACGCGAAAAGGAACAAAAACTTTGGACTTACTCTTTGTGCAGTTTTCTATGCTGATCTGATTGTTATAATTATAATTTCAACCTGTGAGGTATTTTTGAGCCTTTGATGTCACTTTCTCCCATTTGCAACCAAGCCTTGGAACAAGGTTGATTTATGGCAGCCATGAATTCTCGAAATAAAATGACTTCTGATTTTCATAATGTATTGAAATTTGGCAAGAGGAATGAGAAAGTCTTATTGTACATGAACATGTAAAAAAATGAAAACCGAAAATTTGATCACAGGGGCACTTTAATGTAAATTTAATTCAAATTCAGTGAAAAAGAGTCTGGAACATGTATGAGCATCATTACTCATTGGTTTGTGATAACCCTTTCAATTTCACACATTTCTATAATATTTGAAAGTCACCAGAACATCTTTGGTACCCTTTGACAATGCTCAAAGTCATCAGAACATCTTAAAAAATCTTCAGACATATTTGGAAATAGTGGAACATCTTTACAAATCTGGATCATGTGGAAATCATGTTGTGTTATAATCTCGCGCATTTGATGTAATTGACAGGTATAGAATTTGAGTTTACAGTATGATTCTCATATACATGTTCCAATTTAAAAAAAAAAAACTAAAGAGAAGAAAAACCATCTCCATATCTTACATTTTTTTTAAGAAAATATCATAATGGTTTCAGGAAATTGGCAACACATAGGCCCCAAGGGATCAGTGATCAGTATTTTATCCCACTTCGGGTTTAACCCGGGGTATCCAATTGATGAAAATCAATGATCGGAAAACCAATCGATCAATCGATATCAATTGATAAAATTAGTTAATTGGTATCGATTGGTATCGGCCAATCGATGATCAATCAATAACCACACAAAAACCGTTCAATGCCAAGAACAAACACCGCTGCATGTGTACTCGAATTACTCACTTGTCCGTCATTGCCTTTCTGTTTCATTATGTCTACACAAGAAGTCCGGGAAGAGGCTCTACTGAATATAAGATGTGTTGTCAAAGGCTATCATCTTTGCCGTTTTGAGGTGAATGTCGGTGAAGTGTTTACTGCTAACAAAAAGAGGGGAGAACGCGGAAACGCGTTTAAAGTAGTTAACAATCGTGGACAGCTCGGCCACCTACAATCCGAGCTTGTGGATCCTCTTTGCCACTTGTACATGCAAATATTTCTGTGTATGTGAAACATTTTTTATTAAAAACTGTAACAAACAATGTTGAAAACATTAAAATGAAATCTGTTTGCAATTAAAAGAATGAGATGTGATATTTATCTGCCTATTCCGTCAGCTTTCAGTTTTTGAAACGTGACGAAATCTGCAACCAATCGATATCAATTATTACATCGATTGTTATTGAAAATCAATACCAATCGATAACCACATGAATCTTTGCCATCGATTGGTCATTGATTATCAATATCAATCGATTAATTGATATCGATTGGTATCGATTGATATCGATTGTCATCAATTATCGATTTCATCGATTGGATAAACATGGCGAAACACATGGCGAAACACCATGATGGAATTTTATAACATTTGCACTGACAAACTCTGGACTGCATTTTGTTTATACTGATATTTTGTTGTTTACTAGGTAGATGTGCTGGAAGATCCAATATTCAAAAATGTGATACTTCTACAAACTGTTTTACAAGAGGTAAGAAGAATTTTACTCATTATCAAAACTAGCCAAAAAAACCTTAGTCAACAACATTTTTTTCTTGTTTTCTTTTGAACCACTAATGGTTTTGAGTATCTTCCGTACAATAAATGCCTTGCCTCTGTTTTTTTTATATAGTTTACACTATTATCAACTCATGCAGCTCAGACTTATTATTCTATTTATTTTCTTTTTCCAGGTCCAGCATCTCAACAGTTCAGTGTACAAAAGAATCAGGGATATCATATCTAACAAACACAGGAAATTTTTTGTTTTCTCAAATGAGCATCACAGGTTAACAGCCCCAATAACCATTAATTTGATTTTGTTAATATTATTTACTTACATAAATTTATTCTTAAAATGGATCTCGTCACTTTTGAAATTTATTTTTGGCATTAGTTACTCGTGGCTTTATGTGTTAAAGCTGTCCCATGTGCAATGTATTTATGAATGTGATGAATTTTTTGTATGTTGTGCTCTTTTGTCAAATCTGAGCATATCTTGACAGGCTAGATGTCTTGGTAATAAAATTCTAGAAAATGATAAGCAACCATGCACATGTTAAATGTGGACACCCAGTCGTACATGTGAATGCATGTTCCAAGCAAAACAAGTGAAAACTGCTCTTCTTTCTCTGGATAATTTGAACTCATAATTATTGACTCTGTACATGTATAGGGTGCAATGAATCAACAGCGTTTGTGGTTAGACCACACTACCTGGCTTCCACCCACACTCATGTGTGCTTGTACACTTTCTGACTTCTAATTAAAATTGTTTATCTTTCAGAGAAACATACATAGAAAGAGGAAAAGAAGAATCATCTAATGACAGAAATGATCGAGCAATAAGAGTTGCGGCAAGGTGGGTCAAGCATGACCTGAACAATGGTTATCATAGTAAAGGCTCTAATCAAATAAATGTGTTGAGTATTTAGCAGTCATAAACAAGCAATGTGAAGTTTCACAGGGTAAACAAAATTGTAAACAAAATTGGCAAGCTCAGTAGGTTGTGAAGTACAATCTTACTAGTGTATATAATTATCTTGTACTTGCAGCTGGTACGATGAGCACTTGAAGGAATGTGAAGGAGGAAATGATGAAGATCTGAGGATAAGGATTGTTCTTCTCACCAATGACAGAGAAAACCAAGAAAAAGCTAAAAATGAGGGAATCATTAGCTATACAGGTTAGATTCATGTTATTTTAGTCATTCATTAACTCATCATCTCAGTTTGCTAAAAAATTAAAATAATAATGGATAAAACTGAAACAAGTTTATAAGTAGATAACGTGAAAGTCACAAGATAACAGATCAGCATTTTGAAGTGTTTCAAGTGATGCTTGACTCAGTTCTCAGCATGAGTACCAAATAAGGAAAATCCATAATAATCTTGAGTGATATAGCTGTCAACAGGGTACCGGTAAGCTAAGTGTTCTACAAAACCTAAAGTTCAGCCAAAAGCTTAATCATAATCTGGATGATCATTTTTTATATGCTGGCAGCTAAGGAGTATGTTGAAAGTCTTGAAGGATGTGAAGGATTAGCTGACCGGCTAGCCCACCCCTTTCAGCAGGGACAAGATGAGGTACTATATGTAAACATTTTTGTAAACAAACATCTTTTAATTATATCTTTCTGTTCTGAACATATCAAGTGTTGGCTGCTGTGTGCCAGGCATCACAAACTGAAATGTCTGTTCCCCATATGTACTGTAACTATGTTGTGCACAAAATGTTCATTCTTTAGGTTGATGACAAGAAAACCAGAAAGTTGGTTTATCCTGAGCATCTTCCACTGACAAAAATACAGTCTGGACTAAAAAGTGGCAAGTACCTACAGGTACACTGTATACATTTGGCAGCACATTACTGATAATTAGCCTGCAGGCAGACGTCTCCTATTTCCTTGCTTCTCGCAGAAAAGGGAAGGAAGGAAATAGGAGACATCTGCACGCAAGCTACTGGTAATCAGTGATGCAGAAATTAGCACTGTGTGTCTCTTAAACTAAGTTTTACTGTTAGGATGGAGATGTTAGCCATGTGTGTTTTGTCAAGCCAGGCCAGAAAAATGGATTTAAGTTCATGTACGCTCCTTCCCCTTTAGGGTCATTAAAATCAAGCATGTGTTTCACATCCATCTTTCTGGGATACATGTACAGTCAACTCCCGCCTTGCGGCAACACCTCGCTATTATGGACACCCATGTATTACTGTACAGACAGAAGTTGAAGTCCCAGCAAATAAGGATAACATCAACTCTCGCTATTATGGTTTTTCTCTAATACGGACACCAAATTGTGGTCCCGAAGGTGTCATTTATAGTGGGAGTTGACAGTAAGAGTAATTCATAGTCAGAAGAGGAAGTGGCAGATTGCTGTGAACTTTGGGGAAAACTCTGCGCAATGTATGATTTGGGGAATAAGTATTAGAATTTTGATATTTCTTAGTTAACAGTTTTACACACTAAATTTAATTTTAAATTTTCATTATTTCTTGTTTAGGGTGCATTTCACAGAAGTAGGTGGGTAAATATGGCATTATTGCAATCTTTTCAATGTTTAACATTGCAGTGTTTGGTTATAGCCATCATTTAATAACTTACAAGCGCCCTGATTTTATAATTTTTGCAACTTGCAATCAACAGGGAAAACTACACAGAAGCTAATGTATTTGTCCACGATGATGACAAGCAGGTACATTTTCTGTTATAATTAAGATTATATTCTATGCACCCTCCGATTGGCTACAAAAAGCTATGTTTATTAGAGTAGAAAACAATATTTTGTTAAGGACATACATGCAAAGTGTTATGTTACCCTGCCGCTATCTAATGGTTTTAATAGTTTTTTTTATAAAATAAGATATTGTTAAATTGTTCCTCACAGATTTTTATCCAGGGACTGGTTAATCTCAACCGTGCAGTTCATGAAGACATTGTTGCTGTGGAGATCCTACCAAGGAAGCAATGGACCTGTCCATCATCAGTTGTAACTACAACATTGCCAACTGACAATGATAATGATGATGCAAGTGACAATGACAGCGACCTTTCAGTATGCATGTTACATTATCTTTGAAATTTTGTTTATTAGTACTGTACATGTAACATTATTCATGTGGTCTGCATCATGGCCATTATTTGTCAACCAATGCTTCTCCTCACTAGTGAAAAATGGTGTTGCATGACAACTGTTATTTGCTTTGTCATGCAATACCTTTTTCCACTAGGTTGCTGCATTACTATTTTAAAATAGTTGAGCATTTTTGTGAGATTATAATTAATTTCTATACTAGTAAATATTTAGAGCTGATACAACACTTGCTTGTCCATCTGTTTTTCAGGCTGAGTCACAGAAAGAGCGAACAAATCAAGTGTTGTCAGGAAAAGTATGTGCAGTAAATTCCTGATTGTAAATCCTTCCTACAGTAGCTAGTGGCCTTAAAACTGTAGAAGTATTGGGCAGCGCAAATGTGTGTGCTAGCCTCAGCAACTGTACAATGTATACAACTGTATTAATGTGTACCTGTATAAGACTATGATGACATTTCCCTTTTGTAGAATATCCGTACAATTAAAACTGATAAAGCTAGCAAAGATTTACTTAAACTGATGAAGTTAATAAAGATCACCTCCCAGAAAAGTTACTTGTTGTAAATTTTTCCTGAGCAATTTGCATTTTTTTTGTCAATTTCTCCTTGGACAGGTTGTAGGCATCATCAAGAGAAACTGGCGTCCATATTGCGGCATCCTATCCAAATCAGCCAAGCCACAGGTAAATGTGCATACGATTCCAAAACATTACCTTGTCTTACTAATTTCAAAGTTTTTTCTCACAATTTCAAATAATTGTGCTTAATCCACCAATCATTTTATTGCCATTTGAAAGGGTACAAGACACTTGTTTGTGGCAGCAGAAAGAAGAATCCCAAGGATAGTGATTGAAACACGTCAAGCAGCCTCACTTGAAGGACAAAGAATTGTGGTTAGCATCGATTCATGGCCTCAGCATTCCAAATATCCAGTGGTAAGTAACGGTCATTCTGTGTAATCATACACGATAGGGCCATAATCTGCAGTATAGTCAACAGTTTAGTATCTTATTCAGCCGGAGTTAAATACCACTTCTGATGGGCAATTTTCCTGTGGAATTTAGGGCCATTTTGTCCGAAAACTTGGCGCCATCGGCGATAAAGATACGGAAAATGAAGTGCTTCTGTTAGAGCGAGATGTGCCACACTTACCGTTTTCTGCTGCGGTGCAAAAGGATCTTCCTGCTATGCCCTGGGCAATCACGGATGAGGTATACACCAGACTTGTCGTTAGATTATTCAGTGTATATAGCTTATAAGCACTAGTATGTATTGATGGATTGGCTTGTTTTGTAAAGCAAATTAACTTGTTTTTCGTGTGCTGAAAAAAAAATCGCTGCTTTAAATTGTAAGCATAGCTGGTCAGGTCGTTGTGAATTACGCCATTTCATTAACGGAAGGAATATTGCATTGCTTGTATTGCACTATTGGAATTCAAAATATTGATGTCAGCAATAATCACAAGCTGGTAAAATTACTAGTATATGGTGTATCTACAAGGCATACTCAAAATCTATCTGGATAAGAAACTCATAAAGACGTTCACACGTAATTTCTGATGTACGGTTGGTTGTAGGATGTGGAAAGCCGTTTGGATCTGCGCCATGTTGCTGTGTGTAGTATTGATCCACCCGGATGTACAGATATTGATGATGCATTGCACTGGAGATTGCTGGAGAATGGAAACTATGAGGTAACCACAAACGCTGGTTTGTCCTCTTCAGGTACAAGGCTTGTTCAGCTCACAAACTGTTACTGTTCTTATTGTCTCTCCATATTCTTGATTGTTGCCCTGTACTTTTCATTAGGATAAGGATTCTCCATTGTTCTTACTAGGTTGGTGTGCATATAGCAGACGTGACGCATTTCATCAGACCCGGGACAGCTCTGGATGACGAGGCAGCTAACAGGGGAACCACAGTCTATCTCACGGATAAGGTGATTTACAACTTTTCATCAATTGCTTGCTCTCTATAATGCAACATTGCTCCGTGTTTTTTTCTTTTTTGTTTTTTGGAGGGGGGAGGGGGGTTGGAGTGGGGATATTTCAGTTTCAAAACGTGATTTATTGTTGAGAACAATTTAGAAGTGATCATTTGGTATTATCGGTTACACCTGGACGTATCGTAAGACAATTTTGCTTTCACAGTTCAAAGATTATCTTATTGAACGACTTGGGTGTTGGCTTCATGGTCGCCTAATCTTCCTAATGTTTCATGGGTGCACTGACTAATGCTTTTTCCCATGGAACACTAGATAGAGAGGTCAAGGTGTTTATATTCACGGTGTCTCTCTCCACTCCTGTGTAAAATCGGGGCAAGCTATGTGTAAGAAATGTTTGGGGGTGGGGGTACCCTGCAATTTAAATTACTAATCCCCCATCCAAGAGAAGCAGCAGTACTCCATGTCACGCTAAGTGCTTCAGAAACCAGACTCAGTCACAGGCTTTATGGGCCTAGTTGCTGAGAAACAGACTCGAGCATTGTTGATATGTTGATCTTTGTTATGCAGCGTATTGACATGGTACCAGGACTTCTCAGCTCCGACCTCTGTTCCTTGCGATCCAATGTGGACAGGTCAGTGTCCAGTGTTAGTGATTTCTCCTTATTTTAGGGCGCTTTTCATTTGTCAGAACTGGCCGGCCAGACCGGTATATTCGAGAACAGAATTCCCGGCGTTGTTAGCCAGATTTGTCCTTTCGAATTCAGTCAACACATAAACATTATACGTTGTTATGGTGGATTTGTGAGAAAATTTCGTGGAAAATGTCCATTTCACATTCAAAACCACTGGACCGGCCGGCCAGTTCTGACAAATGGAAAGCGTCCTTAGACTCATCTGTTACGATCTTTTGTCCTGAATTGCAATCATGAGGTTATACAGAACTGATAACATTCTAACAGCTTGGTGTAGATTTGGTAAAAGGTTGATAAAGCAGCTGTACTGGTCAAACTGTATTTTTTGCTATAAATTTCTTTCTCAAATTTTAGACTGGCGTTTTCCTCCATTTGGGAAATGACACCACTGGCTGAAATTGTCTCAACCAAGTTTACAAAAAGCATCATTTGTTCGAGGGTAAGTTTATAGTAAAACCATAACCAAACTAAGCAATCGGAACACAAAACACATAAAGCCGATGACAAGCGGACGAAAAGTCGATTTACAAGTGGTATGTTCATGCATTATTTTTACGGCATATACCACGAGAAATTATTACAAGTTAGCTATTTTGTCAGATGGCCACGGAAGTGGTACATGATGTGGCAAGAAAGCATCGTTCATAGAAGTTAAGAACTCGAGAGATACCGCCGAACGTGAATGCCCCGGAGTGGGGGGTACTCCTTTGATTTTACTACGGGGGTGAGCCGCTGAATCCTTGAGACTCTTGACCTGTTCCAGAGTAAAAATGATGAATTTGCGACCCTGTTCCAGAGAAAATTGCAAAAAGGTACCCTGTTCCAGACTTGAAGCAAAGCAACTAATGCGTACGTGATCCAGAGTGAAATTGGCATCCAGAGTGAATTCGGAGCGACTTTTAATAGTTAAATGGACATTTATTTAACTCAACTGTTTAATGAATAACTGGTTAATGTACTGGTTAAATAGGTTACAGAAATGCGAGACACGATCGATAACGTACGTGATGTGACCGATCACACAATGAAAATGGCCTTTTTGTGGAATACCACGGGAAACAGCAGATATCACAAAGCAAGCGACGGAGGGGAGCGGAGTTAGCTATACTAGACCGTGCAGTGTGGTTAATCAGGATTCTAGGGGAAATTCGACACTATTCCAGAGTCAAACCTGAAATAAAATATACCCTGTTTCAGAGAGAAAGGGCGATTTTTATACCCTGTTCCAGAGTCAGAGAAGCAAAAAACATACCCTGTTGAGCGGCACATACCCGTATAGCCCATATATGGGAGTACCCCCCCCCCCCCGGGGCGCGAATGGCTTTCCAGACTGCTGATTGGCTTAATCATCCACAACCTGAGTTTAATACTGATGTCAATGAATTTCTCAAGCATTACTTGACCTTTCAGATGTCCTTCACGTATGCTGAAGCTCAAATGCGCATTGATGATCCAAGCCAAGCTGACGAAATAACCCAGAGCCTCAGACATCTTAATAAACTGGCAAAGATTCTTAAAGAAAAGAGAATCGAGCAGGGGTGAGAAAAGTTCAATTTTGGTTTGAACTTAGTTTAGATGATGACGTGAGGCGTGGTGGCAAAGTGGTTAGTGCATTGTACTCCGGGCTGAGTGGTCCGGGTTCGAGCCCTGGCCGGGGTAACTGCGTTGTGTTCTTGGGCAAGACACTTTTCTCCCATAGTGCCTCTCTCCATCAAGGTGTTTAAATGGTACCATGAAATAATGTTGGGGGTAACCCTGCGATGGACTAGCATCCCATCCAGAGTAGTCGCATAATACAACGGAAACTGGAATAAGCTCTGTCGTGATGGGCCGCTACGCCCAAACGTAGACGTACCTTTTAATGATGACGATTTGCTTTTAATTGTTTGCATCGTTTCAGAGCTCTGACTCTGGCATCCCCAGAAGTTCGTTTTCATATCGACAGCGAAACACATGACCCGGTGGATCTTCAAACAAAGGAGCTCAAGTAAGAGTTGCTTATTTCTTCATTTAGTTGTTGTCACCGAAGGCGTTACTCATGGCGGTTCCCATAAACTGGGCTATGGCTAAGTGTTTCATGACCTGTTCTCTGGTAGCTGATGGTTTTACAGTGGTGTAGCAGCACGTGAAGTATTATGTTACGGACAGTTTAGCCACCTAGATTACGACTGGATTCGCTGATCACTTAACATCGCTTTTTGGTTGTTTATTTCCAGAGAAACAAATTCCCTCGTGGAGGAGTTCATGTTGTTAGCCAACATTTCAGTGGCCAAGGAAATTTTTCTACATTTTCCAGAGTTTGCAGTTTTAAGAAGACATCCAGCGCCACCTCCTGCAAACTATGATATCTTGGTGAAAGCTGCTCGGTCTAAGGTGAGCTGCTGTTTCCACCCTGCCAAGTGAAGAACTGCCCTCGTAAAGTACTGTATGAGTTTCCTATTCTTATTCTCCAATCTGATCATTTGTGCATTTTGGTTACGTTCCTTTGATCTGTCACGTAACACCTACTGTGCAAAAGCGCTGTCACGCACGTTGTACTCACATTTCAAACACTTCATTTTAGGGAGTTCAACTTGAGGTGGACAGTGCCAAGTCCCTAGCGGTTTCTTTGGATGCTGCCAATATCCCGGATGAGCCGTATTTCAACACGCTGCTTCGTATCATGGCAACACGATGCATGATGCAAGCGGTTTACTTCTGTTCAGGCATGCTCGCTGAAGAGGATTTTCAGCATTATGGTCTGGCAACTCCAATTTACACTCACTTCACATCACCTATCAGAAGGTTTGTTTGTAGTACACGCTGCTAGTTCAATATTATGCTGTTTTTAATGTATCATGATATACTTCTCGTTATTTTCCTGCAGATATTCGGACATTATGGTGCATCGCTTGTTAGCAGTTGCAATTGGAGCTTTAGATTCGTATCCAGATCTACTCAGCAAAGTTAAAACGCAGGTGGGTGTGTCCAGCTTGTTGGCACGAGTGCTGCTAAAAATGAGTCCACGCTCTTCCTCGCAAAAGCAGAGAAAAGAAGACTGGAAAAGAGAAAGTTGTGGGATTCGAGCCTAGTCTGGACGAGATACATAAGTTATTGCTTCAGGATAAAGGACCTGAAGATGGGATGTGTTATTTGATTCCATTGTAATAGTTAAGGAATATTTTCTCTTTTTGGTTTCAGAAACTGTGCAATCATTTGAATTTCCGCCACAAAATGGCTCAGTATGCTTCCCGGGACTCCATAGATTTGCACTGTCAGGTAATGCCGCAGTTATCGCATCATTGAATTCTTGTCTCATTCACTGTTAGGTAATGCCGCAGTTATCGCATCATTGAATTCTTGTCTCGTTCACTGTCTAAGTTCAGAGGCTGGGCAGTATCAGCTAAGCGTGCTAGGATACCCAGGATATCATCTACTCCTGCAGTCCCAGAGGCGCGACGGTTAAAATAATGTCTAGACTAAAAAGCAGCGAATGTTCTCTTGGCAGCTATTTTTCCAAGGAAAAGCCATAACAGAGGAGGAAGCGTTTGTTTTGTTTGTTCGCAAGAATGCACTTCAAGTTCTGATTCCAAAGTATGGCCTGGAGGGAACAGTGTTCATGGACAAACAAGCCGAATCAGGAGTTACCTTCAATGAAGAGGTCAAGTGCTCTTAAACATAAAACTTATAAGTATATTAAAGAACTTTATTATTGCGAGTGGTTATTATTTACAAGAGATTTAGAGGGCAATTCGTTAGTCATTAGTGAACTTTTCTTCTTGTTTTAAAGGAGCCTTCCCTCAAGGTCGGTGACGTCACATACCGATTGTTTGACCGAGTGGCTGTAAAGATTCACGTGGACAAATCCTCAACAGAGAATAAATTCTTATCCTTCAGTCTCACCTCCAAAAAGGTATCTATCGAAGCACGATCATGATAGGACATTCGTTTTGTTATCAACAGTTACTACAACATTTGCAGCTGAGCTTGATCAGCTTTACTTTTACAATAACCCACCCGAGTTTGTTCTTGTCTGCCAATGAATCAATCAGGTTGCTCTTTGGCTACAGGCGTTAGAAGAAAGGAGATCCTTGGGGCGAGTAAAGTGAAGTGCTGCCGGCCGTCAGTCACTGAGCAGATTTTTTTATCTTTTCTTAACATGTTTGATGTCTTCTGTGGTTAGGACAGCAATGCAGAGGATTGCAACGAACCCGTCACAAAGAAGACCAAGTTTGTTTGAAAGACATTTGTCAAGACATCCACTACAGCGAACAGAATGAGATCAGTCAAAGGAAAGACAATCGCAAGGAAACAAGTGTCTGCAGGAAGAAAATGAAACCTGAAGCCAAACAATCCTAAACGCGGTCACGGGTTACTATGGAAATGCCTTCCTTACCATGCCGCCGCAGCGTGACACGTATAACACAATGCGTAACTCGAGTGGCGATTTTACTGAAGACTCTCAGGAACATTAAGAGTTTGAAATGCTAACGGACAGGAATGCAATCTGACAGCTCAACATCTTTTAATAAATTTAAACCTTTTTATTTGATATCAAATTATTGTAGATAATCGTCAACGATCATCAATCGTCTTCTCGTTTTCGTGACTGTACATAAAAAAAAGTTAATAAAAATACCTGCAAATCCACGTAGCAGTAAAAATTTGCTCACGTCCCGCGAGGAGAGTTATGGCATTATCTTTCGATCGGAAGCATCAGTTATGTTACATCTATCTACATTTAAAATCCCTTCTAGTCTACGAATGCAGCTGCTTCCCGTCACGCTGGTGATGGAAGGCCTTACGTGACGAGCCACGACTGTCACGAAACGCTACAGTTGCATTCGCAGCTATAAAACTCCAAATGATATTTGTAATAATGACAATAATTGCCCCCTTCATCGAAGATAATCTTCCAGTTTGAGTTAATCTCCTAAACTGTAACCCTTGTACTTCAAAGAAGTTCTTGATATAACTTGAAATATTTTACCATTCTTATAAAGAACGTAGGACACGAGCATTTACTTAAAGTGCAAGTGAAACAGGTTATTTTAAAGATTTTGCCACGCTGCCAGCGGAGGCATTCTATTTGTTTGTTTTGATAATTTTTCGAGCCGAAAATTTCACTTCCACTGCCTTTTCCGTACGAAAGCAGAATGAAAAACTTCCCTTCGATACAGAAAAGAAAACATTTCACATGCACTTTAAGACATTCCTTAAAATTAATATTGATACAGATATAGTAGTAGCTGGTTCCAAGGGTTCATCTTGAATGTAAAAAACAGTTCTTGTGGTGGAGAAGACACTTGAGACTCTTGAGGGAGAAAGAGTCAATTGCTTTGATCTAAGGGAAGTGATTGAGCCTGCCATCGCCATATTTCTTGTTCAACAGGGTCGCTAAGTGACCAGTAGTACCTGGTAAGTTGATGTAATTTTTGGAGAAGCGAATTTTTGTGCCAACTAGATTTTAGAGCGTAATTCCAAGGGAAATTTCAAAAATGACGCTTGCTCCCTATTCTAACGGCGATTAAAATGTTAGCAACGCTCAAATTAATTGTGTTAAATATTATAAGCCGTCAATTAAATGTGAAAGGAAGTGTTCTAAGCGAGATTATCGCTGAGACATTTGCTACCAACGATACCTTATCAAGGTAAATTAAATACAACATAACCTTCACTGTATTTACAGTCTTAAAATAACCTTTACAAATTAAGGCTGTCAAAATGTCCTTTACTTTGGTGAGTAAAACAGCTCTTTTATAAGTGCTGTTAGTGCTATCACCAAGCTTCTGTTCAACTTCTCACTTTATTTAATCTTACAAGCAAAATTTCTTGTCATTCTCCTTAAAAGTGCTCGAATCAATTTTGAAGTTATAATTTGTATTTTGATTTAAGTCTTTTCGAGATCAACATACAGGTGGCCAAATAAAAGCCAGTCTAAAGATAGATTAATTAATTTCAGAACGATTTCTTCGTTAAGTTTTAAGGAGAATTTCAAGACCATTCCACTTCAGATATTACTGGACTAGTAACGGCAGATTACTCTGTTAGTTTGGCCATTTGAAAAATATATCCTTCGTTCCATTGTCTGAATGACATGTCCGTTTGAGAACTTTCGCGGAACACAGGACACCTCGTTATATCGGCATACACATAAAACCGTTCGGATGTTGCCGCTGACCAGTTGGACACATACATTTATAACTTCCCGGTGTGTTGACACAGCGATGCTGACAAAGATATGAGTATCTTGAACATTCGTCGATATCTGAAGGAAAAAGGTTTCTAGTTATATAAATACAAACATCAGGGGAAGGGATTATATCCCGTTTCGTGTTAACTGTGAATTGACCTGATTTCACTTGTCAATGTCCACAAAGGGAGGAAGGAGGGATACACTGAGCTACTGAATAAATCTCGGAAATGAAGTTGTTCGTCCTTTAATGCCCGATTCCCTCTATGGCGCGCGCCTGCAGGGAATCATGGTAGATGTATTCATCAAACCATTGCACGAGACTTAGCAACGATGAATACAACTACCGTGAATCCCTGCAGGCGCGCGCCATAGAGGGAATCGGGCATTGCGATTAATGACTGAAGTAGGTCAAGTAGGACAGAGAGTCTTAAACGCAGTGTCCGCTTTAATGGAAGGTCTAAAGAAGGAGTATAATATGATGGATTTCCGATATGATTGGAAAAGTCATTTGCAGCTCGTCAAGGTAAAGCGATATGTGAGTAGCATGAAATATGTAATTGGAAATACAAGAATAACTTGAAAGGAAATATTGGTTATTTTGTTCTGATCTTAATAAAATGTTCGGTACCTTTGCATGTTTTCCTGTCTGCCTGTAACGTGAAGCCATATTTACATGAGCAGCGGTAACTACCAGGGTAGTTCTGACACACTTGGTTGCATCCGCCGTTGGATTTGGCGCATTCGTCCTCGTCTAAAAGAAAAAAAAGTGGAACTCCTGAAATCTGTAACCATGTCAGCTTCTGACCAATTATTTAAATCTCAGACGATTGCTTACCAACACAAATCTTTTGTCTGTGGCTGATAAATCCCTTGGGGCAGTCACATGTGTGTCCTCCAATAGTATTGCGGCATCGAGAGGGATACGGACATATCTCAGGGTACAACGCGCACTCGTTTATATCTAGAAAAAAGATAATGAAACAACTTCGTTGATTAGTGGTCTTAGCTTTATTTAAACCAACTAAAATGACCTTCCCGTACTGTAAGTTGAAGTTCCTTTCCATTATAAAATCAAAATGTATAATAAACCTGAGTGACACAAGACTCCGGTGGAGGCGACTCCGAAAACAGAATACGCGCACCCTGAATCGTATCTCCTTATTACAGGGAAATATGATTCAACACTGTGTGCTGAATGTCAGCTAACAACAACAAGCTTTTTTTCAACTTGTTGTAACCCGTAAGATTCTCAGTTAGCCTGCGAATACAGCCGCCTCTCATCGCTCCCGGCCGGTTTGCACGTAGTAGCGGGAGCGAGTGAGAGGCGGCTGTATTCGCAGGCTAATTCTCAGTTAGCAAAAAAAAAATTATCTAAAAGATGACACTGCGGCAGGCTGGACTGTAAGCACCCGAAGTAAATTGTATTTGTGAATATCGATATGCAAGTAATTTGGCCTTCAGTTCTGTAGCAATCAAGGTTATCCAGACATACCTACACACGTCTTGAGATCATCACTGAGTCGAAATCCTCTCTTACACGAACAAAAGTAAGATCCGGGAACATTACGACAGTTATGATGGCAACCATGGATACCTCGCGCACACTCATCAATATCTAAACAAACGACAAACAATTTTTTATTGGTTTCAAAGTCACAGTTGCTGAATGTTTTTGCAGCTTGTTACAATAATGCCTATGTACCCCTAGTGTGTATTATTCGTATCTCTCCCGCCCCTTCCAAGACACCTCGGGAAAAAGCCAGCAACGTAAGCATGTATTTGAGTAAGTCATTTACAGTAGTCTGTGATTATTTCAGTTGTTTGCTTAACAGAATGCAGACTTTCCCAGTTACCAGCACCTCACGAATACTCTCTTATTCGTCCCCAAGTAATTACGGACTTTTCCTTTCTTGGGTTTAGTAAGAGTTGGGGAATGTCTTCCACATGTGTTTTTTTTTCTTGTCGATCTTTCTAGCGACGTACCTGTACATGAAATGCCATTGTCATTTAGCTCGTATCCCTTGGAGCAGGTGCAGCGGTACCCTCTTGGAGTATTGATACAGTTCTGATGGCAAACGCCTTTGAACAAGGAGCATTCATTCACCTCTAAATCAACAAGATACACAAGAATAAGCATGTAATCAGATTGAAACTGAAGACGAGATAAACACTATTTTAGTGTTTTGATCCAAACGTTCAGAGGATCGTAATTGCATACAAATGCCAAGCAAGCGATAAGGTACCAGTCGTTTGTTATCAGAAAACATTAGCTAAGCGCATATGAAATACAGCGATAACTTATCAGAAATGTTCATCATTTAAAATGTTCTATTTGTGCTGAACTGACAAGAGACAGCGCACAAATTACTGGTATTTCCTGATTTAGAAGGTTTTCATCAGTCTTCTTTTGAGCTTCAGCGGAAATTGACTCCATTTGACTAGCTGGTTCAGCAAATTTCTTTCAAAGCGTAAATGAACATGTCGACATGAATTACATTATGATGCGGTTTTGAGTGAAGAGGTCGAGCTTGGTTCTTAAAGCTCAGTAAACCATTTTACTAATTAAAAATATTACTTGGCGCACTGACAAATGTCAAAGCATTTGTACTTAATTAACTATTTGTATTTTGATGACTCCCAAACCAGACGATCCCTTTGGCCCTTAGGTCACCGCTTTCCGAACTTTGTAATTAGCTACAATATAAACTTTTTGTAACCCACTAATGAATCACAGTGAGTATGTTGTCACCCCCAACGAATATGTCAGGTTCGAGTCCCAAACTTTTCACCACTTACATATTTCGCCCGAGCTGATTGGTTTATTGTATCTTGCCAAAACGATCAGGACGAATAATGCTCAGGTACAAACACATGGTGGTTCAATTGTGACGCAACTGGTTATTAACACGATCACTTGATTTGTTATTAACCAGAAATTAATCGAGTGAGTTGATCGCCTTGATGCGCATGAAGTTTCAGCAACTGCGTCTGGAGGGAAGGTCCTCCAGCTCAGGGCTGAAGCTTGAACCTCGTATCCAGACTCTCGTCGAAATTTAAATCCACGATGACGTCTGACCGGGTGTCCAGTCTCCATTTTGACTGCGTCACGAGAGCTTTCTATTATCTCTACCGGCAGTGGACTTTTGATCTAAAATGCCGTTTTTCTCCTAAACGAAACTGAATTGAACAAAATGAATGCGAAATTCGTTTTTCTTGTTGCTTTTACGAAAATCTTGTATTAATGGATATACATCCCGTAATTTAACTCACCAACACAAGTCAGGCCATCCGGACCCATGGCGGTGCCTGGTGGACAGGAACAATTGCCAAACTGGTTACATCTCTCAATACAAGCAATGTCATTAGATGAGCATTTGACTTTCTCTTCTGCAAGAAAAAATAGACAAGCAAAATTTTTCTTTTATGGGCTTTTTCAAGATCTGCTGCCATATATAATATAGATATTGCACAAAAAGTCGTGCAATTCCCTTTTGTCCACTAAACCATCACTCAGTGCACCATCTGAGGCATGGAATGTTCTTTTGTTGTATTTACCTTCACATGTGATCTTGTCTGGATGAAGCTTGAATCCTGACCTACATGAACAGGAAAATGAGCCAGGAGTGTTTCTGCACAGCTGTGAACACGGGGAATACCGGCATTCGTCTATGTCTGCGGAAAAACAAGTATTACATTATCCTAATCTTGGCATTCCCGTGACGTAAACGGCGACCAAAAGAATACAGGAATATCGCGGAGACCTGAATGTAACGATCCGTTCACAAAGAACGTTAATGCTAAGTCATTAATAATAATGGCGGAGATTTGAAAAGCCCCAGTCTGTGACCGTTCAAATCACTCATTAGAAGAACTTTCATGTGGTACTGCTTGTAACGCTGTTAAATCTGATCAAATGTGAAACCCTATAGTTTGTGATCATTCAAATCAAAGTTTATGGCCATGTAATTGGTCCAGGAAAAACTGTTTGTTTGACAATTGCCTAAATTCACGGATGCTGTATAAAGCTATACTTACCAACACAACTATATCCATTCATGTGCAGCTGATATCCATCATTGCACATGCACTGAGGAGCACCATCATATGAAATACACTTGTGATCACACTTGAGCCCATTCCTACACCCAGTATCAGGTTCCAGTTCTGGAGAAGGGGCCTTGGTTCCACTCGGAGATCGAGAAGCTCCGGCTGCAATGTAGATAGACCGTAAATACTAAGTCATGCACGTGAAATGCTATCAGTTGACGGAATATCAGTGGAAGACATTTAGACAGCGTGAACGATAAAGCTTAAATGTTCTGGGTGTTAGCCATAGCATGAAAAGGAAATTGCACGAGGTAAAGATAACATCTTTGATCTTTGCATAGTTAATAGAGGGAAATGGTTAGGAAGGCCGGCTAACATCAAAGGAGCAAACAAAGAGGCCAAGATTGAGGTTGGAAGGTCCATGACCGTGCACATCTTTTGTTTTGCGCTCATACACTATGTATGAACTACGTAATCGCAATGTTTCTATTGGTTAGTTGTATGAACACACGTACCCACCTATTGTATTTTGTCAGGTTTTGTGCACGGTCAACCCCCAAAATAGGGAACAAAAACCTATAACAAAGAACTTTGCCAGGCTTCATAACCATTTCCCTCTATTACTATGATCTTTGCGGGATTTCGGAACAGATCTACCTTTGCTCAAGGCATGACGAAAGCAATTGCCTTAAGACCCCACCCGCGGGATTTTACATGACTGAGTACACAACGTCTGTAACACAAGGCTATGGCGAGAGTACTGTTGATGTTTTACTGACCTGCACACGATTCGCCATCACTTTGCAAGGTATACCCATCCCTACAACGACATTCAGCTCTCCCCTTGTTTGGTTGGTAGCACTCGTGTTCGCACGTTAAAAATTCACTCTGGCAAGAATTTTTCACAACTGCAAAGGAAAAGAAAACAAAACTGAAGACGAAGACAAGGAAATATGGTGCCCCCCACCCCCCTTCCAAACAAACAAAAACAAAAACAGGCAGCAATTCTTCAGGTAAAAATGAGAAGAGCGGCTTAATACGCATGTATACAGTAAGCTTAAGGAGATTAAAAGAAACAATCGATAGGGCGTCTTTGATCAGTATGTCTTCCTTCTTATAGCTGCATGTAAATTGGTTGCTTTGTGGATTTTGGCAATATCCATTCCTGAGAACAAATAATAAGGTTTGATTATGCGCTTTTTCGGATAAAGTATACCCTGAGTTGATATATATTTTTGCCAGGTTATCGCACAATATAGAACGCATTATTTAGTAGGTTTTTTAAGGCCGTAATAACCAAATTTTTTCTCTTTGTTTACGTTTGTACTCTGAAAACCAACGCCACAGGTATGAAAATGCAAAAGAAATCAACAAACGCGGGAGTCATTAATGACCATTAAAGAAATGGAACGAGACATTATGAAGATTTTAGCTAATTCGCGCTGACAGACATTGAGACATAATGACAAACGACTCTACTTCGAGAAATCAGTGAACACAGTAATAAACAGTTCATCAACAGTGATCTCGATTTATAACGCATTGCGTAAAAACCAAACTTCACAAATACTTCAGCAGTTTGGAAATATTCTTCAGGAAAACTGTATCAAACGTATTCCTGATGCTTTATCAACTTCTACAACGTAATTACAATGATGGGGGTCGCGCCAGGAGATTTATTAAGAGCTACTTTAATGAAAAAATCCTTTCATCGGATAATAAGCTAAGGTTACGCTATCGTCTCCTCTGATTTTCTGACCGTTTAAAAGCCGACAACATGCAAGATTTAGCATGGGAGTAGGGCTAACGGTTCAGATGTCTCAGCTCTGTTTATTTCGATATCACTTCCCATCTTGCATGTCCGAAGTGACAGAACTATGAAACGTAAACTAATACAAAGCTACGACTACCCACCCAGATTCGCACAAGTTCCCCGATCGCTTTCCGAACTTATAAATAGAAAAAAAATATATAAATTTAAACAGACATTTATAAGTGCTAGTCAAGTTACGGTCTAATCTAGAGATTTTGTTCTCGGATGGTAATTAATCGCTGTTCTTGTTCATTAATATTCATACTCTAGGATCGTGTGAAGCACGCGAGACCACAGTTATATCACTGAATTTACTTGTTGCTGTTTCTTCCGCCGTTATAATTAGTAGATGCGCTCACCACACGCAATACCGCAGAAGCGGCACCACAGCACGTACTGTAGGGCTACTCCAGGGATTTGAAGACAAGTGCAAGCTTCGATAGACGATTCGACTGATCGAATAAAATCTTAGGAAACATCACCCTTTGCATGTGTTTTTGTACGTCGTAGAAAGCCAATTAAAAAGAGATCTCATGTACAGCAAAACGTAATATAAAGCGGAGACTGCACATATCTGTCAACGCAGGAAAGATTTTAGAACCAAACCATGGAAGCGCTTCTCTTTGCAATGAGCCTACAATATGCCTGGAGTGGCGTTATCATATTTTTGTTTTTTCAGTGCGCAGTGGAGGTTAAGGCTACTTCAGTACAAGTTATTCCTGAGCCGATTATCCTCAGGAGCTCAGTCCTTTTTAGATTACAAACTAGGCGCAAATGTCAGTTTCTCATGTAAATTGAAGCAGTCATTCTCTACTGTAAAAAAAACAGCAAGCAAGAAGCCAAAATCGCACGAGAAAAATAGCTGCAGAAGAAAGTTATTGCGAACAACACTATTACACTGTAGAAGTTAGTCGCTGTTCATGAAGCCACACGCTGTTGGTTTACGGAAGACGGTGGGCGGGCCATGAGGATAGGCTGCGCTAGTTGTTGAAGTGCAATTGAAGAAATTCAGCTTTCTCAGCACAGGAAAAATTTTCATTAAAATTGAATGACAGCCAATCCGTCTGATTTATTAAGCATATGTTTTCTATCTTAATTATATGTCGTTGAGTCATACTTGCCAACAGACATACAGTATTGAATTTGTTTACCTCTTCTCGCCTATTTCGGGTTAGTTGTTGCGTGCGTTCGTTGAAAACCGCCCACTTATTCTAACACGCCATGCCATGAAACTTACTCTTCCTGTAATGCTGTTAATCTTTTCAAGAAACTATGAACTCTTATCAACTCTTATCATATATACGTGCCAAATTTAAAAGCTCTCGGAAACAAGCTAAATGTATTACGGGAAACCTCAAATAGATTTTTTCACAAAATAACTTTGTTTTGACTGTCGTGGTGACTTCCCTTGGTTTCAAAGAAAAACAAATAAAATGTGTCAAGGTAAATGTAGTCACGGACCTTTTTAATGAAATGTATTTCGTTGTTTTTACGTAGAAAGAGCAGTGAATTGAAAGCTTTTTAAAAAACAAACAAACAAACAAAGCATTAAAGTCTTTTTTCACTTCAAATTTAAAACGATCGTCAAAAAAATCTGAAATGGAAACATGAAGGATCGCAGTAGTTGGTCCAACATAAACGGATTGAATTAATTTTAATTGGATTTCTTTATGGCCTACACGATGTGACTGGAATCCACCATTTTTTAAAAAAAATGTAAATAAATTAACCGATCTCGTAATTAAAACATATAGGAACGAAAAACCCATTAGCCTAGCTCCATTAGCTAGCTTTGTATTTAAAAACTTTGAAAGGATGATAAATTGAAAATGGAAGGGGGGCGGAGCTAGAAAGTTCCAAGCATAGTGGGCCTGTTAACCAGGAACACCAAAGTTTGCGTGATGGGAGATACATT
Source organism: Meandrina meandrites (assembly GCA_963693305.1). Classification (NCBI taxonomy): domain Eukaryota; kingdom Metazoa; phylum Cnidaria; class Anthozoa; order Scleractinia; family Meandrinidae; genus Meandrina; species Meandrina meandrites. The sequence goes on along the minus strand of OY855910.1, from coordinate 1,000,607 downwards.
TTCATGTCCATATTAGCAATCATCGTCGTGTGAAATAAGAGTAAAGCAAAGTTGAAATCCATTTGGAAAAATCATAGACACTGCCGAACCATATCGATGAAATATTATTTTCTCCGATCTCTTTCTCCAATGACAAGGCGGTTTTTTTCGAAAGCGAAGCTGTTGAGAGAAGATATCCTTACTAGTTCTAAATATCAACAGTTTCTTTCCTAATCACGAAAAGCCACCACAGCCAATTACAGCTATTCGTTGCATAATTGGTAATCAAGAAAATGAAATTAGGTTTTCTGTGGACACTGCCAGCGTTGTTTCGTGGAAAACCGGGCGCACCACGTGCTGTTTACAGCGGACGCGTCGAGTGTTAGCTCTTTGTGGAAAATAATTAAAAACACGTTGATGAGTGAAAATTTTCAATTTGATAATGACACAATTATTTTTTAAGTCTTAAACAGCTGATCTGTTTTGTACTGTGAAGTTCAATTCATGAGAATGATCCTTTTATCCAGCTTATTGTTCTGTTTTCTTTCTTTCAGTTAAGGAGATAAATACAAACCATTTTCTCTATCGTAAAAAAAGCGAAGCGCTACTCTAGCGAGAATCAAATTTTTTCTTGTAATTAAATGAAAAAAAATTCACCCAGCTATATAAAATTGATGAAAAGGGTAAAAACGTGGGCAAAGCGTGGGACCACCCTTGTGGTTTTATAACCAGTTTCAGTGAATAGCCATGGAATTTCTGGTGCGGCTTAAAACCGCGGAAACGTAACTTGCAGTGGAGATCCACTTTTCTGCTTTCTGGAGCCGAAAACGTACATCCTGTAATAATCACCTCTTGTATATTTTGTGACCGCAATAAGCTGAATCAATTGGCAACAATGAATTCAGTACAAGATACTCACGTACAGACTTAAACAATATCACGGTGTTGTTGTTCTTTTTATCTTGTCAGTTCGTTTGCTCTTATAGTGTCATCAAGTGAATATGTGCGCCACATTGCACGATCTTAAACAGTTTTGGATCAAGTCAACAACCGAGTGAATATGTGCACCACATTGCACGATCTTAAACAGTTGTGGATCAAGTCAACAACCGACATATATGTTTAGCTGAGGCGTACAACAAACCCGCGCGACATGCAATTTAGAACCACTTGAAACTGTAAGCACTGGGCGCTAATTGGGTGTACAGAGAATATACTATTTGGTTAAGAATAAATAGATTGCCACGAATTAAATACGACTGATATCTATCAGTGAATGGACTTCATTGGATAGAGGAATAAACACTTTAAAAACAAGGTCCACTGTGTTTAATAAGGCAACGGCCTCATAGGTGAAAAAATAACAAATGTAAACGATTTATTAAGGGTGGGCTAAATAAATCGACTGGGAGATATGTACAGGAAATAATATAACCACCTTGTGCTAAAATACTTGACTTGGCGAATTCTTTAGCAAATTTCTGTTTACATTAACGCAAAAAAATGTCAATAAAATCGACCGCAAATTTTTACAAACGTGCAAAAGTGCAACCGAGAGGGTAATCAGACTCTTGGCAAATGTTTACATTTGAGATTTTCAACAAATCCTGTTTATTCATCTCCTTTAAATGTTTTTAATCACGAACGATTCCAATGGGCTTCAGAACTGGAAGAACTAACACAGTTTTGATAACAGAAACAATAGGGCCGGAAGAATGAAAGGGTTTTGAAAACAAATTTTCACCAGTTTTCCCAGCTATAGTTCCATCACTCTGAGAGAGTCGAAAACAATCAAATATGAAACCGCTTACAATGCCAAAGTCAAAATACTTCGGGTCGAACGTGTTTTTCCCATCATCCATCAGACAAAGCCTGGATTTCTAATGAAAGTAATTTTATTACCAGATCATCAAAACGTTTTATTTGCATTCAATTGGGAACAGACTAGAAAGAATGTTTCTCTATGAGGCAAACTAAACAAAATTAGAAGTGATGAAACAACTGAAACATAAATGGAAAATATGCACCAAAACTTGGGGGAATTAAATCACTCTGTGAATGTATAAATGACGAATTTTTTTAAGCTTTGTACATCGTATCTCTCTTCTTTAAAAACTCTTTTAGCGAGGTAGTTTTGCTTCGTCAGCTATCATTATACTCGCGCAAATTTTTCTTGCGTGGCAATTGGTTCTGCAGCTCAAAACACAGCAGTTATAATGCCGCCAAGTTTCCAACAAATGTCTCTTTCGCTACCTTATCCCGTAATTAAATCAATACCAATTTAAAGTTGCTCGTTGACCTCACATGCTTTACGCGGCCACATAAAAGCAATCTGTTTAATAAATATATTGGAACAAACGAGAATGAGTTAAGTTTCTCGCACGAAACATTTATTCCCTTTATTCCGATAACCCTGAGTATGTTTCTTACAAGAACAAGAAACATCTGCGTTTATCAGCGGTCACGTTTGTTAGTAATTAAGTAAAACCACCTTTCCCAGCCTTTTCCTTCCATAAACTAACAACGACAATGACGTTCTTTGGGAAGGATGGCAGAAATTGCGGTTTGCGGAAATCTTGAACTGATTATAAGAGAAAGGTCCAAAGACTAAAACCGCTAACTTTAAGATATGACCAAAGCTATCAGCGGTTACCAATTTCCCTCCGTAATGACAGCATTTTGGCTGAGAAATTTGAGATTTATATTCCACCATTAGCTGCTACTTGTTTGTTTACAGCCGCGTGGTCGCGGGAGTAGCGCGGGACTTTCTTTCACAATGTTCTTCCACATTAATATATTTATTGGTTCCAGAAAAATGCACTTTAAATATCAAAGCACATCAGTCAACCTTTCAATAACACTCGTGAGCTTCAAAAAAAGCATAGAGTGAAACTCGAGCAACCTATCATTCCAGACCGTGTTATTTTATTGCGGTCCAACCCTGGCGCAACAGCTGCAAGTCAGTTTTACCCAAGCCACACGCGCGAAAAGTAACAGTAAATTACTTGGAGATAAGCCTTTGAAACCATTGCTAGCTCAATTGCTTGGCTGAGATAACGCGGAAAAAGAATTTAGAAATAGATTGTGAATACCTCAAATTATGACCTTTTCCGTCACTGCGGTGGGATTTAGGGAAGTCTGTACAGTTTCTTCCGAGGGAAAATACGTCGCACACCGGAACCTACTACTGAGTTTCCGGTTGAAACACAAGGCTTAGAAGCTTTAAAATTCCTTTACAGTGCTTTAGCTGACATAAGCTGACTACTAACATTCTCACTGTCGCTACATGAATCGTTACATGTTTTACCATCTCTACATTTAAACGTATGCACAATGAATGAGACAAAATAAAACACGCTTACCTCGGATAAATTTGTTCTTCATGTCTTCCCATACTTGGGGTTTGCCGGGTTTTTCTGCACAGCCATGGTATGTTTCAAGCCAGAGTCTTGCCTGGTTTCTCAAACCACGGGGAATGGAACGTTCAGTCATTTCCAGGATAATCCTGGCAGCCAGCACGGAGTATAAGGGTCGCCTCAAATCGCTGTATCTTACCTTGGACCAAGTTACACCAAATGTGCGGCGTACCGTCTTGTGAAGCGCAGCCAACTGTTTGTTTTCCTTGCGTTTGTTCTGCGTAGCTTTGAATGCGCACTCGTCAACGTTCCATAGGCCGCCTTCCTTGGAGAGTCTGTTCAGCGAATTTTCAACCATTGCCACTCGCTTGATGAAATGGTTGTCGTCCATAAAAATCGGCTTTGAAGTCTTCGTTAAGGCATTCTTCGTCAACTCGGACGCTTCTTGGATTACTTCGATTCCTTGTTCGTCGACAACGAGCAAGGATTTTCGGATCATGGGCCGTGCCCTCTTAGATCGCGCTTCGTACGGCTTCACAGCACACATCACACAAATCGCGCACAAGAGCGCAAACTTCACTTGCAGAACCATGTTTAGTTATCAAACTAAAAATGTTTTTTTTTTTTAACTCCAGTAAACTAATGGCCTGATCGGGCTCACGTTCCTTGTTGTAAATCTCCCAAACTTGCTAAGATGCTGGAAATCCTCGGCACTGAGATCAAGTCGCACTCAAGAGAGTTCTCAGCGGCTTAAACCTGCGTAGAAAAAACACAAAGTGAAACGCAATCGACTTCCCTGGTGGAATATACGCGAACTTGACAGTTCTCAAATTTCTGTATCCTGCTGTGTTTCAAATTATCAATTGAAGACAAACAGAGAAAATTTCTTCCAGATTATCCACATAACATGACATGATAATTTACCGTCAAGACAACTTGGCTCAGACTTTGTATCAGCAAAACGATTGAAAAGCTTACAGCATAGTGAATGATCAATCAAGAGTGGCTTGAGATCACAAGAATAAACCCCTGTGGTATTCTAACCTAACGAAGGTGACCAGCAATCCCGCTTTTTATAGATACCGGTTTACATTACATGTTTACCAAAACTGCCACTCTTCGTTAGGAAAAACAAAAAGTCTTGAATTGAAACCAAAACAACAAGAATGTAAAACAACAAGGATTACGACAACACGCGATTGGATAATGATGTGCACACCGAGCGAGATAACTAAATATCATTTGTATTACAATCACATGCATGGAACATACAACATTTACAGCTTCAATTAAAGTTTTGCTTGTAAAAAGATCAGTATCGAAACTTGCCTCAGTGATGTCCTTGAGACGTCTGCAGTCTGTCAGTAGGTAAAGCAATCGAATGGAAATAGAAGATTCAAGAGCGAAGGTTATCTTTGCAATCGCACCTCCTATCTTAGCAGTTTAGCACGCGCGGTGTCGGAAACCGTAAACGTGTGCGCAGTGTGTGATATGCGTTGGACAGACCATGCGTGCGACTTGAGTGACTGACCACTATTAATTTCCTTCTAAATCAAAATAAATCTGAGTTGGGACATACCACTTACGGAAAAGCGGAAGGCTCACTATTGACCAATTTAGAGGAAATAGCGTCTGTCATTACTAAAAGTATCATTCACAGGAAGTCGGAAAGCCTTTGATTTTTCTTCACACATGAAACAGGATTGACAACTAGAGCGACCTCTGATAATCAATTACCTTATTATAGATGTTGTATATGGCTAATTATTTTCTTATATCGCACGCAAACGGAGCTGAAAATTTAAAGTTAAGGCGCCATGGAGGCTAGTGTCGAACTACATTTTAAATGTAGGCTATTCAAAAGGTTACTTATTCATGACCCTGATGAAAAAGAAAACAATTATTCATCTCCATTTCACTGCATGCAGCCAAGTTACGGTACCATCCATCCATTGCGACCTTATACCTCGTGTTTCTGACTTCTGTCAAGGTTTTTTCTGCGACCCGTGCAAGATTGTCTTCTGTGTTTGATTTTCTCAGTTACACGCTAGAGAAAGCTGTAAGATTTTCCCACGCGATGTGGAGGAGTTAAGTTACAGTTACAGACAGGGAAAACAAGTTCAGCCCCAAGAAAAACACGTTTTAGCCGCCAGAATGTTTCTTTAGCCCGTGAAGGAATGAATATGTAGTCTAATCAGCGGCTTAGCCGTACCTAATCAACTCTCGAGAAACTGTTCTGTAACGCACAGGAATAGAGTTATAAGAAGTTAACGCAAGTTGGGTTCGGCATCCTGGAAACGATGTTTGTTTGACTTAACAGTGAGAAATCTCTTGAAAATTAACTTCCTCGCTAGGTGTGGTCTTCAAATCCTGCCCACGTAAATAAACAATAAACAAGGGTATGAAAGAAAAGAGATATTTCTCACACTTGATGATTACCACACACATAACATAAAAAAACTCTTGGGATCACGTGCGGACCAGCACACGCACCGAGCCAAGCCTGACAAGCGTAATTGTTAAATTAAACGACATTGCACAGTAAGAATTTCAAAGTTTTTATTTGTTTTATTTTATTTCCTGCCTTCAAACTGAGAAAACTTCCCACACACGATTTGTTATAAATCGTCCATTATGGACTATTAGCTGTGGACTAATTGCAAAGAACCAAAGCGACAAGAGAAAATAACTGCCACGCTTTAACTGCGACCGTAACATTGCCTGCTTTTCGCGCGACGTGCTCCCCTGTGGAAAAAGAACTGCTTGAAGACTAAACAGAGGAATTTTCTTTCCAAATGATGTGGCTATGGAACGTTTTTGGGTGGGCAAGCGAAATGTAATTGATACAAGACTGCAGAGATCACTAGTTCACGCTGTTCACGCTGATAAGCGATGCAAAGCAACTGTGAATTCAGAACTACTACGCGGCAACACTGAAAAACTGAGAAAGGATCTAGAAAGATTTTAAAGAGTAATTAAGCTTGGACTCTTGAACTGAGACTTGTTGACGGCAAAAAGTGTTGAATTAATCTTGTCTTTGTTTGATCAGGCTTGTATTTTTGTTATTTTTATTATTTTTCAATATACCAGAATTAGCTCATTTTTGTAGGGATTTTTTTTAATTCCTCTTTTTACATATGCACTTCAAGAATTTGTAGTATTTGATTCAATCATCTCACAAAGAAAAATTCGTTACATTCTTCTCGCAAAAATTCACGAGGTAGCCTGGAATAGTCGTAGCACAGTTTTGTAGAGTTTATGTCCAGTGTTTAATGTTGCTTAACTGCTGCAAGAAATCACAACTAAGTCGACGGGTCAGCCCCAGTGTCACTTTAGTTTACAGTACATTAACCCCTATTAATTTTATGCCGGCCCTCAACCGCGGTCAAACGTAATAAAAGTATTTCAAAGATAAGGCTTTCATTTTCTCGATGTTTTCCAGTAAATTTTTTGGAACTTTGCTTAACAAAGTTCTAAGTGTTTTTAAAAGAAATGGGGAAATGTCGACTGTCGGCGCCATTGCTGGGGCATTGCCGAAGCAATTTTGTTTGTCGGTTGTGGAGCATTTAAAAATAAAGGAAACTCGTTTATCTGAGACAACTAAAAATATATTTACTTTCAGCAGCCGTTTTAACATATCCCTACTGGTGTTTCCATGGCCACTTCATCGTGAATGAATCCCCTCGAAATAAAATAAAGAACAGCCGCCGAGGTTTGACCGCAGTCAACATGCATGGGCAAATAACTTGTTGAGTTCACGAGTGTCATGGCTGCGTAGACTCGCCTTCAGGGGTTAGTGCTTCTTGTTGCTGCTTGACCAAATCGAAAAGTCGCACAAATTTGGATTCGCTGCTTTTAATATAATCCTGCAGATCTTACTTCTGGAGCCTGTTCAGTTGTAGCCCCCAAAACAATAGCAGCTGCTACACTAGGGGACCAGTAGAATTACAAGCTTACGAGAGCTGCTACACAACTGGTTCAGTTCCTTGTTCAAAATATCAATTCTTCTTGCATTTTTCTAATGACTGGCTTGAGAATTTAGTGCTTTTGATGATAATTGTTATTCTCATTACTGACTATATAACTGAGAGATTTTGATCGTCGAAGCCAAGAAAGCATTACTAAATATCATCTTGATTTGGAAAGACCTAATTTGCATTTACTTTCTACACACTAATTTACATATGCGATTTACATATGTAAATTAGTGTGTAGAAAGTAAATGCAAATTTGGTCTTTCCAAATCAAGATGATGACTATATTACAGTGTGATAATATTGTAATAAAAGAGAAAAGAAATTTTGATCCGCGGACTAAATATAAGAAAGGTGTAAATGGCGACAATGTTCGACAGAGCTGAAGCTAAGCGTTTTTTTTTTTTTTCAACTATGAAAGGAATCCGCTATCATAACAATTTAAAAGAGGATTTCGTTTTAGCCTGGTAATATAAAATTCTCCAGGTTATTTTAGCGTCTACGTTGTTACGCACGTGATAAAAATTAAGTTCTATCATGTAGTAGAGTTTATTCATTTCTCATAATCTTGAATACATGAGGTTACTGCTGCAGTGGAAGTCTAGTTAGCAAGCGACTAATGCAACGAAGGCAGTCTGGAGCCCACTGCCGGATGATAACTGCAATTCTCATTAATAATGCAAACAAAACTTGAAACTGGGATCATGTGTTGATAGTCATTGCCCAAGGGACTTACCTGTGTTTCGTTTAGCCTTTGTGTTTTCTTGTTTGTACTTCACTTCTGTTCAAGGTAATAAGTTAATAACAATGTTATACACTTCTTCGGACCTGATATAATACTTGTTCAAGTCTAGCAGACTTCCACTTATGTACCATCAACAGCCAATCACCGTCATTCTGGTCTCCATAGCAACAGAGGCTGTATGTTGTTACTCGGTGCAGATGGATTTGACGAAATTTATAGACAAAGCATAGCAATTAATAGGGTGTAATTTCTGACGTCATCAAAATTTGTAAAATGTAAACTTCTTAACCTTAGTTAACACGATGTTGTTTATAGTGTAAATATTCACACATTTCATGCGGGCCTTGAAAATTCAGTGACTTTAAACAATTATATGGGTGTCACCAGGGCGGGAGAAAGCTGGGTACAGTACATTGAAATGGTGAACACGTCACTACCCAGTCATTGGCCAAAGGGTTTCACTCGACATTGAGTAATAATATGTCATAAGGCAGAGCCGAGACATACATGAAGTGTTCTTTAGAAATAGTCTGAATGGACTAAAGCTATTGCTAAACATAGGTCTGCTGCTAGGTCTGTTAAACATTTACATGCCGTAATAAATCGTCACTTGCAAATTTTGGCCAATTGGACTCTTTCCATATCCAGAGGGTTAGTGGATAAAAAATGTGCAAATGCTTTCTAGATCGATAAAAATATTAAACGTGAGCCAAGCCTGAACTCACGCAAGAATATATGCACGATATCTTAGCAAAAAAAACAAGAAATTTTTGGCACAATGTAACATTTCAAATTATATATTTAGAGTTTACCTGCGCCTTTGTGCCGTCACTCAACTGACATTTTGTTTTGTTGTCGCGTGTTTAAAGCAGCCGTCGCGTGCTGTATTTCAAATTTCGTGTTCACCACGAATTAAAACCCTGTGAAAAGGTATTTTGTGGGTTGAAATGCCAGATAACCCTGTGATAAAATGTCAATTGCACAGTTATCCCTAGCTGTGGTGTTAGTTTAGCCGGATTAAAGACTGAATTAACCTTGAGTCCTTAAAAAAATTATATATACGTCAATTATCAGGAAAAAACTTGTTTTTATAACCTATGTCAGTTTCAAAACCAATACGAGACATTCAGTACGTGAGTACAGTTTAATTTGTATGTAGAGACGCCAGATTACTTATCATAAAAATAGAAACTAACATAACGAAGAAAACGACTGAAATAGATACGCTGAGAGGTTCTAAAATGGCTTAAGAGGCTTAAAAAAATGTGGTCACAGTATTTCTCTTGAATTAGACATCAAACAAGGCTTTCTTTTTCCTTAAGGCACGTATGAATTATTATTCAGTTTTGGAAGGCGTTTCTTTGCTGCATTGATACCTGAGTCGCCTGAGCATTTCCTAGCCTGACTTTTCGGAGTCCAACTGAATCCAACTCGGGCCAGTACCACCATATTTTTATAAATATATAACATTTTATACCTTCACTTTCAAGAGAGTGATAATCTAATTTCGCCTTATGTTATAAATACATTATCGAGGAAACAGGGACGAGAATAGAGAAAGAAATTGCTAGCATTTATTAGAAAGGGGAATTACTATTCCAAATTAGGACTGAAAGAAGGGTAAAGTTCATGATATTTCTTTATACAATCGCTATAAAAATCTTCTCGTGTTTGTTTTAACTAACTTGTGGAATAACTAACTAAATACCGAATTCCCTCATTTTCTTGAAGCCGAACTATCATAGCTCATGTATTATGATCGACCGAAAATAACATGTTCGTCATTCCACAACACTTACCTATGAAGCTCTGGCACCGTCTCCTTTCCACTGATGGCCAGATAGCTGTGCACGACTGAAGCTAGGGAAGCAATACCATATCGATATCGTTAAATGTATTAATCGGATGAAATTATTAAGAGAAAATGAATGATTGAAATATTTCAACACATTTTGTATGGTGTCTTATTTCTAGGGCAAACTAAAAATAGCCCGCATATAGCCTACCCACTAGCGTATTTTCCCTTCTTCTAATACCAACGCTGACACATTCTGCTCTTTCCTTCTTTTGTTTATCGTTTGTGTTTAATATAAACAAGGGCATTCTTTGCACGTCAGGATATTCACGATATTTTGCTTAAACAAATATCACTGGTTTACTCGTTTGTTTGCTGGATATTAGCCATGTTCTATTAGAATAAACAACGTCGAGTGAGATCACAGCCATTCGATCCAAATGAATTCAAGGTGCAGAAATGCATGTTTTAAATGCATTTGAAAGCAATGTTTGACTTCTTAGGCAGAGGCTATTCAAAAACTGCTCCAGGACAGCATTTTTGTAACCATAGCAACATGTTTTCTGTTGCGGGAGAATGAGTACCATTTTGGGTTGCATGAGATCTTGTACCGTCTTTTCTCGCTTAATTGCCGGGTCTAGCTTCTCAAGCATTTATTCAAGGTATAATAAGCTGTAGTTGTAATGGCAAGATATATGACTATCAAGATATATGATATATGACTATCAAGATATATGACTATTTGCTTAACACTTAAGCCCGCGGTTCTTGGTCACTACAGAGGCAGTGGTAGTGAAAACATATCGGATAACGAGTTGCATCAGCGCCTTTCAATAAGATGGGACCTTTTCCCTTCAACTGTTTGTGAAATCGTGGCAGTAGTTGTCACTGAGACATTGTTGTGAGAATAAACAATGTATTCCAGTCTTCGTTTGTTCCCTAAAACAACCAGGACTTAAAATATTTCATCAGTTGTTTCTTGTTTGATTTGCTCACACGTCAGTACTCATGTTTGTCGAGTGACTTTATTCGTACCGTGCTTGCGTGTTTGCTATAAACTAATACTCTCTTCAGTTTAAGAACAACTCAGTGATTTGTGGCACTTCATATCAAAATTCCGATGATAAACCTTTTATGTGTCATTTATCTATTCTGTTTAGACGGATTAATTGAAAGAACCATGACGACCTTTCCGCCCTTAGGACCTTTTGACAGGCAAGAGTAAGTAATTTGTTATTGTGAGGGCTTTCTTGAGAACATTAGCTGACTTCTCTTCTTACTTGTTAAAAATTAAAAGAAATCATACAAACAAAGATAACAAGCGGTTACTTAAAAAAATCTAAACTAGAAAATCTAAAAATGGCTTAATAATTGCAAACATAGTTAATAGTCCCCTCTATTAACTATGTTGCAAAAAACCGAGTATGACTATACTTGCTCAACGCTGGATCAGTGACAGATGGTGATCGGTCATAATTACTAATGTGCAGGCGTAGATACGGCATAAGTAGATTCTGGTTGCTGCGGAAACAGATGTTTCACTACTATGGTAAAATGATTCACCGATTGACTTTCGATTGCACGATATTCTTTTCTCTTATTGCTATGGTGTCTGGTATCCTCTGCATACCATCAACTGACTCCTCAAACGGTTTTTATTTTGGACAAGTGAAATACTGAAAAAGACGCTTTGTTCAGTTCATTTAGGACCTATGGCTTCCTAATATAAATCAACAGGCTTGCTAATGCAAACACATCAACCACACATCTTTCAGCAACTAAAGTAATTTGCATTCACTGCTGTATTTCTTTGTCGATTCTTTGATCAGTTGTCCACCTACCAAAAAATGGCGCGTACAGCCCAGGCCCGTCAGTCTGGGACCCAATCCCCTCCGGCTATCATTTATGCAAAAAGAGTGACAATCTGATCTCAGTCCTATTCAAAACCCTTACAAGGTTACATTATCTCAGGGATTATAAAAAGAGAGCTGTTATTGTCTCCCTTTTCATTTATCTCCATCATCATTATTTTTTTACAGTTGAGCCGCTTTAGTCAATAAAAGAGAGTAATTTGATATGTTTGCGTGTTGGCTACAGACTGAGCGGGGCAAGTTATTAAAAAGCATTTTGACATGTTTTTTTTTTTTACCGAAACCAAATGGTAAACCCTTGATAAATGAAGTGTTATGCGCTTATCTTTCTTAATTTCTTGTGTAAACGTTTGATTATATTGTTGGGCACTTTAAGTCAATTAGAAACAAACGGAAGGTAACAGAACTTGTTAAGAACTTAGTTTTGGATAAACGCAGTGGCTTCACAAACGTGTGTGTTTAAATTCAATTTTTTTTTGTTCGTTTATCTTTTATAGTTTGATGAAGTTTATTTTTACAGCCTACAGACTGAACAATCATAGTTGAACAATATTGCCTCAGTGAACTTTCAAAGCGAGCCATGTGCTGATAATTAATACGTCTTGTTAGAGGCGTCACAATTCTTCATTCTCGGAAAGATGCCGAAAAATAAGATTAAAAACATCACACGAAAAGAACTCTTATAAACGTAGAAAAATTAATTCCAATCAGACATACATAATATTTTTCTTGCCTCTAACTAATGTTATTTCCGTTTCATTGCCGGCTAGCCAGCCATCAGGCGAAGTTTTATTATTGCTAACTGCATGACTTAGAACGTTTACGTGAACGAGTTTCATGTTTATTGCACCTTTTGCCCCAAAGCTAGCATGCAATTTTGTTTTTTTTCAGGCACTGGCTCTGTTTGTAGACGACCAATTTGAACTTGTCCAAGAGATAAACGATGATCTTCCACGAGAAAAATAAAATTCGTTCCAGGCGAAGTGACCAAAATGATAAATGCGCTAAATATGCTCGAGATCTTGAGCGAGAGGTCGACTAAGCTTTGTAGCCTGTTAATTGTCTTCTTATTGCGTTCATGGGTAAAAGGATGTTCTCACTCTGTGTTTTTAGACTCTGTCGCCTGGTTAGTTTCTGCTTTTGCCTCAGTACAAGCTGAGTTGACAACAAGCTAGGGTTCCTACGTACTCCATGTGGATCAGGGTTTCTATTCCATGCAGCTTGCGTCAATATTGAACTTTTTTTCTTGAACTATCATCTTCAACTCAATTCAACTACTAATCCTGCACTGAAATATGACAAAAATCTAGGTAAACTGGATCCACTATAATTTATTAGTCTAATAAGTTAAGCCTGACCGGAAATTTTGGTATTTCAGCTTGTTTGGAACGAATTAACAAGAACACAGAAAGGGATAAACTTACTGATTTTACTTTAGCTCGGTCATGACTTCCGGATTACACCAAATACAAAGAAGTCCGTCCACTTTCATCCTTCTTGCACGTACTTTATGCAAGTTTTGTTTGTGTTTATTGAGTTTCACTTCTCCTTCTCTTTGACTAGGGTCTAGTCCCCCCCCCCCCCCCCCCCCCCAAAAAAAAAGCTCTTACGTAACGATTGGCCAGGATTGCAGTTGTCAGTCACTAAAAGCAAGTTTTAAAAAGAGAAAGAGCATCAACGTCGCGCCGCAAGCATTTTCCGGAATCCCTACCACAATTTAACCACCGTAATCATTTCAACGCAGTCGGCAAGCAATTGTAAGTGTGGGGCCGATAGCTTTTTGGTTAAGTGATTTAGGGTGACACGCTCGGTTTCCCAAAGATACGATCTGCGTCTGAATTATAAGAACGTATCAGGAAGGTTGCTTTTTAATGCAAATTGAATGATTAATTCTATTTTGTTGTTGTTGTAAATGTCCCAATTTCAGAGAAATAAAACAAAAGAAATCATTCAATCATCAATTTCCGTTGTTTATTCCCTGCAAGCCCCAGAATCAAGTTCTAATTTTAATCTATGAAAAAAGGTCAACTTTCTGAATGATACTATATATAACTCATTGGTGGTAAAACTATTACCTTGTTCACGCTAGAATTTTATGTTTAAAAGCTTTAAGTTTTAACTTAACAGTTTATTCTTTGCAGTCGATTTTTAACAATAGTAACAACAAACCACAAGCGAAAACCTTTTATATAACCCTGTGTAAACTTCAGGTATCATCTGGAGTAAATCAATTACATTGCAAGCAGCCGTGATACAAAGCGTATAATAATAAATTTACAAATCTCTCTGGTAAAATTTACAATATTTTTGCGAAGATTGCCGATGTAAAAAAAACATCTGTGTAAGTACATATTTTCTGTAGCATAGAGGAGCAACAGTATTCATATGAAAGTTATTCCATTCCACCAACTCTAGCCACCTGACCAATTTCTTCTTTTAAGCATTCTAGGAAATCTGTAGTGGAATGTTCGCCTCCAACATCAGCGGTTCGCTGAAGACAAAAAAGAATAGTTAAAACCAGTGAAATCAGCAGCATCCCTCCTAAATCCACGGGCGTAGTCATTATTTCGAAGAAAGTACTTTGATTTGTAAAGCAGATAACATGCAGGAGGTGGGGTGCAAGGTGTAAAAGACTTTCTATCATTAAATAACTCCGCCAGGATTAATAGCTGTTTCACATGATGCATTTCTAAGAAAAGACACGTCTGATTACGGGATGTTTTATTTTAGCAAATCTCGTAACAAGAGGTATCCACTTTATCGGGACGGGCGCTTAACGGGAAGTAGACGGGATCACAACTGAGTGTCCGTTAGGAGGTCTTCGTTACAAAAGTGTCAGTGTTTGAGTGGAGAGGAAAGACACTGAGTTTAGTATAGTGTCCAAGAATACAACATAAGCTAGGGTCGAGGTTTAATTCATAAAGCAATCAGTGTTCTCACCACTCCTTTCTCCACAACTCTTAAGATAGCACTGTGGATCAGGTCACCGTAAGCATTCCACCTAAAACAATAGAACAAAATACAATCAGCAACATTGTAGCTACAGACTACTGAGGAGATTGCGGGTTCCTTGCCCAGTAAAGTGATTATCGATCAGTGATTAGTATCTTTCCGTGTATGCATGCAGTGCACGCAGACAGGAGGCTATCTGTTCAGCAATCTAATAATTCCTGTGATTATCCCATTCAAGCAGCTATCCAATTATATCACTGATTAAACAACACGCAGCCTGGAACAGCAAACCACGCTCATCTTGCGATCGTTACCAATCCCCCGCGAAAGAGACTTCAGCGAGCTTGATCTCTACACGCCTCAAACATGTTCTGCTCGCAGCGTTGGAAATGAGCGCACGAGCGCTGTCTCTTTTGTTCGTAAACAGCATTTAGTTTGATAGACAATGCTGTAATTAAGACCGAACAGGATAACAACTGTACGTGATTGTCAAATTGAGAAAAACTAATAGGATTAAAAAAGTTCCTCTGGCCGAAAAATTGGAATCGACCTTAGGCCTTGTCTTATTTAGCAGTCTTCGGAATTTGAATCAACCAATCTTCCCAGTTTCTTGAGTAATAATAGCGCCGAGTCCTATTCAATATAGCTATGGCCAACTGTACCGGGAAATGCTGATAATGATAGGTTACCATTACAAGAACAAACGTTTGAACTACATGAGTCATGTCATCACAAACACGAACTTTTCTCAAATTATCGATCTGATCAGTTGCTTGCAGCTTACTGTTTGCTGAGCCGTACAATAGCTTTACACATGCATTATATATCTTGATGCATTTCTTAGTCGTCCCATACAAAATGCTGGACAATGTGCAATGTTGTGCTATGTAATTGATTTCCGTCCAGACTGAACACTGTCTTCTACGTACTGATCTACAAACAGTTGTGACTGAAAAGACAAATCGAATGCACTGCTCTTGATACACTAAGCTAAGGCCCCGTCCACACTAATCCGGATACATTTGAAAATGGCGTTTTCTCTCCGAAAACGGATAAATGTTTTCTGTCCACACTATACCGTTTTCAAATTGTTTCATTATCCACATTGAAACGCTGCCTCACCAGAAACGCTTATAAATGCACACTAGAGTATGAGCACATTACTTGAGCCCGCGTTAATTCGACTGTTTTGACGTCAGCGTTTTCAAAAAGTTCCGTTTTCGCCGTCCACACTAACACACCTTACCGGCGTTTTTAAATTTATCCACTCTGGAGAGTTTCGTGTTCTGTGACCGAGAACGCCGGTTTAGTGTGGACGGAAGGTCAATCCAGAGAAATAAAAGTTGCGTTTTCAAATTTATCCGGCTTAGTATGGACGTAGCCCAAGTTGTACAGATATCTGCTTTTATTATTCCACTATTGCGCCATTTTACCATATTAGGGCAAAAGAACGCGCAAAATATGCCACGTTATTACACTGTAGAACAGGGCAAAAATACGGACTGAAAGTGGAGCGACAAAATGGTCGAACTAAACTCTAATTTTTAGTGGAATAATAAATCCCTTATTCGATGGTTTATCATATAATACGAACGGACATTTTGCTCATTGCTTGTATTTTCCTCGCCCCTTTGGGGCTCGGAAAAATACTACGCAACTCGCAAAATATCCGCGCGTATTATATGTTAAACCATCGAATAAGGTGTATTTCTCTCGTTACCCCAAATGTTCCAACATGAGTGTGCTAGCAAACAACAGGCTCATAGGGTTTGAAAGGTTCTTTCCAGTGATATCCAGAGCTGTGTGCCGTGCACCCTGATTGGATAAGATACGATTGAAATAAGTAAAATAGTTTGACACTGTCTGTCATTAAAACAAATGTTGTGTAAAAAAGAAACATTGCAAGACATTCCGACGTAAGAGCTCAGGTCTTCATCGATTATGATAAAGTGAAAAAGTGTAACAATGAATTATAAGAGAAAAAAAATACAAACATGCTAGGCACGCAAGAAGACAGCACATTAATAAAAGGAAATGTCAGGAATGTGTAGCCTGCATGCAGTCATCTCCTATTTCCACACAGACAACTGCACCCAGGTTAGGAATGTCCACATGGTCAATCCCTGTGTTGGGGTCTCTTTGGGTACACCACGCTTCCAGATATATTTAATTTTTTGTACGACAATACATGATATTTATTGATGCAAAATAAAAACTAAATATACAATTAAATTAACTTTCTTACAATAGGGGTAATATGGTGTGATTTCAGTTCGCACACGACATGCGGCAAGTCTGATGTCACTAAGTTAACCATAGTTTGTTCCAGGCATTCATCTAGTTGGAGATTACCATAAAGAATGGCGAGTGGATAAAAGGTGAGGGGTATGTGGAGGGGAGGTGCATCTCTCCAACTACATGTAAGCCACAATTTTTTTTTCACTCACTGATCACCAGGCTGCTGCCCAAATAACTAAATGACTGGAACATGTCAAGTTGATCAGATAATTATTTTTAGTCCTTACCGACTCAAACACAGCATAATCCCCTCCTATGTTCTCACCAGGTACAATACCCGGTCCACCCACAAGAGATGCTCCAATGTTACTGACTATGTTGCCGTATAAGTTTGGCATGACCATCACGTCAAACTGCTGAGGGTTGGACACAAGCTGCATACAGCAGTTATCAATAATCATGGAGTTGTATTCAATGTCAGGGTAGTCCTTGGAGACCTCACCGCAACACCGTAAAAACAAACCATCACCAAGCTTCCTTTAGTAAATAAATCAATAGTTAATATTTAATCGAAGGACTATTAAATAACTAAATAAATAAATAAATACATGTAAATACCTAATTGACAATTCATAATTGGCCAACAAGCTGTTTGCAAATAGTCAACGAGGTACAGCCAAAACCTGCAATTTTTAAAGCCAAAGACTAATTTTCCTTTTCAAAGGCAACATGGACACACATGATCTTGTTCATCAGTGATTAATAAACACTCAGTGTGTTCTATAGGAAATCCATGATCTGATGGCCTCCATTGCTATACACATTACTGACATTAGTTCTCAGTATTGGCAACTCACATAATGTTGGCCTTGTGAACAGCTGTCACTTTCTTTCGTCCATGCTTCACAGCAAAGTCAAATGCATATTTTGCAATTTTGGTACATTTCTCCTCTGTCATGATCTTAAAACTTTCAATAACCCCATCCACATTCTAAAGGATAACAAAACACAATAATTATTAAATTATTTATAAGCAAGATACCAGTAAGACATCTCAGCTTATTGCATGTTGAGAGGGAGAAAGCTTGAGGCCAACACAGGGTGCCAGCTGACATCTGAGCTCCATTGAGTTAATTTTAAAGAAACTTGACTTGCATTCTCTTGTGACGTAACTGTCAACTCTGAAAACCTATCAAAAAAGACCACTTTGACAGAGCAACATCACAAGAAACCTTGTTAGTTTCGACTGAGTCTTCTTTCTTATAACATCCTGTCAACAGAGCTTGAACATGGTGCCAGTGGCATGGCGTCCACTGGTGACAGCATTCAGGCCACACTGTAACAACTAATCAGCATCATATGTTGACTTGTTCACATATGACAAAGAAAATTAAAGATGCATCTACCTCATGTTCAATATGGCTGTATTCCCCTTCTGTGTTTTCTCTGATAATAACCAGATCCACATCACCATGTCTAAAATGAATTATAATATTATTCCACTAAATTACATCATTTGACCAACTATATTTTCCCTTTAAAGATCAATGTGCACACAATCATGTTCTATCAGTCAATAGAAAAAATGGGCAAACTAGTGAGATTAGCAGATTTTAAATAGAACACAGCTAAGTTTCTACAAAAGCATGTTATTGTACTGTAGTACCTGACATTTTGCCAAGAAAAATGCAGTGCAATAACAAATCCATCATTCTATGGTTTTACAGATAATACTGAAAACAATCATTTCTAAAATAACTACTGATAAATACCGGTATACTATGAAACTCATAAAATATAAGAATTTGTTACATAGCTGAAGTTTTTTTGCTGAACTACAGCTACATGTGCTGTCATTAGCTAATTCTAGGTCACATGGCTTCTAACAATAAAACTGTTTCCCACCAAAGTCTCTGAGCAGCTAACATTGCAAAATCTATGACGTCAAAGGGTAACAGTCAGGCTTTTAGCCAGGCGGCCGTCCAGCCGTCCAAAGGACGGCCACTTTTAAGAAATAGGTGATTTTCGACGGCCTGTTTTGGGCGGCAATTTACGAACTTCTGTGCTTAATGTAACAAAACAGTGTGTATAAATTTAAAAAAAACTTACATTCCTTTTTGTTCTCGAGTTGTTTTAGTCTTGCTGGCATGTTTTTCTTCTCTATTTACACTTTTTTAGCGAGTTTCCTTACTGTTTTGTTCGTTCGCATGAATCAAAGTTGAGCAAAGCGATTTCACAAGCAAAGCTGCTGTTCAATAATATTGACTCCCTAGTATACCAGAATGCAGTTCGACCAACAAAGCCACGCATATCTGTTCTTTCGTGTAAGTTCGTGGCTTGACAACTTCAATTTCAATCACTGTTCATAACAACTGGAGTTTCTGTCCCAAATATAATTCAATGTTAAACAAGGTAAGTTGAAGAAAGGATAGTTTTGTAAAATTATCAAGGAAAACAGCGGTTTAATAGCTTAATTGAAAGACGTTTACAGCTGCTCAGAATCACGGAAATCACGTCTAAGATGCTTTAATTTTTCAAAATTTTCTGGGGGGGCATGCCCCCAGACCCCCCTAGAAACATGACGCCTGCGGCGCCATGTTAAGTGGGCCTTTGGCCCACTAAGAATTTGGACTCCCATTTTCAAACTCCTGGCTAAAAGCCTGGTAACAGTGCACTGTTATCCACAAATGTTGACTTCCCTCATAGGAAACAAAATAAACTGTTTCCCTCAGGACCAGTCATTAAGCGTCAAGTATTATCTGTTGAGCATCGCATAAATGGCACATACTGTAAATTGCAACACAGACTACACGACTGTACCATAGACTACTGTGACCATAATATCTCCTATTATAATACTAAACTAAATTAACTCACTTGAAAGTATATGTAGCACCCAATTCTCTGTGCTGGCAATCATACGGAAAATTAGTTTTATTGCTTAAGCTTGACAGTAATTAAGCAAGTGACAAAAAATTAATGTTTCACTTCAGCTGAGGAGACTTTTGAAAAATATCATGACAGAATTTTATACATAAAAACATGTTACAACACATCTTCTATAGATGAGCTGTACTTGTTGCTTTTGAACAATAAATTATGTAACCCATGTACTGGAGCCACAAGCAAAGAGAAACAAGGGTAATGTAGTACAACAATAAAAAAAGAGACTGAATACTTGTTCCACATGGGATGATGCCCTGTGCTCCACAAAAGAGTAAATAAAATAAAGCATTAAGAGACCCATACCTCACAGGAATTCCTGGAATGGATTTACATCTTACAACATTAGCAAATAGATCCAGCTGGCGACTGAAATGAAAGCAAAGCAAATTGTAAAGTTGATTAGCTTAACAAAACTTAATTTTTAGCATACAAGATGCCGTCAACATTTAACCCTTGTTTGTTATTGAACCAAATTATAAACTATAAAAAAGACAAACAACGTATCAGCCAAAAATATAATGGAACATTTGTGATGCTTGTGTTACTTGCACTGTATATTACCACCTGTATGGTGAAACTCACCGTAGTTCAACATTTAGTGACTTAAAAGTTGGGTTATCTAATGGAGTAAAAATATTTCCTGAAAACGAAAACAACAAATGTGTGAACCATTTGGTAATAAAAAAGCTAGTTAAAGACACCCAACCAACAGCTCTAGTCTAAGATGGTCTCATTGTAACTCTAAAATGAGTTGCTGCTGTTTTACAACATCTCAAAGTGAAAGCTGGCTAGCAAAGTCACATTTAGAGCAAAGTTCCAAGCCATTACTAGAATCACAGGATGTAACACTATCATATTGACAAGCACTGCACTGTCATCATCAACATTACAAAACAGCTACTTGAACCAGGTCATTGTAAGAAAATTGAAAGAAGTGCATAGTAAGCCAATTATTCATAACTAATCTTCTGGCCCCGGTTGTTCGAAAGGTGGATAACGCTATCCACCGGATAAATCGCTATCCAGTGGATAAGTGTTGGCAAAGCAAACTATG
Organism: Meandrina meandrites; assembly: GCA_963693305.1. NCBI lineage: Eukaryota > Metazoa > Cnidaria > Anthozoa > Scleractinia > Meandrinidae > Meandrina > Meandrina meandrites. The sequence continues at coordinate 979,697 of OY855910.1, read as the reverse complement.
CTATCCACTGGATAGTGATTTATCCGGTGGATAGCGTTATCCACCCTTTGAACAACTGGGGCCTGTTCTGCCATACCCTTCATTGCCACTCCATTTCTCTTCACTGAAGTCACAACATCTTCTAAGGTGTCACTGAATGTATCCTCATCACTCAAATTTAGCCCACTTTCATGGAAAGATAAGCATGAAATGTTTGTTATACTTGTGAAAAAATGTCAAGGAATGTTTCAGTGTTAAGTAATATATAATCAGGAAAATTTGGTTGGAAAAATATTGTCCTGATAATTATTTTTTGTCAAGATTGCAATTTCCCTCCTAAGTCCTGGGTTTATACAACTTCATATTGAGGGTTTTGGGTGGGCTTATAAACAGAGGGGCTGAAATATTCCGGGGGGGGTTATAAGCGGAATAAAAAATACATTTCGAAACAATCTACAGCAGTGTTGATCAAAATATGTTATGAAGTTAAAAAGTCATAATAAAGCAACATTTAGCCCTGTCCAGTACTGTCATCCAGCAGAAGGAGGGCTTATATCCAGGTTGGGGGGGGGGGGGGGGCGGAGACTTATAACCAGATGTATCTTTTGTTTCCAGGGAGTGGGCGGATGGGCTTATAACTGGAATTTTACGGTATTAGGGGTTTGGGAAGCATTCTCTCTGCTTTTTATACAATTAAACTAGTAGTAATCAGCGATTAGGGGAGTGCGTTCGACCTAAGATGGAGAGTCAGGTAGTAGCAAAGGAGCAAGGTTGTTAGCAAACTATGCAATTTAATATGCCTCAAATGGAGCGATGAGGATGAGCGAGAGAGGAATCTCATCACACAACATTTTGGAGGAAAGATTGCGTGACGAGCCAAAAGAACATCTCTCTGCAAAATAAACTGGAATTTGTCGCATCAAGAAATGGGTTGTGTTCTTAACGAAGGGGTTCAATAAACTGTGAAAAAATTGTGACACTGTAGCAGTTCTTGATATGTTAAAGCAGAATTTTTCTTTGCTTGCAAGCTATGTTATCGTAAATTGGGTGTTACACTCATGTTACACAAGAAGCCATTCAACCGGACGGAAACATGATCTGTCATCATAGCAGTGATTGTTTACCAAAGGTCAAAAAGAACCTCAAATAATGAATGGCACGGCAAATTCTCATTGATGTCAGAATATTGTAAAACAACGTGAATAGAAGTCGCTCCTAGCACTTCATGTGACATTCACAAAGCAGAAACGTACAAAGTCATAAATGAATGGGCAATTTGCATTCATTTTTACACTAAAATTCATATGGAATAGAAATGAATTATCATGTACACGACAAATAATTATTTATTTCACTTTAGTTGTTTAATATCTTTTGGCACTACACAGAGCACTACACAACTTCTAAAACTCCACAGACTTCTACAAATACTTTCACTTCAATTTGAAAATAGATCGAGGCACAGCACATCAACTTTTCGTTCATAGTCAATACACTCATAATATTCAATAATGATTTCCTCATCAAAATGCCTAAACATTCTGCGAATAACTATAGAATACAAATTCAAAGAAGCGATAAAACAATTTTGATCCTTTTTCTACTCACTCGTTTTACATGAAATGCTAACGATTTGAAATTTTAGCTAGTTTTGTGAATCGTTTTGCATGCAAACACGCTGGTTTACCTTGCCTAAAAAACAACGAATCGAGTTACTCGATTTCCACTCCTTTTACGACGTTCGGTGGCTGATTAAAACTCTTCTACCTTGGATGAAAACCCTCCAAACAGCAGCGATAACAGACCATAACACAGGACAATTTTGTCGAGAGAAATCACTCCAAACAGCAAAACAGAAGCACATGGCATGGAGATGACGTCATTCGCCCCTGAAAAATTTTCTGGGGGGGCCAAATTGACAACGTCGTATAGTCCATAAAAGCAAGAGTTTTTCTCAATTAGGGTGCGTTCTCCTTCGTCGAACGCAAAAATATCTGTAAAACACTAAGCAAAATAAAGTGATCATGAATAATGATACACAAAACAGTACCTTAAATTCAGTTCTTCAAAATCCACTGGTGCTCCAATATACCTAAGGCAACAGCATAATGACAATAATGAATAATACAACACTTAAGTATACAGTCATGACTACTGCTGTTGGATAGGTTGAATGGCGTACTTTATAAAGTAGATATGTTTACTACCAACTACTTTAAATTTTTAGGTGTATTTTGCATAAATCATCATACAAGTATGACGTATTGTTTATTTCCTATTATTATACATGAAAGACTTATAGCAAATAACAGCCAGAGGGGGGCAACAAAATATATATGGAGGTATCTACTGTACCTGAATATATCCTGCACTGCAGTGACCATCTCTGGGCCAATCCCATCTCCTGGAATCAAAGTGACAGTGTTACGCCCACCATACTTGGCATGTAGTGGAACTTCATGAGACTGGTGCAAAGAATTCTGCAATGTTTCAAAAGAAGAACAAAAATAAACAATGTCGTAAACAGTTGTCCCAGCTCTTTCAGCGATCATTTCCAATGCAGTCAAAGAAAATGCATTTATAGACATTGTATATTTATTATCTCATGCTTGCATATATGCCTGATTACATTGAAAAGACTCAGTTTGTCTTAGGGAGTACTGAGTATGGGCCTGTCAACTTCAACCCAAGAGAAGACGTTGTCTTGGCAAAAACTGGACAGAAAGGAAAAGGAGTTGAATTCTATCTGATGTCCATACCTAAAAGTAATCTAAATTTGAATATTAAGTTATACGGAATAACAATCAAACTAGTTTACCATTTTTAAGATAAGAGGTGATAGTTGGCGGCAGGTTCTCGTCAAACCGAGCCCAGAAAGTCGTTTCGCAGATTGCAGCACTGCACTGACGGCCGCCATGTTGACTGTTATGTCACGCGGTCTCGAATATATAGCCCAGCGGTTACTACCTTCAAAACGATCCTACTGACAGGTCTCAAAAACCGCTGATTGGCTAAAATAATTATGTTATAGCGCTTGCGCAAAAGTGTTACCGCTAGGTTATTGCGGGCTTTGGAATCGTGTCGAAGATCGTGACGGCCAATGTGGCGGCCCGGTTGCCGTTGAAAGTTTTAATTTCTTTTCGTTCCAAGAAGCAGATTTTCATTTCATTGTTACTATATCACTGATTACTGATGGGTCTTGGCGTGGTTCTTTAGTCCGGAGGATGACTTGCATATTTTCCTGCATTGTGGACATCGAAAACCAGGTTGCAAAGTTGCTGATGTTGCTGGCTGATTGGCGGGCTTCTCGTTGGCGTTGGAATACATCGGCAAAACAGTTGTTTCATGTCCGTATTAAGTGGGGTAAATCGTTCTCTGAACATTACTCGGAGGTTTTCCGCTCTTTTCCAGAACACGGCCTCATCACTTTCTTCGTTCGTCGTGTATTTGTCTTCTGGATCGTTTTGGTCATCGTCGTCATATGTTTTGAAAGCTTGCTGATTCGCGGTTATAAACAACATGGAATTACCACAACATTCCCTTTGCAGGCCTTTTTAGATAGAAATTGTACCTGTTCATCGTTGTCGACAGCTGTTCAATTTTTCTTAGAAGAAGAGGATGGCAAGCGCTATAACATACATGGGAAGTCGATCGGCGCTGCAAGCAATCTTCGTGGAACGAATGCTCACAGTTAAGCCTCACATATTCTTCAAAATTGTCCCGCACCAAACACAGTGCAAACACGTTTTCAAGTCGCAAGCAACCAAAGGGTCTGGTTCATTACCAGGAAAAGAGTATCCCATAGGCAAACATCTTATGTCCATGGCTGCGTCAAGGCCAGGGAAATAATATGGCTGTAAAAAGGTAAATTTGAATTTAGCTTGTAAAGTTTTAAAAGCATATATTTTAGAATGTTTGTTAGTCTTCTCAAGTTCCCCCTTTATTTAATTTTAAACAGATTGCCTACTATTATAGGGGACTTAATATCAGCATTGTTTGTTCAAATTAATTATTTTGGCATATAATACCCATGCCATCAGCTTATCTCCCCAGTGGTAATAGGTATAGTGATATTGATATCGTAAAGGTGTAAACTTAAATAAAGTGGAAATTTTTGCTCTGAACTGAAGGTTTAACCTGGTATTTTCGTGATCCGTTTGGAACTTTCATCGTTTGTCCCATAGTGGACCAGACACGTGCAAATAGGTCAATAAGGAACTCTGCAGCTTTCAGGGCTAGCTCTGTTTGGTCTGCTTGTCCTTTACCATGCTGATATGCTGGCAAAAACCACTCTTCAAAGTCAATTTTGAATCTTCTTTCACTGAGGGCATGGGCAGTTGTACATATTATTGTTTTGCATGAATAAAGTGGATGTCATCTTCCACAAAGATCATGAACTGTTTGTTCTGCAAGTTGTGGATCAACACGCACTGTAAGTTATGCTCAATTGTGAGAGTGAATCATTTTAAATTATCGTCTCTTGCCTTTGCACTCAAAAACATAATATTTTAGTATGTGGTATTTTGTTCCATACACTTTGATGTGATAGCTACATACTGGTAATAGGGTTGAAAAGTTTTTTATCTATTTTTATTTTTTAAATGCCTGTATTCAGTTAAGAAGCGGGCTTGAGGGAGTTGTACATGTATGACGTGCGTGTATAAAATAATGTCACAAAAATACTCGAAGGAAATTCATTTTCTATCAAAGGTTGTTAGGGATATATTTATTTATTTATCATCTGTTTTGCTGTTGTTTGGTGGGGCATGCAACTGCTGAAAGACAGCACAATAGAAATTATAGTGTTATACTGACAGTAAGTCTTACTTTCACTGCCTGTGTTATTTGTTTTGGAACTTCCTTCCTATTCCTATTTTTTTCTGCCAAAGCTTTCTCATGGTTAAGGATGGTCTGGGGGTGACAGCTATATCCAAGGATCATTCCTGACATAAGGGAACTGTAACTGGCACCACTCATCTTCAGATTAAGTCCATTGGCTTTTTGCATTGGACATTATTGTTCTGGTAGCAAAACGTGCAAAAAGTAAATAAATTCTGATGTTCACAGTCTTGACTATCCTTCAGTTATTTTATTGAATCTTATTTTTCAATTTTCAATGATTTTTACAGTATGAGTGTTTTGACAAGTTCAGTTATTTTTATTTAGTGTGGAAATCTCCTGATTGTGTGTGAATAACTACTAGTAACTTGTATTTTTCAACTAAAGAAAGAAATTCACATGGAAAACTTTTCAAGCACTGGTATATTTTAATATCAGGCCTCAGATGTTTTTAATTTATTATTGCTCAGTTGACCTGAACTCACTCCTTTTCTTTTTCTTTGTAGGAAAAGGGGATACATGCATACAATGTACCTGATTGCGAAAGAAACTGAGACTGTGTAGCATGGACACAACTCTCACTTTCTGGAGTGCCACCCTTTTTAAGGATGGTTTTTCTTTTTCATCATTCAGGATGGCTTGATATATTTCACCAAAGAGACCTGGAGCACACTCATCACTGAAAACTTTCACTGCAGCAGGGTCATACAGATGTTTCCCCCCTTTTGCGTAGTGCAGAGTTAGTGCCTTATGAAACTTGTGGAATGAAGCACTGAATGATGATTCCCCTAAAAACATTCAGAACAATTTACATCAGATGTTTTCTTTTTTCGTTTTTGGTTATGCAGGGCTGTCATTGAGGGCAGGGGCTGGGGAACTCCCTGGCTGCTATGAGTTTGAGCTCCAGCTACTTTGAAAGAAAACCACCCAGCCCAACAGCAGAATAAATTTTGTTTCCCAGCTACTTTTTTTATTTCCCTACCTATTTGAAAAATATGTGACAGCCCTGGTAGTAACTGGAATGTTCTCAGAAGCCCTTTTCCTTAAATTAATGAAAACTATTTAAAAAGCAGTAGATGAGTGTCTTGGGTAAACTACATTCAGCATTGAAAAGTAAAGGACATAAGGTGGGGATCCCCCACGGGATGTTGGGTTATGACTAAAGTAAAAGATCAGATAAAGAGGTCAAAATATTGTGAAACCAGTTTATTGCTAAATTCAAATTTTCCAAGGTATGTAGACTACTGTGGCAGGCAAAGCTGGCTGAGCTGATGCTTATTTTTGTCCCAAAATAAATCCATGGGCCACTGATTATTTTCACACTAAATCTTCACAATGTTCATTACTTTGAAATAATATTTACATCTGCAATTTTCCTCAAGACAACCATAAAGAATGAATGAAGTTGGAAATAACTGCATCTAATCCATGTTTGCTTAGATACCTTCAATTTTTTCCAGGAGCTCAGTGTTTGCTTTTTCAAGCTCCTTGATTGCTCTTTGGTCATGGAGTTATGATTCCTTCGGAAATTCTTTCTGCTGCTCCAAGTCTGCAGGTGGTTTTTAGTTCTAACTTCAGTGACATTATGTTTTGACGTTATTTAAAGATGATCAATGTACTTGGGTACATTAGAAGGAGCAAACCATTTAATTTGTGAGGGGGGGGGGGGGGGGGTGCCTGCAGGAATTTGTTTTTTCAAATCTTCCTTCCCCACCCTCTCAAAACTCAGATGGTTTTCCCCTTAGATGGGGTGAATTGCTGGGTGGCAGTCTCCCCCCCCCCCCCCCCCCCCCCAAATCCCTTTGAATAGGGGCTGCTTACAAAACATTGAAGACATCCATGGATGGCTATTATAAAAAGGCTTTAACATGCAGGAGCTGTTTGGTTTGGGGAATTCACTCTTAGTAACTAACAGGGCCATAGGCAGGATTTTGCTTGGGTGGGTGCAAGCACCAGAAGCTCGAGGGTGCACGGAAATCTGGTGGTATATTTTACTGGTTAAGTTCGAAAAATCAAGTTGTGGAAGTCCACTTTTCTTGCATTCTGTGTGTCATTTTAACCTTCCCTCAGATTATGCGAACCTTTGCGGCGTGTGAGGGGGTGCACCCACACCCATTGCACCCACCCAAAATTGTTCAGAACATTGTAATTTTTAACATCAGTTCATTTAACTTGATGCCTTCATTGAAAATGGGTTAGCAGCTGGGCCCAGCTGTTCCAAAGGTGGTTAATGCTAGTCTTAGATTAAACTGAATCAAGGTTTTAATTTCTCTGGTTTAAAAAAAATTACTGCTAATATTTTGTACAGATTCACATTAGTCAAATAAACAGAAACCTCACTGAAAAGATTATTTTGGTTTAGCTTAACTAATAAAACCTGTAAGTTGAAGGTTTGTTGCAGAGTTGAATTAATTAAAAATGCATAGATGATTCCATATAATGTTAAACTGTGGAATTAAGTGCCTGTATTTTAAAATAGTAGTAGTTGAAGTTGAATTTCGCGGGCTAAAAAGCCACAGCGAACGCCAAATGACTGGCAAAAACGATTTATTTGACAACATTTATTAATCAAGCATTCCACAAGCATACAATGACTAAAACAGCAGAAAATAAGTCAAAATGATTAGAAATTACAATCTTATGTGGTCTCTAGTATCAAACGAATTGAAAATAAAGCAAAGAACCTAACAGTAGCTTGTCAGCTGAAGCTTGCACTGTTAAAATTACAAAGGTACTCACGCGGCAGTTCTGTGAACGGTCGTAGATCCCATCTGAAAGAAGGCTCCCTTCGGCCGATCGTCGTAATCAATCTTCATGACGGATTATCTCAAATTCATTTGAACGAAAAAAAAATCATTTTTGATATTTTCTCACCAAAGAAACGACGAAACCGTAGTGCAAATTTCAAGCTTAACAAACAATGTGCGTTCTTAACAAACGACAAAAAGCAAGTACTCTTCGTGTTCTTGCAGCAGCATACATTTACAATGGTTGGGACCAGATACTGCGAAAAAATATGATAACAACGGCGGACGATTTCACATAAACCTTAGCCAAAGCGATCTCTAAGAATTATACTCGTCACTGAGCTTCAACGGAACAGCATACAAGAAGCACGAGCGGCTTGGTGACCAGCTAAGTTACGTGTCAAAATGTGATTTGTCGTCCGCCATTTTGAAACATTTAGAGCGGGAAACGAATGCGCATGCTCAGCGGTTTTTGAGACCTGTCGATCCTACTTCAGATAAGAACGACGGATCATCCAGATTCCTGAACGGATCTGTGGAATGGATCGAAAACACGTCTGAAGCTGGCAATTTTAGAGCACGTTCACCCAACAGTGTACTTTGTTTTGGTGAAAACCTGTTTCACGATAGTCTTTATTTTATTTTGTATAGGTTTTAAATACCGTTCGTCCGTCTGAAATCACATACTTCAGTAAAGTTCAAGATGGATTCTGAAGACCACGTTGCAGTTGATGAAATATCAGAGATACAATCTCTCTCCAGAGACGACCTTGTCGACAGGATCGTTGAGCTGACTAAAGAGAAGAGAGACCTTTTGAAGAAACTTGATGCCAGCTCAGTCGCTGAGCAACAACCAGGTCGAACGAACGCTTGCAATCTAACTTGTAAAGCTCCTGCGGAGAGCAATTCACCAAAAGACCGTGACTATGAAATGGAGGAGAAACCTGGGACGGCCAGTGGTAAATCTAGCAAACAGAAACCGTTTGACTTTACTCGCTATCACAAACGACACATAGCGCTAAAGATGGCTTACCTCGGATGGGACTTTCACGGCTTTGCCAGTCAAGAGAGCAGCGAGAACACAATTGAAAGTCACTTTTTTACGGCCCTATCTAAAGCTTGCCTGATAGAGAGCAGAGCTGATTGTAACTATTCGAGATGTGGAAGGACGGACAAAGGAGTCAGCGCCTTTTCACAGGTTTTGTCTCTTGATATACGCTCGAATCTGACTCAAGGCCTTGGTCTGATTATAAGTGGGGACCAAGAAAAAGTACAAAAGAGAATTGGTATGTACATAATTCGTAATGTCTGTATGTTGCAATGTAGAGAGCTATATTATAAAGGAAAGGGTTTTACTCATCTATCCATGTTCGACCCATAGGAGAAGGTAGCTAAAAAAGCAAAGGGTTTATGCATGACACGTGAAAGGGGCAAAACTTTGACCGTGATTCGTGAAAATGAAGCAAAAATTAGTCTGTGACGCGTGGAAACAGCTAGAAGACACGTGATTTGGGAAGTCTGCTATTTCAAGTATAACTTGACACGGGAATTTGGTTGAAATTTGTGTGTGAAACAGGATCACGACCCCCCTCCCCCCCCCCCCCCCGACCCCTGCTTTGCTGCCCTCGTAGGAGAAGGGTGAGTTAGCCAAAATAACTCATTTCTGGCTCGCATGACTCATGTGGCTCACTGGCTCACATATTGTACACACTCCAGTTGTGCTCTCCTCAAGCTTAAAGACAGTACAGATGGCAATGCTCAAAGGAGTTATGGGTAACAATTGATAGCTTGAAAGAACTTTATGGTGTTATTGAAATCATGCATGTTATTTTCATCAGGATATATTGTGCGATCAGTTGCAGATCATTGGAGGGGCCTGGGCCTCCTCTTTATTTTTGGTAAAAGACATTTTTAATGACTCCCCTTAATTTTTCTTTGGGAGGGGGGAGGGGGGGTTAGACACCAAAAAAGCCCCCCCCCCCCCCCCCCCCCCCCTTTAGTTCAAGGTCCGGATCTCACACTGACCACTTCCTATAATACTGTTTGTCATTGTTGTGTACCATGCATTATATTGCTGGGCATTTATCCTTTCAGAGGAAGTTTTTATCAAAATCCCCACCTTGCCTGGAAATCATTCGTTCATTATTACATTAGGCTCCTTGTGGAGCAAAGGGCATCCACAACGCTGCACCAGCGGACTCTGTTGGCCGCAGTCTTCTCTGCTGTATTGCCTGGAAATGGGCATTATCTGTTCCCCAAAGCTCACAGATTTCCTTGAGCTTTGCTCTCAGAAAACTGTTCACTTCTCGGAACAGATAATGTCCGCGGACAAATATCCATGCGTATTTTCGCGCCAAATGGAGGCTATTGTTTATATATTTTTACGAGTCATGCAGTATTTTGGTGGGCCCAAACGGCGAGTCAAAATACAAATGATGAGTAAAAATTTACAACCATACTACACACTAAAATGTCTAACAAGAGATATATTATCCAACATTTTCGTTTCCCCAAAATTTTGACTTGCCAAGGTTTTTAATCTTTCGCACGGTCAGAGGAATGAGACGAGTACAAATATTGTGTGATATTTGCACTCGTTTCATGCGTTATTTGTACCCTATGAAGCAGTGTTGGATAATAATTTATGTTTGAACTGCGGGTGAAAGATGGTTGCCACAGACATCAGTTTTAAATATTCCCTGACTTTTCCCTAATAATTTTTTCCTGACCAAATAAATACAAAATGTGAGACAAAGCAGGGGCCTCCAGCCACTACCGGTACTTAAAAGAAAAAAACGTCACTGAGATCACACTGTCCTTTCCCCGACTTTGCTTCAAAATGTCAATTTTTCCTGACTTGAAATAAAATTCCCTTACTTTTCTCCGTCCTTCAAGACAATTTTTCCTGAATGGTGGCAACCCTGTTTCATACATGGAAAACCATTGCAGTTATTTGTGTTTTTGCAGTTGCAAAAATACTTTCTTTCCAACATATGTACAGCTATACCTTCAATGGTCTCTCATGTATTAAATAATTAACTAGATGTTTATTAATTATTATTATCTCATTGTTTGGCTGTGTTCTGAATATTCTGACATCTTGTAAGACTAATATTACATAATGTTTTATTTATTGACAGAGAAAGCCAAAGAGGTGTCAGAAATCCCTTATGCCCGCGTCCTTAACAAGCTCCTTCCACCAGAAATCAGAATTCTTGCCTGGACACCAGTGGATCAAGAGTTTGATGCAAGATTCAGCTGTCTGCACAGGACTTACAAGTACTTCTTTCCTGCAGCAAATGTTGATGTAGATATCATGAATCACGCAGCACAGAAATTTGTGGGAAAACATGACTTCAGAAATTTCTGTAAAATGGATGTTGCAAATGGTGTTGTGGCTTTTGAGAGAGAGCTTCTCTCATTCACAGTGCGCAAGAATGCCTCACAAAGCTGCAGTGGGTATGAAATGTGTGAACTGACGATTTGTGGATCAGCATTTCTGTGGCATCAAGTGCGTTGCATGGTTGCTGTGCTTCTTATGATTGGCCAGAATCTAGAAAAATCTCTGGTTATTGACTGGATGCTTGATGTCACACAGTGTCCAAGACGGCCGCAATATAATATGGCATCAGAAATATCCCTTGTGCTCTATGATTGTTATTACGAAAAGTTGTCATGGAAACATGAACCTGGCATTTTGGAAGCTTTGTTGAAAGACTTTCAAACACAATGGACGACTCATGCTATTAAAGCTTCAATGCTTACAGGCTTAATTGGCAGGTTAGATGATGCAGCTGTGATAACTGATGTTGAAAATAGAGGCAAGGTATCATTGTGTGACAGTGGCGAGGGAGACAAGATTGTCACGTGGCGTGACATTAGGCAGCATCAATTTCATCAGTTGATTTCACTGGTTCCCTTTCAAGTCATGACAAAAGCACACAAACCGCTTATGAAGAGAGCCATGCATGAAAGTTTTGAATCAAAACTGGAAATTGTTAATGCTAAAAGAAGAAAAGCGGGCAAAGAAGAATTTTCAGAAAAGTCAAGCAACACAGGATCAGGGGAATGATCCTGGTTTGTGACACTCAAACTTTAAGAATAAACATTAAACAGAGCCATGCTCAACTTGTAAGCTTTTCGCAGACATCACCTAATCCATTTAATGTAGTGCAGAATTTACCGTCCGGTTTCAAAGAAGTTTGAGATTATTATTGTTATAATTTATTATTTTTTTATGCATAAATGTTTCTCAGAAGATCCCGCAAAGCAGCGTAGAGATTAAACCCAAAACGGACATCTGATGTTTGCTTGTGGTTATTTCGCAATAGCTTGTAGTATTTCCGGAGAGCGGAGAGCGCAAAAGCAAAGAAAAAAGTTACGGAGACGAGGTGGCCTGGGACGAGCAGCTCGCCCCAAGCCGCTGAGGTTCAATCTTCACGGTCTGCAGCAAGAAACGCTAAGAATGTTTGGATGAACACACTAAACACATTGATTTCAGTTTGGATCTTGCGAGTATTGCGTTTTAGCTTTTTGCGTTTCTCGCACATCTTCAAAGTTTCCTTGCATGTGCTGTTTTTGTTGTACTTTTCCTCATTCTCTTAAAGAACAGAACTCCGGCCACAAGTTCTTGGCCTTCATTGGTGAAAATTTCTTTTATTTCCTTGCAGCTGGCTTTCGCCTTTGTAGAAACACGAAAAGGAGATTTGCGCAAGAAAAGGATATTGTTTCGGGATATGCACAAAAGGCCGGCATATCAAACCGAGGATGAATGCTATCGAAAGACTAAACACGCAATGAGCGGATTTTTTCGTTTTGCACGAAAAGTATATTGCTGTTCTGAGCATCGTTAAAAATTACCCCAGGTATAACGCTTCATTATTTTCAAATCGCTGCCAGGCTTAAACAATTCTCACTCGGTCAAGATTCCACTTTAAACGCCAAACCTGAACTTTACCTTGGCTTTTGTAATAGGAGAGACGTACAAAGAAAAAAGAAAACGCCGTGTTTTCGAGAACGTTTTGCCATCTTTTCACCGTAAACGGTCAAGGGGACCTGTGTAATTGGGTGCATCTATACTATAGCTTCTGTAGTTTTACGGAAGAAAAGTTCAAAACATCACTGCATGCGAGCTCACCTCTTTTTCCGGTTTTTGTAAATGAAATAATTTTTTATTGACAAATGAAAGACAATGAGTTCATTTCCTCATAGCGCTGCCAACCGAGACGAATAACAAAAATTTTTATTGTTGTATTCGAACACTGTTATACCAATGCGCTTTAATAGCGCGAAATTAAATTGCCGGCTTCCATTTATCACCTTGGAACGTAGGCGTACAGGCATATCTGCTTTGACGGTTTACAGGGCGGATTAAAGAGAAAAACAGGTACGAATGTGTGCGGGGTGATGGTTAAAGGTTACTAATTGTAGTTTCACCTTTGCCAAATTAAATGCGTGGGAGATATTTTTTCCCTATTTTTGTATCTGTTCATGGTGAAGTCCCTTGTAAATTAATTTCGTGAGCTTGGACCATTTTCCCTTAAAAATAATTTGTAGTCCGCGAACTTCAACAAAATAGTTGGCTCGTTTACTAAAAATTTCAACAAATCACTAATTTAGCTTAATTGAGTTGCACACAAGTTATTGGCCGTTTACTACTATTTATTTGTCTTGCTCGTTGATGGTTTTTTTTCCGTTTCTTATCTGGATGTTAAGCATTTCGATTACAGTGTTTGCAGTTCAGTGAAGGAGAGATGTTTAAGATGCTCTACACTGGAAAAAAGTTACTTCTTTCTATACAAAATTGGAACAAGACAAATTTTATTTAAGATTTCATAATTGCTCACGTTGCATACCGTTTACGGTTTTTTATTATTCCACTATTGCGCCATTTTACCATATTAGGGCAAAAGAACGCGCAAAATATGCCACGTTATTACACTGTAGAACACGGCAAAAATACGGTCTGAAAGCGGAGCGACAAAATGGCCGAACCAAACTTTATTTGATTAGTGGAATAATAAATCCCTTATTCGATGGTTTAACAAATAATACGAGCGGAAATTTTGCTCATTGCTCGTATTTTTCCTCGCCCCTTCGGGGCTCGGAAAAATACTACGCAACTCGCAAAATATCCGCACGTATTATATGTTAAACCATCGAATAAGGTGTATTTATCATCTTAATTCAATGTTTTGAAGATCGCTCGAAATTTGTCTTATTTTGTTCCTCTGTATTCATTGACATGAAAAGTGTTAAAATCTTCAGCGGAAATAGGTTAAATGTTAACGAGAACGCACAGGCGCACTGTGAGTATAACATACTTGGACCATGGCCGACAAAACTTTTGCCGACCATTATCCTTTCAAAAATACGATTTAGCATTTCCTTTTTCGTTGATCCCTTTGTGTTTTAGCAACATTAAATGCAATGTATTTAGTATTCTATCAGTTATCGTTTGGTTAATCAGCCCTTTTAATGAGTAGGAAAACGCCAGTAACATAATAGTAGCTGGTATACCCAGATGCAGCAAGCTCATTAGAACGGATGCCTCATGAAGACAGTTCACGGCCTTTCTAGTTTTCAGTCAACGCAGAACAACGCGAGAGAAACAGCGAGAGAAGGAAAATTCGAGAAAATAGAGGGCTGTGAACAAACGTATTCCACGACCTCAAAACAGGAACCCTAAAACTGTTGATGATTCTCGAAGTAAAAATAGTGTAATTTGCTGTTTCCTTAGCAACGATAAAGCTAGATAGCTGAAATAACCAATCAGACCCGGACAAGGGAAAGTTTGGTGGCATAGCTGTTATATACAGAGATAAACACCTTTTTCATATTTTTTCTTTAAATAAAGCTATAATTTATCTTCTCATTTATTGATGTGTTTTACAGAATATATACTAATCCGGCAATACCTTTGAAATGCATGGACATCCTCGGACATCCGCTTTATAAATATTTATTTTGATGAAACGGCTATTCTCCTTGAGAAACAATTGGAAGCTTGCCATTGAACATTTCGCGGTCATTCGCGAAAACTTCGCAATTAATCGCGGGTGCTATTTCTCGTCAGAATTCCTTTTGTTTGTTTCCTGGTCCAGCTGCATAAAGAAAGTATGTTGTTCACTTAATTATCAAACGTATTGTATCGCAGTTATCACAGAAAACTTGAGCTAAAATAAAGTTTTATATGTACTTTTGTATGTCACAGGCTAATATGTGCACAACCAGAATGAATGATGCACGAATTTCTCGGAAAATGTCAATGAATTCGCAAAGAAAATGTCGAATTTAGTGTTAAACATCGAATTTATACGAGTAATCTACTTCCTGCATCCAACAGACGATGGAATTGAGTGGGTCAAAAAATTGCGTGCACATGCACCGAACCGTGAAACTGGGTTACATGTTGCTTAGCAACGTCCACAGAGAAAACAGCGGGCTCAACTGGTACTTGTTCCCCTCACTAGTAACGGCATGGGCGCTCTGAAATAAGTTTATAGCAGAAAACATACGGTGATGGTCGACTTGTAAACTTTATTTTAACATAAATATCGAGTTAGATTTCCACTGGGAGTTTCGATTCAAAGCAAGTTATTGTTTTTTAGTTCAGTGTATATTGTAGTCTTTATCGCAGTGTGCACTGTATACTGTACCTGTCCGCTACCTGTGTTAAGGATACCTATAAAAATGCGCCCTTCTGAGACAAGCTCAAGTTTCCAAAAGTATCTTACATGATGGTAGCCCGGGTGGTAGGTACTTCACTTTTTGGATCGAATTTTGGTCGCAACAGGATGCCAGTTTGCTTTTTTGTTTGTTTTATTTTCAGTGAAAAGTGTTCAGGCTCAAACTATTAGAAAAGTGAAGAGAATGGAGGAGGGGCATATTTGTAAGCGGGAGGGTGCAGGCCCCCCACACCTCAACAAATTTAAAATCATCAGCCACACCCCATTTGTGTTGAGTGACATGAAAAAGCAAAACAGATTGACCTCTGAAGTTCGCGTCAGAGGCGCCGGAGATTTAAAAGCTACAGAGGCGGATAAGACAACAAGCGAAGAGAAAAGAAGGTACTAGTGCATTGCTGGGTGGTCTGTGAACTTTAACATAATATTTTGCGGCGTCGCAAAGATCGCAGCATATCTGCCGGCGGCGTCCAGTCGCTACGCGTATACAACACGTTTTCGCAGTTGTATTTTCTTTTATTTGCTTCGTTGAGCATTTACACTAAATAGGCTTTCCTTTGAAACGACAAAAAGTTATTTTGACGCCTTGTGACAAACTAGTAGTCCTAAGGACAACGTGATAGAAACTTCGCGTCGAGAGAGAGGACCATGTGCGTTTGAATTTTAAAAGCAATCATTTCCTTACTGTCCTTACTGAATCAACCTTGATTTATCATTCGATCCCGGCGTACATTCTGGCGGATAACCTTGTCTAGCCTTTATGACAAGATAGATTAAATACTAGAGACCAATACAAGCAATAATAGGACTGGCAAAGGAGTTGTATTAAACGCGTGATTAAGGCAACAATTAGTGCGTCATGTCTGTTTAAAGGAAAATGCACAGAACTCCCCTTTCCCACACTGAAAGTCCTGAATCAACCTTGAGACTGGAATCGACTGGTGGGACTGGGGAATTTCCACATAAGACGTGAATGTATCATGTCCGTGGGCATCCTCGGAGACCCAGGGGTAGTTAATGGGGGTAAGGGAAAGTCTGAGCGGGGACGAAAATAAAATTTCGGCGAAGAAAAGTCCCGCCCCGGGAGAAAAGTCAAGAATCCGTTCTTGAGTTTTTTTCGCCGCATTTTTTCGTCCCGGCTTAGACTTTCCCTCGCCCCTACTAACTGCCCGTGGGTCTCCGAGGATGGTCCGTGGGATGCTCGCCAGCGTGTAGCATATTTGCCAACAGACGATTGCGGCAGAAACAAGCTGATGGTTTGCTATTTCCAGTATAGTCTCACAGTGCTTGGTTCCTCTTTAAAAGCCTAATATTAATATTGATTATTTGGTTCATTTTCATTAATTTCCTGGCGTATTTATATATTTGTTTATTTTGTTATTTACTTACTTATTTATTTATTTATTTATTTATTTACTAGCATATTCACAACTTAATTTCAAACATCTAACCTCTAGTACAATTTAGTTGAATATCTACCCAGAGTGATTTCCTTAAGACATTACATCACTTTTTGCATGTTTCTTTGTTGAATCTGTGAAGGGCTAAGCTGTTGTAGATTAGTGTGAGCACAAATCATCAAGCAGTTCAGTTAGGGGTGGACCATTAGATTTTTGATCGGGGTGGGGGGGGGGGGGGGGGGTTGTGCAAATCCCCCAAAAAATATCGAGCATGTGCTTCTGGTTTAAAAAAAATATCACGCAGAATTGTTAAGAAGGAAAAAAATATCGAGCAGCCGTAATCAGAGCGTGGCAAAGGATTTTTGTGTGAATGGAACTGTCCTGGTACTGGCCTTTAGACAGGACCATTGACAACACCTGCTGGTTATGTCCCCTCCAGCTTCTATGTCCTCTCAAAATTAGTCTTAACTGGTAAAATCTACAGTGAAGTCCCCTTTATTGAACCCTCATTTTTTTGAAACTCTCGATAACTTCAAATACTAAATACGTATTTTGAGAGGCCAGATTACTATTCAATTTCTCCTTCTTTGCAGTCTCTCTTTCTTGCTTTAAAAGTGATAAACAGGGTGCAAATAAGATGGACTTTCCAGCTCGCCCTTTGGACAAGTTGGAACCATTACACGCAAGTCTGAAGGCTTTTCTCAGTAGCGTTACGTAATTAGCAGGAAAAAACATTCACTTCCCAGTGAGCAAATGATGCATAACATCCACTAGCCTGACAGGGAAATCCACTAGCCCCAGGCTAGTGGAGAAGCATTTCTTTGTGCATTGAAAAAAAGATGAAACTTTTTTATTGCTTTGAAAGAAAGATGTAAACTTTATAAGGCATTGCGTGTAAAGGCGGTTTTTAATAGGGTGATTTTTGAGTGGCTGGTGACGGTCAAGTTAACTTCAAAATTTGTGTTTTAAATTTCCATTAAAAAAATATCGTGCAAGGACATGGAGATTAAAAAAAAATCCTGCATAGCTGGAAAAATAAAAAAAATATATCTAGCAGCCTAAAAGTCCTGCAACCCCCCATCAAAAATCAAATGGTCCACTCCTTAATAAAAGCTGGCCAGTCTCCCTGGCACCGGGATACAGTGAATTAAATTAAATAACCCGATACTGATAAGATGACAGGTTAACGGAAATAAGGTATAATAAAACGGTCAGAGTCAATTGGAATTTTTTTCATATGTGTCAGTGTCAAACTGTTTTACACCTGTTTAACTGTAGGTTTAAGGATTCGTGTGCACAATTACCTCAACCATATCGCCCGGGGCTGTGTTGAAGAGAACTGTATATTGTATTATTTAAAATACCTGAGTCTGACTATCAATACAGTAAGCGCGGAGAAGTAGAAGCAAAGGATCAGTATTAGGAGATCGACGTACTTTTGGAACTTCCAATCTTGTTGGTCAGTTGTTTGTTTGTTGTTCAAGCTGGAATCTAATCAGAAAATTGTTTGTTTAACCGACCACAGCAATCATCAGAAGCATTCACCGGCAGGAAAGATGGGAACTCACAAGAACAAAAGTCTTGGCGGTATAGAGCTGTGCTCTGCGCCAAGTACCCAAAGTCTTGGAGTCAACTCAACTACCTTCCGTAGAGGCCGAAAGCGAGTTGAAGTGTGTCTATTGAGCCTGTGTGGAATACTCCTCTTGATTTGCGTCGTTTTAGCTGTGTTATTTGCAGTGGAGCTTTCAAAACGCAATGAAGATGACGCCAAACCGACGGAAACTATAAATGGTCAAACAACTGGAACGCTATCTCCAAATCCTACCACTGAAAGTTTCACGCCAAGTGTGTGCAACACAGCAGAATGCCTTGCGATTGCAGCGCGATTTAAACGGAACATGAACGAGTCCGTGGACCCATGCGAGGACTTCTTCCACTTTGCCTGCGATGGGTGGATACGGGACAACCCAATTCCTCCATCCGAAAACGAGTATATTACATTTATCAAGAAAATCCAAGCCAACAACGAGAAGCTCAGAAACATGCTCGAAGACGCCACTGGAAAACACGAGGATCCGGTTATGAAAGCGAAGAGATATTATCGCTCGTGTATGAATGAGGAAGAGGTTGAAAGGACCACCAAGGAGCAAATGTTAGAGCTAATTAGGAGCCTTGGATCGTGGGCTTTGGATAATAAAACGTGGAATGGAACAGCATGGAACTGGAAGAGTGCTCTTGTAACAATTCAAAATACATTTTTGCATTCTTCTCCTTTGTTTACTGTTGATGTGCTGACAAACCCTAGACATTCCACAAAACATATTATAAAGGTAAGCGTACCATGACACCATGTTATGTATCGTGCTTTTTGTGTGGTTGTCATCAGTTCCTCAGTAACAATGCAACGATTTTGAGAAAGTAATCCAAGATTCAATAGTTTCACAATTATCCTCGCAATAAAATGACTACAATATAAGCTAAATTAAAATTCATGTTGGAACTATAGATGTTTACCTTTGCTTTGGTCTAAATGTGGTAATCGGACATAAGAACAAAGACAAGGAAAACAAACATGTTTTTTTCGTTATGGAAAATTTGGTTTTATGTTGACCTCACTGGTGTTGTGAATAAATGTTTTAAAACAGGTAAGTTTTCAAATTATTAAGGTCAGGTCGCGGCATTAGTCTGCTTTGTCAAAACCGATTTATACGTTTTGTCTTTGTTGTAGTGGTAAACTTAAACTGTTTTAGCCTCAGGATTAACAAGAGTATTCTATTAAAGTAACATAAATTTCCTTTGCATTTTCAGTTCTGTAATACGTGAAGTCGATCATGAAAGCAGAAAAGGGAAGCAGATAAATAAATCACAACTGCACCTGAAACAATAAATGCGCAATTAAGATCCTTTTCAAAATTTGCGCATTGAGCAGCCGCGACATCCCGTCTTGGAATAAAAGACTTAAGACAGCCTTCCATATGACTACGAGCGCGTTCCGACCTTGCTAGGTTGTTTTTTTAATTTATTTTTCCAGTTGAAGGAGAAATTCCGAAGAGGTTTTTAAAAAAGCGACTTTATCTGGGATAAAGAATCACTGCTGATATACCATCTGTCTGAATAATGATTTCATTTTATTTTTGAATAAAACTATCAATATTATTGTTCTTTCAGCTTATTCTCCCAGAATTAAGCTTGATTCGTGAAGAGTATCTGGCAAACAACAGCAAAGTTAATGAGGTAAAAAAATAGTGCGTATTGTATTTCGCTGCTCAAAAAAAAAGAGCTTCATGTAACCGCTCAAAATGTCATCTGCGGCTTTAATACCCTTGCAACAAAATGCCTTGAAACATAGAATCATGAGTGAATGGCACAGCGGGGAGGTTTAACCAAGGTTTAACAATTGTCTGTTCTCTCTTGCAAGTCGAAAAGGGGAGATGATTCTTTTGTAACAACACTTTTAAAGCTGTCAAATGTGATTCCCTTTCGTCTAGACACAACTATCATGTGCTCGTTAAAATGATGTTGATTACTTTTATCCTGATCTTGCATGTATCTGTACATCGAAAACTCTTAACCTTATTCAATTCAAGCGCTGCACTTGAGTTTTGACGTCACAGTGACCGCGTATCTGGAATAAAGCCGTTATACCACATAGTTATGATTCTTTATTTTCGTTGATGGATATTAATGCATCTCCTACCCTAACCGTTATGTAATGGTTGCTGTTAATTACTTCTCTTCTCGTCATCCTTTATCGTTACTTTTAATTTTTACTCTTATATTTTAGAGGAAACATGCGTATCTTGAATATATGACAACAGTGGGAATGCTTCTTGGAGGAAAGAACGCCACCACGCAACATCACATGCGCGGAATTCTCAAGTTTGAAGAACAACTCGCTCGGGTAAATTCAAACAAAGCAGTTCTTTGTGAGAATTTCTATTGTTCTGCTTCCTTTGATTTGTTTTATTCTGCTTATGCTTTGTCTACTTCCTGTTTCTGCAGAGTATGCCTTCTCGGGCGTTCCTTTACGAGAATGCACACAACACGATCACGATAGCAGACCTCCAGAAGCTCGCTCCTGGGGTAAAAACACTTTAAAGTTTATTACTCCTTCCCAATCTCCTTCGCGGCTGTTTTTAGGGTGGTCACGTGACATGTATTTTCGAAGACGCGTCAGGGGAGAGGGGAGAGTGACGTATAACGCACGTTATTTTGACCTTTACGCTAGTAATTAGAATTTCAAATGTTTATATTGGGACTCTTTACAAGCCTGTTTTTCTCAGTATTAAATCTGTTTTGGCTAAAACCTTGGAAATTTTGTAACATCGTACCAAAATTGTCTCAACTGTCCAAATTATTTTTGTCTGAAATTGCAGCCTTTAACCGTCTAATCGTTACGACACAGTATCGCTATCTCACGATAACGTTCTTGTATTTCACAGTTCCAATGGCTGCCGCATTTCAACAGCTTGTTCATCAAGTACAACATAACACTAAACGCATCTGAGAACATCCTTGTGCCCGCTCCGGAGTATCTCCAAAACATGTCCGAGGTTGTACTTGCCGCTGATAATGCGTACGTATTACAGAAGCAGGCAGGGGACATGAGGGGGGGAAGCTGGGTCTTAGCATACCTTAGTAGGCGTGAGCGTCTGTTTCAATAGATTGATCAGTTATTGGTTTGAATTTTTCTGTCATATCTATTATCCAGCTTATTGTAAAAATGTAAAAAAAAAAAGATCGATCATGAAACCACTTGCACGTTCGGGAACAAAAAGTATTTGGTGCAAAAATGTAGTTGAAGTAATATTATTTGCAAGAAGTTTAGGGATCTTTCTCCTGAGTATCGGGGAGGGGGTTACGCTTTCTTGACTTCATTCTTGTAATATAATGCTTTTTTCCTGCAGTACTTTGTCCGGTTACTTCATCTGGACGGTGTTAAGAAGATTAGTTCCATTCCTGTCCAGGCCTTTTCGAGAAGCTGAGGCCAAATACAAAAGGCAAACTTCTCACATTAAGGCCGAGCCAGCGAGATGGCTGACGTGCATTACAACGACAAACTATTACCGCGGGCTCACATTTGCTACCGGAAGCTTATATATAGAGAAGGCATTTGACAGGAAGATGATCCCAATGGTTTGTGGACAATTAAGTTATTTTGTTACTATTGAGCTATATTGCTCAGTTTGGTTGAAGTGTTCCAAAGTCTCCCAACTGGTCAACCCAGGGCTTTCAATTTCCTTTCAATATGCACGATTAACATCTGCTGGTCAGCAAATGTGCCCTGGTCGGATGCTATCAACAATTTTCTAGTAGGTTAGCGGGATTTTTCATGATCTTCCTTTTTTGTGGTTTACCTGTAAACTAGCTGGTGCGTTCCTGCAGATTTTGCTGGTCATATCTGCAGGACGCACCGAAACCACAGCCAAGTGTATTGACACATTAAACATTTTATTGTATTGTAATGCAAAAGCCTGGGTTGTTCAGCCGCTTTAAGTAGATAGAAAATTGATGTAACGGGGAACGTCTAACATAATATTGTCTGTAAAAACCAATCAGGTATTGAATAAGTTTCATTTCCTAGGTCAGAGAAATGATGGACAATATTAGGAAAGCTTTCCGAGAGGAAGTAGCTAATTTGATATGGATAGACAACGAAACGAAACCTAGAATATACGAAAAGGTAAAGTGTTCTAATAAGGTAAAGTGTTCTAATAAGAATTTGAGTAGTGGTCATTGCCTTTCTTAGTGAGATGTAAAGAGAACGGATGCTCTCACACTGAAAATTATAAAAAGTTTGATTTCAGTCACAACAATGCACTAAGTAAAGAACCTGATTACATTTACAACTTACTTGTGATTAGCAGTAACTGAAATAATTTAAAAGAAATCATTTGCGCGGAAAATAACTTCTACAGCGCTTCTAATTCTAATCCCCCCTGTTAGTTCGGGTATCATCAATCGCTCCATCTACTGTCAAAAAATCCTAAACAAAACAAAACATGTTGCAGCTTACATTAGTGATAGATCAAGTGGAAGGTTCTATTTCACCAATCACGACTCGTTCACACACGTTTTCCCGCGCTTGGCACCGGCTATACGTATTTGCTTCGAGTTTTGATTGGTTCGCTGGATTGTATGTGCCCTTTCTGATTGGTTCACTCAGAATTTCTGTTTAATGCGAATGTTCTAAACTGTCGAGAAACTTTTTTTCATGCAGGAGGATGCGATGGTAGAGAAGATCGGTTACCCTGAAATGTGTGTAAATAAAACTTTACTCGAGGAGTACTATCAAGGGGTGAGCACAAATATCCTGACTTGAAATTCAGTGGAATAAATACTACTTCAAGAATCCATTTTGGGCAGTGTCCTTTGTGTGTTCCATTTCCCATTTCCTTTCTACTCCTAGCGTCTCCATGATGAACAAAGGTTTGATAAGAGCCAGTGTTTTTCTGTTTTGTTGAGTTCTAAATTGAAAGATTTTTCTAGACAGACCCCCTTTTGGCATGCTTTCAAGGACCTTCTGAAGAGAATTCGCGAGGAGGCGATTCAGCTCCTCCCATCGGTAGGCCATCCCCTGGCAATTTCTCAACAATGATCACAAACGTTCATCGTCTCGGCGTGACGCATCAAATTGATTGATTTGACTTCACTGCCAAACAGGCGTCAACTAACTTCCTCACCCATTGATGATAAACCATGCATGGCTTATAGCACTTGGACCGCTTTGGCATTTTGCGGCTTATTCATTTGCGGATTGTTTTTTTTTCTTAGCTTGAAGTGGACGATAAACGATTTCTGTTGAACGAAGTAAACGTCAGCAAGTGGTACTCGGCACAGTCTCTCGCCAAACTCAGAAAGCCCTCAACAAGGGGACAGTAAGTTAGATTTGGTAACTTTGCAACACTTGTTACGCATCATCACAGACAACTGGTATTGATAAATCCATTTTGTAAACCAACACGTGCACCGTGTACTAAATTTTGTCTTCCTTGATTCCATTACAGGTGGTTCGATGGACCTCAGTCTGTCAACGCATACTACCAACGAGAGAAAAATGAAATAAGTAAGTCGCCAGATACAGTTTGACAAATTTGCAATTGTCGTGAAGATGTTGTTACAAGAATTACAATGTAAGCTGTGATAAGTGAACACTCGATGACCTGTGCATATTAAGTAGCTTCAGTCACTTGACCTGCACCAGTTGTTTTTGTTTTTCCTGTACCTCTATTTCATGCACAATAAGCTGAAATAAACACTTTTTTAACTGTTAACTTTTTGTTCTCAAAACCACTGGCAAAATAAATTGCAGGCCTACTATTTCTTCATTGTAGATGTCCTAGCAGGGATACTTCAGCCGCCATTTTATCACGGCCGGTTAGCACCAAGGTATGCAGGACATATTATTTACATTAAATTGCAGTGTTTGAGGTTTCTATTTTCTGATAATAAAGTGATAGGAAAAGCAAGGGATTTAAATTTTGTTAGCTTGCATCACCAAGTTGCGGTTTTATTACAACAGTTATCGAGAAGAAGAAGAACAAGCTTTTTTGGGTGATGTTTGTTTACACTCCCTCATTCTTCCAACGTAATAGACGGTGTCTGGATAGCCAATCAGATTGTGTGTAGCCGATAGTCCGTGGCAACAAACAATTTGTGTGCGGCTTAGACAAGGCGAAGTTTCCTCCTTTCTTTCCAAGATTGTATTCTATGCAGCCGACCGGGAGTGAAGTCTGTAAATACGCTGGGACAAGCGCAGTACAGGGTACCTAGGCTACCTAAACACTGCAAGTGGCAGGGCCGTAACAGGGGAGCCGGGGCACTTGCCTCGAACAAAATCTTGAAATATTTTTTTCGTGTTCCTGCAATAAGTTACTATGAAAGAAGTGGGTTTTTTTTCTGATATCGCCTAAAAATGGCATTTGACTCCCTAGCTTCGGTGCTTTTCAATTGCCTCGGCTATCAAAAAAGAGTGGCTACGGGCCTGAGTGGTCATGTAAATAGGAAGCAGCCATTTTCTATTTCTTCGATTTCAACAATTTATTTGTTTGCAGAGTTGATTAAGAGATTTACTAAACTGAGTCATGTTCGTATTCACAGGGGCGTGAACTTTGGCGGGATTGGCATAGTCTTGGCTCACGAACTCACCCACGGCTTCGATAACCTCGGTAAGTTTTTAAGCCTCTTTACCCTCTTTTCTCCTTTGGAACAAAACTGAAAGGAATTTAAAAAACAAACTGCCCGCTGCTTAATGTGTCCAGATTTATAATCAGTTCCCTTCTTACTTGGTGGATTCAAACTTTCCGTAAACATGCGACAAAAAATACTCTGCATTCTGAACTACTATTACTTTAGTTTTTGCTTCAGTCGCAATCAAATGGCAGGGCATGTATATTCCTTTGTCTTATTTGTTGTTAACAAGTTCTTGTTATTCAACTTGATAGGTCGTCTTTTCAATAGGTACGGTGAGATCAGCAAGCCATGGTGGAGTAACTTCACATTAACCGGATTCCAAAACAGATCAAAATGTCTTGTTGACCAGTACAATAAATACCCACTGGATGTGTATGGCAGGAAGATATTTGTACGTATATTAAATTTACTGTCACTACAAACACGATCTAGATCCATGTAGTCAAGCTGGGTGACGTTAGGCTGAAAGGTCAGAAAGGTGTAGCGAGTAGAGTTTGGGAAAACCAGGAATTTTGTTCCTGATTGGTTTAACTTGAGGAGGCGTGGGGCCTTACGGTCACTTTACCCTGACAGTGATTTCCCTCCAGCCAGAAATACTAAAGGAATATGGACTAAAAGTCTTAACGGAACCGACCAATCACAGCAAGGCCGCTAAGTTGTTACCTTTGCCTGGCACTAAATTAATGTGCATGACAGTTAAAAGATCGTTCTTTTTATTCCAAAATGCTTCAAACCGGTTTTTTTGCCCAGTTTAATACAATGACGATTATGATGATAATGCCAGCCTTGTGTTGTGGCATTTCCACAGGGTAGCTCATCATCTACAAATCAAGTATAAGCAGTTAAATCACAGAACATAGCTCGTTAAGTAAGACCGATTGACGACGTAAAACCTGCCTTTAACTCTACAGGTCAATGGCCGTCTAACATTACCCGAGAACATTGCTGACAATGGAGCTCTAAAGATTGCTTTCAGGGTGAGTTTAGGAACAACAACGTTTTCTTTCTGCAGATACTCTTACACTGCTCGTTTACTTACTCAGACCTGAGATTTCTTTGTTTGTTATTGTGGTTGTTGTTACTTTCTCTTTCACAACTGTCTGAAGACAAGAGGTTCATATCATTCCATGGTGGTGATTGTTCTCGCAGGCTTATAAAAACTGGGTGAGAATACATGGCGCTGAGGAACTGGTACCCGGTCTACAGAGATCTACTGAACAGATGTTTTTCCTGAGTTACGCTCAGGTGAATACAATATTTTAAAATGTCTTCAATGTCTTTAACGATTTACAATCCCAAATTAGGTCAGTTGAAATTACACTAGCTAACGCGATTTAAATATGGTCATCAAAAACACAAATCCGTTAAAAAAACCATAGCTCAAATACAGAATGACAAAAAAAGACGTGCTGTTGCCATTTGCCGCAAAGAAGTGCAAGCATAAGATATAATATAAAGCGTTCACGTGAGAAAATGATGCGATCTACAGAACCTTGGTTAATATAAATACAAAAACTAAAATCCTAGTGGATCTTACGAACAAGTATGTGGAACATCTAAATTGCGTCTGTATGCTTCCTAAGCAGCCAAATCCTTAAAATTTAGTTACCATCTGACTCAACTTAGTTCCATTCTATCCATATCAGATGTGGTGCAGTTCATTTAGTCCCACGCAGATCTTCAGGAGAGCTCAAGCCGATCCGCACGCTTTACCTATTTACAGGTAAGTGAGTTCCAGGCCCGCGCGAGATGGTATAATCGCCAGGCAGTTCTTTTACAGTGCTGCACGCCGTACAGTTGTCACGTGACAAAGTTTTCAATTAATTTTGGACAAGTTCTCAGAATTATAATGTATGAGTAGGGAGAACTGATAATTAACATTTCATTCTTACGAGTTTTTTCGCACCTTGACAAATTCAGTGTCTTATTTTTAGGGTAAACGGTGTTCTGTCCAATATGGAGGAATTTGCCGACGCGTACCACTGTCCGAAAGCAAGCACCTTGAATCCCGAGCAGCGCTGCAGAGTGTGGTGAAACTGAGAGGCCTAAAAAGTTTATTTTCTGCTTCACATTAAGTAATGACAAAATGTAAATAATATCGATATCACCTACAGATTCATGCGAAGCCCTTCGTATTGTCTTAGGTCAGGTTGCGTCTGTGTATAGCAGGAAATTTTATGAGGTGCTAGCCAAAACAGATTGCAATCTATCAAATGAGTCGTCATTTATAACGAGCTCTATTAAGTTACTATTAAACCAAAGCTCCGATGACTCTTCCTTGTAATTATAACCCGTCACCGCCGTTAGAGTTGGGAACAATCTCACGGATAATATAAAGTTACCTATCAGTGATTTTTTTATTTTTAACTCTGAACATAATCCAGTAGCAGATTGATTGATGAATTTGTACATGTAAGCGAATCAAACAAAAAAGCCCTATAATTCTTTTGCTGTTATACACGATACACTATATATACACAAGTGACTGTTTTATTACCATTCCCTGCCAACTACCATATTAGTATTAAAAAATTATTACATCACCTTGTACCATGACATCTGTTAGAATTAAAACAACGCCCGCAGCAAGAATCTTTTTGTCGTTGCTGGTTTCATTCGCGATTACAGCACAGCTGAGCAACCGATGTTGCTTTCGATCTGCACAGTTCTTATATACAAGTCCAAGCATTTGCACCTGCTTGTAAAGGAGCTACATAAACGATTGACTTCAGCAGCATTAGTCTGGCAGTTACCCTACACTCGTCCCTTCCCCTTTTCCTCTTCATGGCGCCGGCAGCGGGGGCGTCGAAGACCTGGATAAGACGAACATATGTTTGCCAATCATATCTGCAGAAGTAGCATTTTAAATTCCTCAAATGAGCATGTCAGTCTGAATTTGAAAAAGGTTATACAAATTATATCACAAGTTCCCATTTGTAAATCATACTCGCTTGGAATATTTTCGAAAACAGATTTGCTTAGGAAGCGCTCAGTCCGTGCAGAATGCAAAATAGGAGTTTAGTAGACGAGAGCAATCATGGGTCGTAGACTTTTGTTTGTGATTCCGCTGAACAATGTATAACTGGACTTGACGAAGGTGAAATTAAATGTCGGCAAATAATGATGAGATAGTTATCAGCTGTGTCAAGAGCATGGGGTGCGAGCATTTTCTTATTTGAATTGGTTCAAAACATTACCTAGAAAGCATATGGTGTCGTTGTTACGTAATGAACGCGGGCTCAAGGCAAGCGTGGGTTTTAACAACATAACGCATGCAATACAAAAATATTGAGCAAAATAATAAATGGGAAGCACTTATTAGCTTCTTGGGGGAAAAAGAAAGTCACTAAGTACGTTGTAGTTCAAGGTTAAATCGATACTTTTATTTATACCTTTAATCTACTTTACACACTCCATTACGTTAAGTTTCTCGGTTGTTGACGATTTCCCGGTTTTCTGAATAACAAATAATAAACTAAGTTGTGTTATTTACCTTATCAGTAAGGAAACTTATGCCAGAACCCTCTAAACAATAACCAAGCGATGGCTGCTTATCTAAAACTTCAAAATACCTCACAAGAAAGTATTGTCTGGAATAAATTACTTTTCTTTTAGAGAAGTTCTGCAAAATCTTAATTTCAGCTATACCAAAAATCCTATTATACTTATGGTTTTCAAAACGTCAACCACAAATAAAGAGAAGATGCCGCTAAAATGTTTAAAAAATAAAAAAGCTTAAAAAAGTAATAATTGAATATCGAATTAAAAATGTAAAATAACCTAAGAATTACAGAAAAAAAAGCGCAAAAGAAAAAAAATACTGAGCCTGTATTTGTAACTCGTGAACTAGCCAACTTACATTACATGCACCTTACTCGATGGTTTAACATATAATACGCGCTGATATCTTGCAAATAGCGTAGTACTTTTCCGAGCCCCGTGGGGGCGAGAAAAAATATGAACAATGAAAAACATGTCCGCCCATATTATATGTTAAACCTTCGAATGAGGGATTTATTATTCCACCATTATTCGTCAAAGTTTGGGTCGGTTAGTCCAGCCATTTCGTTGCTACGGTGTAATAACGTATCATATTTTGCGCGTTCTCGTGACGTAATATGGTAAAATGCAATGCACACTGGTGGAATGATAAATATAATGTGTATTACATAAATATGGAAATATGAAATCGTAGTTGATCTAAAGCGGAAACTAATTCATATTTAGCGGTATTTTTAAACTTATTCGTCCACACAGCATACGGCACTATATAAATTTCCAAGAAAAGAATTCCGCTGTTACCATGTTTACAGAATATTGAACTGTCTATGATATAGCTTGGATGGCTATATCATCAGTTACGTGAAACAATCACTTAGCAGTTAACTTGAAAGCGAGGTCACGAAGCCGCTGGACACAGACAACACGTTGCTGCATGTGATCTACAAGTGGGGCTGGATAATCTTGACCAATCACGCAGCCGCAAGATTGTTGGAGTTCATGTGGTGCAAGCCACGGCTCAAAGATGTAGTCTATGGGAAGATTTCGTACCTCCGGCACGTATTTTCTGAAAACAAAACGAAGAAATGAGGATTATTGAGGTAGCAACAGTATACAAATAAAAAAAAAACAGCCTCGGTAAACAGAAGAGAAATGTCTGGGAATCGAGTCAATCATTTCAACATTGATGACCTAGCTCATTGCATTGTCCCGAATTCGTTGTAACAAGAGCGTGAAAAATTAAAGCAGCGCAACAGCGCTAGAAGAGCATCAAATCTGGTCAAATTTTACCCAGTCACAGTCCTTTGCAGTGAAAAGTAATTCGGTATTCAATTTTCTGAGCCCCCTCGCTACCAAAACAATGTTGAAAGACCATTCATCGGCAAAAAAGTGGAGAATCCAGATACTTTTTATCTGGATTGTAGTTCACTGGCACTGGGTATAGCAGAAAAATGAAAACAAATTGAAAAGAAAAACAAAACAACTTGACAAACCTGACATATTCACCAGTGGGGTCGACCTTTTTTCCAACCTCTACTGGACAGAACCAAGGAACATGTTCTTTCACAAAAGTACTTCCTGACAACCACAGCCAATTGCCTACATTTAAACTCCATTCGGCATCGAGTTGAAACTCGTCAAAAACCTATCATTAATAAAATAAGAAGGCTATTAATTGTAAGTTTGTACCTGTAATCAAGAATTATGTGATTATAACCAAGGGTAGACATGGACAAGTCACAAAAGCTAACAAAATACTGTTGGCTTATCCGCGATTCTCTTATGGACATAACAAATAAACGTCTCATTCAGAACGGTTCACTATGAGAAGATTCAACTGTTCCACAGCGTTTCTACCTGAAATTTTTAGCATCCAATGTTAAGAGTAGACTGCTTTAATCTCAATCATTCACACACACGTTTTCACTACAGCCTCTATATTAAAGAACTGAATAAACTGACCTTAAACCCTTCTTCCCAGTTAATCCACAGACACCCTCGTGTCAAGAATGAGCCTACAGCTCTTCGTGCAATGTCATGAATCCATCCTTCAGAGCGGAGTTGCCTCATAATGGCGTCAATCCATGGAAAACCAGTCATACCCTTTGAAAAACACATGACACACATGGGTTACCACAGCCCTACGCCCTGCCGTTTTACTGAAAAAGCCAAAATATGTCCGTGACAGTGTCCCTTTAATAACATACTTTTGTCAACTTTCAATTTTTTAAAGACTGACAGGCAGAGAAATTTTTTTACAGGAATCACAAAAGACATGGCGTTTGTTCCTTCAAGTGTCCTGTTGAATCTTATTGATTACAACTCAAAAGGTCTTGAAAATAAATAACTATTGAGATTACACAATGGTAACAGATAT
This sequence comes from Meandrina meandrites, assembly GCA_963693305.1. Taxonomy (NCBI): domain Eukaryota; kingdom Metazoa; phylum Cnidaria; class Anthozoa; order Scleractinia; family Meandrinidae; genus Meandrina; species Meandrina meandrites. The sequence goes on along the minus strand of OY855910.1, from coordinate 948,976 downwards.
TATTGGGTAGGCTTAAAACAGGGGGTGGGGTTGGGGGTATGGATGGTAGGGTGTCCAGGAGGGCTCCTCACTGGGCGGCAGCCGCGCACTACAACCAGATCGAATATACCAGACTGACCTGTGTCCATTTGTCAAGATACTCTGCAGAATCTTCCCACGGAATTTGAAGGCTTAGTGGATTGTTGACCATCTCGTGTGCATCTGGCACCTGGCTTCCAATAAGGAAAAAGAACTCACGCCATAATAGCTTGCTGTGCACCATCACTGGCGGGTTCAAAGTCTTGCTCTGTAAAGAAATTAAGTGTTCAAGGGCAGCTAAACAGACTGAGACTGGTTACAGCTCAAGAGTGTCTATCCAATCATACTAGGAGTCTGCTAAATGTGCTAATGGTGTTTGCCAATAGAACACTGAATTGTCACGTGTGAAAGGCGTAACGTGTACCTTTATATATTCTTCAGTCATTCTCTGGTAGAGAAGCCTCGAAGACAGGCAGCCCAACCTCAAGTAGGGACTCAAGTGACTTGTCGATGGCATCAGAGATCTTGCAGTTAATGGTGGATCGCTGAAGTCGTTCTCTATCATCTGTAGGATCAGTAAGGCAATTAACTACAAGACACACTGAGTCAGTAACTGTCACTGAATTAGCGTTTTTCTACTGCGTCAATTTTGGAAAATTGCCATCCGTCTTAAAATGAACCTCCTTTAAAATGCATAAACAATACACTGGAACGTGTCGCAGTGACCAGTGTTAGGTCACGTGCAGGCACTTTATATCCATCCGATAGAATCCCTTATCAGTATTTTTGGAACAAAGAATACAAAAAGACGGTGTGGAAGTTGTTTGTTATTTCGTACGTTTAATTCCTCCCTCCACAAAGGGCGACTGTTGTAAGCTCCGAAGGACATGCTTGAATGAACACTGTGGTCCCAAGGCAAATAATGCCAAATGTATGGGAAACAGTGTAAGAAAAACAAAATGCACTCTTGCAAAGTATAGGGATAAGCATAGCAAAACATTCACACCCTATGCACAGCTGCTTCCATTCTCGCCAAAGCCTCCTGTTCTCCACCTTGGTATGACCAGGAGCCGGTAGCTGGTGGTTTTTGGAAGCCTGTCTCCTCTAGTGTTGGTAGTCCATACTGCTGGTTATGGTCTCTCCTTACTGGAGTCACACACGAGCCGAACAGCTTTCTGTTGACCTTTGGTACCGGCATTTGTGGCCTTCCTTGCTGTGATGCAAGCTCCACAAACTCGTCGAACAACTGCGGTGCTCTTCCCTCAGTTGACAACAACAGGGCATCAATATCATAAAGCGTATGTGAAACACGACTGATAACTTCAATTCCACTTTGTTTAGCAAGGCCTGTGATGACTGCATCCCTGGTCTTACCACGTGGCTCGCAATCAACCTCAAATGACATGCGCGTGATGTCCCACTCCTTAAAAAGTGAAGGCAAGATGTCAATAGGTCTTCCCTTCAGCACGAAAAGACGTGAACCACACTGAGTGAGACTTCTGTCCAGGTCTTGAAGTGACTGCAGCAGAAAATGCAAGCGGTTTGGACTAACAGCCATGTTGTCTTCATCAAAACACTCCATGAAGTACACTCCATAAAACACCTTACTGTCTGCAAGGCATTCACGCAGACTGGGATTGTCGTGAAGTCGGAGATCCTTTCTGAACCAATGAAGGCTTTTATGACCTGAGCCAGGCAAATGTAATTATTAATTACTTGATGTAAGTATGAGAAGATGGCACATCAAATTACATGTTTTGCTTTGGAAACTGTTTAAGACAAAGGGTGCAGTGTTACTCTGAAAGCACAAATTTCTTATTAAAATAAGATCAGATAAAACTTTATTAACGTGTCGATGCCACATAGACTGGAAAAATCCCATACTAATTTGGGGACACGAGCTAACGCATGGACCATAAATGTACAATACAATCGAAGAGGTACCTGAGATATCCAAGGAAATGCACAGATCTTTCAAGCGTTGTACACAGATTTTCCGCTGTTCAGTGTGACTAGCCACAGGTTCAGGATAATCATCACCTACAATGCACCGAGCAGCTTTTTGTACTTTCAAAGGTGCTCTCCATGGTTCAAACAAGTACTTTAGAGGTAATCTCTTGAGCTCTGGTACATACTTCCTGCAGGGCAGTTTTCAGCATACAGTTAGCACCATTTCATATTAACATTTTCAATACAACATATCGCAACTATTACAGTCAAATTGGATGTTCTTTTGATGGGAACTCTGCAATGTTGTGGTGCAGTGTTCCAATATTGATTGGGAGTTTGCTCTACGCAACTTGCAACTTTCAATTCAAATTTGCTTCAGCAAGTTGCAAGGTTAGTTTTCATCTTCCCCGTATAGAACGTAACATTTCCACAGGTTTAGTTCAGATTGCCAAACTGGGAAACCGGAACTTGCTAGAGCAAATTTGAATTGAAAGTTGCAAGTTATCTCAAGCAAACTCCCAATCAATATTGGAACATTGCACCACAACATTGCAGAGTTCCCATCAAAATAACATCCGGTTTCACTGTAATAATGCATTTACCTCACATATTCACCAGTGGGATCAACTTTTTTTCCAACCTCTACTGGACAGAACCAAGGAACATGTTCTTTCACAAAAGTACTTCCTGAAAGCCACAGCCAATTGCCTACATTAAGACTCCACTCTGCGTCAAGTTGAAGCTCGTCAAACACCTACAATAAACACATTTTACTGTTAAATGCTACTACTATACACACAAAACTATTCTGAGTATTGCTTGTCTACCTTGTATCCCTCTTCCCAGTTGATCCAAAGGCATCCCCTGGTCAAGAAACATCCAACAGCCTGGCGTGCTACATGAGGAATCCAACCCTCTATGCGCAACTGACGCATAACTGCATCAATCCATGGAAATCCAGTGGTACCCTGAAAGTGGCCCAACGCATTAACAAACATTCAATACACTCGACATACTGACAAGAACTCATCTCAGAAAATGGCAACAGCACAAATGTAACACTTACATTCTTCCACCTCTGCAGACCCTCAGCATTTTCCTCCCAAGGATACAGAACAGACATAGGGTTGTTGTCCATCTTATGCAAGCCTGGGTTAGAACTAGCAGTGGTGAAGAAAAACTCTCGTAGCAAAAGAGGTTCGTGAAACGATACAGGTGGTGCTTTTCCCTTTGTCTATCGACCATTGAGACATAAAAGAAAAATATTAGCAAAGGCTGCATTCTCTAGTCAAAATACAGAAAAACACATCTCCACTGGTCACTTGCGGTACTTTTCTTCAAGTGAGTACGTTTTGCCTCCCTTGCTTCATTAAACTTAAATGCTTACCTTTCCATAACAATCGGTGAGCCGATGCCACATTACTCTGGGTGAAAGACAGCCAAATCGTAAGTAAGGGCTTAACCGGGTAGGAGACGATGGCATGGTTGCTGCACTTAATGCCACTTCTTCAAAGTCATTTTTCACCACCTGACGAAATCAAATATAAATACAGTATAACCATCTTAACTCTGTTCAACAGTCAGCATTAAACCCTTTATTTGTTAAGTAAATTAAATGTGAGTACCTGAACCATTGCTGCTCAGGACCTCTCCTCCGTGAGCAATGGTTACATTCTATAATGTGCATAAGTCAGAACTGTATTCTGACCACAAGTCAACTCACGAAAATCTGTATCTCTTACCGAATATGAGTGCTACATCTCTGGCACAGACAAATCCAACATTAACAGACTTTCTGCATTCCCCTATGCTAACTCAACATACTTCACCTCTTGCTCAAGAAGGACAAGTCTCCTCAGTGCCTCTTGTTCTCCTCCTCTCCACAATGATGCACTTGTCACACATCGTGTGTCTTTCACTCCTAGTTCACTCAATTCAGGAACTCCAAAGTTTGTCTGGTGGTCAACAGCTACTGGTGTAACACAACACCCTATCAATCGTCTGTCCACCTCTTTGACTGGATTTGGCACACTTAGCGTCTTCTCTTCTACAACTCTGACAAATTCCTTGAACAGCATAGGTGCGTTACCATGATTGGCATGTAAAATCTGGCCTGGCTCGTACAGTGTGTGTGATGTTTTGCTTAAAACTTCAACTCCTGCTTTCTCGGCCATGTGTCGGATAACAGCATCTCTCTGAGCCCCAAATGGCTCACAGTCACTTTCAAAACTAAGCCGAGTTACTCCCCACTCTGAGAAAAGCTTTGGCAGCACCTCCATATCCCTGCCACGTACGACAAACAGGTGTGATCCTAGCCTAGTCAGCTGACTATCCAGATCCTGCAAGGACTCCAGTAAGAAATTCCAGCGATTGGCTGAGATCTTGCTGTGCCGAGCTGCTTCAACATCCAAAATGTACACAGGGTAGAATGTGCCACTGCCTTCAAGACAGGCACGCAATGTGGGGTTGTCGTGGAGCCTCAGGTCTTTTCTAAACAAGTGCAAACTAGTGTGTCCTCTTTCTTCCACTATAACAAAACAAAAACAAAAGAGAGAGATATTAATATGTTAGCGACAATCTCCTCAAGATTTTTGCACAGCACAATACCCTCTATTGGTTTACAACTCAGTAACCATAAGCTGAGAATTACAATCACATAAATATAACCATACAAGTATTTGGCAGATCCAAGGTCAGGGGTGCTGCTATTACAGATGTATATCTCTTTTCTCCTTTCTCCTGGCACAGCACATGCAACTTACATTTCAATGCCATTAGTTCCTTTCATATTTTCAGCTTTAAACTTGGTTCGAGTTACAATTAATATGTATTTTCATTCCCTTAAGTACCATTAACTATTTTCCACTAACATTAGATAAGAAACCATAATGAAACTCTCGACTGGTGCAAATTGGTCATTTCTAGAAACTGAACATGATTACAATGCTGCAAATGGAACAATAACGCCACAACATATATGTATGTAACACAGTAAAACATCACTAACAGCCATACTCCAACCAGCTGACTCTACTATTTACCTGGAATGTCAGTACCAACACTATGAGCCAACTCTTTCAGTCTCTGCACACACACTCTCCTCTGTTCTTTGTGGTCCACCAGAGGTAAGGGATAATCCTTACCCACCAAACATCCAGCAGCTTGTTGTACAGATTCAGGAGCTTTCCATGGTTCAAACAAGTACTCTGTGGGCAATCCTCTGACTTCAGGCACAAATTTCCTGCAGGGCAGTTTTCAGCATACAGTTAGCACCATTTCATATTAACATTTTCAATACAGCATATCGCAACTATTAATAATGTACTTACCTCACATATTCACCAGTGGGATCAACTTTTTTTCCAACCTCTACTGGACAGAACCAAGGAACATGTTCTTTCACAAAAGTACTTCCTGACAGCCACAGCCAATTGCCTACATTAAGACTCCACTCTGCATCAAGTTGAAGCTCATCAAACACCTACAATAAACACATTTTACTGTTTAATGCTACTCCTATGCACACAAAACTATTCTGAGCATTGCTTGTCTACCTTGTATCCCTCTTCCCAGTTGATCCAAAGGCATCCCCTGGTCAAGAAACATCCAACAGCCTGGCGTGCTACATGAGGAATCCAACCCTCTACGCGCAACTGACGCATTACTGCATCAATCCATGGAAATCCAGTGGTACCCTGAAAGTGACGCAACACATTAACAAACATTCAATACACTCGAAATACTGACAAGAACTCATCTCAGAAAATGGCAACAGCACAAATGTAACACTTACATTCTTCCACCTCTGCAGACCCTCAGCATTTTCCTCCCAAGGATACTGAACAGACATAGGGTTGTTGTCCATCTTATGCAAGCCTGGGTTAGCACTAGCAGCGGTGAAGAAAAACTCTCGTAGCAAAAGAGGTTCGTGAAACGATACAGGTGGTGCTTTTCCCTTTGTCTATCGACCATTGAGACATAAAAGAAAAATATTAGCAAAGGCTGCATTCTCTAGTTAAAATACAGAAAAAACACATTTCCAATGGTCACTTGAGGTACTTTTCTTCAAGTGAGTAAGTTTTGCCTCACTTGCGCTATTATATATTACACTAAAATGCTTACCTTTCCATAACAATCGGTGAGCCGATGCCACATTACTCTGGGTGACAGACAACCAAATCGTAAGTAAGGGCTTAACCGGGTAGGAGACGATGGCATGGTTGCTGCACTTAATGCCACTTCTTCAAAGTCATTTTTCACCACCTGACGAAATCAAATATAAATACAGTATAACCATCTTAACTCTGTTCAACAGTCAGAATTAAACTCTTAGATTATTTGTTAAGTAAATGTGAGCACCTGAACCATTTCTGCTCAGGACACCTCCTCCATGAGCAATGGTTCCATTCTTCATGTGCATAAGTCAAAACTGTATCCTAATCACAAGGCAACTCATGCTACATCTCTGGCACAGACAAATCCAACATTAACAGACTTTCTGCATTCCCCTATGCTAACTCAACATACTTCACCTCTTGCTCAAGAAGGACAAGTCTCCTCAGTGCCTCTTGTTCTCCTCCTCTCCACAATGATGCACTTGTCACACATCGTGTGTCTTTCACTCCTAGTTCACTCAATTCAGGAACTCCAAAGTTTACCTGGTGGTCAACAGCTACTGGTGTAACACAACACCCTATCAATCGTCTGTCCACCTCTTTGACTGGATTTGGCACACTTAGCGTCTTCTCTTCTACAACTCTGACAAATTCCTTGAACAACATAGGTGCGTTACCATGATTGGCATGTAAAATCTGGCTTGGCTCGTACAGTGTGTGTGATGTTTTGCTTAAAACTTCAACTCCTGCTTTCTCGGCCATGTGTCGGATAACAGCATCTCTCTGAGCCCCAAATGGCTCACAGTCACTTTCAAAACTAAGCCGAGTTACTCCCCACTCTGAGAAAAGCTTTGGCAGCACCTCCATATCCCTGCCACGTACGACAAACAGGTGTGATCCTAGCCTAGTCAGCTGACTATCCAGATCCTGCAAGGACTCCAGTAAGAAATTCCAGCGATTGGCTGAGATCTTGCTGTGCCGAGCTGCTTCAACGTCCAAAATGTACACAGGGTAGAATGTGCCACTGCCTTCAAGACAGGCACGCAATGTGGGGTTGTCGTGGAGCCTCAGGTCTTTTCTAAACAAGTGCAAACTAGTGTGTCCTCTTTCTTCCACTATAACAAAACAAAAACAAAAGAGAGAGATATTAATATGTTAGCGACAATCTCCTCAAGATTTTTGCACAGCACAATACCCTCTATTGGTTTACAACTCAGTAACCATAAGCTGAGAATTACAATCACATAAATATAACCATACAAGTATTTGGCAGATCCAAGGTCAGGGGTGCTGCTATTACAGATGTATATCTCTTTTCTCCTTTCTCCTGGCACAGCACATGCAACTTACATTTCAATGCCATTAGTTCCTTTCATATTTTCAGCTTTAAACTTGGTTCGAGTTACAATTAATATGTATTTTCATTCCCTTAAGTACCATTAACCACTTTCCACTAACATTAGATAAGAAACCATAATGAAACTCTCGACTGGTGCAAATTGGTCATTTCTAAAAACTGAACATGATTACAGTGCTGCAAATGGAACAATAACGCCACAACATATATGTATGTAACACAGTAAAACATCACTAACAGCCATACTCCAACCAGCTGACTCTACTATTTACCTGGAATGTCAGCACCAACACTATGAGCCAACTCTTTCAGTCTCTGCACACACACTCTCCTCTGTTCTTTGTGGTCCACCAGAGGTAAGGGATAGTCCTTACCCACCAAACATCCAGCAGCTTGTTGTACAGATTCAGGAGCTTTCCATGGTTCAAACAAGTACTCTGTGGGCAATCCTCTGACTTCAGGCACAAATTTCCTGCAGGGCAGTTTTCAGCATACAGTTAGCACCATTTCATATTAACATTTTCAATACAGCATATCGCAACTATTAATAATGTACTTACCTCACATATTCACCAGTGGGATCAACTTTTTTTCCAACCTCTACTGGACAGAACCAAGGAACATGTTCTTTCACAAAAGTACTTCCTGACAGCCACAGCCAATTGCCTACATTAAGACTCCACTCTGCATCAAGTTGAAGCTCGTCAAACACCTACAATAAACACATTTTACTGTTTAATGCTACTCCTATGCACACAAAACTATTCTGAGTATTGCTTGTCTACCTTGTATCCCTCTTCCCAGTTGATCCAAAGGCATCCCCTGGTCAAGAAACATCCAACAGCCTGGCGTGCTACATGAGGAATCCAACCCTCTACGCGCAACTGACGCATTACTGCATCAATCCATGGAAATCCAGTGGTACCCTGAAAGTGACGCAACACATTAACAAACATTCAATACACTCGACATACTGACAAGAACTCATCTCAGAAAATGGCAACAGCACAAATGTAACACTTACATTCTTCCACCTCTGCAGACCCTCAACATTTTCCTCCCAAGGATACTGAACAGACATAGGGTTGTTGTCCATCTTATGCAAGCCTGGGTTAGCACTAGCAGCGGTGAAGAAAAACTCTCGTAGCAAAAGAGGTTCGTGAAACGATACAGGTGGTGCTTTTCCCTTTGTCTATCGACCATTGAGACATAAAAGAAAAATATTAGCAAAGGCTGCATTCTCTAGTTAAAATACAGAAAAAACACATTTCCAATGGTCACTTGAGGTACTTTTCTTCAAGTGAGTAAGTTTTGCCTCACTTGTGCTATTATATATTACACTTAAATGCTTACCTTTCCATAACAATCGGTGAGCCGATGCCACATTACTCTGGGTGACAGACAACCAAATCGTAAGTAAGGGCTTAACCGGGTAGGAGACGATGGCATGGTAGCTGCACTTAATGCCACTTCTTCAAAGTCATTTTTCACCACCTGACGAAATCAAATATAAATACAGTATAACCATCTTAACTCTGTTCAACAGTCAGAATTAAACTCTTAGATTATTTGTTAAGTAAATGTGAGCACCTGAACCATGTCTGCTCAGGACACCTCCTCCATGAGCAATGGTTACATTCTTCATGTGCATAAGTCAAAACTGTATCCTAATCACAAGTCAACTCATGCTACATCTCTGGCACAGACAAATCCAACATTAACAGACTTTCTGCATTCCCCTATGCTAACTCAACATACTTCACCTCTTGCTCAAGAAGGACAAGTCTCCTCAGTGCCTCTTGTTCTCCTCCTCTCCACAATGATGCACTTGTCACACATCGTGTGTCTTTCACTCCTAGTTCACTCAATTCAGGAACTCCAAAGTTTACCTGGTGGTCAACAGCTACTGGTGTAACACAACACCCTATCAATCGTCTGTCCACCTCTTTGACTGGATTTGGCACACTTAGCGTCTTCTCTTCTACAACTCTGACAAATTCCTTGAACAGCATAGGTGCGTTACCATGATTGGCATGTAAAATCTGGCCTGGCTCGTACAGTGTGTGTGATGTTTTGCTTAAAACTTCAACTCCTGCTTTCTCGGCCATGTGTCGGATAACAGCATCTCTCTGAGCCCCAAATGGCTCACAGTCACTTTCAAAACTAAGCCGAGTTACTCCCCACTCTGAGAAAAGCTTTGGCAGCACCTCCATATCCCTGCCACGTACGACAAACAGGTGTGATCCTAGTCTAGTCAGCTGACTATCCAGATCCTGCAAGGACTCCAGTAAGAAATTCCAGCGATTGGCTGAGATCTTGCTGTGCCGAGCTGCTTCAACGTCCAAAATGTACACAGGGTAGAATGTGCCACTGCCTTCAAGACAGGCACGCAATGTGGGGTTGTCGTGGAGCCTCAGGTCTTTTCTAAACAAGTGCAAACTAGTGTGTCCTCTTTCTTCCACTATAACAAAACAAAAACAAAAGAGAGAGATATTAATATGTTAGCGACAATCTCCTCAAGATTTTTGCACAGCACAATACCCTCTATTGGTTTACAACTCAGTAACCATAAGCTGAGAATTACAATCACATAAATATAACCATACAAGTATTTGGAAGATGCCAGGTCAGGGGTGCTGCTATTACAGTATGTGTATCTCTTTTCTCCTTTCTCCTGGCACAGCACATGCAACTTACGCTTTGCCACTAGACTAAGTTCCTTTCATATTTTGAGCTTTAAACTTGGTTCGAGTTACAATTAATATGTATTTTCATTCCCTTAAGTACCATTCTCCACTTTCCACTAACAATAAACCATAATGAAACTCTTGACTGGTGAAAATTGATCATTTCTAGAAACTGAACATGATTACAATGCTGCAAATGGAACAATAACGCCACAACATATATGTATGTAACACAGTAAAACATCACTAACAGCCATACTCCAACCAGCTGACTCTACTATTTACCTGGAATGTCAGCACCAACACTATGAGCCAACTCTTTCAGTCTCTGCACACACACTCTCCTCTGTTCTTTGTGGTCCACCAGAGGTAAGGGATAGTCCTTACCCACCAAACATCCAGCAGCTTGTTGTACAGATTCAGGAGCTTTCCATGGTTCAAACAGGTACTCTGTGGGCAATCCTCTGACTTCAGGCACAAATTTCCTGTAGGGCAGTTTTCAGTACACAATTGACAACATTTCATACTAGCATCTTCCAAAAAACATTTCAACTTATGTTACAGTCAAACGTGCTGAACCGTAGCCACCCGACTAAGTTTTTGACATCTTTTTGACAAGTTTTTGATTAGTTTGATGGCTTCCGGTTGCACAACGGTTTATATGAACAATCTGTGAAACGTTCAGTTTCAACTGGTTTTACAAACCCAGAAAATATTTCCTGTGCAAAAAGTTAAGTTTGACCAAATTTTTGTCGGCATAAAATTTATTTATCGCCAGTTGAACTTGGCATAATTGCTCGTGCGAAGCGTTGTTTGAAACCCTTTCAAACTCTGACGTTTGTAGACGAATCATGCAACGGTTAATACTCCGCCTTCCATTTTCAAGGCATCTGATTGGCAGTTTAAAGCAACCGGAAGCCATAAAACTCATCAAAGTAATCAAACACTTGTCAAAAAGATGTCAAAAACTTTGTGGGGTGGCTACGGTTGAATGCCTTTGACTGTAATAATGTACATGTATGGACCTATTCATCAGTGGGATCAAGCTCTACATATATTATTATTAAATCACTTTATTTGCAAATGTCAGCGTATTTAGCACTGCTTTGCTTCTCTGGTCCCAATTTTTTTCTTGAAAGTTAACATTGAAGCGGAACATCAACGTCTTACCCACATTTTTATCACTCTATTATCATTGATGGCAGGCAGCGTGGTCTAGTGGTTAGGGCGCTTGACTTGTCAGGAGGTTCCGGGTTCAAATCCTCCTCCCTGCCACTTGTCTTCGGTGGTACCGAATTCAACTCCTCCACACTTTGTAAATAGCCAGCTGGTCAGCCTCCTGCCAGTTGGGATTTTTAACAAATTTCTGTTCTATTTGTAATATTTAATTGTTTCCTTATTTTAATTTACAGTGTCCACAATTAGTACGCCAACAGTGCTAAATACCCTGACACTTCAATTAAGTGATTTATTTATTTTATTATTTTATTTATGAACATTGTTTCTGTTGTGGTTTAATTTTTGCCAGTGGTTATTTTTTTTCAAACCAGTTTATTTTTTTCAAACCAGGTCAATTTTTTTAACCAGTTTACTTTTTTTAAACCAGTTTATTTATCAACTGTCTGAAAAGGGCTTTCATCTTTTGGGGTGTGGTGAAAAATAGGGGCATGGTATTTTTTGGGGGGTTGAAAAGAATAAACACGTAAAAGTTATGGGATATTTTCTGTCCCTACCTTCCTACCCGTATCCTTTCCTTCACTCTCCCCCCTGATATTCCCTCCACCTTCCCCCTACTTATACCCTCTGCACTACCACCCCCCCCCCCCCCCTATACATCCACAGTCATTTATTCATTTTTTTTTTTTTTCACAAACCTTACCGGGACTTGATCCTGTGACTTGTCGCTCTGTATTCCTGCACCTCTAACCACTTGACCACGAATGATTTGATGGAAATGGAACCCATATTTGTTGTTATTATAACTTATTCGATCCCAGACTCTCACGGACCAAATCTATGCCCAGATCTCCTCGGTCTCTGTTGTCAATGTAGCAAAATGGCGGACTTACAACGTGCGAATGCAAACTGTGTAAGTCAAGAAGACTTTTATAAAGAAGTAGAAGAACTGAAGAGCCAACAGAAAACAAAAGACTCCAAAATAACCCTTTATTTAGAAGATAGCTTCTACGACAAAGCCAAGAGTTTCTTGAAGGAAAAAATCGCGAAGCAACTCGAACTTTCACAAAACAATCGTGAAGAGCCAAGCGAAGTCAGCTTATTAACAAAATGGGAAGACGCAACGATAACTCGAAAGCAGTGGATTTACAAAAACAACAAAGTATTCACCCAAGACAACAAGGAGGTTATTCCAAAACGAGAACTATTTCAAGTATTATCCCACGCACACAGACGAATTGCTCACAGGGGAAGGCAAATTACAACAAAATGGCTGCGAGAGAATTATGTAGAAGTCAACCAAAAAGTAATCAACATCTTTGTTAAAATGTGCAAGTTTCACGCCGAACAGAAGTCTGTAACAAGCCACGTCAAGCTGGTAAAGCAGCCGATGCAAGCTCCAACATTCCTGCATATGATAGAAATCGACTTAATGGACTTTCGCAAATGCCCTTGCGAATGCATCGAATCTCATATGTGGGCTATGAACATAACAGACCATCACACAAAACATGTTACCCTTTACCCTCTTACAGCAAAATCAGGAGAAAAGGTACTGCAGGCATTACAAGAATATTGCTTCACCTATGGATATCCAAGAAATATATTGTGTGACAATGGTAAAGAATTCTGTAACAAAAACATTGACACATTTTGTCTAAACAATGGCATAACCATCAAACATGGCGCACCAAGGACACCACAGACACAAGGTTTAATTGAAAGATCCAACAGATCATGCAAAGAAGACATGCATACTTGCATAGTCAGCACAGCAGGAAAGAATGTCTCTAATTGGTGCAAATATCTGGGCGAAGTGTGTTACACACGTAACATCTCATACCACTCTGCCACTAAGACAACAACCTACGAAGCAGTTTTTGGTATGAAACCTCACCGAGAAGTGTCCACACCTGCCACACAACAAGTCGTTTCAGATGAGAATTATGACCAACTTGAAGACCCAGATGCACATTTGGAAGAAAGCACCAGTGAAATCATTGAAGTGGAAGACAACAATGAAACATCCACAGAGGAAAGACAAAGAAAAAGGATTAAAATCTCTGAAAACCAAACCAAATATAATAAAAAAATGGTACAACAAAGTGAAAAGAAATCTGCTAAGAAATGTAATCAGTTTAAAGTTGGTGATGTAGTTTCTATCAAAATTGACAGAGTAGACAAAACATCACTATTCCACCCAAACATGCTGTTAGGAAAAATAACTGAAGTAGAAAACCAATATGCAAGAGTAGTGACAAAGTTTGGAAGAATCCAAACTCTCATTTCTCCAACAAGATTAAATCTTTGTACTGCTACCAATTAATCTTTCATTTGATTATACCAAAGAAATTTCCTTTACATCAGCTTGTAAACAGGCTAGCATCCAAAATCAACAATAATATGAACAAATTATCAACAGGCCATGTAATTTATTGTTGTTAAGCCAAGTATCTTGATACCTTGAGAACAAGTTGTATGTGAAAATTGTATCATTAAAAGTTAATGTCCTAACTTTGGAATTATGAAAAGAAGTCACTCGACATGTAAATATATTTTGGCCTCCCAGATAATGCCCAATTACCCTAACCCTTATCCCTATCCCTAACACGATCCCTTAACTATAATCATAAGAGAAAAATATCTTTATGAACAATATCATAAATGAGTGAAATCTTATTTTCTGAGTTATTCATGTGAAAAAATACCTGCCCTTGCAAGTAAACTGTAACCGTAACAAACCAGAGTGCAACTAACCGCAAGCAAACTGGAGTGAAACTTACCGCAAGCAGACTGGAATGAAACTAACCGCAAGCAGACTGGAGTGAAACTAACCACAAGCAGACTGGAGGGAAACTAACCGCAAGCAGACTGGAGTGGAAGTTATAACAGTGAGCAACATGGAGAGACTGAACTGTTCTAGAAAATTGAACTGGTTTAAAAAAAATTGAACTGGTTTAAAAAAAATGGAGCTGGTTTAAAAAAATGAAACTGGTTTGAAAAAATTGAACTGGTTTGAAAAAAAATTAAGACGGAATCCGCCAGGACTTCGAGTAGTTATTGGACAAAATTATGTTCCAAAATTAATTACACCTTATTGCAAGCTTTTGTGTTACTGCTTCAAATATCTTATCAAAAGAAATCTTTTCTAACAACACCAAACATCGAAAACCGATTTCGAAGTTCCGCTGAATTCCACTAAATTGCTTAAAAGACGTGAGCTTTTGCCTATAGCTTGTGAACTTTGAATTTCATTTTCTCAGGCTCTGATAAGAAATTGTTGTACCAAAATTATTTACACCTTATTGCAAACTTTTGTGTTGCTGCTTCAAATATCTTATTAAAAGAAATCTTTTCTAACAACACCAAACACCGAAAACAAATTTCGAATTTCCCACTGAATTCCACTGAATCGCTTAAAGACGATTTTACAAAATGGCTGCACGTGAGAATTTGCCTATACCTTGTGAACTTTGAAATTCATTTTCTAAGACTCTGATAAGAAGTTGTTGTCGGTGTTATCAGGGATTGTTACTTACATCTTTACCTTTTATTTAGGGTAGAAAATAACGCAATAGGATTGAAATTATTCTGGTACTCGATTTTTGTCCAACTTAAATAAATATTACTCGACGTCCTGGTGGATTCCGACTTAAACCAAATATAAAATCAAACCATAACATTTCCAACAAATTTGACATATGACTGATCTTTTTCAGGTATTTGTTGTCATGTGATTCTTCATTAAACACAGTTTTTCCGTAGATTTTTGCATGATGACAAGAACATGCGTTTGTGGAACGCTCGTAGCTTAGTAACCAGGCATTTGATTTGCTGGCTCATTAATGTGACTTCATATTCAATTAATATCCGGACTCTCGATTATCCGGACTTTTAAGCCCAGTCGCCACGAGTAGGGAGTAGCGGGAGGGAGGATTTGAACTTGGGATAAATTTACAAGTCCAGCACCCTAACCAGTAGGCCATGCTGCCTCCACATTTTCAATAGAACATGTTGTAACTAATAATAATTACCTAGTCCTGTATTCACCAGTGGGATTATCCTTTTTAAATCACTTTCTTATAAGTAATCCCATTGTAAAAAATGCCCTTATTTAACCATTACATGCAAGTTTCCAAATTAATCAAATAATTATAGTGCCCAGTGTATCTAAGTTTAGTTTTGTTCCGAGTTAATAATGATTTGTTTCATGATCAGTTTTAAGTAACTCTGATCTGTTATTAAGGGTAACTATTCCTATATATATATCCTGGTTCATAATTATTTTGTTTAGGCACTTTAGAGAAATCATGGATAAATAGTACATGCATTAAAATAAGAACAGAATCCTAAATATTAAGCTACCCATATTCAACAAGCACCTTTCCTTTTAAGCTTTAGATGCATACATAATTTAGTCATGGTTTAAGTTTGAAGTTTTAAGGTTAAGGTTCCCTGTATATACCTGATATACTCTCCTGTGGGATCAATCTTTTTTCCACTGTCTACTGGACAGAAGAAAGGAAGTCTGTCGTGACCAAAAGTGTTTCCAGACATTGACAACCAACTTCCTGCATTTATGCTCCACTCTGCATCTAACTGGAGTTCTCCAAAGACCTTTTGAAATGATTTTGAAATGAAACTTATGCTTAATAACAATCATTCCATGGGTGCATGTTACATATGAGCTGGCTATAACTATCTCATATCCAACAAGCATGAGTGGATTGCTTTATTAAAATCACGCAGAGAATTGCAATATTTGAATAATTTCCCTGGCTGTCCTCACTGAAGCGCACACCTAACACATTTTTGGTCCATGGTATAAGAGCTCAACTACTATGGCCTGTTAAGTAAGCGAAACTCAAAAATTGCAATAAATCATGGCTACTTTTTTATTTTCAAAACTCTTAGCATTAATAATTTAATTAATATTTAATTATCATCTGATTGGTCAGTTGGTAATTTCAAGCACTTAAACACTTCAAAGGTGAGTAGCATGGGGTTGTCTGCCCTTTCAAGTGTAATTCATACTGAATCAGGGGCACCCAACGGAATATTTCGGTAAAATATCTGTTTGGATGGAAGGTCGCCTAAGAATTTCGAAATTTTTTCCCAGCAACGCTCTAGACTTCTCAAATTTTTTCGGAAAACGATAAAGTTTCCCTAGAATTTTCGGAATTGATGTGCTCACTTTTATCATGTCCCATAATTTTCGGACGGTTTTGTTTGTTCTCTAAAATTTTCGTTTGGCTTAATTATTCCAAAAGCTGCTAAAAGTTTCGGTGAGCATTAGAGGTAATCAGGAATGTACGTGAACCTAATGAAAGATAAAGGCAATTGAGGTGATTGAGCTCAGCATTAGCCTACTTATCAGATTATTGGAGAAGTTATTTTTGTGGTCAGAGCATCTAAAACGATCAAATTATTCGGTTTTGACCGTAAAAAGATTCCTACGCCAACAACAATCCCTTGATCGGTCGTATAATTTACACCCCCTAACGTTTTCGGATGAATAGGTTTAATTCCTATAACATTCGGATAAACATTTATATTGCCTAGTATTTTCGCGAAATTTCGATAGGCACACGTATAACGAAAAACTTCCCCTAAAATTTTCTAGTGAAAATATGGTCTCTCAGTGTCCTCGAACTTTCGACAAGATCCATCAGGATAGCTAAAACTTTCGGATGACTCAAAAAAGGACCCTAGAATTTTCGAAACGACGAAAGTTCCCCTTAAATATCCGAACAGATAAATATTTTTTAGGGCATCTCCAAATTAACTAAAAAAGCCTTCTGGAACATAGAGAAATCCATTTACGACACTTCTGACGTCTTTGGAAAGATTCGGTCGTTGGGTGCCCCTGCTGGATCTATACTTACAGCTGTAATATAACTCTAATATAACAGAAGACACTTGGCACTACCTTAAACCCTTCCTCCCAGCTGATCCACATGCATCCTCTTGTAAGAAAAGAACCAACAACTTGTCTTGCAACATCTGGAATCCATCCTTCCTGATGCAGCTGACGCATTACAGCATCAACGAAGGGGAAACCTGTTGTACCCTATGAAAACATAACAACAATAATTTGAGAACTACAGTATAAACCTATGTGTAAGAACCTACTCTACATATTTTGAAATCTGACAAAATATGGTTTTTGTGTTTTGGGATAGTTATTGGCAATTTACGCTTTTAGTAGGTTCTTATTAGGTTCTTAATTTCTATAAAGGAGATATATAGCTGTTGATTACTAGAGAAATAAATAAACTTAGTTTTATTTGTAATTACAGTTTAATTTGCTACAATATTTTCTTGTAATAAAAATTTGAACAGCACCCATATCAGCCTGTCAGTAAATTGTCAGCTGACAGTTGGCCAACAAGTTTACAAAGACACAACAATTCCGTAGCTGAGTCTGACACCTGCCACTCTCTCTCCTCCTCCCAAACTGGCCGGGCCACCACCTCATGCAGCTATCTCTGGCATATTTCAAGCTATGTACAATTTAGATAATAGATACCTTTCTCCATTGTTTCACAGCAAAAGCATTGTCTTCCCACTCAACTTGCAAGCTCAGTGGATTATTCTCAATTTGGTGCAAAGTAGGATTATTGCTACCAATCATGAAATAGAAGTCTCTCCAAAGTAATGAGTCAAACAGTGACAATGGAGGGGCATGATGCTTAGCCTAGACAATGGACAAGAACACAGTCAAACAACCGGACCTTCACAACTTCAAAGGCCTAATTTTTTATTTTTAAAATATAAAAAATATATAATGATGCATGGACATTTACTTCAGATGTAAGCTAGAGACAATAAGTACAGAAGTTACAGCAAAACTCACAACTAATGTTTATTATTAAGCCTGTTAATGAAGTCGTCAAATTGAATGGGTTTGACTGCAGATTTTTAGCTTCTCAGATGTATACGTTACAGGACAAAATTAGCTTTAGGTCATTTTTTTCAACCTAGGTTACATTTTTTTAACCTAGTTTTTTTTTAAACTAGGTTAATAAGTAGAAAATAATATAAAATTAAAACACCTCCCCTCCCTTGCTGTCTCTAACCCAATTCCATAATTATTATGACAAATAGTCTACAGCTGATAACACATGTATAGATGTAAGACCTACATTTTGGTATGTTTCTGAAAGAGCATAATAAAACGTCCTTGGGGAGAGGCATCCGAACCTAAGGAAAGGGCTCAACTTGTCCTTGAAACCGTGGAAAAATGCATCACTGGAAGACTTGATTTGAAAGTCACAGTCAATCATCTGCAAATATAACCATATATTAAATTAACAGGGATTAAATTTCACTTAATACAGCTAACTTCTAACACTAAATTTATAAAATTTATATCAGAAAACCATTAGGTATTCAGAAGCCATTTCAAAATACCTCTTGAAGAACAGCATCTAGTTTTTTCAATGCCTCTGTCTCTCCTCCATGCCATGTTCCCCTACATGTCACATTGGACTTTACAATTCCAAGATCTTCAACTAATGGTACGTGGCAGTCCTTGAAACTGTTTCCAACATGTAGCAGAGATGAAAGCATGTCTTCACTGACTGTTTCCACAGGACGTTCCGGGGAACCAATGGTAGAAATAACTTCAAGAAAGTGATCAAAAACTACTGGTGCCTCATTATCATTTGCCTCAATAACTTGTTCAGTGTCATACAGTGAGTGTGAAGTGCATGACACAACCTCCACACCAGCACTTTCAGCTAGATGAGTGATGACTGCGTCTCGTTGTTTGCCAAATGGCTCACTTTCAGTTTCAAATGTTAACTTGGTAATCTGTAAATTCTGCAGCAGTTTAGGAATAACTTGGGCTGGATACCCTTGCAAAACCAGTAGCCGAGAGCCAAGACTTCGCAAGCTATTGTCCAGGTCTTCCAAGCATTCAATTAAAAAATTCCATCGATTTGCAGAGATATTTCCATCAGGGATAAAAGGTGGAAGGATATAAACTGCCAGAACATCACTGCTTCCTTTTATTGCTTCACATAATGCAGGATTGTCATGAAGCCGAAGATTTTTTCGGAACCAGTGAAGTGCCATTCTCTGTTCCTCAGCCATTGTACAGCTGAACACAAAAGAAAAATGAATTTACTAATGTCGGATTCCCCCTATCAGACCTGCCTGCATGGAATCATGGAAGTTGTATTTCAGCATTGCAAAGTCTTACATATGTTTTGTTGAATACAACTCCCGTGATTCCCTGCAGGTGCATCTCATAGAAGGAATTGGCCATTGATAAAAATGGCCAATCATTTTTCCTAACACTTTGGCATATAGAAATTATGTGCAGAAAAGGTACAAAACTACCATAAAATTATCAGCTGATATATCGACCAACACTCAGTCGATATATCGGCCGAGTAGCGGTCAGCATTTTCAACCAAGTGTCGGTAAGCTTGCCGACAGCTCACCGAGACGTCTCCAGTAGCTCATTGATAGTTGACTGTATAGTTCCCCGATAGTCGATCAATAGTTCACAGATAGTTTACTAATAGATCACTGACACTTAAGGACGGTGCCTACATTTGTTACTGCGCACATCTTCTGCGCATCACGCAAGCCATCGATCGCACTAGACGCGCGCGCTAAGGGAATTTGCTCGCTCAAAATGACGAACTCAACTTCGCGACCAAGCGCGCGACTAAAATGCAAGAAAATTTCGGTTGCAACGAAATCCAGTTAATGGACGTACTAAACCAGGAACAGCGAAAGAGTAACATATCAGTAAGCCCTAAACGCTTATCGATACAAATGGCTCACATTTAACAGTCTGAAACACATCGCTAATCGCTCAAACGTAATCAGCAAACTGCTAACTACATATGGCGTGGTGCACGCGTGAATAATTGCGCGAGAAGCAAATATTTAACTCGCTAGGGAGGGGATAGGAAAAGTGTGACTGACCTCAAAAGCGATTCATACAACTCGTATAACTTTTAAAAACGCGTGGTGACCCATACTTTTTATTTTATAAAATGGAAGTGGTAAGTCTATAGAACACATGATTAATTTTTTGTTCAGTGCAAAAATTGTTTAGGCTGTTTTTCTGGCCTTGCAAGAGAGAGCTGATAGAGTCAAAAATGGCTCAAGTGCAATCGTTTTGTCAATAAAAACGTGGTTCACGCAGTTTCAAAGATAGTATTTGTTAGTTATTTTTAAGATCGTTATATTTAGTGTTGATTTTGTTCATGAAAAACTAAATTCAAAGCTAATTTGTAAGGAAATTTTATTTCCTTTTACTTTCTTTGAAAATGCCACGTCAGCACTTTTTTCAAGATTTCAAACCTAATTATCTCGAAAATTTGCGTGGCTACCCCTAATTTTCTTTTTGGATTTTAGTAGCCCTTGGTAACATCTACTTCCCTTGCATAGTCATCGGCCGGGCAAAAATACCTCGCTATTAGTAGGCACCGTCCTTAATTGGCTGACAAATGGACTCTCAAAAAAAGATGTTGACCGAGTGTTGGTTGAGCATCAGTCGGGTATCAATTGAGTGCCGGTCGAGTATCGGCCGACATACCAACCCATAATGGACCAATACAGCCCATATGCTGACCCAGTGTCAACTGCTACTCGGCCAACATGTCTACCTAGTGTTGACCGATGGTGCTGACCGACAATACCTACAGTGGTGTCTGGTCGTTTTGATACAAAGTTATTTTGCTTCAAGTCATGTCAAGTCGTTTTGATACAAGTCAGAGTCGATTCCTTACACAGCCGACTCCCTGCACATTTGTGCAAAACATAAAACTTGATTCACTACAAAAACCTATAAGTTATTTTTAGATACAAACCTTGTAATGAATGGCTTTCTCAAAGACAAACACCGCTGTCAGAGCATGCAAACGAAAATAGTTACCATTAAACTTGTAGTTGGAAGTAAATACTGTGTCTGTTCTCGTTATTTCCGAAGATTTGGTTTGTCTTATTTCCTCAACCAGCAAGTGAATGAATGTCATGATCAGTGATTATGTAAAATTGTAAAGTTTGTTGTTATCGGCATGCGGGAAAATTGGGTACTGAATATACCAAAAATTTCATTGTTTGAGGCAAACACATGAATGTTCCTGAAAAATTCTCGAGTTCAAATTCTGTAGTGAACCAAATTAAGCTGTGTATCGAATCAACTTTTGGGTTTCTGACGTTTGCAGTGAATCGACTTCGAGTTGTATCGAAAGGACTTGAAGCGAATCGACTTTGTAGCGAAACGACCTTGAACCGAAGCCCTAGAGTAAACATGATCTGTTAGGTTTTGGTTGGTCCAGTATGCATGTATGGTGGGCACCTTTGTAAGCAGCTGTCCATTAAGGGGTGGGTACAAAACGAAGACCGAAGACCTGAGACCCTCAAAATCTTCTTGAAATCACTTGAAAAAGGTTTACACATGATTCTCGAAACAAGGAACAACAAAATATGCGATTTTCAGCGAATTTGACCGGGGTCTTCGTTTTGTACATAACCCTACCAAAAGTACAAAACGAAGACCCCTTTAAAATCGTCTTGAAATCACTTCCTAAAGGCTTACACATGATTCTCGACCGCAGCAGAAACAAGGAGCACTAAGATTTGCGGTTATCGACGAATTTGACCGGGGTCTTCGTTTTGTACATAACCCTGCCAAATGTACAAAACGAAGACCCCTTCAAAATCGTCTTGAAATCACTTCCTAAATGCTTACACATGATTCTCGACCGAAGCAGAAACAAGGAGCACTAAGATTTGCGGTTATCGACGAATTTGACCGGGGTCTTCATTTTGTACATAACCCTGCCAAATGTACAAAACGAAGACCCTAACATTTAGCGATAGCGACGTTGTTATCTAAACCCAGGGTTACACCGAAAATACTCAAAACCTTCGATCAACTGGAACGACGTGCTTGAAAACTCATAGGTTTTAGTACTCCTCGCTTTCCCAGCTAGAATCGTTTGTATATGCGATAAAATAAACCTTACCATTAATCCAATTGAACTTTTTGCAGCGATCTCAACACTTCTGACCTGAAAATTGTACCCAAAATGAAAACAGGCTGGCTTGTATATTCCTTCGCTTTTCAAAACAGCTGCTCTGAGCCTGTGTCTCCGCGAGCCCCAGTTCTCCTGTTCGCCACAGGCAACCCACACGGTTTGCAAATGTCAGTTGTTTGTAACATTGGATTGGACGGACGAATCACGTTTGAAATTCGCCTGAATAGACACTTATTTAGCAAATCCCTCACCCCCCCCCCCAGCCGCCCCCCCCCCCCCCCCAAGAAAATAGAACGTATGATCCTGTGGTCTGTTCCGCGGATGCATATGTCAATCAGACTTGATTTTTCCACTCCCAAAAACGTGCGGTTGAAGTCACGCGCCTTATGAAACGTGTCAGGCGTGAAAAAATAAAGAAAGAAAGAGAGAAAACAAAAAGATACAGAAGGAAAAAGAAAAATAGCGTTGACACCACGTCGACACATCATTTTTCTGATGTTTTGGAGAAATGAATGCAAAATTTTCCTAATTTAAAAAAAAAATCAGGAAAACATTTTGCTCCCAGTCACATGTATTTGCACGCATATATACCTATGGCTATATTTAGTATAGTTATATAAGGAGTGTGTGTGATATGAATATTGTGTAACCAAGTATGACATAACCAAAACTGTTCAAAGAAACCGATAACCTCCTTGAAGAAAAGGGCATTGGCAACACGTAAATTGATTTATGAAGATTCAAAATGCTCCTCTATTTTAAATACTGCGTGAAGATTGAAGTTGACATTTTGATGTCCAGCTGGTTGGTTCACTGGGTTACACAAAGCTGCAACTCGGTGAAATCTGGCGTTTTTCTAATTTTCCAAGAATAATTCAGAAACGCGACTTGTCACGTTCCGAATGTGTTATTATGTAACTAAAAGTTCTGCTCCAGGAACACCGGAAGGAAAAAAATGCCCGGCTCGGGTGGCGCGTGTGAAAGAACCGGTCAAGAACGGCAATTTATAACGATTTTCTGAAGATCGCCCAAGCTGACACTGTAAAATATTGGCAAAATATGTAGTAGAACTGGGCTTCTCGATGTTTCCATTTCCTAAAGATATCCTGATATAAATGTTATTATTCGAAGTTACGTGGTCTTATGTAACTGCATCACCCTTAAAATATGCATATTTTAATATATAGCATTTTATATATTTATAATGTAAGAGCATAGAGACATTTGTATTATGCTACGTATTTATTATTATTATTATTATTATTATTATTATTATTATTATTATTATTATTTTCATACAAACTTGAATCGTAGGTGTATGTGGTTAAAAATATATAGATACAAATTTTGTTTTCCTTAAGTTCTTCCCATGAAATAATGTCAGTAAAAATTTCAATAACCTACCTACATAATAACACTCTGAAAGCTTTTACACGCTCTAAGCTTCTATATACACAAGTTAAAATATTACAAACTGAGGTGAACTATTTACAAAATATAAACTTATTTACATATTTCCGTTCATAAAAATCTGATTTTCATTTATGTCTTTAATAAATATTTCAAAACCAAAATTTTACAAATAGTGAATATAAAAGAAAAGAAAAGCTTATCTTGCAAATCCATCATTCTCTGAAGAAGACCGCAGAAGGCGATCGAAAATTTAGAGTATCCCTTTTTATATTTTTTAGATCTGTTTAAACCGTTTATATATTTTAAGCTATGACCACAGATCGCTCCAGCAGTTTTATTTATTATTATTATTATTATTATTATTATTATTATTATTATTATCATTATTATTATTATTATTATTATTATTATTATTATTATTATTATTTTCGAACTTCTCTTGCTAGATCTTGATACTTTTCAACTTTTTCATCTTCCTTCTCTCTCACCCCATTATCCTCTGGAATTGCCACATCTATAATCTGACAGCTCTTGTCTCTCTTGTCAATGATCACCAAATCCGGTCTCCTAGCCCCAATTTCATGGTCTGTTCGCACACTGAAGTCCCATAGAAGTTTGTAATCCTCATTTTCAAGCACACTCTCTGGAACATGTTCATACCATCTCTCCTTTCGTTCAAACCCGCATTTTCCTGACAGGTCCCAATGGATTGCTGTAGCCACGTTATCATGTCTCCTTTTGTATTCTTTTTGTGCCAGTTTCGAACACGAATTTACAATATGGCTAATGGTCTCATTACTCTGTTTACAGATCCTACATTTTGGGTCATTCTGTGACTTCTCAACCATCGTTTTAATATAGTTTGTTCGTATTGCTTGATCTTGTGCGGCAATGATAAGAGCTTCTGTTTCTCTCTTAAGCTTTCCTTCTTTTAACCAGGTCCATGTTTCCTCACTTCTTTGTTCTTCACCCTGTCTTGCAAACTGTCCATATAACGGCTTTTCTTTCCATTCTTGAATGCTTTCAGTTCTTCTCCTCGCTTTAAAGTTGGCAGCTGTTTCTCTATTCTCATCCCCATCCCTCCTGACGGCTTTTAACAGTTCTTCCTCGCTTGTTTGGGCATAACATTCTAGCGATATCTTTGCTTGATTGACACAATCCTCTACGGATATCAAACCTCTCCCTCCATCCTTCCTTGGCACATAAAGTCGTGCCACACAGTCCCGTGGATGGAACCCTCCATTCATGGTTAGCAATTTTCTTGTTCTGCGATCTAGGTCCCGGAGTTCTTGTTTCCTCCATTCAAGTATTCCTCCTGCATATCTAACAAGTGACACGGCCCAGGTGTTTATGGCTTTTATCAAGTTTCCACCGTTCAACTTCGAGCGGGCAACTTTTTTAACACGTCGTAAGTATTCTTTCCGGATTTTGTCCTTCATTTGGTCATGAAGCATGCCGCTGGCCTCAAGCACTCCTAGATACTTGTACCCTTCACTTTCTTCCATTGCTCTTATTGTAGTGTCATCTGGTAGGGTTATGCCTTCTGTCTGTGCCAGTTTGCCACGTTTTATGACCAAGACAGCACACTTCTCAATGCCAAATTTCATACCGATGTCATTGCTGAATATTCTCACTGATTGTATCAGTGAGTCCAGTTGGCACTCACTTCTGGCGTAAAGTTTTAGATCATCCATAAAGAGAAGGTGATTGACCTTTGTCTTTTTTGCATATGTGTATCCCGCTTCGCACTTTCTGAGAACTAGGGATAGCGGAATCATGGAAACCACAAAAAGGAGGGGAGATAGGGAATCCCCCTGGAAGATGCCCCTTCTGATGGAGACACTTCCAAGACTTTCTCCATTTGATGTAAGTTCCGTTTGCCAGCCATTCA
Organism: Meandrina meandrites; assembly: GCA_963693305.1. Lineage (NCBI taxonomy): Eukaryota > Metazoa > Cnidaria > Anthozoa > Scleractinia > Meandrinidae > Meandrina > Meandrina meandrites. The sequence goes on along the minus strand of OY855910.1, from coordinate 923,363 downwards.
TGGAATTTTCCAGTAAGGTCTTAACATTTTGAGCTGCACCAAATAGTTCTAGACATTCAAGAATCCAGGAATGCGGTATCATATCGTAAGCCTTCTTATAATCAATCAATTATTATTATTATTATTATTATTATTATTATTAACATGTTTCCATTTCTTGAAGATATCCTGATAAAAAGCAAAATAATGTTATTTTTCGAAGTTATGTAACTGCGTCACCCTTACATAATAAGATAACCCCTTCATGGTGTTACCCCGTGGAAAATCGTCGGAACTTTCGGTGGGGGTATGAAAGCTTTCAGAGTCGCTTACAAGGCAAAATGTAAACAGTGACGTCAGCAACGGTCTCGGCGGCCACACCTATAATCAGCAAAAGGCTCTCAAGTCGATTTTACTGGAGCAGGTTTACTGAGTGAAACGAAAGTAGGATCCAATAAGAAATTTATAATAAGCCTTCTAACGCAGACCAGCTCCTATCTGCGTTATGCTGGTGATGAATGACCGTAAGTAAAATTCCCACTGTTTAATCAACATTGGTCCCAACAATAATTTTAAAACAATAAGTTGACAATGCGAGTAACTTCAATGTAATTTAATTTTCTCTACCTTCTGGCCAGAAATTATATCTGGATCAGCAAAAGAAATGAAACCGCGCCAAAGTTAGTAGTTTTCCTTCAATACCTCAAATCATTTTACGAAATTGAGACAAACGCAGGTACCACTCTACCAAAAAAGTGGGAAAAAATAAGGGCCTTTTTTCAGCAACCCTCTGATTCTGTACACATCAGTATATCCTGATCCACTGTTCATGTTTCTCCGGCATTAATTGGGTGTACAATCGCTTCACAACCGCTTCTTCTTCTTCTTCTTCTTCTTCTTCTTCTTCTTCTTCTTCTTCTTCTTCTTCTTCTTCTTCTTCTTCTTCTTCTTCTTCTTCTTCTTCTTCTTCTTTTTCAAGACATACCAAGTACGTTTACTGGGAATATAAGGTTTTGAGTAATATCTAATAATGAGAACTTCTTGTAAATAGTGTATTGTAGAGTATTGTTGGTGAGTCATATCGTAATGTGTATATCTTTCAAATAGTTTTTTTTATTTTTATTATTATTATTATTTTTTTAAAAAAACAATGTAATTAATTTATATGTAGTGTTTCTTTCAATGTAAATCATTTTTGTGTAAGCGTAAAATTGTATTTTGTTAGTGTAAGCACCCCTTTTGTCAGTATGTATGTAATGTCCTTTTGTTTGTATTAATAAAAAAAAAGTAAAAAAAAAAAAGTAACTTCAATGTAATTACCAAGCGTTTCTTTTACATCAAGATTAATATTGATCAATGGACCATCTTCACTTGTCCACCCGTCACACGACCGTGTACACCAAGTACCTGGGCCTGGTTGTTTGAACGCCGATCGACAACAGGCCAGGATTAAAAGTTCGGGTTTACCTCGGTGTAAGAACCTGTGATATTTTTCTTTGTTTTGGAGCTATTGTTTTCCTTCTCTATCTTTGTTTTGCCAACTCTTTGTTGTATTGTTCGTTCTTTTTTTTACGTCACCGGTCAGTTGAGTTTCACAGATTCTTACACCGAGGATGAGCCAAAAGTTCATCCATGCAGGTGTCCTAGCGGATTTGAACCCCCCCTGGATTTGGACCCCCTGGTCCAAATCCGCTAGTGCATATGTAGCCCCGGGAGTCCATATTCGCTAGCGGATTTGGACCCCCCTTCGAGAATTTGGACCCCTAACAAAAGCGATAATACTTTACTTTCGTACTCCTGGAGTCCGAATAACAGAAAAGATGATTTTATCATATGTCAACAGGATTATTTCATGGCCATTGAAAAGAGGAAATAGACAGGACACGCCCCGGTGTTAATCAAACACAGCATGCATGCCCATTGCAAAACTTATTTTATTCTTAACATCCCGAAGCAACGATTTTTGTTCATCCGAGCCTTAAGTGCAGAACCAAATTTACAATTGCGTTTTTTTTGTTTGTTGTATACTTCTTAAATTATTATAAATAACTTCGGCTAATAAGTCCCTAATTGTCAAGTTAGTTTAGAATAAATGTTCGATTGAGTGAATTTACAAAACCTGAAAAGATACAGGACTGCTGGGCTCTAATAACATTGTTTTCTTTTTGTTTTTACTTTACACAATAGATTTCCTCTAACTAGCTTTCGCTTTGCCGATAAAACAAAAGGGCAATTTTCTCGACTTTAACAGCGTAAGAAATGTTTTGTTTATAGTATAAGCTTTGTTAAAAGTTGTACGCTTGAAATTCTGATTGCAATTGTTTTTGTCCATATCAAGGCGTAATTACAGAAAAGAATAATAAGTTACTGTAAGTTTATAATTACTGATTGCAATTAGAACGATGTTCGCGATTTTCGCATGGGTAATCAAATGGTGACGAGTGAAATTAGGAAATAATTTCACGCGCGTTTTGTCAAAATTCTAATAATTTCCCCAGCCTTCAGGCGAGGGAAATTATTAGAATTTTGACAAAACGCAAGTGAAATTATTTCCTAATTTCACGAGTATACCATTTGGTTACCTTTTAATATCATGGGTGACAAATTACGCTTACAGTCGTAGTTTCGTAACTTGTTTATTGTATCGTGATGAGCGAACCGGCTCGTAACGACGCCCGTGTAAAACGCTCAAAATTCCGCTCAATGCCATTCATGTTATCGCTTAAAGTTTAGAACACGACCAAACAAACTGGCCAAGGTGGAATTCAAGCGAAAATGTGCAAAGTTTAAGCTTTACGATCATCTTTTAAAAGCCTGTAGGTCATCTTGCCACTGAGACATTGAAACGTTGCCATGGCAATTTTATAATTTCACATGTGAAATTATAAATTAGCGCTGAAATTTCGCGCCAAAATTAAGGAGTAATTTGTCACCCATGATATTATTAGACTAACTTCTGTTTGGTCTTATTTAAAAGTTGTTTCATATTGACGTTGTTTCGATTATGAACAAAAAAGGATTTTTGAAATATTAATTTTAGAGCGACAACTGAAACAAGATATACCTGGCACGTTTCTTGATAGACTTAAAGTGGTTGTGCTTGGGGTTGTGCACAACTACCACAACCGGTATATTTTGAGGCAAACATTTAAGGTGTGAAAAAAACAGTGCTGCTTTTTTGTGAGCGCAAATACATCTACTTGTTTTAAAACAAAATGGCCTATATGAACTCTTAAACCAGCAACCTGATAAAACAATTAGTAACGCTTAAATATACTAACTCTTACAACTTCCAAAACCCCCACAACTCCCACAACCAGCACAACCCCCACAACCAACACAACCTCCACAACCAGCACAACCAACACAACTCCCACAACCAGCACAACCAACACATCTCCCACAACCAACACAACCCCCACAACCAGCACAACTCCCACAACCAACACAACTCCCACAACAAGCACAACCAACACAACTCCCACAACTAGCACAACCCCCACAACTCCCACAACCAACACAACTCCCACAACCAGCACAACTCCCACAACCCCCAACCCCAACACAACTCCCACAACCAGCACAACTCCCACAACCAACACAACTCCCACAACCAGCACAACCCCCACAACTCCCACAACCAACACAACTCCCACAACCAACAGTGACAACCCCCACAACCAACACGACTCCAACAACCCACACAACTCCCACAACCAACACAACTCCCACAACCCACACAACTCCCACAACCAGCACAACTCCCACAACCAGCACAACCCCCACAACCAACACAACTCCCACAACCAACACAACTCCCACAACCAACACAATCCTCACAACCAACACAACTCCCACAACCAACACAACTCCCACAACCAGCACGTACAATTAACACAACCCCCACAACCAACACAACTATAAACACAACCAGCACAACTCCCACAACCAGCACAACCAACACAACCAATACAACCCCCACAACCAGCACAACCCCCACAACCTCCACAACTCCCACAACCAGCACAACCAACACAACTCCCACAACCAACACAACCCCCACAACCAGCACAACCCCCACAACCAACACAACTCCCACAACCAACACAACTCCCACAACCAGCACAACTCCCACAACCAACACAACCCCCACAACCAACACAATCAGCACAACCAACACAACTCCCACAACCAACACAACCCCCACAACCAGCACAACTCCCACAACCAACACAACCCCCACAACCAACACAATCAGCACAACCAACACAATCAGCACAACCAACACAACTCCCACAACCAACACAACTCCCACAACCAGCACAACTCCCACAACCAACACAATCCTCACAACCAACACAACTCCCACAACCAACACAACTCCCACAACCAGCACAACTCCCACAACCAACACAACCAGCACAACCCCCACAACCAACACAACCCCCACAACCAACACAACTCCCACAACCAGCACAACTCCCACAACCAACACAATCCTCACAACCAACACAACTCCCACAACCAACACAACTCCCACAACCAGCACAACTCCCACAACCAACACAACTCCCACAACCAACACAACCAGCACAACCCCCACAACCAACACAACCCCCACAACCAACACAACTCCCACAACCAGCACAACTCCCACAACCAACACAATCCTCACAACCAACACAACTCCCACAACCAACACAACTCCCACAACCAACACAACTCCCACAACCAGCACAACTCCCACAACCAACACAATCCTCACAACCAACACAACCCCCACAACCAGCACAACCCCCACAACCAACACAACCCCCACAACCAACACAACTCCCACAACCAGCACAACTCCCACAACCAGCACAACTCCCACAACCAGCACAACTCCCACAACCAGCACAACTCCCTATACCCAGCACGTTTTATGAGGTTGAAATAGACGTAGAAATTTTCGTAGAGCTCTACCCTTCTAGTTAGTACAGTAGCATATAAATAGTTAGCTCTTGTAAGCTTGTAGACCCGTAGAGTAGTAGAGATGGGGTAAGATTGGTCAAGATGGCTTGGTGCCCACCTATAAACTAAACTTTAGCATAGAATGTACACCCGTAGCTATAGACCAGTCCATTTTGTACAGTATATTATATAATACTCTACCTCTACCTCTACCTCTACTCTACTATATGCTATGCTATACTATGTTCTACTCTACTCTTTTGTACTCTTTTAGTCTAAAGTACTCTACTCTACGCCATTCTACTCGACTCTTTGCTACTCTACTCCACTCTCTATGTAGGCTGTATCATTTCATTTACCATATATCATCATATGTCTCTTTTTGAAATTGTTTTTGGCCAAGGCGTTATTTTTTCTTTATCCTATTCTATTCTCGTATGCCTGTGTTACCTCCAGCACATTTTGTGTTACATTATGAAATGGATGCATTTGCAAACTAGTTGCATTCCAGCATCTAAGTGTTGTACTTATATCTTTATATGTATAACATATCTCTTCCAATTTCAACAGATAACCTGTCGTCGTTTAATATTTACATACTAATTTACTAATCTTTTTTAGAGCAGGGTAGAGTATAGAGTTGAGTAGAAAGGCGTAGCATAGCGTAGAGTCGAGTAGAGTTGAGAAAAGTATAGAAGAGATTAAAAGTAGAGTGGAGTAGAGTATTAAGCAAAGAGTAAAGTAGCAGGGCATCATAGAGTAGAGTAGAGTAGAGCACATTAAGTTATATTAAAAGCGTACAGTAGAGTAGAGCGTAGCATAGAGTATAGGAAAAAATACATGAAGCTGTCATACAGGGTAAATAAGAAAGGCATAGGCTAACACTTTAAAGTAGAGATTATTGCCAAATGGGTATAACGGTGTATGCAGTTCCAAAGCTGCTGCTTATGGACTATTAACGGAAAGAATGGCATGAGTAGAAGCATACAGCTGTACAGAAATTTCTACGCCAATATAAGGTTGTGTCCGGTGCCATAGCTACAGGCTCATAGACCTGACTTGCCCCCAGAAGTCTCTCATTGCATTGTCGACTCCCACTCCCTAAGAGACAGAGAGATGAATGGGGACAAGTCAGCTTGTAGACCATGAAAGGCATGAATGGCATCTGTAGAGGCGTAGAGCTCTACAAAAATTTCTACACCTTTTTGAGCCTCATAAAATGGGCGCCACTCGCAACTCCCACAACCAGCACAACCAACACAACCAGTATAACTCCCACATTGAACACAACTCAGTTTAAGTGAGTTTCGCTGAATTGTGGTTGTTGTTTGTTTCTTCTATTTGTTATGTACATAGTATTTTTAGTGTTATATAAGTAGTAATCAGCGATTAGGGGAGTGCGTTCGACCTAAGATGGAGAGTCAGGTAGTAGCAAAGAAGCAAGGTTGTTGGCAAACTATGCTATTTAATATGCCTCAAATGGAGCGATGAGGATGAGCGAGAGAGGAATCTCATCACACAACATTTTGGAGGAAAGATTGCGTGACGAGCCAAAAGAACATCTCTCTGCAAAATAAACTGGAATTTGTCGCATCAAGAAATGGGTTGTGTTCTTTTCGAAGGGGTTCAATAAACTGTGAAAAAATTGTGACACTGTAGCAGTTCTTGATATGTTAAAGCAGAATTTTTCTTTGCTTGCAAGCTATGTTATCGTAAATTGGGTGTTACACTGTTACACAAGAAGCCATTCAACCGGACGGAAACATGATCTGTCATCATAGCAGTGATTGTTTACCGAAGGTCAAAAAGAACCTCAAATAATGAATGGCACGGCAAATTCTCATTGATGTCAGAATATTGTAAAACAACGTGAATAGAAGTCGCTCCTAGCACTTCATGTGACATTCACAAAGCAGAAACGTACAAAGTCATAAATGAATGGGCAATTTGCATTCATTTTTACACTAAAATTCATATGGAATAGAAATGAATTATCATGTACACGACAAATAATTATTTATTTCACTTTAGTTGTTTAATATCTTTTGGCACTACACAGAGCACTACACCTGCCTCCTCCTCAGGCGCCTCGATTTTCGCTGAAACAAAGGCAGGCACTACACAACTTCTAAAACTCTACAGACTTCTACAAATACTTTCACTTCAATTTGAAAATAGATCGAGGCACAGCACATCAACTTTTCGTTCATAGTCAATACACTCATAATATTCAATAATGATTTCCTCATCAAAATGCCTAAACATTCTGCGAATAACTATAGAATACAAATTCAAAGAAGCGATAAAACAATTTTGATCCTTATTCTACTCACTCGTTTTACATGAAATGCTAACGATTTGAAATTTTAGCTAGTTTTGTGAATAGTTTTGCATGCAAACACGCTGGTTTACCTTGCCTATAAAACAACGAATCGAGTTACTCGATTTCCACTCCTTTTACGACGTTCGGTGGCTGGTTAAAACTCTTCTACCTTGGATGAAAACCCTCCAAACAACAGCGATAACAGACCATAACACAGGACAATTTTGTCGAGAGAAATCACTCCAAACAGCAAAACAGAAGCACATGGCATGGAGATGACGTCATTCGCCCCTGAAAAATTTTCTGGGGAGGCCAAATTGACAACGTCGTACGGCCATAAAAGCAAGAGTTTTTCTCGATTAGGGTGCGTTCTCCTTCGTCGAACGCAATAAGTATAGAGGCGGGGTTTAATTCCCTTGTGAAGTTAGCAGGCTGGGTTTTCTCCTTACCATGTGTGTTTTTGTTTTCCAGCTTTAGGGTATTTCATCCGTTTTTCACGCAGTAATGGCCTGAGAGCATTGTACTACCCCCTAAGGACTGCCAAAATACATATTCCCAAAGCACAATTAACTGACAGAGGCAATTATGTTTGTTTAACACAATTTTATTAACGACTGATGATTACACTCCGAAGTCTCAAAAATCCTTGAATCTTTTATACACAAAGAAAACTTCAGTTACATTTCCTTTAACAACTTTGCTGAACGTTACGCTTTGACTCGTAAGAGGAGAGGTGCAACGGGTGTATACACATTGTCAGCTCTTACCTGTCATAATGACTTTTCAACTAAGTCAGCACTTAAAGCTGCGACCAGGCATATACTTCATGGCAACACAACAATGGCCGCCAACATTGAAAACATATAGTCACCCAACCACAAAATGAATGCTAACCGCAAGCAAATTGCAGTTGCTGTAGTTTGCTTGCAGTTAACATTTATTTACTGCAATTTGCTTGCGGTTAGCATTCATTTTGTGGTTGGGTGACTATATGTTTTCATTGTTGGCGGCCATGTTGTTTTACCATGAAGTATATGCCTGCGATCATTTTGGTCGCCATGGCGAGTGGCAATAAAATTTGGCAACTAAATTTTCCACACAGGTCGCCAATTTGGCGACCAGTGTAAATGCAAAGGGCTGGCTATATACGCATCAACATTTTTTTTTTTGCAGTTCAATCACTAAGCCAAACAAATTTGACCACAAACCTTTTCATTACAACTATTTCAATCGCCTATCTTATCTGTTTGAATTAAGGATACCTCGTTGCTCAGACTCCTAATTGTGTTTTGATACCTTCGATCATGGAACCGCCTAGGGATAAAGTTTGCAAACCACATTTCCTTTCCATTGTTTTAGTGTACTGTACAAGAATTAAACTTGTTTTACATGTTTATCTTCCTTACCTGTTTCTTTAATCTTTTATTTACTTTTCTGCACAATAATTGGAACAATTCAACAAAAAACTCTTCAACGCAAACGAAAAGAACTACGTTGGAACGTTCTTCGAACGATTTTAATTCGGCTCATAATGGTCGGCAGTATTACTTCATGTAAGGCAACATAAGGTGTCCTGCTTTAAAAACGCTTTGATTTTTGGCGACCAAAATTTTTCTAGCGGCGACCATGCATTTTACAAAAGAAAGTCGCCAAAAGGCGACTTCTGAAAAACTTGAGCTTGAAGCACTGTAAGTGGTTTTTTTTCTGTGAAACGAAGATTTCATGTTCAAGAAAAAAAATGTTTGAAATAGTTGTCTACTCGAAATAGGTTAACTTATAATACGTTCAGCAAAGTTGTAAAATAAAAGTTAGATGTAAAACATTCAACGATCCTAGAGACTTCAGAGTGTTTTCAGTTATTAATAAAATAATGGTAAACATTGATAATTGCCTACATTAATTGTGCTTTTGAGAATTGTAAAAGTTTTCTGTATTTTGGTAGTCCTAAGGGCGTAGTGTAATTCTCTCAGCTCAAAACTGCATGAAAAAGGAATGAAATTCCCTAAAAAGAACAAAAACAAGCACAAATATTAATGGTAAGGAGAAATCCCAGCCCGCTAGCTTAGCAAGGGAATCAAACTTCGCCTCCATACTTATGTAACACTAAAACAACTATATTCTCAAGAATAGACCAAAAAAAAACAGGCACAATTCAGCCACACTCACTTGAAAGAGGTTGTGGGAGTTTTGTTGGTTGTGGGAGTTGTGGGAGTTGTGTTGGTTGTGTTGGTTGTGGGGGTTGTGTTGGTTGTGGGAGTTGTGGGAGTTGTGCTGGTTGTGCTGGTTGTGGGAGTTGTGTTGGTTGTGGGAGTGTTGGTTGTGGGAGTTGTGCTGGTTGTGTTGGTTGTGGGGGTTGTGTTGGTTGTGGGAGTTTTGTTGGTTGTGGGAGTTGTGGGAGTTGTGCTGGTTGTGGGAGTTGTGTTGGTTATGGGGGTTGTGCTGGTTGTGGGAGTTGTGTTGGTTGTGTTGGTTGTGGGAGTTGTGGTGGTTGTGCTGGTTGTGTGGGTTGTGCTGGTTGTGGGGTTGTGTTGGTTGTGGGTGTTGTTCTGGTCGTGGGGGTTGTGTTGGTTGTGGGAGTTGTGTTGTTTGTGGGGGTTGTGCTGGTTGTGGGAGTTGTGTTGGTTGTGGGAGTTGTGTTGGTTGTGGGGGTTGTGCTGGTTGTGGGGGTTGTGCTGATTGTGTTGGTTGTGGGGGTTGTGTTGGTTGTGGGGGTTGTGCTGGTTGTGGGGGTTGTGCTGATTGTGGGGGTTGTGTTGGTTGTGGGGGTTGTACTGGTTGTGGGAGTTGTGTTGGTTGTGGGAGTTGTGTTGGTTGTGGCAGTTGTGTTGATTGTGGGGGTTGTGTTGGTTGTGGGGGTTATGCTGGTTGTGGGAGTTGTGCTGGTTGTGTTAGTTGTGTTGGTTGTGAGAGTTGTGTTGCAGGTTGTGGGAGTTGTGTTGGTTGTGGGGGTTGTGCTGGTTGTGGGAGTTGTGTTGGTTGTGGGAGTTGTGTGGGTTGTGGGAGTTGTGTTGGTTGTGGGGGTTGTGTTGGTTGTGGGAGTTGTGTTGGTTGTGGGAGTTGTGCTGGTTGTGGGGGCTGTGCTGGTTGTGGGAGTTGTGTTGGTTGTGTTGGTTGTGGGAGTTGTGTTGGTTGTGCTTGTTGTGGGAGTTGTGTTGGTTGTGGGAGTTGTGCTGGTTGTGGGAGTTGTGTTGGTTGTGTTGGTTGTGGGAGTTGTGCTGGTTGTGGGAGTTGTGTTGGTTGTGGGAGTTGTGCTGGTTGTGGGGGTTGTGCTGGTTGTGGGAGTTGTGTTGGTTGTGCTTGTTGTGGGAGTTGTGTTGGTTGTGGGAGTTGTGCTGGTTGTGGGGGTTGTGTTGGTTGTGGGAGATGTGTTGGTTGTGCTGGTTGTGGGAGTTGTGTTGGTTGTGGAGGTTGTGTTGGTTGTGCTGGTTGTGGTGGTTGTGGGAGTTGTGGGGGTTTTGGAAGTTGTAAGAGTTAGTATATTTAAGCATTACTAATTGTTTTATTAGGTTGCTGGTTTAAGAGTTCATATAGGCCATTTTGTTTTAAAACAAGTAGATGTATTTGCGCTCACAAAAAAGCAGCACTGTTTTTTTCACACCTTAAATGTTTGCCTCAAAATATACCGGTTGTGGTAGTTGTGCACAACCCCAAGCACAACCGCTTTAAGTCTATCAAGAAACGTGCCACATTTGAAACAAGATTAACAATTTCATTGCTAACAGGATCCGTAGTTAGACACTGTCTTTAGTCAGTCAGGTCTTTAGAGGCCTGCCATAGAACGCATCGCTATTATATGAAGTTATTATATTGACTATAATGACCATGGAAGAATTATAACAAGATATGCAGTTGTCTTCATTCTGTTAGTTACGAGTTTTGTGTCGTCATTCTAGGGACGTTGATTTACTGATTGAGAAGGAAACAAAGCTTATAATGACAACTGTTTACGAGGGTACAAATCCACGAAGGGGGGGGGGGGGGGGGGTCCATATCCACATCCGCTTGCGGATTTGGACCGGGGGGGATCCACATCCGCTAACGGATTTAGACCGGGGGGTCCAAATCCTCTCTGACCCAGGGTTCGATTTCTCTCATACAAGTGTTCTTAATACTTGGGTTTGTGGAGTTTAGTCGATGTTAAAACTGGATAACAGGGGGCTCTTACTCGAGTAAATACGGCATTTGAACATGTTTTACATGTATAAGCCTTTTTTTATCAAGATTTTTATTACGCAGAAGAACTGAATAGGACAGGGGGGGGGGGGGTTAGATTTAACAGAAGTAGGGGGAAAGGAGGCTTTCACAAAACAAAATGAAGTCATATTGGTTCCAGTAAGAACATCAAATGACTTTAATCTCTAAATTTCCATATTTACAACATTCTGACCAGACTCTTGAAATAAACTTGTATTTTACTATTTACATGGCAGCATGGGGGATTTAAGAATCACTCTATACTGAACAATATCAACAGTTAATCTGTTAGTTAATTAACAATACTTAAGCTCTTTTTTTTCGTCCTACTGACTATGCATGCGATGATGTGTTATACAAAGCTGTGACAAAATTCTGGACCTCATGCTAATGTAATCTGTACATCATTTACAAGCAATAATGAAAGTTTTCGCTCGCCCATTCCTCACTCAGCATACAAACTTGGTTTAGGATCCCACATGTAGGAGATTTTAAAAAGTTCTAATCATGACTTACCTCGTTACACACATATAAAGAAATTAAAAAATGGTTTAATGAACTGTTACATTTCCTCATCTTTTTATTGATGAAATCAATTCACCTCGCCTGTGCTCATGGGTAAATGGCTTGTTCTTAATCAAAACATTCTAAACATCGGAGACAGTCGCCTTTTAATTAGTAGTGAACTTCCAGGAATATTCAAAGCAGCATGGATATATGTCTTTGAACTTCTGGGCTGTAAGTCGTTTAGCATTAGCTCGATTATTTTTATATCGAGAAACAATGATGGCAGGCTTAGTGTTTAAGTCACAAGAATCCCATTGATCTGCCATTTTGGTGGAAGCCAACGTTATTCCAAACTGGTCTTCTTGATATTTTGCAAAGTAAAAACAATATTGGAACTTTTTAACATCTATTTCGTAGTTACTGTAGCACGCTAACACAACACAGTACACATACACTGTCAAATTTCAGTTAAATCATCAAGATGTGGTAGCCAGTCAGATCTAATATTCATGACTTGAATTATATTTGATCTCCATCTTATTGTTTGTCCGGTGAACAAAAATCCACAGGACACTTATTCACTCTCCTGGGCCGCGGATGACTTTGTTCCAGTAATTTGCTGACAAACTTCTTTAAGCCGGTGAAGACAAACTTTCCGTCTCTCAATGTGGTCACACAGACGCTCAGGATAATCTTGGCCAATAATGCAATTACTTGCCTTCTGCAAAGCCATGGGCGCTAGCCACGGCTCATGGATGTACTTTGTGGGTATTGTCTTGAGCTCTGGTACATATCGCCTGAAAGATCATTGTTAAAAAAGACAGCCTATTAACTAACTTGAGAAAGGAATCGCCACCAGTCCAATGCGCAAGTTTATTACTTCCTGCCTACAGCAGGTAGCATCAACACTCAAAAGAGATAGTGGCAAGTCTTCTCAGTTAAATTAGCAAAACGAAAAAGGAAATGCAATAAATGGTAGTTCAGCAGAAATATAATTATAGCACAGTACAATACCATTTAAATTGCATTTAACTGCATTAAAAGTAATAAGATAGCATTAGAATTAGTAGGTTGAGTCTAAAAGGCTGTTTACACGACAGTGAATATTGGGTACGGACCCGCCAAAAACTCGGTCCGGACCCGACCATTTTTGTGGAGAAACAGTCAACTTCACGCGGGGCCATAGGCTCACATCTCGAGGACGACTTAGCTAGCAATTATCAGATTTACTCACGTACCGTTATAAAATCCTTATTTTGCATCCAGCATGGGTTGGTCCCAATACCATGCTAAAAACTTTGCAGAAATAACCAGTCGGAATTAGATCTTTTTGAGCTACTGTATGCAATTACTGTACAAGTGACGTTGATGAAGTCCTATACGTGTACTTGGTAAAAGAAGTCTGTCTTTTTGGTATGACAAGGATCAAAACAACAGAGTGTGTCATTAAAAAGCTAAGCCTTTACAAAAAGTAAAGTTTCCAATCAGCAAAATGTTCAATAAAGTTAACCTTATAAAATTTCCAGATGGATCAAGCTTCTTGCCAACATTTACAGGACAGTACCATGGAATCTGTCCATGAAAAAATGCACTGCAAGACACCCAAAGCCAGTTGCCAGCATTCAGGCTCCATTCTGAATCCAGTTGTAGCTCCTCAAACAACTGAAACAGATAAAAGAAACTAACATAAGTTGGCTTATAATGCACAGTCATATACAAAAAATCACATTCACTGCAGACCTATCCCGTTCAGGAACGAACTTCCTTTAATATCTTTCTATTACTCAGCTACAAAGTAAAAGAAGATCAAAGGATGTTTTGATCTTTCACATGTAGAATTCAAGCTCAGTCTCAAAGAATGGTGCAGAATGCAAATGGGGTTGATTAATTAATAGTATTGTGTTTTATTTTTTTGTTTGTTTGCCTTATTTCACTTTCAATAAGACGTTGAAACACCAGATGTTATACTTACTTATTTCTTTACAACCATAACACGATACTTTTGTTTTTCTCTTCAGCGTATGTAACATGATACTTTTTGTTTTTATTCCTTGTTTTGTTGTTGCCCATAACTTTAACTATGGAATTGTTGAGTCTAAGAAACCAGGAAACTTCTTCCCAGCGACTTGGCCTGTCCTGGTTAAAACTAGGTTCGCAACACACACTTGCTTTGAAATTTCAACCACTTCCCATTGTCTAGGATGTCAAATTTTGGCCAATCAGCACAATCCGTGAGGAGTTGTTTTATTTTTCCACTTGACTGATTTTAACACGGAACACCATATCCAAACACTCCGTCACAGAAGAAGTTTCTTGAAAAGCAATTAGCGGATCAAATCAGAAAACATCTCTTTCAAAAGGGTTTTCAAAGCGCAGTACACCTGAATTTTGTGGTTGTTAAGAAATTTGTGGCATTCATTCAAACCCCCCCCCCCCCCCCCCATAATACCAATGATCTACCAATGGAATCAGTCAACTTTGGCAAGTTCGATTTATTAGCACACCTTTTTTAATTTAATTTAATTTAATTTCTGTTCATGTGAAAGTAAAGAAACAGGATAGATACAGTAATTTCAGAAAATGCATCTTGATAGTGAGGAACAAACAGTCTTTAACATGCTGCAACAACACTTAACACCCTGTACAAGGTCATAACCAACAAACTCACCTTGAATCCCTCTTCCCAGCTGATCCAAAGACATCCCCTAGTCAAGAAACAACCCACAGCTTGGCGAGCCACATGGTGAATCCACCCTTCAGCATGTAGTTGTCGCATTATTGCATCAATCCAAGGAAAGCCTGTCTGGCCCTAAATTAGAGCCAAGTTATATAATCGTTTCAGTCCCAATATTAATATTTTTTAATAATTATTTATTACCTTAAAAAAAATGAATATTGTAGTCCTTGTTGATTACCATACAGATGCACACTTAAATGTATGATCAAAGAAGTTTAATAATTGATAATTATTATTATACATTGTAGTCACTGTCTGTCTTCTCATTGGCTAAGAATCAGCAAAACCTACTAATTATTTGCACGTGAGTTGCAAATTAATTACAAAACATTTCTCTGTATTAATGTTTTGGCAATTCTCTTCTTTGTGAAATTAAGTATGCAATTAATGTTGAGTCTACTTGCTGCTTTCTTTGCAATTCTCTTGTGGAAGCTCGGAACAATGAAACTTTCATAAAATTAGCAAAATCTGACAACACAAAAAACAATCTAAAATTGGTGTTTCAACGTCTTATTGATACCTTTTTCCATGCATCAAGTGCCTTCTCATTATCCTCCCAAGGGATATTGAGAGAAAGAGGATTGTCAACTGCTCTGTCCATGTTAGGATTCTGACTGGCAAGTGTAAAAAAAAATTCTCTCCAAACCAACTGTCTGTAGAGCGACAATGGTGGCGGCTGGCATTTCACCTGAAAGACAAATCCAGTATACATGATGTATGCATGTACCACTCACTTCACTTCAATTTTATCCCTTCCATGTCTGTTAAAAAAGTTACTTTTATAACAGATGTTGCATTCTGTTAATACATTTAACCCTCAGCAAAACATGCCATAAGTCACAACCACTAATATTGACAACCACTACTGCGTCTCTCTATGGGTATTTCCAAAGAAATTGAAAACACTATGATTCCTGCTAAAAAAAAAAGGATTGAAGCGAAGAATTAACAATTCGTGTGATCAGACAGACATTTTCGTATGACTTGTGTTAAAGGCACATTTTTGGCCAAAACTTGCAGTTATCAAAGCATAAAAATGCCACCATGAATAATTGCAGAGGGAGCATTTGAAGAATTACCATTTACATATTAACATTCACTTCATGAGAGTGGATTTCCTCATGACACCACCAAGCAACCGAACAGTACAGTAACTATTTGCATGGTACTGTTTGTTTTTCAGGTTTAGATTTTTGGGAATGAAACATTAACTCACACTTACTTTCATGTATGCTTTGGTTAACCGCATGTGAAAAAGCCTTGGGGACAGACAACCAAATCGAAGGTAGGGACTTAGCTGTGTCCTTGATGGCCGCAATGCATCTAGTCCTTCCACTGATTTCTTTAAATTGCCTACGAGGACCTTGAAATTAATAGCAAACAGAACATGTAATCAATGTATCAGAAAAATGAATATTTAATACTGTAAAATTCTGGTTATAAGCCCTAGGCTTATACAACTTTGTAAGGGGTTTTGGGTGGGCTTATAAACTGAGGGGCTTGTAAGCGGAATAAAAAAAATTGAACCAAGCCACAGCAGTGGATCGAAATGCGTTTTTACAGGGTTTGTACTCTTTTGAGCTTTTGAAATTCCATGACTTTCCATGACTTTTTCCATGACTTCTACAAGTTTTCCATGACCACAATTGGCCATCAATTTTTCTTGAAAGAAAGTCATCTTTCATTTTAGGTACATTTTTGCCATTTTCTTTGCGAAAAAAACCCTTATTTATTTTGCACTTCCTATGACTTTCCATGACCCACACTTAAATTCCATGACTTTCCAGGCCTGGAAAATGAAATTCTAAAATTCCATGACTTCCCAAGATTTCCATGACCGATACGAACCTTGTATTATAATTAAGTCATAATAAAGCAACAGTTAGCCCTGTTTGACAGTACTGTCATCCAGCAGAGGTGGGCTTATAACTAGTCAAGATGTATTTTTTTGTTTCCTGGTAGATGGGTCTATAACTAGGGGGGGGGGGGGGGGGGGGGGGAGGAAATTTATAACCGGAATTTTACGGTATATCTATTTTATTATCAATTCCTTCTTTATTCTATTTTATTATCAATTCCTTCTTTATTCTTGTTTAGCAGACAGGATTAATAATATTTTTGCACTATGGATCCTCGATCACGACCAAGTTACATCATATTTGCTTCTAATCTCTACTGTCAAGCACAATTATGTTTCCCTCACTAGAAACTGATCAAGATGCTCAGACTTTGCAGTTGAATCATAGTAAGCAATATTGTGATGAAAGAAACTCCACAAATTGGTAAACTCTTTGAAATACTAATGTACTTCTCTTTATGTTTCACCTTTTCCTCAAGTTCAGTCAATCTTTTGATGGCTTCTTGTTCGCCACCAACCCACAGTTCACCAGTAGTGACATCATCGTCTCGGAAACCAAGTTCATCAAGGTGCGGAACGCCAAATTTTGTGCTGTAATCACTGGACACAGGACAAATGCATCCCTTGAACATTTCCTTGTTGACTGCATCCACAGGCTTTTCTGGAGGACCCATTTGTCTGACAACATTTTCAAAAGTTTTAATCAACAAAGGTGCCTCCCCATCATTACTGTCAATTATTTTTTCAGGGTTATACAAAGTATGTGATGGTTTGGAAATCACTTCCACTCCATGTTCATCTCCAAGAACACCCACAGCCACATCTCGCCGTTGTCCAAATGGTTCAATTTCACATTCAAATGTCAGCTTGGAAATATTCCATTCTTGGAAAAGTTTTGGCAACACGTAAGTTGGCTGTCCACGAATGACATGAAGCCTTGAACCACACTCACGCAAACTCTTGTCAAGGTCATTTAAGCAGTCCAAGAGAAATTTCCAGCGGTTAGCAGAAACATTGGCTGCTCTTGCACTCACTGGGTCAATAATATATACAGCATGAAATGTTCTACAGTTTTTAAGTGCTTCACAGAGAGAAGGATTGTCATGTAGCCTCAAATCCTTTCTGAACCAATGCATAGCATTGTGGCCCAATCCTACATTCGAAGAAACTGCAAACAGAAGATGAGATACAATTTGAAAGCTTCTTCACTGTATGCATGGCAGAAGTGCAAGTATAAAGTTTGCACAAAGCAGTTTAAACTCATTGCCAATACATGAGCTCATATAACTAAAAAAGGTTGTGGTGCTGGGTGAGCCTCAAGCAGGAGATGCAGGTATCCATGGCAACCCTGAGAGCAGCAACCACCAGACAGCAGCTGTCACGTGCTTCTTGCTCAATTTTCACTGGATTCTGCACCTCTTTTGCCATACAGTGCATTCTTGTCAGCTTAAAGTGCATATGAAGTAAAAAATAATTACTGCTTATTTTTAAGGCTTTTCGAAATAAAGACGAATGGCGTTTTCCTTTTTGAAATATCTTGTTTTGTTATGGAGATATTTAGGTTTATGTAATATGCAAATGAGGAAAGCGATGACGTCATTAATCGTTCCAGAAAAGGATAAATCACTGAATCAAGCATATCTCTTGTAGTATTAAAGCGGTGTTCTTCAAACTTGGCACCATCAATGTTCATCATCAAAGGCACAAGATGGCATCCGTTGCGCCGTTGCCATGGCAACAGTCTTGGATCCAGTCTCCTTCTGTTATAAACAAAATATCTCCATTTGCAGCGCTTTAAAAATGAACAGAGGGTCTGGCGTGTAACACACGTGGTGCCCATCTTAGCTTAATTATCTTCGTTAGCTTTTGGGAGTGCATCACCTTTGGTTAAGAATAAACTGGGAATGTCAGTGTTAATAGAAATAAGTCTTTGCTGCAAAACTGTTGCCATGGCAACGGTGCAACGGGTGCCATCTTGTGCCTTTTATGATGAACATTGATGGTGACAAGTGTGAAGTACACCGCTTTAATACTCCAAGAGATATGCTTGATTAAGTGATTTATCTTTTTGTGGAACGATTAATGACGTCATCACTTTCCTCATTTGCATAATACAAAAACCTAAATATCTCTAAAACGAAAAAAGATATTTCAAAAAGGAAAACGCCATTCGTCTTTATTTTGAAAAGCCTTACATATAAGTAATAAATATTTTTTACTTCATAGGCACTTTTAAGTGAGGCTCCACCAGAGTACACTGTATTCTGGCCGGCAAAGACAACAAAATCTTTTAAGTTCTGATTATAATTGCTGCTCATTTGCTGCACTCGTTCCACAGCAACTAAAATTCATTTAGCCACATTTCAACACATACCCTTGCTCACTAGATTTTGGTAAACTCCTCTCAGCTTTTGAATGCAATCACGCCGTGCTTCTTGGTGATTGATGATTGGCTGGGGATAATTTTCACCGACAATACAATTAGCTGTCCTTTGTATTTCCAGTGGTGCCTTCCAAGGTTCATATATATATTCCGATGGAAAATCTTTTAACTCGGGGACATATTTCCTTAAAAATGGACAAGAAATGAAAAAACCTTTAGTTAATAAAAAAATATGCTTATTCAGTCCACACAAAAGAAGGCAGACTGGAATAAAACAATGAATACTTAAGGAAACAGGTACAGTATTAATGCCATATCAGTTATCAGGATGCTGGCACACCAGTTTCTCTTGGTCCATACCTCACATAGCTGCCTTGTGGATCTAGATGTTCTCCGAAGCCAACTGGGCACATCCACTGAGGATGCTTTGCAAAAAATGCACTGCAAGATAACCACATCCAGCAACCAGCATTTATACTCCACTCTGAATCCAACATGAACTTCTCAAAAATCTGAAATACACAATCATATATTTTACTGTCTTTAAAGGGACTATGAATTTTAACCATTTTTTAACAATAATGTTCTTGAAACATTAATGTGTGGTTCCAGAACATATTGATCCCCCCTCTCCCACGAAGACTTTTTTGGTTTGCCCCCCCCCCCCCCCCCCCCCCCTCCCCACCCCTTAGCAATTTCCATTCGAAAGAACCTGATGACCTCCCTCCAGCCCCCAGGAATTTGTTATTTTGATTGCCAAAAATCAGAGAAATAGGTTAACATTTACATGCTCAAAATTTGATTGAGAAAAGGGCACCTCCATTCCCAAAAATAGCAATGTCTCTGCAGTAAACTCTGCTAGAAACTTCGGCTCTTGTGCATGCGCTTATTACTGCCAGAATTGATTATTGCAACGGCCTTTTATATGGACTTCATGACTACCATATAAACGAGCTACAAAGAACACAGAATACTGCCACTAGACTGATCTGCCAGGAAAGTAGATTTTGCCATATTACACTGCTCCTTTTTTTATTCACATTGGCTCCCTGTTTCGTATTGAGTTCAAAATTCTTTTAATTACATTTAAGGCTCTTAAGGGTTTGGCGCCTACCTATACAGATTTATTAATTAGTATCAGATCAACCTCACGGTATTACTTAAGAAGCTCTAATAACAGCCTCCTCCTCCTCCTTTTAAGATGTTCCGATTGATCCGTTATACAGGATAGTCATGTTTACAAGAGAAATTTGCCTAATGTTTAGAACATTTGCACAATTTCTTTTTAAAATGTTTTGTTAATTTTTTTCCAGTGGGACTGGGGGTATGAAATTAAAGGCATCCTGTGGTGAGCTTGTGAAGTAAGTAAGATACTGGGTCAGGTGACTGATATTGCGAGTTATGACGCGTATAGAGTGGTTGCAAATACAGTGTAATGCATTTTGATGTGGAATGATTTCATTCGTTTGTTGTTGTATTTTACTGTTGTTCATTGATTTAAGAGTATTTCTTCAAGAAAGACTGTAATACCAAGTAATAGGTAATTAACAATAACTGTCATCTAAGGTTCATTTCTTTGTAAATGCAAATGTGCTGCACATTTGAATGTCAGTACATACATACTACTGTACTTTGAAGTATTAATGGAGACAGGACGAAATAAAGTTTTGCAATGTTTTTGAGGAAAGATTGTGTGATGAGCCAAAAGAACAACTGTCTGCAAAATAAATTGGAATTTGCTTTTTTTTTAAGGGGTTTAACTGCGAAAAAAATTTTTTCTTGCAAGCTATGTAATCGTACTTTGGATGTTACAGAAGAAGCCATTCAAATGACGTATTATATTGTAAATGATTAATGGACCGATCGGAAACATGATCCATCATCGCACAAGTCATGGCATGCAGTGATTGTTTACCAAAGGTCAAAAGGAACCTCAAATAATGAACGGAATGGCAAATTCTCATTGATATCAGAATAAATATAAAACAAAGTGAAGTCACTCCTGACACTTCATGGGACATTCACAAAGCAGAAACATACAAAGTCATAAATGCATGGGCGATTAGCATTCACTTCTCTTACACTTTAATTCGTATAGAATGGAATTGGGGTTTTATTAAAACTTAGGTCTAATCTGATTCTAACTTGCAACCCCTTCCACCCTACCCTGTGAGCAGGCTCACCTTTGGGTCGCACGCGCAAGTGATCTACGAGTGAAGCGATCTGGCGGGCAGGAGTCTGCTGCAGAAGTGCCAAGATAGTGAGCCTTCAACGATCTCTGTTAAGTTTTCATTTCTGCGTTGCCTGAACAACGTGAAATACCATTGGCCGAAATGCGCAAAAGGTGGGAAAACTGTCAATCCGTTGTGTTTGATGAGATCGCCACAGAGTCGGTAATTTGCGGTGTGTTTTTTTTAATAGTCAATACTTCGACAACATGGGTTCAGCAGGAGAGTTTAGTTCGCTTATTTCTGATGTTTTAACAATGTTCAAGTCTGTTTCGGGGTTGATTTTTAAATTGAAGAACGAGCAGGATACCGCTTTCAAAAATCTATTGTTTAATCAAGACGTACTTGCCATTTGACCGACTGCATACGGCAAAAGTTTGATATTTTAAACGTACGTGATGGCACGAAAAATAAACAACATGATTGCATCCTGGAAATTTGCCCACTTACCAGCATCATCGAAGACCAGATTACCGAAGCAAGGTCACTAGGAATCAAGTGCACGTGTCCTTACTGGAAATCTTTCGAGCTTAAGGAATCTGCGTTCAAGATCGTGTTTTCCTCCGCCGAGCAAGTGATCGAGAAGAAGTTCAGTGAGCTGCTGTCATAGCGCTGTCAAATATCAAACTTCCAGTGTAATGTAATTGGCTAATCGTATTCCTGTGGTTTCCGGGGTAAAAGTGAAAAAAATACAGGCTTTGCTGCGCACGCGCACGTGACCCAAAGGTGAACCTGCTTGCAGGCTACTTCCATCCTCACACACACATAGTGTGATAAATTACTGGCCTTCTATTTCTCCCAAAATAATGACTCACATTTTGGCAATCACTGCTTAAATTATTGAACAATGGCACATGGTGACATACTTTAAATCCTTCTTCCCAGCATATCCAGAGAGCTCCTCTGGTCAAGAAACATCCCACAGCCTGTCGAGCAAGATGGGGAATCCATCCTTCTGAAACCAGCTGACGCATGATAGCATCTATCCAGGGAAAACCAGTCTTACCCTAAACAAAATTATACGTGGCTGAAATCAACAGTCACCAGAAACGAACATGGCAACAAATATTACAGTTATTTTTTCGTTTGTTTTCATAAATTTTGTAATATCACTTTATCAATCTTGGTATGTGCTTTCAATCTAGGACATATCTTATCACATGGGATTCAATTATTATTTTGCACTATCTTTAAGTTGTCCTATCTTGTAACCAAAGCCATCATCAACTAACAAATATACTTCTGCACTGCAATGTACATGCACTGTAGTTTACCAAGGTTCAGTTTAACATTTTAGCTGCAGGCCATACTGTCAGCAGTTGAATCCTTTCCAGATGAACTGACAAAACGTTGTAACATTTCATCTGGTAGATCATGTTATTTTTTTAATTTGGAAGTTCAGTAAAATTTAACCTTTGCTTTCCCCATTGACAACCTGCTAAAAGTATTTTGAGCCATTGCATGTCAATCCTGACATTGCTTACTACCAACTAACCAGAAAACTGCTCATCTACTAAAATAATTTGTTAAACAAATGTGTCACCTGTTTAAACTGCTCCAGTTGATCAGTATGCTCTTCCCATGGAAACTGTAAACAAAGGGAGTTGTTTCTCATCTTGTCAAAGGAAGGATGTCTGCTAGCCACAACAAAAAAGAACTCTCGCCACAGAAGTGGCAGGTGAACTGACAGAGGGGCAGGTTTGCCATGAACCTACAACAAAATCAAGGTTTGATATGGGCCATTACAGCTAGACAAACGTATCACATTAAAATGTTTATTTAGTGAGCAGTCAGCTGTCTTAGTGGTCAGCATTCCTAGCTCTTCCCATGCTCAGTATTCTACGCTCCTGTACATTACAGCATGGTGTCAGGCTTTTATATCACAGTGCTCCAAGCTGTGACCATTTCGGTCGACATGGCGAGTGAAAATAAAATTTGGCGACTAAATTTTCCACACAGGTCGCCAGTGCAGTGCAAAGGGCTGGCTAGGCATCAACAGTTTTTTTTTGCAGTTCAATTACTTTGCCAAACGAATTCAACTGCAAAATTTTCCATTACAACTATTTCAATCGCCTATCTTACTTATGTTATCGTACTTGTGTTGTTTGATTTTACTTTCCATTAGTTAACTGAACTGTACTAGATTTAACATGTTAACCTTCCTTACCTGTTTCTTAAACCTTTTATTTACTTTTCTGCATAATATTGAAACAGTTCAACAACAAAAACCCTTCAATGCAAACGAAAACGAACGTTCTTCGGACAATTTTAATGCAACTCATCATGGTCAGCGGTATTACTTCATATAAGGTGACATAACATGTCCTTTAAAAACACTTTGCTTTTGGCAACCAAATTTTTCTAGTGGCGACCATTTTACAAATAAACGGCACGCAATGCATGCAGAAGCGATGACGTTTCACAAGGGGTCTTTAAGACTTTTCAGGAAATTTGACAGAAAATTTCAAGAAAGTTAATAAAAATAGCTGACAACTTCTGTGTTGAATGATTGTTCGACAAAAGTTGCGTTATGTTGCAGGGAGATATCTGATACTGACGACATATTATAAGGTCAAACGCTGTCTTGAAATTGTTGAGCCCTTTTGTTTTAAAAAAAAATTAAAGATTTCTGTTTACTAAATCTTATAAAACACATCAAATATAATTAGTCTCTTTCACTTATACTTAGAATTAGTCCTTTCTAACTGCCCGGGAGTATTTTGCTTTAAGTTCTATGCAGTGCTTTCTTGTTGAGTTAAACACGATTTCTTTTCTACTGACGTTTATTCCTGAACAACTTCTGTGTTGAATGACTGTTTGACAAAAGCTGTGTTATCTTGTAGCGGGACATCCGATACTGACGACATACGATACAAGGTCAAACGCTGTCTTGAAAATGTTTAGCCCTTTTCTTTTAAAAAATGTAAAGATTTCTGTTTACTAAATCTAATAAAACACATCAAATATAATTTATGTCTTTCGTTTATACATAGAATCAGTCCTTTCTAACTGCCCGGGAGTATTTTGCTTTGAGTTCTACGCCGCGATTTCTTGTTGAGTTTTACTTGAATTCTTTTCTACTGACGTTTATCCCTGAAGTTAGTTCCAAATTCTATTCGGTTCTAGAAAGATCGGTCGATTGCAACAGGCAACAGATCCCGTCCGTCCACTCACACGACGACAAGAACAAGAACACAAACCATGCATCTAGTTCCCAATGCTCTTCGGTTCAATTCAGGGAGTAATCGCGCTCACACCGTAACACCAAAAATTCCATAAATTCCATCGCTTTTTCGCTTTACAGCATTAACCGATGACGTCATTATATGACGTCATCGCTTAAAAACTTGAGCTTGAAGCACTGTATCATGGTAATATTTCAGTGATGTTAAGTGAGTTCTTCTCCCTCTCTCCCCTTTGTCTTCCTTTCCACTGAACTAGTATGAAGGAATTGACAGCCATCATGGGAGCTCTATACCATCTGGGGCACCAGATGTCCAAAATGGAGTCCCCCCCAAATGCATTGAAACCACATATCATGACACATTATCAAGGTCATGTGGTAAAGCACATGGAACAGGATTGAGCAAGCAATTCAAGATCTTCTTTAAGCATTTTATTGAGTAATGTCAACACTTCCCCAGGCCTATACCTTTCAGAATACAAAGTTGCATTTCTACAATCTTGCCTGTGTGTCAATTAATTCCCCCATCTACATCTACACCCCAGATATCCTAGGCACCCATCCACTATACACAAGGTAGTTGGTTGGCCATATGAAATGTTGCAAAAACAATTTATTTTGATGCTAACCTCATAGTAAACCTGGTTCATTCTGTGAAAGAGGTATTTCACTGAAAGACAGCCAAACCTCAGATAAGGACTTAACTTTGAAGACTTGGGAAATGGTGAATTTTTCTCTTGTTGTGCACTGTCCATAATAGGTTCTTCAACCTGTTAGAGAAAAAATAAACAATTTCAACCAATGACCATCTTTTGGTTTTGATGTAAATTAAAAGAACTAGCCAATCCCAGCGTGCCCAATCGATGAAATTCGATAATCGATAAAATCGATTGTAATCGATAATAATCGATAGTAATTAATCAATTGATATCGGAAATCGATGCAAATCGAAGATCGAAAGAGTTGTGAGTATAGATTTTCATCGATTTTCATCAATTTTTAATGATTTCAGATACGTTTAACTACGCATTGTACCGACTCCTTCAAATAACAAGGGATCCGGCCATTTTCCCCGTTTTTTTCCGCGTATAGACTAACTCTTACACAAAAAATTTCGCCTTTTCGCAGTTTACCACTCGAAATGCCTCTCCTCGACTGCCGATTTTTTTCTAGAGGGAAAATGCTTCACCCGTTCTTATCGTAAAAGGGCACTCGTGGTAGCCCTTTACAACAGCCTCTACTAGTAGTACTTTCACTTCGTGGGATCTCGATGATTCGCAAGACTGGAAGACTGGCTTGAGTCCACGCGGACGGATGCGTAGCATATCCGCTTATACCAGGGGCTTACAAAATGTTGTAAGAATTCATAAATGGTTCATTTATTAAAACTGATGATAATCAATAAAATCGATAAAAATCGATACAATTAAGAGGACTCGAGATTGTGAGTATCGATTTTCATTGATTGGTGAAACCAATCGATATTAATCAATGGATTTTTATCGATTATTATCAATTATATCGATTGATTTCTGATGATCGATTATCATCGATTGGGCACGCTGGGAGCCAATCAGAGGTTAACAGGTTCTCCTTTTCTATATATCAAATGAATCTCTACTCCAAGTCAACCTCACTTTTCTAATCAGTTTAAGCCAGAAGAGGTTACCAGGATCTTTATATTCTTAACTTTGGGGCTACAGCATGGACAAGACACTTGACAAAAAGAAGCATTAGCATTAGCACACCTCCTTTTCCAAAAGTGCAAGTCTTCTGAGAGCCTCTTTCTCTCCACCAACCCACTCGCCTTGTTCATGCTCTTCCTCGTCCAAATCAAGGCAATCATATTGTGGTACTCCATAAATCTGATCATGATTATCTTCAACAGGAGTCTTGCAATTTTTAAACAAATCCTCGTCAATCTCAGGTACACAGCTGTCTGGACTCTTCAGTTTACGGACAAGGCACTCAAATTGTTTAAACGTAACTGGAACATTTCCATTATTTAACTCCACAACCCTATAATGGGAAATCAAGAAAAATGTCATTAATTGATGCAATATATTCCAGAGTGCCAACCTGGGTCCTACTGTGATTACTTCATTGATTGTCATCTGGAGGTTGATGAAGGTTGAAAAGCTGATGTTTTGGCGGCTAAGCATGTTCAACTATTTTCATAATCATTACTTATTATTATTATTATTATTATTATTATCATTATTATTATTATTATTATTATTATTGTCTGGTTCCATCAAATATCAATACCCTCACAACAGGATAAATTTCAGGTAAGGCTCCCACTCCTCGAAATGCCCTCCCCCCTGGAAAAAAAGGTTGACTGAAGAAAGGGGGAGACGCCCACTGGCAACCAGTTGGAAGTGTCTCAATGCCATTATGCAATTTCGAGCCCTGGTGCTTTGCCCCCGACCAAGTTAGGCATCAGGCACAGTATGTCGACAAACTCAGTATCTAATTTGCCACTACCTGGCTTTCCATCTTAGGTTGAACAAAATCCCCTAATTTGTGATTATTACTAGTTGTTGATGTTATTATTATTATTATTATTATTATTATTATTATTATTTTTGTTATTATTATTGTTATTACACTCCAAATATCATCTGACATTATTTCATGGGAAGAACTTAAGAAAAAAATTTGTATATATATTTTTAACCACATACACCCAAGATTCAAGTTTGTATGAAAAGTGCTCAATAAAGTTTTGTGTTATTAAAAATTATTTATTATTATTGTTGTTGTTGTTATTATCATTATCATTTATGATGATGATGATGATATTTGGAGTGTTAGTGCTTTGTCAGCTTAAACACGGAGTGAGCCTACAAAAAGGCCTTTTCTAGCACTTTGTTGGCTTCAATTTTAAAAAGTCGTGTTTGAGTAACGGTCATGAAACAGAAGAGCTCCGCAAATTTTGCTTTTTAAATGCGATCCCAGTTCATTTATGTGGAATTTACAAGCTCATATACAATATCAAATACCAGCATTTCTTTCCATACAAGCTAAACTAAATTCAAAACTGCAAGTTTCGTTTGCTTTTCAGCTGGATTATTTGTGACACATGCTTCACTTAAACCTTTTTCTTCAGCAATAAGCGGATTATGAATTTATTTCTTAGAAAGGCCACAATATTTATTTGTTTACTTGTGATGCATTTATCCAATGCAATTACTGGTACTATACAAGCTCAGGTCCATGATTTTGCAGAACAATGCATGATAGCTACAGGTATCTTTCACTATTTCTAAACCTCGCTTTAGATTGTTTGCACCCAAGCAACAAAACAGAGAATTTTACGCAAGAGAATCTTGTTATTTCTTGTACTGCTTTAAATCTATTTTTAGTTTAGAAAACAAGCCATGCAAGTTTGGATCAAACCACACCAAAAGCCAGTTGATTTCATTTCCCAACCAATGAAATCGTCTCTGTCATTGGAATTTGTGATTGGCAGGGATTGGCAGGCTGAACATTTCAGCCTCGTCATATAGGATCGCTCCGTGTTTAACTAATGCTCATAACATCTGTTACAGCAAAGGGCTTATGAACAAAATGCCAGCTTTAATTCAAATTATTTACTATTTCTTTTCCTTTTATCAACCTCCAATTAAAATATTTATTAATAAAGTGTTCCACTTGCTCACCAACAAGGCACAACAGTTCTAGCAGTTCTAATAACTGTCCTGCTATTACGATAAGTGGTTGCCTTTAGGAGGAAAGAAGCACTCTTTCCTTCAACAACAAACAACAACAACAAGGACCTTCTTTTGGAAGAAAAGATATTACTTATTTTTGTACGTCACAAGAAAGTTTGTTGGATGACATGATACGACTCACGGTTTGCTCCGAAATGAACGATCCGAGTGACTTGCTCGTTTAGTCACAAAAAACTGAGCTATATGACCTATCGTTGCGCCAACGGCCTGTTCTGGCTGTTCACTACCACGTTGGCGAAACGACCGTGAACCATGTACATATTAAGTTTATTGTGTAAGAAGTCGTTAAAACCATCAAAGCTACTTACTCATCAATGTTGTAGAGGGTGTGCGATGTGGACACCATAACTTCGACTCCTTCAGATTCAAGTAAACGTTTCACCGAATCGTCTCGTCTTTGAGGGAATGGCTCGCCATCGTATTCAAATGTTACTCTTGTGATATTCCACTGCTTAATTAGTTTCGGAAAGACATCAATCGGCTGCCCCCGCACGATAAAGAGACGCGAGTTCAACTTTCGAAGACTACAATCCAAATCAAGTAAGCAATCCAGAAGAAATCGCCATTTGTTTCTCGAAAGATTTATCTCATTCAAAGAGTCCACATCGAGGAAGAAAACTGCTCTGAACGTAGAACTTCCTTCTATTGCCTGACGAAGAGACGGATTGTCGTGCAATCTTAAGCCCTTCCTGAACCAGTGAAGTGAGTTCACGTTGGCATTCATTTTTACCTCAAACTGTAAGCTTAATACTCAAACATTTTAACGCAAAGAGTTACTCTCGTCCAAAGCGATACCCCTGGTATAACGTCTTTTCCGCTTCAAAATCCACAGGAAGGTGTCAACCATTGCAAACTCGTGCGTACTCACTTTTCAGCCAAAACGTGATCTCTGCAGCTTTAGTACTCCAAACTTATGTAACTTGCCCTCAATTACCTGTGCAGTAGCTGTGTTCTGCTTGTTCAGCGGGAGGGACACGTGAAATCGAAAATGGTTCTTTCAACCAAATTGATTGGTCATTGGCTTGGGTTTAATAGATCGCAGTTTGTGATTGGACACCAGTACAGTTACTCATACATAAATTTATAGAAGGCAGACGCAGAGCTTTTCTCTCAAATAAAAACAAA
The DNA here is from genome assembly GCA_963693305.1 of Meandrina meandrites. Lineage (NCBI taxonomy): Eukaryota > Metazoa > Cnidaria > Anthozoa > Scleractinia > Meandrinidae > Meandrina > Meandrina meandrites. Next base: position 894,155 of record OY855910.1, on the reverse strand, counting down.
TTAAATTAATAAACAATAAAATAAATAAATTCTGGCAGGGTATGGCAACTTCGCAAGCTTCTCACAGGGTGTCAGTGTAAGAATTTAAACGAGTGAGGCTAGGATGATTGGGATAGACGAGGCAAGATCTGCGATCGCCTCCGGTTAGGGGGTTCTGGGGTCTACATAAAGGATTTCTTCAGAAAGACAGAAAAATCAATCTCTTTCAACTGTGGATTATATTTTCAACTAAATATACTTACTTTTTTCTTTATTTTGGGTTAAAATCTAGGCCAGACAAGATAAGTGCCTCATTTTGTCTCTTGTATGCGGTATAGCTACGACCCTGAATAAAGCAAGTTCTTTGCATGTTCACTGTCACGTGTACTTAACACGTGTAGGAAGAACAGAAAGTTACATAAGCTAACTTTTACACTTAAGCTCGAAATTTCGAGAAATTACTATTAATGGTCATTAATAATATTTCCATTAATTCTTTGGTTTAGTGTTAGAGGAAAAGGGCTTTTCAGCGTTTAGCAAGCAGACAGCATTTGTGCTACCTTCAGTACAAGAAGAGTTGTTTGTAAATTTTGATTTTGCATTATGCTTGTAGTGTTGTAGCTGCTGTCGTTAAGTTAGTTCTCCCAAATATTCTGCTTTCAACCCATCGTCAATAATTGCCGTTGTTTCGCTACATCGGCCCATATTTGAACTAAACATTTGGTCTCATAGTAGGCCCAATTTTGGATCTTTTGTGCATTCGCCTCTTCTCCGCATGTCCGCCATTTTTAACATGTTTCATCTGATCATGATTGAAACTACCTCGTGAGGTTGTGTCAATCATGCTCAGAATAAACATGTTTCGATTATGATTCGCGCAACGCACCATCTGTTGTTCAGTCGGTACCAAGAGATTATCTAATTTAAAATTCAAAAATTTAAATCTGTGAATTTTTGAGTAATTGGAAAATCTTAAATTTTAATCCTTATTTTTACTTTTAGTGTTTGATGTAGATTTTTTAGCTTTTTAATCTTTAGTTAGATTCGTGCGATATCGGTTTTTCGCGTGAAATTTAACGTGGAATTCCCCGGGGGTGGTACTCCTTTAATTTTACTACGGGGGTGAGCCGCTGACTCCCTGAGACTCTTGACCCGTTCCAGAGTAAAAATGATGAATTTGCAACCCTGTTCCAGAGAAAAATTGCAAAAAAGGTACCCTGTTCCAGACTTGAAGCAAAGCAACTAATGCGTACATGATCTCTAGTGAAATTGGCATCCAGAGTGAAATCGGAGCGACTTTTAATAGTTAAGGTGGCTCATAACAGTTTAGTCAGAATTAGACATGCCCATTTTAGGTGTTCTATCACAGCTATACCAATAATTTTTAGGAAGATCTTTTAGTACAAACTTGTACAAGTTTTACCAATGAACAAATTGACGTCATTGTGACGTCAAAAATCGTTGCCATGGCAACGTCATATGAGGTCAAAGATACCCTATTTTGGACCTTTTGAGGCTAATAACTCAAAATCTACTCGGTGAAAGTTCTTGTTTTTGATATATTTTTATCCAACTGACAAAAGAAAAATTTTTGCAAATTTTTAAAAAATTCTGTAGGTAGGATTCGAAGCTACGTCATTTTTTCACTAATTTAAGGTGGCTCTGAACCCTACCTACAGAATTTTTTTAAACATTGTTAGATTGTTTGTTTTGCCCAGTAGGCAAACATATATGAAAAACAAAAACTTTCACCGTCTGGTTTTTAAGTTATTAGCCTCAAACTGTAAAAAATAGGGTATCTTTGACCTCATATGACGTTGCCATGGCAACAAATTTTGACGTCATAGCAACTGCAATTTGTTCAGTGGTAAAACCTTTACAAAGTTGTACTAAAAGTTTAACCTCAAGGCTATTAGTGTAGCTGCAATAGAATACCAAAGACAGGAATATCTAAACCCCTTCGAGCCACCTTAAATGAACATTTATTTAACTCAACTGTTTAATGAATAACTGGTTAATGTACAGGTTACAGAAATGCAAGACACGATCGACAACGACGTGACGTGACCGATCACGCAACGAAAATGGCCTTTTTTGTGGAATACCACGGGAAACAGCAGATATCACAAAGCAAGCGACGGAGGGGAGCGGAGTTAGCTATACTAGACCGTGCAGTGTGGTTAATCTGGATTCTAGGGGAAATTCGACACTATTCCAGAGTCAAACCTGAAATAAAATATACCCTGTTCCAGAGAAAAAGGGCGATTTTTATACCCTGTTCCAGAGTCAGAGAAGCAAAAAACATACCCCGTTGAGCGGCACATACACGTATAGCCCATATACGGGAGTACCCCCCCCGGGTGGAATTCCCTCGTCAGGTAATGGTTTTCCTATAGTATACACGACCCCTCAAGCAATTAACTGCTTTTATTCTGATCGTGTTTAAAGTATGGTTGTGTCCATGCGCTTAAATGTTCGGAATGGCCGTGCCATCCACATTTAGGACAATTGCTTTGTGAGACATCATCCTGACACTTTGGTCTTCTTGTCCCCCGAAACACGTGATGTGGCAGTGCGTGATTCGGGGGACAAGTGAGTTCAAAGTACGGAACTTGATATAGTGTACATTGGGCAATCTATTTGCGTTGGCTCTTTCGCTGGCGTTATTTAGATTTCCTACACCGTGCTGACGAGTTCCAAAAAGAACGAAACAGCTGTCCACGGTTGCCACTATATCGGTTCTAGTCGTGTTGGTGTCTCACAAAGTTTACTTTTTATGTAGTACGATCAGCCTTGCAGTATTGTTTGTCATTAAATAAAGGACATTCATTCATTCGTTCGTTCGTTCGTTCGTTCGTTCGTTCGTTCGTTCGTTCGTTCGTTCGTTCGTTCGTTCGTTCGTTCGTTCGTTCGTTCGTTCGTTCGTTCGTTCGTTCGTTCGTTCGTTCGTTCGTTCGTTCGTTCGTTCGTTCATTCATTCATTCATCTGATGTGAACACTTTTCATAGCGAAACATGTTTCATTCGTGCTTCAGACCACCGACATCGTACAAACGACAGCTGTAAATGTCAGAGTAGTGTAAATTTAGGTTTTGCGATGGCGTGCACCCATTTTCTTTGTAATTTTAGCTCGCATTACCGCCACTAAATCCGCTATGGATCAAATTTTTAAATTTAAAGACAATAAACTGCAAGGCTGACACTACGTAGAAATGAAAAACCTTAACGGGACAACGACATGATAGAGTCCAAACTGAAAGTCAAAAATGCAAACTCTGGACAGCTGTTTGAATTGAAACAGTCAGACAAAAGTGGCTGTACTGTTCACACTTTCACACTTTCACACTTCGACCCGCCCCATATTACAGCCAGTTTTTTTTTTTTTGGCTTATAAGTGTCCGTTCTTATTGCGTTTCACTGTATTCTCCCGGGATTGTCCAAATTAATTCTCAAAGAATGATTAAGGTTGAAGGCAGAATTTGAAATTGCGGTGCGTTAGAGCGCCAAAGGTACGATCATACGAGGGCCGAAGGCGCAAGCTATTAGGGGGGTCCAGGGGCATGCCTCCCCCGGGAAATTTCGAAAGTGAGGTTATCCAAGATCGTATTTTATGCAATATGAAGGCAGTTTGATATGAAACCAAGCAGCCAAAAGCGAGCGTAAACACATGGTTATTCATGGTTATTAGACTCAAACGGGGCACTCGCTTGCAAGGAAGAGACGTTACACTCTTGGGTACCGGGATCTAACCACGAACTGGACGGACAGCAACAGCAACAACTCAGCTTGGTCCCAACTGCGTTTTATTCGTAGGTAAACGTAATCGAAGAAATGTACACCTAGAAATGTAATCGGAAAACCTTTACAGTTACTTATATATGTTACTTATATATTAACACCAGAATGTGAAAAGTAATTACAACGGAACATTAAGTCCTTTGTAGCCTGTGTACAGCCGTCCCCTCCCCGATTGTTTGATTGAGGGGAGCGGATGGCTGTACACAGGCTAAGTCCTTTGAGGATGGCGCATCCTAATAAAAATTTAACCTTAACTTCAAAGTCTTATTGTTAAAGTGTTCGTTACCTGGCGGTGAAAGTTCCAACTAAAATTATACTAAATTAAAACTACTGAACGAAATAAATCTAGTGAATAGCTAATAAATTTTGAAGAGTAACGCGTGGTTTCTTGCCAACCGATCGCACCTCCAAAAAATTAAGTAACTGAACATTAATTAAACAACTAGATGTGTCAAAAACTGAATTCATACTTACATGTAAAACGCGATGAGTCAGCAACCAACAGGTTGTTCCTATTCAAGTAAACAGCAGAGGCGAGATCGAGACAAGACTCATTTAGCAAAACACTCCAAAAACTAAACTAAATACTAAGAAAATGTAACACTTAGAATTGTGACAAGCGCGGAACTCTTTAGTAATTAGCTACGGTAATAACCCAAAACAACCGCTATTACTAAAAATAAATATCACAAAAACTTTGGAAGTAATAAACATAGAAACGACTGAAATACGGCAAATTCTCCGTAAGAGAATATCAGGAGCCCAACTGCATTCTGAACTCTCAGCTCTGTAATTTGGGAAGATGGCAATCGGGAACTCCAAATAAGACAATTTTACACTTGGTCTATGCGCCTGGAAATAAAAGCGTGTAAAAGTGTTTCTGAAAAACATCCATCGTTCATTGAGGGTGGTAAAGGGTTTAAGTGTATTTTCCTGACCCGTGATGTGAAATGGCTATTTTTTTTCTTGTAAATCGTGATTTCTATAGTCGCCGTGAACCGTGATTTTCAAAATGTTTACTTTTTTTTCCGTGAAGCGTGAATATATTTTTCGTGATCGTGAATTGTGAAAGGGCTGTTTTATTTCCGTGAAACGTGATCTATACCCCCCTTTACCACCCTCTTCATTAGACCTTATAATGTTCATAGGCATTGATGTGTAGTGTCGCTGCACCCTTTGAACCTGCGCATGCCAAAATACTGCAAGACTGGTAAAAATATACACAATCTAGCCAGCGTAGCTTGGCGTTCTAGTCAGTCAGGGAGAGCGAGAAAACGAGTGCGCGACAATAAGCCGTGTATTTTTTTTTTGTTTTCGAAAGCCAGCATATTCAAAATTTGCAGCCAAAACGAGCACTTTGTAATAAACTACTTACTAACCTAGCTTGCTCGAGCCGTACTGCTTGAGCCGCACTCGAGCCACCCTAACTGACGGGCGCGACATGCTATCGAGGAGCCTATTTGAAGATATTGTAGCAACGAAAGGCCACAAACTCGCCAAGCTTCTGCCTCCGATCGAGATCAAACCACCGCCGACAGCTTCGCACAGCCAGAGTCTTTGACACCCCAGTTTGCAAGACGGACCGTTTTAAGAAATCTTTTATTATTAGTCATAGCTTAAAGGGGCATTGTCACGGATTTTAACAGATTTTTGAACAGCCAAAATATGTATTTGTGTCGTAGCAAACCTAAAAATAACGGTCCATCTTTATTAATAATTGGTAAATTAGAGCACTGGAACGGTTAACAAGCGTCTTGACCGTAGTATTGATGGCTTGGATGAAAATGGACTGGAAGTTGAAAAACTTACGCTAAACTTTTCAAGTTGTTTCCGCCCGTCTTCAAAAAATCGAAATTAATAGCCTTGGTTTTATTTTTTCTCCGCAAATTTAAGTTGTATTTTCCTTTTGATGATAAGAATGATGTTTCTCATAGTTTACTTGCCTACCAATAATTTTAGAACAGTTTTGACCAAAAATCTGCGAAATTACCGTGACGTAGCTCCTTTAAGTAACTACATGTAAATAGAGTCAACATAAAATGCGGCATGAAAGTCTGTTTTAAATGATTGGCCAGTGGAGGTGTGCTATACGTTGCCCGGCTGACCAAACTGAGTGTAGTTCTTAGATCTGGGGCCCGTTTCTCAAAAGCCCGGAAACGTTTCAGGCCCGCATTTTTAGTTATTTGTATCCTAAAAACAGAGAAGCGTATAGGCCTGTAATTTCGTACGAAGGGAACCTCTGTTCATATTTAAAATGTCATCGAATTAAACAGCTCAATAATCATAAGGTTTGAGATTTAACTATGGCTTTTCTGGTTGGGACCTTCGAGAAACGGGTTGCTGATCCGGAACCTCCTGGCGGACGTTTACGTTGCAAACCAGTTAATATTCAACAGGCAAGCATCAACAGTGTTTCGATATGTAATTTTGTTTTGCTGCCGGTTGATCAGCTCAGCAGGATTTATTTATTAGACTCTATTGTTAGCTGTATAATTAACATTTTCGTGACTAAACCCTCTTGAACCGAACACCTGTCCCGACTTTTAGGAAATAGAGAGTTTAAAACCAATTAACTTGATTTCTTCTCAAAATTGTTAGCATGTGGCACAAAAAGGTATTGGGCTGACTAATGTCATAAGATAAAATAGTAATTAGAAACGCGATAAATCTGACATGAAAAATTAACATATCTTCTTAAAGTTGTTTTTGTTTCGCGCCGTTGGAGAAAAAAAGAAATTAAGTGTGACGTAGAGAGATAATTTATTTTCTGTTAGCTGCGGCAATCTTTAACATCGCCGAAACCGTCTAAGCGTTGCAATGTTTTCATTGCCGAATAGAACGTTGTGGGGTTTGGTCGTCAGCAACCTCGAGTAAAGGTCTGAACTGCAATTCACGAGAAAACTTGAAAGGTTTGCTACCACAAAACCAGTATGGACATTGCCCAGGTTGTAATTTTGTTACTGAGCACGTGTGTGATTCTACTTGGCGTCTGCGGCAATCTTCTTGTACTCCTGGGCGCCTACAGAGAAAAGTCTCTCCGCAAAGTGCCTTATATGTTCGTTCTGAACTTGTGCGTATGCCATGTGATCGTGTTACTTGTACCATACCTGGTATTTGTGCTTGCTTTAAGCAAAGGAGAGTGGAAATTCAGTGTGTCAGTTTGCAAGTGCCAGGCATACATGGCCTACACGCTAACCATGGAGATCATAGCAACAATGATCCTTATAAGCATCAACCGCTATATCAGGGTCGTACAACCAGTCAAATACCCGTTTATATTTACTCAAAGAAGGACTGCCCTCCTAATATCAAGCTCCTGGCTTGTCTCCGCACTTGGAAACATATTCCCCTTAATCGGGTATGGAAAATACGGATTAAATAATCCCGGAGATTACATGTGTGCGTTGCGAGTATCCGAGAGCGTTATTCAGATAACTATCGGCGGAGCGAGTATAATTATTGCTGCTATCATTATAATAACCTGCTATGTTCGGGTTTTCTGCACCATTAGAGCTCATAATCGAAGAGTTCGCCCACTCAGCCGAAGAACATCAGATGAACACCGAAGCAGTTTCAGCGTCGCCCCTCGGGAATCGAGAGGCGAGGAAATTCAGATTGCTATAACTTTATTTCTTCTTGTGGTCATTTTTGGGATCTGCTGGAGTCCAACTGTTGTTTCGGTTGTTATCAACGCCATAACTGACGAGCCAACTTCTCATATTGCAGGTGTGATACGAGTGAACGCGCTTGTTTTAGAGACAGTGGCAGACCCAATTGTTTACGCGATAAGAAATAAAAAGTTTCGACAAGTATTGAAAAAGACATGTACGTGTCAGAAATGCTCGTGAAAGCTAACTATAGACTCAATATTCTGCAAAATATATCGGCCATTTTTACATTCGCCTCCGGTTAGACTGTTGAGTAAACAGTGTTAGGCGGCGCGCTGAGAGAAATTAGACTCGTTTTAAAAGTTATCATGTTCAAGTCATGTGAAGTGAGCGAAAGCCGTGAGAGTGTGCGCGAAGACTACTGCCAATATTAAAACAGTCGCCGCTTAAATAAGAAAGGTAGCGACTGGAAGAAAATTTATGAGGTTCATGGTCAGCGGTCAGGAGTGAAGAGTGGTCAGGGTAACATTCAAGAAATCCTTTGTCTCTAAAGAGAGTCGTTCGACTTAGCGAAACTTAGCCAAAATCAAAGTCACTGACAGAGGTTGAAATGAATTCGTTTACATTGATTAAATCGCAGGACAGTGGTCAAAATTATGTAAAAAAAAACACAAATTAAAAGGAGAAAAACTAATTGTTTTATGGTTATCATCTGCATTCTTCATCGCTTGCATGGTGGTTCATTTGACAAAAAGAAGTTCGAAACAAAATAATGTACGTTTACTAACGTGTATTGAATTTTTTTGCAAATTGACTATGGTAGCCGCAAACTCTTTCATGTGTTACAATGGCTAACTGGTTTGTAATAGTTGCAAACAAAACAGTTTATACGCATCTACTGACACTTCGCACAAAGAAACTAATGACACGGCAACTTTCGTAGGGTAAGGTGAACTCCACACATTTTTAATGACTTGAAAAGCCAGAGGGTCAAGCTTTCACTTGAATAAAATCGCCGTTCCTTTTGTGAAGTTCTACTAAGTTTGATCACGAAAATTTGTAGCCTCTGTGTGCAGTGTAGCAAAGTTCACGTCAGACCAGCTCTAAATCCATCCCAAGCCTCGCTTTGAAGTACAAATTTGATCTAAACGTATTCCCAAAGCAGCAAAGATGAGAAGCCGATTTTGCGTAAACAAGATTTACGTAAGACTTGGGGGTACGGTCAGCTGATGGCCTTTTCCACGAGCTCGCCATGCGCCTTGTTTCGTGCAACCGTCTCCTATTTCGTCTCCTACATGTATTCAGTCCTGCGGCTGGACACTGTTTGGTCCAAATTCAGTTGATATCAATATATCATCAGAAACTTGACTATTCAAGCCAGTGTATCAAGGGCACTAAAACTATTCCAACGATGGATAACGCTTCTGTTATTCATCGGACACTATCCGGTGAAGTCCACTGTATAGCGTTGTCCACCCTTTGAACAACCGGGCCCAGATCAAGCAAGATAAACAAACAAAAACCTGATTTTTTTGTTTATTTGGGATAATGAATACGACTGCCGGTCCGTGCTGTGTTCAGAACTCAACAGCCGTTCACTTTTCACTTTCCATAAGGAACGCCCTGACTTCTTCAGGGAGTAAGCTATACTAATGGAAAACGTATACCAACACAATGGATTGCATTTAAGATTACAAGTTTGGTTGTTATCTTCTTATTCAATTTCTATGTAACTAGGAGAAAACTCAAGACGCCTCGTAGCTTCTTCGTTTTATTTCTTCAGTTCGTTCTCTGTTTCCTTTGTAGCCATTCTAACGTGACAAGTAGGTTGAGTTACGTGACGAACAAAACAACGACTGCGCTCTTTTTTATAAGAACGCGGAGCCTGAGAAGGAGCCTGAGAAGGGCCAAAATTTAAGAACATCCTAAGAACGTTCAGCCTCGGCTGAAAATTAGACGTTCTTATAAAAAGGAGTGTGTTAAAACAAAGAAACAAATTATACTCCGAGTACTTTAATTTTTCGATATACTGTGGGCTTACGGCAAAAACGAAGTTATCCTAAATACCTAACTACTCTGCAAGACAGAGAATGCCTCCTAAAGTCGGAACAGCCGAGGGATCCCCAGGTCCCGGAGTCTGTCTTGCCGGGCATATCTTGCAGCTGCGTCTGTTACCGGCGATCAACACAATAGCACAATTTAACCGCGGAAGAACAAGAGAAGGCTGGGGGAGAGAGGTTAGGGTAAAGGTCTCCTGATTTGACCTTTTCTTTTTTCCCATCGTTCTCTGCCATCGTGCAACAAGATTACCAGCTAGACCGGAGGGACTGAACAATCTACTAAAGGAGACAATTAATTAACGATATTTAGCGTTCATTCATTGGTAACGTCCATATTTTCCATTTTAGCCTCTAAACAACCTTCACTCTGCGCGCCGGCCTTGCTCTTCGACTTCTTCTTCTGTTTTTTCGCCTCTGGTTTCTCGTCGATCGGAGCAGGTTTAACAAATTTGAGGAAATCCAGGCCCTCGGGAAGCAGTGGCTTCAAGACAGGAGGAAGAGCAATTCCTTCTTCTGTTTGGTAATTCTCCAACAGTGCACAAATGGTTCTCGACACAGCGCACATTGTTGCGTTCAACATGTGAACATACTCAGTCTGAAAAATAGCAATTCAAAGATTTCAAAATCCGAGCTCTGTAGTTCATGTCAGGAATTTCCTATGTAACATGGAGTATCCTCGTGGGACCATGCATGGGAATTATTAAGGGGCCCCTCCCGCAGAACTTCAACAACAACAAAAAAGGTTGATATACCTGTGCCCCCATTTTCTTAGTCTGTCCAAAGCGAACTTGCAATCTTCTTGCCTGGTAATCTGTGCAATTTGAACAGGAAACCAGCTCACGGAAAGCTCCACTGCCCGGAAACCAAGCTTCCAGATCGTACTTCATAGCTGCTGCATTGTTGAGTTCACCTGCCAGTTAAAAGATTAGCGCAATCAGTCACTTACAAACAAAAGAACATCAGACTTTCAACATGGAAGCTTCTGGTTCCTATGATTCTGTTACTCCTTTGTTAGTCAGGTCAGTTGGTTGCCCCATTCACCTACCTACTCACCCAAGACCTACCCCCTCTCCACCCGCCTCCTTCAACAAGCCAATAACAACTCCATGAGCTCTTTAAAATAGACCTGTCCTTGACATTGCTTACCAGAGACAATATTAACTATTCTGTAAGGAATTCCCAAGGCCTGGTTGAATTCCTCAGCATTGCCGATCATCTCATGGAAAAACTGCCAGGAAATGCCATCATGAGGAGAACAGATCAGAAACTGCTCGACCTAACAAAAAACAACCAAATAATGTTACTCTGCAGGGCCCACTAACACTAACCCAGGATTAAAAGTTGATAGAGGGTTCAATTTCTCTTTTGTAAAAGTGTTTAAATTCCTTTTGTATTATGGAGTGTGAAATTAGTCGACAGGAAGACTGCGGTATAGAAAATATTAAACAAAAAAACCTCTATGAAAAGTTATAAAACTGAAATCAAAATTCGCGCTAATCTTGGATTAGTTTAATCGTACGTTGAACAAACCGGCCCTTACTGATAAATTGCAACTTACTAGTTAGTCTTGTTCGATAGTTTGTACAAGGTTGATGCCCTCATGCCACTGATAACAGTTCTTCTTATAAAATAATTATAATAGCACGTAATTTATCAGTGCAATCCAGCCTGATTTCTTTGCTTTACAAGGCTGAGAGGCCCAAGGATGTTGAATGAGCTATCAAAGGCTGCTAATTACACTCAGGTTCATGTTTCTTGGATTGAGCATTGTGACCATACTTGTAGTGTCACCAATCCTTTGCTTTCGAGTATTTGTTAAATTTAAGGACACTGGAGAAATAATATGGAAAGCCATAACTGCCTTATGTGATCGTTAATCATAACGTTTTGACGTTTCGTCATTATGTGATGTGGTCCTGTCATGTTGTATCTTCCATATTCCGTTACGTGGTGCAGTTTTGGCATTATGTTTTGAAGGTTCTTCATTATGATTTCCGCTTTTGTCATTATGTAATGAGGTTTGATCATTATGTGATGTGGTTCCTTCGTTATGTGTTATAGTTTTATCATTATGTGTTGAAGTTATTTCATTACGTGCTGGGGTCTTTCTATTATGTTGTGTCGTTGTTTCTTTATGTGTTGCAGTTCCTTCATTATGTGGTGCGGTTCCTTCGTTATGTGGTTTCACCATTATGTGTTGTGGTTTTACCATTATGTAATGTTATTCTATTTTTGGCAATTCGAGTTTACTTCCGGTGTCAATCATTATTTCCCAGGTCCCTCTCGTCTTTAAGAGCCCGCTTAACCGGTCAGTGCTCTACAAGATACTTTGTGTAGCATACTTTACGTATGTTTTGCGTTTTTGCCTTTCGGAAAAAAATCATGAAAGACATTTCGAAGGAGTTGCATTTGGAATCTCTTATTCCCCATTTTTTAGCTGAACGAATCGAGCCTGCGAACGTGGCGGCATTATCGGACGAAGAACTTTGTCGTGTAGGCGTAACAACGATTGGAGATCGCCTTCGTCTCCGTGATCTTTGTGCCGTCACCGAAAAAGATCGTACGCGCGAGTCACTGGCGTCAAATGTTCTCCAAGGAACGCAGGGCTCTGTTTAATGGTCGTAATAGCAGAAGGGCTGATCGCAAAAAAAAGGCAGTTGCGAAAGGAGTTGGACAGTTAGTTTCGTTTGTGTTGCTGATCGCCACCAAAGCAAATTCCCACCTCTACAGAGAAACAAGTTCTTTTTCAGGCAGGCCTTGAGGTAAAGAAAATCAACCTCGACTTAGAAGATCACGGAGACGAAGGCGATCTCCAATCGTTGTTACGCCTACACGACAAAGTTCTTCGTCCGATAATGCCGCCACGTTCGCAAGCTCGATTCGTTCAGCTAAAAAATGGGGAATAAGAGATTCCAAATGCAACTCCTTCAAAATGTCCTCCATGATTTTTTTCCGAAAGGCAAAAAGGCAAAACATACGTTAAGTATGCTACACAAAGTATCTTGTAGAGCGCTGACCGGTTAAGCGGGCTCTTAAAGACGAGAGGGACCTGGGAAATAATGATTGACACCGGAAGTAAACTCGAATTGCCAAAAATAGAATAACATTACATAATGGTAAAACCACAACACATAATGGTGAAACCACATAACGAAGGAACCGCACCACATAATACATACATACATACATACATACTTTATTGTATAGCTCCCCCTTGGGGGCTCTTCCGCCATACAGAAATTAAAAAGATAAAAGATTAAAATATTTACAATAAAGAAGAAAAAAAGAAATCGGAAAAAGGGGGAAGGTTGACACATAAAGAAACACATAAAGAAACAACGACGCAACATAATAGAAAGACCCCAGCACGTAATGAAATAACTTCAACACATAATGATAAAACCACAACACATAACGAAGGAACCACATCACATAATGATCAAACCTCATTACATAATGACAAAAGCGGAAATCATAATGAAGAACCTTCAAAACATAATGCCAAAACTGCACCACGTAACAGAATATGGAAGATACAACATGACATGACCACATCACATAATGACGAAACGTCAAAACGTAATGATTAACGATCACATAAGGCAGTTATGGCTTTCCATAAAATAACACTTAAAAGTATCAATAAATCAAAAAAGATTATGGCTTTTAAATTTACCCTTGTCCTGTAAGCTTTGGAATGAAGGCTTTATTTCAAACATTTCAATGTGAACTTGTCACAAGGGAAGGAGGAACTTTAAAGTGCCGCTATGATCAAATTTTCACCCCGTGCAATTTTAGCTGTATCATAATGAATTCCACAAAAGATTTAAAATGGTGTTTTCCATTTTCAAATACCTATATCATTTCCTGAGATATTTCAGCTTTAAGTATGTGTAAAATGTGCAAATTAGGAGACTGATGACATCACTTACTCAATTTTATGTCAAGTATAAAAAATAGAGCTATCTTGGTCAATTTGCTACAGAGACCAGTGAAACTTGGCAGACTAATAGTTCTACAGGTGACACACGGTTATTATGAAATTCAGTTAAAATGACAACTCACTCTTTCCAGTCCCCACATACAATAACATTACAGCAATCGAGTAATCTCTGATGTTTCTGTCAACAGCTTTGTACCATGATATACGAAAATGATGCTGTGTTCTAAGCCTCTTTATCAACTTTATCCTCTTTATATTATACTCCTTGTCATTCAATAGTTCTATCAGTTTCAGTATCTTTGACTCCTTCTTGTGATGAAACGTATGCATTGCAGAGATTTCAAGGCCGATACCTTCGTTCCTACGTTTTCCTGTAACTGTGACGGAAATCTGTTTTTAAGACTGCAAGTTGAACAAATGAGGCAAACCAAACTGAAGGAATACTTTCAGGAATAAACAAGTGTCTGTTTTTTTTTATGAAAAAAAAAAAAACACAAAACAATGAACATGCACGCGAACGCAATAAGTAAAGACGATAACAGTCGCAACTTCAAATGTTTAACTTAAGTTGCACTTGTACAATTCACACCACAGAATTTACTGTGTAAACTTTTAACTAGTGCTTTGCAAACTGTTTAAGGACATTGCTGCATGCTTAAAATGTTTGTGAATCATTTGATACTCATTACAAATGTAGTTAAATAATATGCAGTAAAAAAGTACATGTTAAGGTTACCCCGATATAACGATATTTTGGGTATTTTATGGCCATAATGATATAATTTTACTGCTCCCTTGCAGTACACTGACCTTTTCAAACTGATGAACTCTAAAGATACCACGGGTGTCTCTCCCATGAGCTCCTGCTTCTTGTCTGAAACATGACGAGAACCCCGCATACTTCTTGGGAAGTTCATTAGCAGCCATCCATTCTCCACGATGAAATGCTGCAATTGGTTGTTCACTAGTTGCAATCAGGTATCTCTCTTCATAACCTGCCTCGTCAGCACCTTTACCAACAACCTGAAATCAATACTTGTCTGTTTTAAACCAGAGACAATTTTAAATAGTATCAATGCATTGATCAAGACTAAAAAATTGTTGACAAGAGACCACATACCAATTCATTATGCAATGCAATGCACTGCTGTTTAATGTAGAAAATCACACTTCACTATGGCTTTGGTGCATCTTGCAGAAATCACCAGCAAAATCTGCAGGAAGGCACCAGCTAGTTTGTAGGTAAACCCACAAAAACAGGAATGAACACTACATGAGGTTCAAACAACTTTATGTCATCATATCCATCATTGCCAATTTGTTAAAAAAAAAGCAAAGTGCAAATATTTATATTCAGAAAATAAATTTATAGGAAGTGGGGTATGACAAGCATCTAATTAAACAAAGAACTTTGCACAAATAGAGTCTGCTTGAGTGTCCAGTTTTGGTCTTTTCTTTCTGACCAAAAGCATTGGAAAAATATGCCCTCATCATGCCTCATTACCAATTAATGTATTTCTTACACTACATTTTTATTTTGTTCTTTATATCAAATTTTTTCCACATTCGATAATGATAATATGAAGTCATCCAAATGTCATGTACCATTCTTAGCGGCAATTTTCTTGTTAGGGCAACGAAGAAACCTAAGTTGTACAAACTTTTAAATATGTGATACATGAATGAAAAAATGTATTTAATATATAAATACTTATGACTATGTTAGGATGATAACAATTTGTTTTAAAAAGTGTAAGCAAAATAAGATGACCATTTATTGACCAAAAGACTGATCCAGCAATCTTGTATGCCCATTGCTGGGCACGTAAAGGGCTTGCAACACAGTGCTGGTTAGGGTGCCCTTGTCCTTGAGCACAAAACGAATGGCCCTCTTGTTAACTTCCTCTAGCATGGTTGCAGAGGTTTTGTCTTATGATCATTTATACATACCTTATACAACTCTTCATCAAACTGACTCAGTTGAGCCACTTCTTGCATAGCTTCCTTCCTCATGAAGAATGGTGTATAGAGTGGAACAAACCCCTTTTTGTGTAACATGCGTGTCGCCAACTGGATGAGGGCCTGCTCTAGGAAAACAAGTGGCCCCTAGGAAGGAAGAATATTCCTTCATTTTCAAGTGTATCACTCTACCAAGTTACTCAAGAAGTCAGCAAAGTATGTAATTCATTTACTAAGTATTCCCTTTTTATTTACATTGTGATAATGAAACAGCTTACTGAGATCTGCCACGTAAGACAAGATGCAGGTAATATTGCTCCATTCCAATTATGAGTGAAAATAAGAAATATTTGTTGTGCTGAAATTCAATTATTTTTCTAATAAAAAAGGGGGAAATGACTACAAGCAGAAATGAAATAAAAAAAGCCACATGATTTCTTTCAGTACTTCTTCTTGCTCTAAGGTTGTGCAAGCAATCGTGTACAAAAAAAATTTATACCGTGCGTGGTATGACCGTGCCAGACACAAACAGTTGTGGACAAGTAATCCTTTTCATGTACCGTATTTACCCGTGTATAAGTCGACCTTTTTTTACCTCAAAATCGGTCCAAAAAATCGTCCTCGACTTATACATGGGTTAAAATTTTCGACCCAAGCACCAGTTAAATATATTCTGCACAATTAGCATAACAATTGTTTTTATATGTTATCAAACATCGTGTAAACAACAGTACAGGTTACAATGTCCTTTCGCTTTGCTGTGTCGTTAAATTGGCAGTTCAAGTTGGAATTCCTTACGATTTGTCCGCTTAATATAAACTTGAATGCTGTAGAGACTCACTGGCACAAGGTTTGAATAAAGGGCTGACAGTTTCCACTCATAAAGCTGTAAAATCCACTAGAGAAAAACATCTTTCTGCATGATCTTTCTCGCTTCGAACTTCGCTACTTAGTAACCTGGCATGATGCAAGCACGTGTAGTTATTAGTTACCAGTACCTCACCAACTTCTTAGCTTGGTTACCAAGTACCCCGAGCAAAGCTTGGCACTTTGTTTATCGAGTCGTTTTCAAAGGTTTTTGGTGTAACTTGGTGTTTTGTTTGTCTTTGAAAGCCACTACTATCTCTCCACAATTACAAAGGTTCGTTTCTGATTAGTGTGTTTGATTTTTTAAGCCTGTTTCAAAAATTATGGACAAAATGCCTGATAAACATGTGTTACAAAAACGCTCACGTAAGCACGATAATAAACTTCACATTGAAACCTGCTGTGACTTTTTCATCAAGTACCTCTACATGAAAGGGAATTCTAAGAAACACAGGATTAGTTTTCCAGGAATATTCTTACCCAGAAACGAAAAAATGTTAGTTTATGGCCTCAAAAATAGGGGGTCGACTTATACACGGGATCGACTTATACTCGGGTAAATACGGTATGCAACAGCAATGTATCCACACACTTGTAGGCATTACTGCGACTCTTCGAGTACTTGTTGTGTAGTTTTGAATTTTGATTTTTACTAAGAAACAATAATATCACACATTAACCTCTCGAGTGGAACCGAGCCACTGAGCTCAGAAAATGTGTCGCAGACAGTCTAATCTATTTAGGCAATGGCTCCAAAAAGCTTGTTCTGGCATCCCGCATGCTTGTGATTAGACAAATTATTGCGGAAGATCTATTTCAATCGAGAATACAAAAGGGGTTGACAGACCTGACGCAACTCCCATAGTTTCAGGTCTTTGGCGTGACATTATTTTGCCAAATTGCTACTCTCTGAAATTGACTGAAAATTTGACATTTAAGAAATAGAAAACATGTATCGTGTTTCTATTGAGTTTTAGTATAAATCTACTAGCGTTCTATCACATTGGCTGAAGCTACCCACCATCTATTCTGTGAAAGATAGTGAGTAGCGTAGCAGTGTGCCCTTGCTAACAAAATGGCTGCCGCTTCTTCACATTTTTGAAGTGTCCGCGAAGAAGATTTAGACAGTTTACTGGTCGAGGCTGTTCCAGTAAAGACAAAAGTCGCAACAAAATATGGTATGAAGATTTTTCACGGTAAGAACAGGAGTCGAAAATGACTTAAATGAATTTATTACTCATTGAAACTTTTAAAAGTATAAAATTAAATTTTCAAAAGTTGCATTTCAATTGACACCTTTTTTGTAAACAAATTTTAGAATGGTTCACAAGCCAACAGAAATTCTCTCTTGCTATTGAAGAACAGTCCAAAGAAGAGCTTAACAGATGCTTACAGGTTTTAAATGCATCCGTACGAAAAAAAAATGGGAGCGAATTCAAAGTTTCTTTGCTGCGAGCGACACGCGGTGCCGGTGCCATTGTGAACAACAACAACAACTTCTTTCGTTAAACTGTGCAGTATGACCTTCCGGCAGTGCAAGTCTCTCAAGCCATTGCTTAACTTTTTAACTTAATATTTTCTTGACATTGACATTTTCTAAATTGACAAACCTGGCTTCCAATGGCATTTTTGCATCATTTGATCGCTGATTTTGTAATCAAACTAGGCTTATCGGTTTGGCTCATCCTGAATAAAATGTGAAGGTGCGCACACACAGAAACCAACACAATGCGATATATTTGTCAATTTTCCGCTTGTTTTCTGTCTTGTTTTCTAAGTTTTGAACGACTAGTAGATTTACATGTATACTAAAACAATTACCATAAAATTCTGGTTATAAGCCCTGGGCTTATACAACTTCGTAAGGGATTTTGGGTGGGCTTATAAATGGAGGGGCTTATATCCGGGAGGGCTTATGAGCGGAATAAAAAAAGTGTTTGGAAACGAGCCACGACAGTGTTGATCGTAATATGTTTTTAAGTTAAAAAGTCGTAATAAAGCAACATTTAGCCCAGTTCAGTACTGTCATCCAGCAGAGGGGGGCTTGTATCTGGGGGGCTTATAACCGGATGCATTTTTTTGTTTCTAGGTAGATGGGCCTATAATGGGAGGGCTTATAAGCAGGGGGAGCTTATAACCGGAATTTTATGGTAGATTATTCGCTCGAGATTTCTGTGTGTGATAGTTGAATCGGGCTGCGCCCTCGTCAACTATCACGAGTGGAAGTTTGGGAGAACGAGAAATGCTGTGGGAACATGAGCCGCAGGCGAGTGTTTCCACAGCTTTTTTGAGTTCTCTCAAACTTTCACGAGTGTTTCTATTTACCTACTAGAAGATGGTTTTCCATGTTCTATAAGAAAATAATGCACGCTTGAGGTCTAGAAAAGCTGCTAGTGGATGCCCGAGCCGTTAGGCGAGGGCATTCAGCTGCTTTTCTAGACCTCAAAAGTGCATTATTTTCTTATAGGACATAGGAAAACCATCTTCTAGTGGGTTTAGAAATAGCGTAGAAATGCAAATAATTAAAAAAAAACACTTTTGCGCGCGCGTGCTGATCTGAATTAACCTGACGACAGCAATCAAATCCATTTTAATGGTGTTTAAAGATTGATCAACGCGTGAAAGTGAATTTCTACATCGCTGTAATTACCTTGTAAAACCTGTGCAGCCCATTTTGTGTTTGCTTTTGTGCTCTTAAAGTACGATTCCGTAACAATTAAATCAGTGTCTTGCAAGTATGCAAAGCGGCCGCCTTCCTGGAACTCGCTGCTCAACAACTTGTCCCCGTCTTCATCTTCCCAGTAACCGAAACTTAATTCAGGTGAACTGTTTTTAGCGGCCATAATTAAGGAAATAAAATGACAACTTTAAAAGATTGTTGCCGCCATGTTTTTGAATTCGTAACGCAGCGAAAGTTGCATCCGGGGTACCGGGCTTCTATAGTTTTTAGCTATGTTCTATAAAAAAATAATGCCCGCTAGAATTCCATTGCGTGCATACAGCTGCTATATTCTAAAACTCGATAGAAACACGAAAAACATGTTTTCTATTTCTTTTAGAAAACACTGTGACGAAAAAAATGAAAACAACTAATGTTAACTTTGACTATCAAAATGTAAATTCTCTTTGCTCGCACCATCATCATGTCAACAGCTCATGCTAGTTCTGTGTTTCTATGGAGTTATAGAAACACAACTTCTAACCAATCAGCGCCCATATTTTCTTAGGACTGTTTTTCTAATCCGAATTATCGTAGTTTAAGATTTTGGTTTTTACGGAGCATTATGCACCAGTCATTTAAAATCCCCGATCCCCCCCCCCTCGGGCATGAGCGGGGTAAAAGCGGGGCTTTCACTTCAGATTCACTCCATTTTGGTTCCCCGTTAGGCGGGGGATGCGCCAGAAATCACAGCCTTCGCAGGCCGGACCGGGGAATAAGCGGGGCAGTCACTAAAGCCATGCTCAGCGGTTTGAATTATTTATGTTGACTCACTTGGTCGATCGGTTGCTTTGCGGTATTTTGCTTCAATTCGCTGCCTAATAGCGCAAAGTAAAAATTGTTTTGTAAAGTGTCATACCAGAATTCAAAGAAGGCTATGTTGGCAGAAGATATTCAAAGTCTGGTGACGATGAAAGGTAGGCTTATTTCAATGATATGGTATTGATAAGTATGCTTGAGTCATTCCAGACGTCAGAAGAGTTTCAGTTTGCTGTGATCTTGCATTTTGAAACATCAAGTTGTAAAACAGAAAAAGTTTTTATTAATGACCTTTATTAAAAATAAAAAGGTTGATTTGGCAATAGTCGTCTTCTTCCTTGTCCATTGAGGGGCCTTTGCAAATGTATTGCTAGCTACTCTGAAATCAACGTGTTAATTTCACGGCTACCAACGTTTTTATCTTCCCTTTTTGTCATCCATTATAATTTGCGCTTGGCAAAAACAAGTTTATTACAAAAGATTACTTTTTTATAGCATGTGTGTGGATCATGTGGGGGCAGGGGAGTTCACCATTCACTTTTCTCCCAGGGACCGGGGACTTCACTTGCCTTCACTTGCAAAAAAAGTGAATGCCCCACTCATGCCTGAGGAGGGGGGAGGCGGGGGTTTCAAATGACTGGTGCATTAGTACAAAGATCGTCACCGTCTATCAGCTCCCATCTCCCCTCCCGCTACTCGCTATAGTTCATGCTAATTGCTAATAAACAGATGATTATTGGTGTCACGCTATGTGCCACAAAGAAAGAAACTAAAACTAGGTATACAAAAATTAATATGGCAGCCGTTTCTTTGTTTGAAACAGCAACATGGCTAAAGTGACATCATATTAAAACGCTCTTTATTTTCCTTTGCTTTGTTATCCAATTCAACAGCAGAAAGACTGTTCTGAAGCTGTTCATGCAACACTGCATGAATATTTTCTCCCATAAATTCACATGTCAAATTTTCATGAAAATTACGAAAGTGTGACACAAATTGCCACTTGAAATATTGCAAAAAAGTTTAGCCTTTGAAAAATTTACTCCTGCTTACGTATGTATTCCAAATTTACACTCAAAATTATGTGATCAACCCTCCAAGTTAAGACCATTTTAGTCGCCATGGCAACTAATATTTTGGAGCTGGTGACTAAATTGGAACCGAAGCCACCAGCTTGGGACTAAAATTGAGAAGAATGATTGAAAGCGTGAGCTTAATTTAGTGACTAAAAGTTTTCACTGGCGACCAAACTTGAGCAGTCGGTGGCCAAATGGCCACTAAGGAAAAAAATAAACTTGGAGGGTTGGTGTCACTGGTATGAACAAGGTGCAACTTCTAGAATGATGAACTTCCTCTGCTTTGATGTGAAATGCTTGCTCCATATAATGGTGTGACTCTGTTGCAGTTTGCAAATTAGGATTGTTTCTAACCTTAAGAAAGTAGCCTCTACTGCCAGCAACTGAAGCACCTCTCTCTGTATCTACTCCATCCACCATGTGTGCCAGGTCAACATGAGAGTACTTCTTTCTTATGGTACTGTCACCCCAACTTCTCTCCACTCTGTTGTCATCCTGGCAGAACAACAACAAAACAGTATTCATTTCTGAATTATTGCTGGGACTCTTGAAAGTACAGTACAAGTCCAGTGCGCCACCAGGGTGATGCTTAGCATGAAGCAAATAGGAATCTTTCTACTCCCCTCTAGATGAAAGCTATTTCTTGGCAGGAGTAACTCCTAACTTTTAATTTTCCAATAACAATTTACACTCCTGGGAGGCATTGTGAAACTACAAGTGTCTTGACATAAAACACAATACTTATGGACTCTTGACAGGAATTCAATCCACACTGATCAATTTGTAGTCCAGGGACCCATTTCTTGAAAGCCCCAGAAACTCTTTCAGGCCCGCAAATTTAGTTATTTGTATCTTAAAAAAAGAGATGTGTATGGCCTTGAAACTTTGTATGAAGGGAACATCCAGATGTTCATATTAAAAGTATCATGGAATATAATAGTTCTGTAATCATAAGGTTTGAGATTTTGCTATGGCCTTTGAGAAAAGGGACCCAGCACACTAAACATTATGCCACCGTTCCTTCACTCTTGTGTTTGCAGACTAACTGTTAATTAATCAATTTTGTGATTCCACTATTGTTTCAGTATAGTAGTCATTCTGTTTAAAAATTGCTTCAAGTGATGATATGATGGTGCAAGGTTTGTGTTAAATTACATACCTCATCATTACTAACAGGAACTGTTTCATGCAGAAGATTTCCAACTTCAAATAGTTTCTCATTTCTATGCTGTTCCACCTTAACAACCTCCTCATTGCACTTGACTATATTTCCATCAATAAGCGTACGTAAATTCTTGATCTGGGATACAGTAAGACCCTGTTTAAAAAGATTTCCACACATTACATGTATGTTTCATGTACGTTCCCAGAGTTCGATGCATTTCTAGCAACAGTGACAAACTGAGTACTACCTTTTTTTGGTTTCCAGGTAGATGGGCCTATAACTGGAGGAACTTATAAATGTGTGTGTGTGTGTGTGTGTGTGTGGGGGGGGGGGGGGGGGGGGGGGGAGGCTAAGACCTGATGTAGCCTATAACTGGAGGAGCTTAAAAATGGGGGGAGGGGTTATAACTGGAATTTTACTGTATCTTAATACAATATATTAATTGTACTGTTATCAAGAATGAGTTTGTTATACATAAACAAGTAAACACTAACGATAAGAACTGATGTTCATGATGCCATTGTTAGGTAAAGTCTGTATACGAGCCTAGGGGCCCATCAGGCTGGAGCTTATCCCAGTTTCCGTAGCATGAAGCGACTAGGAGTATATTCCCCCCCCCCTGGACGGGATGCTAGTCCATCGCAGGGTTACCCCCAGCAGTAAATTCGCCGGTACCCATTCATACACCTGGGTGGAGAGAGGCACTATGAGAGTAAAGTATCTTGCCCAAGAACACAACGCAGTGCCCCGGCCAGGGCTCGAACCCGGACCGCCTGATCCGGAGTCCAGCGCACTAACCATTAGGCCACCACGCCTCCCAGTGTAAAGATAACAAATTCTGCAAGTTGAATAACAAAAATCTTAAAGTAGAAGAGAAAAAGGCACAGATTGTCAACCAACAACACATTGTGTATCGTTTTCAATGTGAAAAAGCTTTAACACAACAAAACAAAATGTGTGGTTCCAGGAAATATCCATACCTCCAGCATGACAGGGATTTTTCCTAAGGACCCCCCCCCCCAACCCCACCCTTCTGGAAATTTCAATTAAGCTTCATACATGTCCTTCAAATTTTGGGCATTTGAGAACACCCCCTCCACCCCCAGGAATTTCCATCCATTCTTGTGGGGGGGGGGGGGGGGGGGGAGTATGGACATTTTCTGGAACCACACAATGAAACATGAGACAGTGTCCAAAGGTTATTACATGTACATGTACCAGTCAAGAATGGAAATGAAAATTAAACATTTTTAACTCAAAAAGAGATCTACAGTTGCATATGTATCAATAAGCTATTAACAAGTTTTACCTCTAACATTTCTGGCGTAATTTCCTCTAAGCCATCAATTATATTTTGAGGTAGATCTTCACTGTCACCAACAGGTTCTTTTCGCTGCGAGATTGACATCACACATTAATGTACAACAGCAACAAGACAACAAGATGTTAAAGTGCCCCTAACCCCAAACATCATTTTTGTTCAAAAGAATATTTACGTTTCTCTGAGCAGAGTGTTGAAAAATTTTTTGATTTCGGTTGAAACCTCGATTTATCGTTAGTTGGGAAAGTTATTTGAAACATGACTGTGTCGCAGGTGTGGTCAAAAGGGTCTGGGTCCAATTCAGTTTGTGACTTCATTTCACATCACATCAGTTGAACAGGATATTGCTCACAAGATAATCATAGGTTGTCACTTCAGTCAGGGCTAAAAAATGCGCATAAAACCAGGAGACCATCAAGTTCTGGCCAGACATAATTGAATCACATTTAATTAAAGTCTTTGGAGATGTGTTTATGCACATATATACAAGCTCACGAGCAATGAGAATTCAAGCGCTTTCATCACAAAGGTGAATTTCAGATGGTTTGCTGGATTTTATGGCGTGTCTCCATACAAAGCTCTATAAAGTTGCGTGAAACATTTTGGCAAATAACTCAGAAACGGCGTACCACAGAGACCTGAGACTTGGAGACGTTTTTCCAATGTTAGTCTATTATAACATATTTTCATTTTCTTGGCTTCTATCATTAGTTTCAAATTTACTTTTTTTGTGGTGTGACTACCCATCTGAATCTAGGATCTTCTCCTATTATTTCCACTTCAGAACTAATTCACCAAGAGCCAGTTTCCACTTCACTCGGTCGTGTGTAGAATAATCTCAACTTTGAACATTCGTAAAAAATCACGGTTGAAACAAAATCCGAAAATTTGGCACCATTTTACTGAATACAATGAAGAGATTTAATCTGGCCAAAAAAGACTTTTATTAGGATTACATGTAGGTGCACTTTGGTAAACATTAGAAGTTACTGGTACTGATGTCATAAGGAACTGACCAATTACTGAAAGTGATTTGTGATCATCACAGTGAATTTCCAATTTAAGAATTGGAATAAAGAAGCCTGAAAAAAATTCAGGGCTTCAACGGGATGATGAACAATATACCCCAAAATTCATCATTTTAAAGAAAAACATGTTAATTGGTATTTTCCAGTGGATATTATTGAGACCTTTCATAAAAAAAAAAATTACGGAAAAAGATTGATTCTAAACAAAGTTATGAAGGAAAAACAAATCTTTGCATAAATTATCTCTAATTGATAGCTATCAACAGGTTGTCACAATGTTTTTAACTCACATTTGGAACGTGACCTGTTGTGCTGTGCGATTAGCGTGAGTGACGAGTTGCTTTGAGTGGAATTATTATATGTTGAGATTTTACTCGGTCATGTTGTCAAAGAAAAAAGAAAAAGTTACTGTCCCTTTGGGTTCGAAGAAAGTGGCAAAACAATGAAAGAATAAAAGAAAAAAGAAAAGAAAAAAAGAAAAAGTTACTGTTCCTTTGGGTTTGAAGAAAGCGCCAAAACAATGAAAGAATTAGAGAAAGATTTGGACGAAGTGCTAGCCGTCAGCGACAAAAGGTCATATTATGTATATGTATGCATGCATGCATGTATGTATATTATGATCAGGAGAAGTTGCTTGCACTGCAAGATAGATGAATACTCTATTTCACTCGTACCTTTTTTCCCTAATAAAAGCCTTATTACAGATATAAAAGTATCGTCGAAAGATTGACAGACACACCATTGTTGTGACAGAAATATATACCAAAATGCTCTCATTTCCAACAACATGGTTTCCTTGACTGTTTCTCCACTTGCAGGATTTGCAGGAGTTGAAATATTCTCACTGACGTCAGGATTAGTTCCTCGTTTGAAACTTCCTTTACGTTGCTTGTGACCGCAATTGCTTTTATACCTCGGTACGAGAGTGCCGTGGAAGTGATAACTCGTGACGGATATTAATCTGAGACCGCTTTGTAATTGATAAGAGTTCTCTTTGTTAAAGAGTTCTCTTTGTTCTCTTTCGCGGGCATTGAAGCATAATTCGGGAAAACGCTATTTGTTGCTAAAAATGATTTTTTGGGGGGAAACCAGACCTCTTATGAATATGCTTTTTGCACAACTTTGTTCCACTAAAATGTGCTTCAAGAGTTTCAAATCACGGCCTTAATTTAACAAGTCACGCCACCAAAAGAGAAAAAAACCATAAAACTGAAAGGCCATATAGATAAAGAAAGTTATGATGGAATAAACACCCACATTTCTAGACTTTCTTAAGAAGTGTTCCAGTTTTACACATAAACAGTAATTCCATCTATATCTATATATCTATATTATGGGGGGTCTTGCAAAGGGAGGCATGCTCCCATTACTGCAAGGCCTTTAATTAAAAAAATAAAATAAAAATAAATCAATAAAAATTAAAAAAAGTTGGGTGGGGGGGGGGGGGGGGTAAAAGACCTTAAAAGTATATAATAAAATATGTACATAATTTAAAAAGAGTACTAAGAATTACTACGAAAAGTTAATTACGATTAAAATTTAGAACCTAATTAAAATGTCATCATTCTAATCTAAGAGCGTTCTTGAATAATTGACTTTTTTAAACATCTAAAACATCGTTTGGTGAGGCGTTCCATTCTCTGATAGTTCTACAATAGAACGAGTTCCTATAACTCTCTGAGTTTGGAGTTACGTACTTCGATGAACCTGTCTTTGTGAAAAGATCGAAGTTGACAATTACGCCTTTTGATATAGCATGGGATTTCTAATGCTGATTAACCATGAATAGCTTTATGAAGTAATGTGAGGCGAGCAGATTTCCTTCTGTTTTGAAGGGAGGGCCAATCCAAATCGTTAAGTAAATTGGAACCAGTTCCAGGTGATCGCTGAAATAATACTAAACATCTTTTTTACATTGAATAACTCATAAAGGTGTATTAATTAGTGTGCAGTAAACATTGTAAAAAGTTTTACAAAGATCTGTTGTGTGCTCCTGCATGCGTACGTGAGGAACCCAATAAAAGTGCTCTCAAACCATGAGAGGTTTTTACATGTAAGATGTTTTATACTTAAAAGTTTAACCATGAGCGATTAAAAACAATTTTAATTATTTTGTACCACTGTATAAGCTTAGAAATAGTGTGGCTACTTAAATATTTGGTAATGAAAAATAATCAAAGATCTCTTCGAGATTCACCTATTTTGCATGGAGTATGTGTTGGGGAAATGTTAGTATTGAAAGCGATTTGCGATGCATTAGCCAATCGATGAATAGCACACTCAGATCTTTGAAAAATACCTACCTGTGGTTTGCAAAAGGCTAGACAGGCTATGACGAGCGACGCGTGAAAATAACACTTCGGGATCGAGAAGTGCTGACGCATTCCTATCCAATGACCTTTTTATCGCCCACAGCGAAAAGTATTCCCTTGACAAATTAAACCAGTCCCTTGAGAGTATACAAAAATGTGGGTCAGAGAGTGCCAACCCAATGCTCCCAATTCTTACCATTTTTCTTGTACCAAGAAGAGATAGTTTTATCCAGGCTATTCAAGAAACGCGAGAAGAAGAAAATAGGAGAGGCGACATTTGCTCAAACCGACATTTGAAACCTTCTATCCACCAGCTACTAAAACTATTTTTTTTAAAGCCAAATGGAGACCCAATAAAAAAAATTATTCTTAGCTCAGGGATTCTGGCTACAACTGATTTCACCATTATCCAGCAGTTTCTCTGACTCGCCTTTCTTCGGGTTTGCGAATTCTTTCCCACGGCAATCGCATGATCAGATCGGAATTCGTCAGAATTTAATTAACGAGGAGATAGTTTGATCATACATAAGAGAAGAATGAACAGTGTAGTGGAGTAGTGGATAACACAAGATTGAAGTAGAGCTGAATGTTGGATTCAATTTAGACATTGTATTTTAGTTTATGTATTTATGTATTTTATTTATTTTATTTATGTATTTATGTATTTTATTTTATTTATGTATTTCAGTTTATGTTCTTTTTTTTATTTTAACAGCATGGAAATAAACAAAAATGTATTGGATTGTTTTTGGAAAATGTTTCTCATTTGCATGAACAACTGCTTATTTCGTCGTAAAAAGTGATTCGCATCTTAAATTAAACACTTTTTTTAGCAAATACAAGTGGAAAACGGTAACTCAATCTTAACTCAAACTCAACTCAACCCTTAATTCGGTCGTTATCTTCTCTCCTAACAACACAAGGGTAATGTTTTGAAAGTTAAGCTTCACAGAGGTCACAAAGTCAAACGAAATATATATTGATCCAGCGTATTGAAATATATCACTCTGATGTGAATTCTAGTGTTTGAATTTATTAAGAAGTAAAACTGTTTTGCTGTTTTGTATTGCCTGAACCTTACACACATTGTTCACTGAATGAAATGTCTTATTATAAAATACAATTCCTGTCTAATTTTAAACTAAACATGACACTTTTAATTTTTACAAACATGTTTCGGCAGATCAATCTGCCATCCTCAGTGAGATAGAACATGGTTACAAAGACATATAAATAGTGAGAAAAAATTACAATATAATAATACAGTGATAATGAGCAATGAGGAATTAAACAGAAAGTTTTAAATTAACATGATGAACTTGTACGTCAAGTGTTGGTTTTTCCCATCGGATGTGGAGCGCTTCTGCCGCTCAGTATGCTCACAGGCCAATTTTGACATCATCGATCAGGCCGCTTCAAAGGTTACACGTATCCGATGGGAAAAACCAACACTTAAGGTGGCCCGCGGCTATTTCTGGGAACAGAGGTGCTCTTTTCTAAATCGAGTTTTCGGCATGTAAACGTTAACCGATTTCTCTGAATTTTGGCAATCGAAATAACAAATGTTCAAATGTTATAAAGCTTTGAATTTTAGGGCGAACAAAATAAACGAACACGAGATATTAGCGTTTTAAAAAAAATCAATTTATGAAAAAAAACGCGAATATTTTCCAAACGCGACGATAGATTTTTTTCTAATTAATGTCAACAAGTTCAAATTATCCAAGTTATAATGTGAGCAAGTTTAACGAAATCGGCTGGGTAGAAATTGCTGCACAGTTGACTGTTGAATTTTTGCTTCAAAATACTATGCTTGTGTACAATTGGGAGCTGTTACAACAACGCTTAAGTAATGCTCAGATCCCATAGATTATTTGAAAGCTTAATGCCAGCTATAACGTTGCTGAAAAGTATGGGAAGATTGGAAACTCCCAGCAAAAGTTGTAGACAAATGAAGCAGAAGGGGTTTATGGTGCGTAAATTGTGAATTTTAAAATATTCATTTTTTTAGAATTATAAAAAAAATCTACCGATTGTTTTTCTTTTATTTTCAAGTATGAGAAAATACAGCATATGTGCAAACGGCTTTATCTACTTCTGTGTGGCTAGTCTCGATGAAACTCGTCGAATTTGGCTCACCAAGATAGCTACTTCTCGTCTTCCATTTTGGAGCGCTTAGAAAATGCTCTTGTTACAGTCAATTATTCAAACTTGCCGCATTCTCAAGATTATTTAGCACCTGGAAATAAACATGCCACGGATAAAATTGCGGCTGAGCTTTGTATTCATGCATTTTATTTAGAAATAAATGTGGCATGTGGCGTGGTATGTTCAATTCCAGGTGCTAAATAATTTTGAGAATGCCGCAAGTTTGAATAATTTACTGTTACGCGAGGGTTTCCAAAGCGCTTCAAAATGGAAGACACGAACTAGCCATCGTGGCGAGCAAAATTCGACGCATTTCATCGAGATTAGACACACGAAACTAGGTAAACCCATTGGCATATATGCTGTATTTTCTCATACTTAAAAATAAAAGAAAAACAATCGGTAGATTTTTTTTCATTCGAAAAAAATGAATATTTTAAAATTCACAATTTACGGATCGTAAACCTCTTCCTCTTCATTCGTTTACAACTTTTTCTAGGAGTTTCCGATCTTTCCATACTTTTCAGCAACATTTTAGCTGGCATTAAGCTTTCAAATTATTCATTGGATCTGAGCATTACTTAAACGTTGTTGTAACAGCTCCCAATTATACACAAGCATAATATTTTGAAGCAAAAATTCAACAGTCAACTGTGCAGCAATTTCTACCCAGCCGATTTCGTTGAAACTTGCTCACATTAAAACTTGCCTTGTTGACCTTAATTAGAAAAAAATCTATCGTCGCGTTTGGAAAATATTCGCGTTTTTTCCGTAAATTGATTTTTTTTTAATTTTTTTTGTAATTTCATAGAAATTACAGAATATCAACCTTTCTCGAATTATCGAGCTCCAAACTCTCGATTTTTCCCATACATAAACTGTAAACTTTGCCGTGTTTGCCCCCCAACCAAGATGGCGTCAGAAACCGTGGAAGGGTCTATTATCACTGTAGTATTATTGTAATTTTTTCTCACTATTTACATGTCTTTGTAACCATGTTCTATCACACTGATGATGGCAGATTGATTTGGCCGAGTGGAGGTTTGCGTCTGGTCACCGACAAAAAAAAAAATTATTATAAATCCTGTGCAGAGCAAGAACCGCGCTCGGCCCATGGCCGCGCGGTTAATAAATACTACTTATAATAAATCCTGTGCAGATCAAGAACTGCACTCAGCCCATGGCCGTATGGTTTTTTATGGGAATCTGTCTGTACAACTTAACCCTCTGCCTTAATGACAAGAAACAGTAAGCTGGGGCAAAAACTAACCAGAATTTATAAATATTTAGATGATTCCAGAACAAAAAGCTGTATCAAGACCTTTGTATTTATCAAGACCTTTTGTATTAATAAAGAATTATTCATTCATTTATTTTAAAGCATATAGCAATCGACTAAGATAGTACAACAAAGTGCAATAAAATCTCAACTGTCATACGTGGACTGCCCACGTGTTCAAGCAACACCAATAAATGTATACCTTCATCTTTTCGCCGATCTGTTTACTGCATACGTTCTTCAGTTTGTTCCAGTTATCAGCCGAGAATCGTACTGTTGGGAGAAACACATTACAAGTTTTAGGCATCGATTATGCTGTTTGAGATGAAAAAATTAAATATAGTTTTTCTTAATATTCTTCAGCTTACGTTTTCTCCATTTTGTATCAGCTTCGACGACTTGGTCCACGAGAGTGCTGTCTTTGTATCGCTTACTCTGATTTTCACGGATTTTTTCGGGGTCGCCTCCTTTATCGGCCCTGTACAAGTCAAGATCCAGAACCATTTTAGAAAAGGAGAGAGAAAAATACCTTGGATACCTGAATATTATTGGAAAGAACTTCAGCTGATGCAATGTACAGACGATCCGCATGCCTCGGGAATTGTTGGCCGAGCATTGCCTGGGTCGAGTTTGGTCGTACTGACTGATCTGCGGCAGGGAGCCGGCAGGGAGTGACTGCTGCACTCAGTTGATGTTGCGACACCTCATGACATTTTATACTTCATGTATGAAAAAATGAGGAGTCTCACAACATCAACTGAGTGCTGAATAGTCACTCCCGAGCTGAAATGTGCGACTTCAATTCAGGGTTGTATTCTTCCTTCTTTATTAGCTGTCGCGAAAGAAAATCCTCGATTGGTAGCCTTCAGTAGTTTCGTAGAGCCTCTTTTGTGCTGCACAAACGTCCAGTTGCTAGTATATTAGTTTAGACACTGATAATTTTCGTTAAATCGGCCTATCTTTGCATTAATTGATGTTTTTGTTATCTCCAAACCCTTCTCATTTGTGAAACATGGTGAGCCAACATAAAAATAAAACCACAAGTACAAGAACGTAATACCAACATATTATAAATTAAGTTTTATTTTCATGTTTTGCATCCTTTTGAACAAACACGAAAGAAGAGCAAACACAGCAACACCGATGAAAGATGAAATTGAGTGCAGAAAGTTGAAATTAAGTTGATTGACAGGAAAGCCGCGAAAGCGCGCCAAACAAAATGGCGGCCGAAAATATTTTTTGAGAAAATTGCAGTAATTGGCATGCAGTCACCATGTTGGTGGCGGCCATATAATTGTACCATCAGTAAGGTAGACTCTACCATTAAAGTTATTTGCTTTGACTTAAAATCATTTTTGATATCACTTCTAAATTATTATCACTTGCAAAAATAAAGAAAAAATGAGATAAATATACCTTTTTGTGACAGTGAAGAAAGATGTTTATCCGCGGGACATCATAAACTTTCTTCATCTCCAAACGAAGTACCGAATGGAAACAAAAATTTGCAAGGAGGATACGTAGAATATATGTAAATAATAGCATTTTAAAATTACCAGTTTATATTTTAGACCAATTATCCGCGGCACACATATTTTTGCCGGAAGGATTTGACTTATATATGGAGCACATCTTATTAAACAAAAAATAACTCTCCTTCATAATGATCATCACCAAACACAAAACAAATCGTCGAATGAACGAAAGATTCTGAACATATCTAATGACATTTATGCAAACTTTAACGCGATACATAGCTTTATACCAGGAAGCAGTTAAGTGGTAATTGTCAATTCTTTTCAGGTTACATTGAGACGTGGCGCAAGTTTTCACCGGGTGTGCGTGACATGTTGAAAAACATTTTCAGTATCGGATATCATCTTTGACAATTTGATTGATAGCTCATAAGATCCACTCAATTTACTGGAGTTTAAATTGATACATGTTGACAGTTCAAATATGTTTATACCTGTGTAAATAATTTTGTTTTCCTTTCAGTTTTTAAAGTTAGTTTGAAGCTAAAAAGTATGTTTCTCGTGAAATAAAAATAAAATATTTGTCGAAAATGATAAGTGACCAGGGAAAGTTAATTAACAAAAATTAATTTTTATAGTCTTCGTTTGCAGTGTTGTTTGAAAACGTTGTGACGTCACATATAGGCAAATTTTCGACACGAGTTCCCGGAAAGGAAATAGTGCTTTTTCCAACTTTTGAAGGGGGTGAGAAATATCTTACAGTTTTCTTGAATAAAGTTTCGTTTAAGATTTATTTATCAAGCAACCTTATTATTTAGTTAAGTTAAACGCTCTCGTTTTTGGATATTGAACTTACAGAAACGAGATTAGGAACGAAAATGAATAAATACAACAGAGGCCAGTTAGCATTGATCTTAAGCTTTTTTTTAAAAAAATTAAGATTGGAGACCAACATCCAACTTTTCCTTACAATATCAATCCATTGTTAACGTGGGGTTATACCCGATTTTGAGTGAAATTCTAAGAGGTTTAAGGAAGGGATAGAAGAAAGAAAATTATTTTTGAAACACCGACAGACAGTTGACCTCCACGCAAGAGCACCCCAGGTTGTCAGGGGACTGTTTGGGTGTCCATATACTAATTTTTAACTTCAAATTCTAATTTTAAAATCACATTAAATCTTTAATATTTCTTATTTCTCCAAATTTTACTAATCCTTTGAGAAAAACTATCTCTTTCCAAACATCCCCAAAAATCACCAAAAAATTTACAAAACACCGCTTAACATAGCTTTGTGAAATGAGCATAGAGCTTCTGGATTACTTGAAACGCAGACGAGATATTCGGATTAAACCAAGTTTAGCGGTGGAAAAACAGGCTTCAGGTGTACCCCCGGGCCGGCAGGCAGGTGGGGAGAATAGAGACAATCATCAGCTAGGACGCATTGTCTTGATGAGGTCTCTGATTTAACAGTTAGAAATATGACAGTCAGTAAAAGCAATGAATATATAAATAACTGACAGTACTGAGATTACTTACTTATTGACAAATTTGAATTTTATAAATAATCTACAGGCTGGACAAACCTTCTATAAATTTAATGTGAATAGAGTAGAGGTTAAAGCGTTTCAAATTTGTGAAAGCCTGGCTTATTTCTCAAATGCCAAAAACGAAGTTGTAAGTGTCCGCACTGCAGGACCAGATTGTTCAGATGATTAACGCTGGGATTACCAGTTACCTTCGTTTTTATTTTTCTTGTTTCTGTAAATTTACGTTCCAGTTTTCCACTGTTTTGAGGGAAAAATAAAACAACAATTATTCAGAGAAGTGATTAATTGATCAAAAGTACCGTTCATTTAAAGTTAATTATTTACACTAAATTCAAAGTGATCACTAAATCACGTTGGATTAGCTTAGTTCCACTTCGAAAAACTAGACCAAGAGATAATATCATTTCAAGAGTACAATTAGTATTGCGATTTGCTGTGGTATTATAATCATGCCATGAGGCTGAGATCATATATGATACTTGACACAGGATTGTTGTTTTGCATGCATATCTTGTTTATCGATTAGAAACTGACAGAAGCGCATAAGTTATTTTAAGCTAGATAGCTTATGAATATTGGTAACAGTAGTGTACTACTTTTGGGAAGCGATAATTCAAAAATTCGCAAGACAACTTTCACTGGATGACAGTAATTTCCGACTACATTGTGCTTGAAGCTTTAGCTTAAACTTGCTGCAAATTTTTCATCCTCTAAAAAGTCACTTGCCTTTGGTTTAAAATCTGAACATGAAAATCTATGTAACTTTTTAATTCCACGAAAATGCAAGAATGATTAATCACGAAATCTATTTCTTAAATGAATGCATAGCGTCTTGCCGACAAGAAACATCAATCGATCGTATTGTAAGAACACATAATTGATAAGCAGTAGATTATTGGTAACTTTTCAGAAAAGTCTGACACCACACGAATACGCCTTCTAACGTATCTTTTTTGTTTAATCTTGTCAACAGGCACAAAGCTAGAAATGCGAGGGAGAGCACGAGAAAATGCACAGTGAAGCGCCACAACGGTAAATTTACCTTGCAAATCATATCCCAACATCATCGCGAAGCTCGTTTTCAGAATAAACTTTCAAGATTTTTGAACACAAAAACCACTATCATTTTCCATTTTTATATAAGTTATCAAATATATCAAGCAACCAGACAATAAGATTACAATTTGAATAGTTTTAAGATATGCCGTGATATCTGCGTTACATTTTGAAAATTAAACTGCTGTAAAGAAGGTCCCAAGAGCGAAATAAAGGGAGGACAGTTAAAGGCTCTTTAAAACCTTCTACTAAAAAGTAACTAAGATACTCTATATATAGAAGAAAAAATAGCCACATGGCAAAACAAAGTGTCCTGGTTAGTTTTTTATTACTAGCTACGCCGTTTGCAGCATACGGTAGCGTGATACAAAATATCATCTTGCTAGTGAGGAAGCCAAGCACTGGTACATTCAAAACAAACAACGTTTGTTTTTTTTTTGTCCCAGTGCATACGTTTCTCACCAACAAGGTATTATTTGTACAACTCCCACCCCTCCTTCTCCCACTACCGGTTAGAAGGAGAGGGAGGGTGGGAGGTACTCCAACCCCTCCTTCTCCCACTACCGGTTAGAAGGAGAGGGAGGGTGGGAGGTACTCCCACCCCTCCTTCTCCCACTACCAGTTAGAAGGAGAGGGAGGGTGGGAGGTACTCCTACCCCTCCTTCTCCCACTACCGGTTAGAAGGAGAGGGAGGGTGGGAGGTACTCCCACCCCTCCTTCTCCCACTACCGGTTAGAAGGAGAGGGAGGGTGGGAGGTACTCCCACCCCTCCTTCTCCCACTACCGGTTAGAAGGAGAGGGAGGGTGGGAGGTACTCCCACCCCTCCTTCTCCCACTACCGGTTAGAAGGAGAGGGAGGGTTAATTTATTCATATATGCCATCACCTCATAACAAGAACCTAAGAATACACTTTGTTTGCCCTTGCAAATTTTCATAAATCATTGTTTTACAATAGGCCATTTCCGAGTTACCCTTTGCCTCTGTTTCAAAACGAGTCTACGTGCGAAACCATTCATATGAAAATGAGTTTCACCTTCACGTCCACTTTCATGCAAATCAAAGTCATTTTCCCTGCAATAGTTTCGCACGTAGACTCGTTTTAAAACTGAGGCCAAAGGCAACTCGGAAATGACCTATTCTCTTGCAAGGTCTGCATATGCTGCCAGGGTGTTTGTTTTTTCACTTTTTTATTCAAATTTGATTAACCCTCCTTCAGTTCCTTCCAAAGAATACTATTTGGCAGAGACATTTACAACCATAGTGGATGAATCTTAGTACCCTCTCAAATTCTTTATATCCCTGGAGCCAAGTTATGGAAGTCAGTTAAACTTTGTTCCACAATCCTCCTCAAGCAAATTTTTATGTTTAGCTGTCATACAGAATCATTGAACCGTCTAGAAATGAAGATTACTGGAGAGAGTTTTATTCCAATCCACAATTCTAGCAAACTAGCGGAGGATTGTGCAAGAAAGAAGATCTCATTTTATAATCCTCAATTCTGAGAGGGCGGAGGGTTGTGGTTGAGAGTTAAACTTTAACCCATGTTCTCATCAAGATGATTGAGGGATTTTGGGTTACAGTTTAATTCCCTACCACAATCTTCTGCAAGGAAAGTCAAGAGTTTGAGATGAGGAAAACTTCTCCCACAGTGTCCATAAATACCCTTTGCTCTATTCTCTTCTTTGGTTTAGGGAATTTGTTATGAGAGTAAAATATATTTAAATGTAAAAGTAAAGAACAATCACACAGGTTTTACCGCATTCAGTTTTCATATGGTGCGGGATATTTTATATCCTTTGGTAGTCACTAAGAAAATCTTAAAGAGCATTTGGGTCTAGCCTTTAATCTGCTCTTTCCGTCTTCTTTACATCAGTGAAGTAAACTAAATTTATCTTGATTGTTATATTGTGTGTTAATAACCGTGAGGTTTCAGAGAGCGAATCAGTGTACAATAAACATTCTTTAACTTTATTAAGCCACACATCAGTTGCCTACAAAACAGTGAGCCCTATTGGCTAACTTCCTTTTTAAAACAACGTATAAATGGCACTTGCTTTCAAGCTTCTACTGGATTATTTTTCCCGTGTATATTATCCTGCTTCTTCTGCTATTTATGTATTGATTATAATCATTTGTTCTCCTTATAAAGTAAGAGTAATCCGTGTGCTTGACAATTTCCTGTATCAATATTTGTAACGTTCCTTTATTTTTTTACTCAGTATTTATCCGATTACTATGATTGTAGTTGCAAAGTGCTGTAAAAGGTCTCTTTATGGATAAAGGTCTCTTTATGGCAAATGTTCCTCTCCTCGTCTTTAATTCACCCAGGCTCTGTGCTGTTCTTCATTTTCTTGGCTTTTCAATCTTTAAGTACAGGGCTGAGAAGATCAAAAATGGACAATATATTAGAATACACAACATGAAAAACGTTAGTGATGTAAGGTCCTTCGTTTAGAGCTAAGAAACTCTAATTTCAACAATAATCACATCAATGTTGCGGATAATGCAGTGTTCAGCTATACTGTCGTATTTTCTACTAGGTGTTTGTTTTGAATAAAAATTGAAGCTGGATTACGTTGTTTATTCAAGTGTACCATGATTAATTCTCGTTGTCTGAGTTGATCCCATTACAGCAGTAGTAGTTTAATTGCTTTAAGCTATAAATGTTTCTTAGGACAATAATCGGATTTCAAGTCATACTTTCAGAATGAGATAACTTAAAAGAAAGAGAGCCATCATGTATCACCTCCCTTTTATTCTTCTCTTTCTTCAATTTGTTTTTTGGAACATGAAACATATGAAGATTTCACGATCCTTAAATTACATCTGGCGTTCACTTTTCGTCAAAAATTTCATCTCGGTTGAATGGTTAATCTGCTTCTTATACCTGATCTGAATATCTTTACCATAAATCTATACATTTTAATATGGATAAATGCTTCGTTTTGGAAATTTTGGAATTAAAAGCGACGGAGAAGACTCTACATTTTCAAAATATTGACAGAGAAATTCTACCTTCTCAAATGCCTTGCAATTCTGATTAAGCAAACTAATTTTAAATTAATTCTCCATATACTTTTAATTTCGCCATGTTTCCTGAAATGTTACTATATTAATGCTACATCAAGACAATATCCTCTTGGTGACGATTTGTTTTTTCATATTAGTTTTTTAGATATTGTATATTGGCGCTGTAAAGGAGAAATAGATTTTTTGCATCTAATATCAATTCTGCGTTTTCGGAAAGCGAACATGGTACAGGCACCGTTAATATTCACATGACACCGGCTGAAATTACTGAAAATCACCAGCATTGTGTAATCACACAAATTAGAAAAGCTAGTCACTTCTAAAGGACTTAAAAGATTTTTGCCACTTGTATTCTTTTTAGTTTTTCACAT
Organism: Meandrina meandrites; assembly: GCA_963693305.1. Taxonomy (NCBI): domain Eukaryota; kingdom Metazoa; phylum Cnidaria; class Anthozoa; order Scleractinia; family Meandrinidae; genus Meandrina; species Meandrina meandrites. Next base: position 856,652 of record OY855910.1, on the reverse strand, counting down.
TGCATTTCTCGTACTTTTAACTCAACATTGTTTTGGAATTGTAAACTGTACCACAATAGTCTCATGCAGAAACCACTATGTGAAAATCTTTTGTTCCACTTTCTTCAATGCAAACAATTGGCTTCATGCAGACATAAATGGTTAGAATTTTCCGTTGACCACGATTTGTATACTTTTAAAAATGAATGACTAGTATTTTGTGAAAATTCTGTTCAGGGAAAACTCATTAAATATGAAAAGAGGACGGAGGGGGTGGGTGGGGTACACGTCGAGGGGGCCCCAGAATTTATTTTAATTACCTTCGCAGGAAAATAATGGGGTCAGAGATTTTTATTCTTTATTCTAAATTAGTGATTTTAGGCTTTTTTCCGATTAAGAATAATTTGCACAGATTTCCCCAGTCCCGAACTTATACAGTTAAAGCTTGATGTTTTATTTAATCATTTCTGACACTTCAGTGGCATCCTCCTCGTGTTTGTCATTTACATCACCAGAATTGCAGAGGGTCAGTTGGACTCTTTACCAGTGTGAGATTGTCCGATTTTCCCTTTACCAGTTTCCTTGCCCTCAGCAGATGTAAATATACTGTCGTTTGCTCCACGTCAACCACCACATTTGCTTGGATGAAATGTTTCAGGACATTGATGTGAAACCTTGTTAGGAGCCTGATACGTCCCAACTTTTATCGTACAATTTCTGGTTGAGGTCTCCTGACAAGACTGCATTTTTAAGGTCTTTTCCATGGGCTTGTAATTTGGATGCTTGCTTTCTCCCATATCTTTCTGCCGTTAACACTTCTTCTTTGCTCTTTCTTTCTTTTCTTCCCTCTTTTCCTTTTATCCAGCATATTGTTGTATATATAGCTGATACAGCAGTGCAAAGAGCTGATTGACCTATTCAGTAATTCAAGTGTTTCTTGATGTTTTGTCATGTACCCACATTAATTGCTTGCCCAGTATTTAGATGCATGAATTGAATCATACAAGGAATTCAGTTTCAGCACGTCCTTGATCCCAGTTAGAAAATAACATGTTTTAACGTGCTTGATCGTTTAAATCCTTTTTAATTATAAAACATTTTTTATCATTTTTTGTCCCAGCCTTGTTAGCTGAAGTAATTTTTTTAATGGGGTTACTCTAGGGAAAACAAATATTTCTGTATATCTAGTATTCAAAATGGACGTCGTGTGATAATGGGGGAAACAGAGCTCTTAATTTCATTAATGTTCTTTGTGGGAGCGCTTTGAAAATTTAGTGGCAGCGTGAAGGGTGGTCTTGATGAATCTTTTCAGGTTAACGATGCTCTAACTTGAGTACCATCACCCATCACCCATCACCCATTCCCACTCCCCACTCCCCCCAACCCCCATTTCATACGAAATGAACTTTCCCTGATTCGAACAAATTTTGACGAACAAGTTTAGTTCCGTGTTGAAACGAATCGTACTCTAACTTAACCCAAAAACAATATCTGACAGTTTCAAATAGATTCTTGAATAAAACAACGAACTGTATGTTGATCGCTCGAAATATTAATTCTCGATCCTATTTCTTTATCTATTTTGATGTTTCTGGCACATCAAGACAATATTTCCTAGTTAACGATTTTCAGAAGATAATTGACAATGTATGATACGGCAAGAAGATATTAAATTTTCATCACTCGTGGACTTAACCTCATTTTTAGTGGAAATGTTTCCTGCTTGCTCCATGTTGTATGGCGTATCACAGAACTAAATTATGCAAGTTTTCAACATGACTTTTTCTTTAAACAAATTGTAAGCGACGAAGAATAGTTTAGAGTTTCAATCTGATCAAAATGTTCTTCGACCATCTCGAAATATCTCGATCCTTATCGATATCTTTATAACTCTTTTTGGCCAGTATATCAAGACAATTGTACGATTTTATGGCAAGGAGATATTAGATTTTGATCACTCTTGGAGTGAATTTTTTCACGATAACCAAAAAATAACTAAGCCAACATAACTATGATGAACTTATCTTAAATAAGATGTTTGCGCCAGAGCCCAAGAGCTAATCACGGACCAAAATGGCTGTACTTTCTTTCCACTTGTCTGTGTTCGACCTGGAGAAAAAAAGAAACTTAACTTAAACCATTCATTTTTAGTAGTTTTTAAACTTGACAATGTATCGATATGTTAGGGAGATATCAGATTTTTTTGTACAAACTTGAACTGAAACTTTCTTGGTAAATGACAGAACAAAAAGGCAAAATAACTATGATGAACTTACTTTGAATAAGATGTTTCCAATGTCAGCTTGCGCCCAAGTCCAAGAACTAATTACTGCAATCCAACATGGCTGTACTTTCTTTCGATTTATCTGCGTTAACCTGGAGAAAAAAGGAACATCAATTTAGGCTATTCTTTTTTAAGCAGAACGTTTAGGAACGATCGATTTTAATTCTCGAGACTTTAATATTTTACTGATAATGTGAACAATATTTGTCTGTTTCAACTGATAATAAAATCAACTCGAACAACAATTCTCGAATCTACAATTGGCCTGCTCCCAAACTATCAACGCATCGTAGCTCATTTGGTAGAGGAACGCAACCGCCGGGTATCTCGAAGGACATGGGCTCTAGTTCTGTTGTAGTCTTGAATTTTTTTTCAGGTTACAGAAAAACAAGTGTTTCAATTGCTTGTACCCCGAGAGGATCATTTCATTGGATGATACTAACTGGTTACTTTTTAGCTTAAATCTTTGGTTACAAGTTATCAAGACATATTTCCGATTTTCTTCATACCAGACAATGTATCGATATGGTAAGGAGATATTATTGGACTGAAACTTTTTATGGTAAACGGCACAACAAAACTGAGAAAAGATAATTGTGTTGAAATTACCTTAAATAAGATGTTTCCAATGTCAGCTTGCGCCTGAGTCCAAGAGCTAATCACTGCAATCCAAAATGGCTGGACTTTCTTTCAATACATCTGTGTTTAGCCTGGGAAAAAGTAAACATTAGCACACGAATCTGCTTTTATGCGTTTTTAGTAGAACGTTTAGGGACGATTTTAGGTTCTCGTTTACTGATAAATACGACCATACGCCAAAGGACTGATCATGCGAATAATATTTGTCAGTTTCATGTTGACCTCTGAAAATAACGAACTTTATGTTAAGGTTACTCCATACCATCGCGCTTCAGAGAAAAAGTTATACGCGCGCAGTTTTACAGTCGAAACCGAAGAAGCGTGAACGCCAAAAATAATTTCTGGAATGTTTATTGTTCTACAACCAATCAGATTCGAGACGTTACCGCAACAGTAATTAGCAAAAAGGTTTCGATTCTTTTATCACGAAACGACTTTTTCGTCTACATTAAGTCTTGAGATCACCACCGATTAACAAACACTCTGGAATTATTACAGTCAAAATACTCAGCGCGTAGTATGTGCCGCTTAGAATTCCGGAAAAGTTTTGATTAACGGCGAACGGATGGCATTATTGGTTTCAAACATTCAAATTTAATTTGAATATTGTAGATCATCCAACCGTGAACACGTGAACACGTGAGCCTGTCAGAAATGAAGCAATTTGATTGGTTTATTTTTTACAGGTTCACGTGCTCACATGTTCACTGTTGGATGATCTACAATATTCAAATTTTAATTTGAATGTTTGAAACCAATAATGCAATCCGTTCGCCGTTAATCAAAACTTTTCCGGAATTCTAAGCGGCACGCGCTGAGTATTTTGACTGTAATAATTCCAGAGTGTTTGTTAATCGGTGGTGATCTCAAGACTTAATGTAGACGAAAAAGTCGTTTCGTGATAAAAGAATCGAAACCTTTTTGCTAATTACTGTTGCGGTTTGTTGCGGTAACGTCTCGAATCTGATTGGTCGTAGAACAAAAAACATTCCAGAAATAATTTTTGGCGTTCACGCTTCTTCGGTTTTGACTGTAATAAATTGTCTCTTTTATATTTTCTATAGATCAAACAAACTTTACCTTTCAGTTATTCAACCAAACGAGACCAGAGATGTTGCAGCGTCTTCAAGTTGTATTTGTTTTGCTCTCCAGCGTCAACAAAAGGAATTTATCATAAAACCAATCAGCCAACTGCAACACGACGCTCGATTTTAACAAGCTTTAAGTCTCTCGGCCTGTAAAATGAACTTTGTATAAGTTATGGAAATCATTGGCGTTAGCGTCCTTTGAGGCGAGAGAAAATGTACACGGCAGTACTCCGATCGTTACAGTTGCAAGTTACGACTGAACTAAAAGTGTAGTTGTAGTTTGGTTAAACATCATGTTCTCACCTGCTGTTCCGTGTTCGGCCAAACAGAAGACTTGCTTGGTTGAATCAGAACTTCAGAGTTGATCAACGATACCAAACTTTCACATTCACAGAATGGCTCACAGTAAACCGCAAAAATAAAACGGGCAAAACTTGAAACAGTAGCTAATCAAGCGAAAAGTTGTATTAAGCTATAACAAGGCGAATAAACAATAAAAGTTACAAGATAAAAAACGTGGATTTACCGAGCCGAGGACGAAGCACATCGAGGAAGACGAAGGTTCGCACAAAACTGTGACCAACACCAAAATGATTGGCGTGTCCTTTGAGACTTCTTTATGTACGTGATTAAAATTCATTTCACCATGCGATAAATGTGCTTTGCGCAATATGAATATTTCGGGAGCATTTTTTTGTGCATTGAATAATGAGTATTCGACAAGTGTCGCGAGAAAATCATGAATTTTTAACATAATTAATACGTTATGTCAATTTTCTTAGAAATTTGGGGTACGTAACAACAATTAATAATAAGAAGAATGGAAAAATGCGTCGTGACTTTTATAAAGGACTGTCGAGTAATTTTGAGGGCCAATAAAATTGTGAAAACGTATTGACGTCTGGGAAAGACTAGCCGTCCATGCATTTTATCTATGCTAATTACCTCGTAGATTTACACATTGGAACTGTTGGCAATCCACCTTTTCGGTGGGTTGAGCGCGGGAAAGCATTGAAAGCGAGAATTTTTTCTGGCGTACAGGTAACTCGGGTAGTTACGCCCCTGTAACTTAATTGCAGTTACACAAACAAGCCAGGCCGCTGAACTATAGTTAAAGTTTTTGCGTTACTTCTGCATTAAGTATATTATAATAAGCGACCTTTTTTATTTTTAACAATTAAACAAGCGCATGATATAGTTTACAATGTCAAATTTTGCAGTCTTTGTCATACTGCTCAGAAAAACTATTTGAATGCATGTACTTTTGTCGCGCTTGGAACTCAGTCGCAGCTAAGAATGATGCAGGTTTCGCTCCCAACCGAGTTTGCACCCACCAAGTTCGCTCCCTACCTTTTTCGGGTTCGCCCCCACCGATCACTAACGTAGTCACACTTTTCTCACGCTTAAAGAACGAGAAATATTCTAGATAGTAAGCGTACTTGGGAGCGAACACGGTAAGTGTACTCTGAAAGTTGGGAGCGAAACCTCCTGCTACCACAGGTAATACTCCTCAGTTCCCCATGTTTCATGACTATCAGAGATGTTCTTCCTATTTCGGAATTTCTAGACAGTTATTTGGATCTCTCCGGCCGTGATTGGCAAGGTGATATTTAGTCATTGCAAGAGATTCTATAAATTGGAAAGGGAGAGGCGTTGGCATATCCATCCGTACAAGAGCAACTGAATACCAACGGGATATACCAGATATAGTCTAATACGCTTGCTGCTGGGCCAAAAACACAGTAAATTACGCGGGGTGGGGGATATCAATATCCATATCAATCAACATGGTGGGAAACCGCGCACAGATCTATCCCAGCTACAAAACAGAGCTCAGTTAATAAGGACATTTCTGTGTTTTATTCAATTTTCATGTAACATGCATCACAACCAGCATGAAATGAAATTAATGTTAGTCTAATTTTATACAAAGAAGAAAAAAAATGTTAGAAAACACCAAACGTCGATAAAAATTGGCGTGTTGTTTAAGTCCTAGTTTACTTTTAAACATGTCAAGTCCTGTACATCCACTTTTTGAGTAAAAAAATAGATCAGTGCTTCATCAAAGAGGACAAGGTTAGTGAAATGGCCAAAACCTTCACATCAAACAGGTAATATCTTATAGATGTTCTGTTCCAAGAAAATAAGTGATCTCTAATTTGAATTTATTGGAAACTGTGTTATATTCATGAGAACAAAAGACTGATACAAAACTGCATGTTCCACTTATCAGATTACATTACTGGTAAAAATTTTCTATAACATAAAAACTTTCTTTCATATTTCCCCATCAACTGAATGTAACTTTTCATAATTCCTATATTAATAATGATTATTACATATATTATTCTTACGCCTCGAAAAATGCCAAAGTCAATCTTGATGAGTACCAATTATTTATTCGTTGTAGTTAATTCCTGCAAATTGCATAAGCTTGGGAAAAAGGTTTCATTGCCAACATTAGTTTCAACTTTAAATTAATCCTATTTACAAATTTGAAAGGTAAATTTCTCCATAGTATGCAAATTTCCTGGAAGAAATGCAAAATAAATCTTGATTTTCTGCAGGAAATCTAGCAAACCATTTGATCACAGATTAGCACACTATAAAATTTTGATTAGTTAAGAGGCTTTTTTTGGTTAACGGTCTCATTCTTTCCTTGGCGATGGCAGTGGAAACCTATCTAGTAGTCATGGGGGTGGGGGAGGGGGCTCTTTAAATTTCAAAATGTTCTAGATTAGGAAGGGATGTTGCATCTCAACAAAAAATTATTATGAGCGTGTACAACAAAACATGTGGTAAAGCTCTCAAAACATGTTCATATAAAACACAACGTTATCAGTTGTTCAATAAAACAATAATTGTTTAAACAGTTAAATCTTAATGAAAGCACGTGAAGTGGTAGGGCTTACTTCATGGGAAGCTTATTTCAGTGGGGGGCGGGGGCCGGGGTGGGTTGCTAATCAGTATGTGTACATGTATATGAATAGTTTTATATTATGCACGTGGTTGTCTTGCTTGTTGCTCCGTTGTTAATTTCTCTGCTGCAGCTTTACGTAATTCTTTTATCCATCGCCTTGAAAAAGAACCTGATATCTCAAAAGCATGCTGTGAAAAGAAGATCAACAAAGTAATTAATCCTTCTCACTGCTTGAATTTCCATCTCAGAAGTTTGCCGCACATCAAAGACAATATATAATATCCTGTAACCATGCAGTTGTTTGAATGTTTCTTACCGATACTGCAAAAAAAAATTATAATATATAAAAACAAAAATAAATAAATAAATAAAGGGCCTGCCAAGAACACTTGATTTGCAGATCAAAACAGTTTCTCTTTTTACAAAAAGATATTACAATATTCATTATTAAAATAGAGCTTGCAACTTTATGATATCACAGACAACTCACAAATTATTTTCCCATAAGGTAAAGAGAAACTGTGACTTTATTTATATAATTACCTCCATGAAACTATCACAGTCCTTTTTTAAAGGTCTCTGTGTTATTTCCTGAGAGATAAAACAAGAAACGGTTAGTGCTTACATGTGGCTAGGCCTACAATCTCAGACTCACCTTAATGGAGGTATGCCTTTTATGCCTGCTGTACAGAATTTGTTTTTTTTCATGGTTGGGCGTCAAAGTTCAGGTTGTGATGCTATTCCAGAAATGTTTTTACACTAAATCTTGATCAGAACAGTTTATGCTGACCTTCATAGCTGTACACAGTTGAGCAAAGTCACGACAAGCCAATAGTTTTTCTTTGTTAAGACTCATCAATGTCAGTGCCACTCTGAGAATCACTTTTGACCCTTCATAGAACAAGCAGTCCCAGATGCGAAGTACTGTCTGCAAACAATCATTTAATAAATGTTCATTCAGTAAAGTTCAAAAGAGGAAATTTAAGTCAGATTACTACCTAATTAAAGCCTGTGCCAAACAAGGATGTGGATAGAACAGTTGCATAAAATCACACTTAATATTAACTTCCGGGCCCAGGGCGCTATTCGCAACATTACATTGGTAAAACAGGTATGTTCACGAAGCCGAAAGGCTAAGGAACGACACCAAATCGGAATAGCGCATGTTCAGACACTTGTTTAATTTTCATAGGCTTAAAGAATTTGTTAGTGTTTTCGGTTTGCCTGATAGCACTAATTGCTCTGTTGATGTCAGTCAACCTTAATGAGAATGTATTTACCAGGCAGTTCATTCATATTATCTCAGGTATAAAAACTGCTAGTGAAACATCTTTGTGACAAGACATGACTATGACCCTGTAATAGAATTGAAATATTGTCCTTCGAAATTAAATCTTGCATAAACTAAAACTTGGTTTTGCAATGATTTCTGTTCTCGGGCTCGCAACATATGTCCAGGATTGAACGCTTATGAGATGAACGTTCTTTACGAACGGCATCACAAAGTGTCCTCATTAATAACAATTCCCTAAAACGCAAATGTCTGCACAAATTAAAAGACTGTACCCGTACATAAGTGTGCACAAAAATGACTGTACACGCAAATAAGTGTGCACAAAAATGACTGTACACGCAAATAAGTGTGCACAAAAATGACTGTACACGCAAATTAGTGTGCACAAAAATGACTGTACACGCAAATAAGTGTGCACAAAAATAATTGTACACGCACATCAGTGTACACAAAAATGACATGTACACGCACAAAAGTGTGCACAAAAATGACTGTACACGCACATAAGTGTACACAAAAATGACTGTACACGCAAATAAGATTGCACGAAAATGACAGTAAACGCACATAAGTGTAAACAAAAATAAAATGACTGTACACGCACATAAGTTTCCACAAAAATGACTGTACACACACATAACTGTACACGCACAAAAGTGTGCACAAAAATGACTGTACACACACGTGTGCACAAAAATGACTGTACACGCTCATAAGTGTACTCAAAAATGACTGCACATGCACGGAAGTGTGCACACAAAAATGCGTTGAAAGCGCGTTTTTTCGACTTTCTCAATGGAGGCGAAACGATAAAACATCCTTGGGATCGAATTCCACGAGGTCGGTTTCATACCACCATTTTGGGTGGGCTTTTCCAAGCAGCGCAAAAAGCCGGGTTGACGAAGATCGTCCAATTGCGTTCAAAACGCGTTTTTTCGACTTTCCCTATCGCGGCGAAACGAATTAATGCTCCCAACCCATGAAAGCAAAACAACAGGACACAAGTTCAATGGGAGAAAAGGGGTAGGGGATGAAGTGCTCGAGTTGCCAATAGGCATCATGCAGGATAACACACAGGTCAGTTGGTTGGCAACGAGAGGTTTAAGTCCTCTCCCTCGGGGCCCTTGGGAACAAACACAACAACATGCCCTATACTGGGGTCCTAATGCCCAGGGCCTTTGGGAACAAACAAATCAACATCCCTTGGTTCCGAGGCTATGCTGGGGTCCTAATCCCCAGGGCCTTTGGGAACAAACACAACAACATTCCTTGGTTCCGAGGCTATGCTGGGGTCCTAATCCCCAGGGCCTTTGGGAACAAACACAACAATGTGCCCTGGTTCCCAGGCTATGCTGGCCTTTGGGAACAATCACAACAACAACTACAACACTGGGGGTCCCACTCTCCCAGGAAAGCTGACCATGTGAGTCTATGGGGCAAAAGGGCGACCTGTACGGAGCACTTCATCCCCTCTCGTTGTTTATCTAGTTCTGGAAAATGAGACTCAGAAGAGATAACAAATACTAGAGTTAGCATAATGCTAGCTTTGCACTAAGGGATACAATTATGACAATGTCTCAATAAGCAGACAGGCTGCTTAAGTCCATCAGCCCTTGGCTGGGCAGCTACATGTTCGACATTTGGAAGAGAAACCCTTAACATGTACATAACAGTGTAACTGTGTGAAGAACTATAACCTAAATGATTCTTATTTTCTCTACCTACACAAAATGTTTACAAGTACATGTACTATGCTTAAAGAAAAACAAACAAAGCGGGTTGGGAGAGTGGGAATTTTTGTGACAACCATTTTGAGAGTTCACAGAACCTTGATGTGAAACCACCGATGTATAGATAAGACCGCACGGTCTTGATTGACATAAAGAAAAGCGGATATGTGATTGGCCGGACCCAAATAGCATGTCATGCCTGTACGAGAAGTAACTTTGACCTTTGGATGTAATGCAAGTGTTATTCTTGCAGAGTATTGCGTGACGGATCAGTTTTCAAGTAAAAGCTAGTATACGTTATCTGATCTCCCTTTCATGGTTGTCACATAAACTTTAACTTATATTGCTTATAAATTTGGCTTAAACACCCTTGGGATCGAATTCCATGAGGTCGGTTTCGTACCACCATTTCGGGAGGGCTTTTCCAAGAAGCGCAAAAAGTCGTGTTGACAAATGTCGCCCAATTGCGTTGAAAACGCGTTTTTTCGACTTTCCCCATCGGGGCAAAACGAAAAAACACCCTTGGGATCGAATTCCACGAGGTCGGTTTCATACCACCATTTTGGGTGTGCTTTTCCAAGCAGCGCAAAAAGCCGGGTTGACGAAGGTCGTCCAATTGCGTTGAAAACGCGTTTTTTCGACTTTCCCAATCGGGGCGAAACGATAAAACACGCTTGGGATCGAATTCCACGCGGTCGGTTTCATACCACCATTTTGGGTGGGCTTTCCCAAGCAGCGCAAAAAGCCGGTTTGACCAAGGTCGTCCAATTGCGTTGAAAACGCGTTTTTTCGACTTTCCCAATCGGGGCAAAGCGAAAAAACACCCTTGGGATCGAATTCCACGAGGTCGGTTTCAAACCATCATTTAGGGTGGGCTTTTCCTAGCAGCGCAAAAAGCCCGTTTGACGAATGGCGCCCAATTGGGTTGAAAATGCGTTTTTCCGATTTTCCCAATCGGGGCGAAACGAAAAACATCCTTGGGATCGAATTCCACGAGGTCGGTTTAAAACCATCATTTAGGGTGGGCTTTTCCTAGCAGCGCAAAAAGCCCGTTTGACGAATGGCGCCCAATTGGGTTGAAAATGCGTTTTTCCGATTTTCCCAATCGGGGCGAAACGAAAAACATCCTTGGGATCGAATTCCACGAGGTCGGTTTCATCCCACCATTTTGGGTGGGCTTTTCCAAGCAGCGCAAAAAGCCGGGTCGACGAAGGTCGTCCACTTGCGATGAAAACGCGTTTTTTCGACTTTCCCAATCGGGGCGAAACGAAAAAACACCCTTGGGATCGAATTCCACGCGGTCGGTTTCATACCACCATTTTGGGTGGGCTTTTCCAAGCAGCGCAAAAAGCCGGGTTGACGAAGGTCGTCCAATTGCGTTGAAAACGCGTTTTTTCGACTTTCCCAATCGGGGCGAAACGATAAAACACCCTTGGGATCGAATTCCACGAGGTCGGTTTCATACCATCATTTTGGGTGGGCTTTTCCAAGCAGCGCAAAAAGCCGGGTTGACGAAGGTCGTCCAATTCTTGGTTTTCATGTTACGTCATAAAATTCTGAAATCAAAATTCAATAGGCCTGCTCAACTTTCGATGCCACTAGGTGTAAGATGAACTAAAAATATATCGTTTTGCAAATTTCCAGCTTGGTTGTGCCCTTCGTTTTTAAAACAGAGCATTTTGAATATTCGAGTTCTCCGCCATATGTGATATCAAGCTGTGTGCCGTGACAAAGTTGTTTTGATTCGAAAAAGGCCTTTCCTTTCTATTTTTGCAGATTGAACATTCCCAATGTACTAACTGCTGTTTATGTAAAAGTAAAGTAGATCATGAACCAAAAGTAGTCGCTGTTAATAGCAAAATTAAGTTCCAGATGGTCTCTCTGACATCACGGCGGCCATATTTGTGCCCCTCGGAAGGACACAATTATGGCGTTTCCATACTGAGCCTTATAAATTTGCGTGGAAAGTTTCGGCAAATAACTCGCAAACGGTGCACCGCACAGACCTGAGACTTGGAAAAATTGTTTATCTATTTATCGTCTATAATATCTGAAATTCATAGCTTCTGTCGTAGAATGGTTTCGATTTTATTTTTCAATTGCGTGACAGTGAAAACCACCAATTGCGTTGAAAACGCGTTTTTTCGACTTTGCCAATCGGGGCGAAACGATTAAACACCCTTGGGATTGAATTCCACGAGGTCGGTTTCATACCACCATTTTGGGTGGGCTTTTCCAAGCAGCGCAAAAAGCCGGGTTGACGAAGGTCGTCCAATTGCGTTCAAAACACGTTTTTTCGACTTTCCCAATCGGGGAGAAACGATAAAACACCCTTGGGATCGAATTCCACGAGGTCGGTTTCATACCACCATTTTGGGTGGGCTTTTCCAAGCAGCGCAAAAAGCCGGGTTGACGAAGGTCGTCCAATTGAATTGAAAACGCGTTTCTTCGACTTTCCCAATCGGGGCGAAACGATAAAACACCCTTGGGATCGAATTCCTCGAGGTCGGTTTCATACCACCATTTTGGGTGGGCTTTTCCAAGCAGCGCAAAAAGCCGGGTTGACGAAGTTCGTCCAATTGCGTTGAAAACGCGTGTTTTCGACTTTCGCAATCGGGGCGAAACGATAAAAAACCCTTGGGATCGAATTCCACGAGGTCGGTTTCATACCACCATTTTGGGTGGGCTTTTCCAAGCAGCGCAAAAAGCCGGGTTGACGAAGGTCGTCCAATTGAATTGAAAACGCGTTTCTTCGACTTTCCCAATCGGGGCGAAACGATAAAACACCCTTGGGATCGAATTCCTCGAGGTCGGTTTCATACCACCATTTTGGGTGGGCTTTTCCAAGCAGCGCAAAAAGCCGGGTTGACGAAGTTCGTCCAATTGCGTTGAAAACGCGTGTTTTCGACTTTCGCAATCGGGGCGAAACGATAAAAAACCCTTGGGATCGAATTCCACGAGGTCGGTTTCATACCACCATTTTGGGTGGGCTTTTCCAAGCAGCGCAAAAAGCCGGGTTGACGAATGTCGTCCAATTGCGTTGAAAACGCGTTTTTTCGACTTTCCCAATCGGGGCGAAACGAAAAAACACCCTTGGGATCGAATTCCACGAGGTCGGTTTCATACCACCATTTTGGATGGGCTTTTCCAAGCAGCGGAAAAAGCCGGTTTGACGAAGGTCGTCCAATTGCGTTGAAAACGCGTTTCTTCGACTTTCCCAATCGGGGCGAAACGATAAAACACCCTTGGGATCGAATTCCACGAAGTCGGTTTCATACCACGATTTTGGGTGGGCTTTTCCAAGCAGCGCAAAAAGCCGGGTTGACGAAGGTCGTCCAATTGCGTTGAAAACGCGTTTTTTCGACTTTCCCAATCGGGGCGAAACAATAAAAAACCCTTGGGATCGAATTCCACGAGGTCGGATTCATACCACCATTATGGGTGGGCTTTTCCAAGCAGCGCAAAAAGCCGGGTTAACGAAGGTCGTCCAATCGCGTTGAAAACGCGTTTTTTCGACTTCGCCAATCGGGGCGAAACGAAAAAACACCCTTGGGATCGAATTCCACGAGGTCGGTTTCATACCACCATTATGGGTGGGCTTTTCCAAGCAGCGCAAAAAGCCAGGTTGACGAAGGTCGTCCAATTGCGTTGAAAACGCGTTTTTTCGACTTTCACAATCGGGGCGAAACGAAAAAACGCCCTTGGGATCGAATTCCACGAGGTCGGTTTCATACCACCATTTTGGGTGGGCTTTTCCAAGCAGTGCAAAAAGCCGGGTTGACGAAGGTCGTCCAATTGCGTTGAAAATGCGTTTTTTTGACTTTCCCAATCGGGGCGAAGCGAAAAAACACCCTTGGGATCGAATTCCACGCGGTGGGTTTCATACTTCCATTTTGGGTGGGCTTTTCCAAGCAGCGCAAAAAGCCAGGTTGACGAAGATCGTCCAATTGCGTTGAAAACGCGTTTTTTCGACTTTCCAAATCGGGGCGAAACGATAAAACACCCTTGGGATCGAATTCCATGAGGTCGGTTTCATACAAGCATTTTGGGTGGGCTTTTAAAAGCAGCGCAAAAAGCCAGGTTGACGAAGGTCGTCCAATTGCGTTGAAGACGCGTTTTTTCGACTTTCCCAATCGGGGCGAAACGAAAAAACGCCCTTGGGATCGAATTCCACGAGGTCGGTTTCATACCACCATTTTGAGTGGGCTTTTCCAAGCAGCGCAAAAAGCCGGGTTGACGAAAGTCGTCCAATTGCGTTGAAAATGCGTTTTTTTGACTTTCCCAATCGGGGCGAAGCGAAAAAACACCCTTGGGATCGAATTCCACGCGGTGGGTTTCATACTTCCATTTTGGGTGGGCTTTTCCAAGCAGCGCAAAAAGCCAGGTTGACGAAGATCGTCCAATTGCGTTGAAAACGCGTTTTTTCGACTTTCCAAATCGGGGCGAAACGATAAAACACCCTTGGGATCGAATTCCATGAGGTCGGTTTCATACAAGCATTTTGGGTGGGCTTTTAAAAGCAGCGCAAAAAGCCAGGTTGACGAAGGTCGTCCAATTGCGTTGAAGACGCGTTTTTTCGACTTTCCCAATCGGGGCGAAACGATAAAAAACCCTTGGGATCGAATTCCACGAAGTCGGTTTCATACCCACAATTTCGGTGGGCTTTTCCAAGCAGCGCAAAAAGCCGGGTTGACGAATGTCGTCCAATTGCGTTGAAAACGCGTTTTTTCGACTTTCCCAATCGGGGCGAAACGAAAAAACACCCTTGGGATCGAATTCCACGAGGTCGGTTTCATACCACCATTTTGGATGGGCTTTTCCAAGCAGCGGAAAAAGCCGGTTTGACGAAGGTCGTCCAATTGCGTTGAAAACGCGTTTCTTCGACTTTCCCAATCGGGGCGAAACGATAAAACACCCTTGGGATCGAATTCCACGAAGTCGGTTTCATACCACGATTTTGGGTGGGCTTTTCCAAGCAGCGCAAAAAGCCGGGTTGACGAAGGTCGTCCAATTGCGTTGAAAACGCGTTTTTTCGACTTTCCCAATCGGGGCGAAACAATAAAAAACCCTTGGGATCGAATTCCACGAGGTCGGATTCATACCACCATTATGGGTGGGCTTTTCCAAGCAGCGCAAAAAGCCGGGTTAACGAAGGTCGTCCAATCGCGTTGAAAACGCGTTTTTTCGACTTCGCCAATCGGGGCGAAACGAAAAAACACCCTTGGGATCGAATTCCACGAGGTCGGTTTCATACCACCATTATGGGTGGGCTTTTCCAAGCAGCGCAAAAAGCCAGGTTGACGAAGGTCGTCCAATTGCGTTGAAAACGCGTTTTTTCGACTTTCACAATCGGGGCGAAACGAAAAAACGCCCTTGGGATCGAATTCCACGAGGTCGGTTTCATACCACCATTTTGGGTGGGCTTTTCCAAGCAGTGCAAAAAGCCGGGTTGACGAAGGTCGTCCAATTGCGTTGAAAATGCGTTTTTTTGACTTTCCCAATCGGGGCGAAGCGAAAAAACACCCTTGGGATCGAATTCCACGCGGTGGGTTTCATACTTCCATTTTGGGTGGGCTTTTCCAAGCAGCGCAAAAAGCCAGGTTGACGAAGATCGTCCAATTGCGTTGAAAACGCGTTTTTTCGACTTTCCAAATCGGGGCGAAACGATAAAACACCCTTGGGATCGAATTCCATGAGGTCGGTTTCATACAAGCATTTTGGGTGGGCTTTTAAAAGCAGCGCAAAAAGCCAGGTTGACGAAGGTCGTCCAATTGCGTTGAAGACGCGTTTTTTCGACTTTCCCAATCGGGGCGAAACGAAAAAACGCCCTTGGGATCGAATTCCACGAGGTCGGTTTCATACCACCATTTTGAGTGGGCTTTTCCAAGCAGCGCAAAAAGCCGGGTTGACGAAAGTCGTCCAATTGCGTTGAAAATGCGTTTTTTTGACTTTCCCAATCGGGGCGAAGCGAAAAAACACCCTTGGGATCGAATTCCACGCGGTGGGTTTCATACTTCCATTTTGGGTGGGCTTTTCCAAGCAGCGCAAAAAGCCAGGTTGACGAAGATCGTCCAATTGCGTTGAAAACGCGTTTTTTCGACTTTCCAAATCGGGGCGAAACGATAAAACACCCTTGGGATCGAATTCCATGAGGTCGGTTTCATACAAGCATTTTGGGTGGGCTTTTAAAAGCAGCGCAAAAAGCCAGGTTGACGAAGGTCGTCCAATTGCGTTGAAGACGCGTTTTTTCGACTTTCCCAATCGGGGCGAAACGATAAAAAACCCTTGGGATCGAATTCCACGAAGTCGGTTTCATACCCACAATTTCGGTGGGCTTTTCCAAGCAGCGCAAAAAGCCGGGTTGACGAATGTCGTCCAATTGCGTTGAAAACGCCTTTTTTCGACTTTCCCAATCGGGGCGAAACGAAAAAACACCCTTGGGATCAAAATTCCACGAGGTCGGTTTCATACCACCATTTTGGGTGGGCTTTTCCAAGCAGCGCAAAAAGCCGGGTTGACGAAGGTCGTCCAATTGCGTTGAAAACGCGTTTTTTCGACTTTCCCAATCGGGGCGAAACGAAAAAATACCCTTGGGATCGAATTCCACGAGGTCGGTTTCATACCACCATTTTGGATGGGCTTTTCCAAGCAGCGGAAAAAGCCGGTTTGACGAAGGTCGTCCAATTGCGTTGAAAACGCGTTTCTTCGACTTTCCCAATCGGGGCGAAACGATAAAACACCCTTGGGATCGATTTCCACGAAATCGGTTTCATACCACGATTTTGGGTGGACTTTTCCAAGGAGCGCAAAAATTCGGGTTGACGAAGGTCGTCCAATTGCGTTGAAAACGCGTTTTTTCGACTTTCCCAATCGGGGCGAAAGGATAAAAAACCCTTGGGATCGAATTCCACGAGGTCGGATTCATACGACCATTATGGGTGGGCTTTTCCAAGCAGCGCAAAAAGCCGGGTTTACGAAGGTCGTCCAATCGCGTTGAAAACGCGTTTTTTCGACTTTGCCAATCGGGGCGAAACGAAAAAACACCCTTGGGATCGAATTCCACGAGGTCGGTTTCATACCACCATTATGGGTGGGCTTTTCCAGCAGCGCAAAAAGGCGGGTTGACGAAGGTCGTCCAATTGCGTGGAAAACGCCTTTTTTCGACTTTCCCAATCGGGGCGAAACGAAAAAACACCATTAAGATCGATTTCCGCGTGGTCGGTTTCATACCACCATTTTGGATGGGCTTTTCCAAGCAGCGCAAAAAGTCGAATTGCCGAAAATCGTCAAATTGAGTTCAAAACGTGTTTTTCGAGTTTCCCCATCGGGGCGAAACGAAAAAACACCGTTGGGATCGAATTGCACGAGGTCGGTTTCATACCACCATTTTGGGTGGGCTTTTCCAAGAAGCGCAAAAAGGCGAATTGACGAATATCGTCAAATTGAGTTCAAAACGCGTTTTTCGACATTCCCCATCGGGGCGAAACGAAAAAACACCCTTGGGATCGAAATCCACGACGTCGGTTTCATACCACCATTTTGGGTGGGTTTTGCCAAGCAGCGCAAAACGCCGAATTGACGAGTATCGTCAAATTGAGTTCAAAACGCCTTTTTCGACTTTCCCCATCGGGGCGAAACGAAAAAACACCCTTGCGATCGAAATCCACTACGTCGGTTTCACACAACTATTTTGGGTGGGCTTTTCCAAGCAGCGCAAAAAGCCGAATTGACGAATAACGTCAAAATTGAGTTCAAGACGCGTTTTTCAACTTTCCCCATCGGGGCAAAACGAAAAAACACCCTAGGGATCGAAATCTACGAGGTCTGTTTCATACCACTATTTTGGGTGGGCTTTTCCAAGCAGCGGAAAAAGACGAATTGACGAATATCGTCAAATTGAGTTCAAAACGCGTTTTTCGACTTTCCCCATCGGGGCGAAACGAAAAAACACCCTTGGGATCGAAATCCACGACGTCGGTTTCACACCACCATTTTGGGTGGGTTTTTCCAAGCAGCGCAAAAAGCCGAATTGACGAATATCGTCAAATTGAGTTCAAAACGCGTTTTTCGACTTTCCCCATCGGGGCGAAACGAAAAAACACCCTTGCGATCGAAATCCACGACGTCGGTTTCACACCACCATTTTGGGTGGGTTTTTCCAAGCAGCGCAAAAAGCCGAATTGACGAATATCGTCAAATTGAGTTCAAAACGCGTTTTTCGACTTTCCCCATCGGGGCGAAACGAAAAAACACCCTTGCGATCGAAATCCACGACGTCGGTTTCACACCACCATTTTGGGTGGGTTTTTCCAAGCAGCGCAAAAAGCCGAATTGACGAATATCGTCAAATTGAGTTCAAAACGCGTTTTTCGACTTTCCCCATCGGGGCGAAACGAAAAAACACCCTTGGGATCGAAATCCACGACGTCGGTTTCACACCACCATTTTGGGTGGGTTTTTCCAAGCAGCGCAAAAAGCCGAATTGACGAATATCGTCAAATTGAGTTCAAAACGCGTTTTTCGACTTTCCCCATTGGGGCGAAACGAAAAAACACCCTTGGGATTGAAATCTACGAGGTCGGTTTCATACCACTATTTTGGGTGGGCTTTTCCAAGCAGCACAAAAAGTCGAATTGACGAATATCGTCAAATTGAGTTCAAAACGGATTTTTCCCCTTTCTCCATCGGGGCGAAACGAAAAAACACCGTTGGGATCGAATTGCACGAGGTCGATTTCATACCACCATTTTGGGTGGGCTTTTCCAAGCAGCGCAAAAAGCCGAATTGACGAATATCGTCAAATTGAGTTCAAAACGCGTTTTTCGACTTACCCCATCGGGGCGAAACGAAAAAACACCCTTGGGATCGAAATCCACGAGGTCGGTTTCACACCACCATTTTGGGTGGGTTTTTCCAAGCAGCGCAAAAAGCCGAATTGACGAATATCGTCAAATTGAGTTCAAAACGCGTTTTTCGACTTTCCCCATCGGTGCGAAACGAAAAAACACCCTTGGGATCGAAATCCACGAGGTCGGTTTCACACCACTATTTTGGGTGGGCTTTTCCAAGCAGCGCAAAAAGCCGAATTGACGAATATCGTCAAAATTGAGTTCAAAACGCGTTTTTCGACTTTCCCCATCGGGGCGAAACGAAAAAACACCCTTGGGATCGAAATCCACGACGTCGGTTTCATACCACCATTTTGGGTGGGTTTTTCCAAGCAGCGCAAAACGCCGAATTGACGAGTATCGTCAAATTGAGTTCAAAACGCCTTTTTCGACTTTCCCCATCGGGGCGAAACGAAAAAACACCCTTGCGATCGAAATCCACTACGTCGGTTTCACACAACTATTTTGGGTGGGCTTTTCCAAGCAGCGCAAAAAGCCGAATTGACGAATAACGTCAAAATTGAGTTCAAGACGTGTTTTTCAACTTTCCCCATCGGGGCGAAACGAAAAAACACCCTAGGGATCGAAATCTACGAGGTCTGTTTCATACCACTATTTTGGGTGGGCTTTTCCAAGCAGCGGAAAAAGACGAATTGACGAATAACGTCAAAATTGAGTTCAAGACGCGTTTTTCAACTTTCCCCATCGGGGCGAAACGAAAAAACACCCTAGGGATCGAAATCTACGAGGTCTGTTTCATACCACTATTTTGGGTGGGCTTTTCCAAGCAGCGCAAAAAGCCGAATTGACGAATATCGTCAAATTGAGTTCAAAACGCGTTTTTCGACTTTCCCCATCGGGGCGAAACGAAAAAACACCCTTGGGATCGAAATCCACGACGTCGGTTTCACACCACCATTTTGGGTGGGTTTTTCGAAGCAGCGCAAAAAGCCGAATTGACGAATATCGTCAAATTGAGTTCAAAACGCGTTTTTCGACTTTCCCCATCGGGGCGAAACGAAAAAACACCCTTGCGATCGAAATCCACGACGTCGGTTTCACACCACCATTTTGGGTGGGTTTTTCCAAGGAGCGCAAAAAGCCGAATTGACGAATATCGTCAAATTGAGTTCAAAACGCGTTTTTCGACTTTCCCCATCGGGGCGAAACGAAAAAACACCCTTGGGAGCGAAATCCACGAGGTCGGTTTCACACCACTATTTTGGGTGGGCTTTTCCAAGCAGCGCAGAAAGCCGAATTGACGAATATCGTCAAAATTGAGTTCAAAACGCGTTTTTCGACTTTCCCCATCGGGGCGCAACGAAAAACACCCTTGGGATTGAAATCTACGAGGTCGGTTTCATACCACTATTTTGGGTGGGCTTTTTCAAGCAGCACAAAAAGTCGAATTGACGAATATCGTGAAATTGAGTTCAAAACGGGTTTTTCCCCTTTCCCCATCGGGGCGAAACGAAAAAACACCGTTGGGATCGAATTCCACGAGGTCGGTTTCATACCACCATTTTGGGTGGGCTTTTCCAAGAAGCGCAAAAAGTCGAATTGACGAATATCGTCAAATTGAGTTCAAAACGCGTTTTTCGACTTTCCCCATCGGGGCGAAACGAAAAAACACCCTTGGGATCGAAATCCACGACGTCGGTTTCATACCACCATTTTGGGTGGGTTTTTCCAAGCAGCGCAATAAGCCGAATTGACGAATATCGTCAAATTGAGTTCAAAACGCGTTTTTCGACTTTCCCCATCGGGGCGAAACGAAAAAACACCGTTGGGATAAAAATCCACGACGTCGGTTTCACACAACTATTTTGGGTGGGCTTTTCCAAGCAGCGCAAAAAGCCGAATTGACGAATAACGTCAAAATTGAGTTCAGAACGCGTTTTTCGACTTTCCCCATCGGGGCGAAACGAAAAAACACCCTAGGGATCGAAATCTACGAGGTCTGTTTCATACCACTATTTTGGATGGGCTTTTCCAAGCAGCGAAAAAAGCCGAATTGATGAATATCGTCAAATTGAGTTGAAAACGCGTTTTCCGACTTTCCCCATCGGGGCGAAACGAAAAAACACCCTTGGGATCGAAATCCACGACGTCGGTTTCACACCACCATTTTGGGTGGGTTTTTCCAAGCAGCGCAAAAAGCCGAATTGACGAATATCGTCAAATTGAGTTCAAAACGCGTTTTTCGACTTTCCCCACCGGGGCGAAACGAAAAAACACCCTTGGGATCGAAATCCACAAAGTCGGTTTCACACCACTATTTTGGGTGGGCTTTTCCAAGCAACGCAAAAAGCCGAATTGACGAATATCGTCAAAATTGAGTTCAAAACGCGTTTTTCGACTTTCCCCATCGGGGCGAAACGAAAAAACACCCTTGGGATCGAAATCCACGAGGTCGGTTTTATACCACTATTTTTGGCGGGCTTTTCCAAGCAGCGCAAAAAGTCGAATTGACAAATATCGTCAAATTGAGTTCAAAACTTGTTTTTCGACATTCCCCATCGGGTCGAAACGAAAAAATACCCTTTTGATCGAAATCCACGAGGTCGGTTTCATACCACCATTTTGGGTGGACTTTTCCAAGCAGCGCAAAAAGTCGAATTGACGAATATCGTCAAATTGAGTTCAAAACGCGTCTTTCGACATTCCCCATCGGGGCGAAACGAAAAAACACCCTTGGGATCGAAATCCACGAGGTTGGTTTTATACCACTCTTTTTGGCGGGCTTTTCCAAGCAGCGCAAAAAGTCGAATTGACAAATATCGTCAAATTGAGTTCAAAACTTGTTTTTCGACATTCCCCATCGGGGCGACACGAAAAAATACCCTTTTGATCGAAATCCACGAGGTCGGTTTCATACCACCATTTTGGGTGGGCTTTTCCAAGAAGCGCAAAAAGTCGAATTTAAGAATATCGTCAAATTGAGATCATAACGCGTTTTTCGACTTTCCCCATCGGGGCGAAACGAAAAAACATTCTTGGGATCGAAGTCCACGACGTCGGTTTCATACCACCATTTTGGGTGGCCTTTTCCAAGCAGCGCAAAAAGCCGAATTGACAAATATCGTCAAATTGAGTTCAAAACGCGTTTTTCGACTTTCCCCTTTGGGGGGAAACGAAAAACACCCTTGGGATCGAATTGCACGAAGTCGGTTTCATACCACCATTTTGGGTGGGTTTTTCCAAGCAGCGCAAAAAGGCGAATTGACGAATATCGTCAAATTGAGTTCAAAACGTGTTTTTTGACTTTCCCCATCGGGGCGAAACGAAAAAACACCCTTGGGATCGAACTCCACGAGGTCGGTTTCATACAACTATTTTGGGTGGGCTTTTTTAAGCAGGGCAAAAAGTCGAATTGACGAATATCGTCAAATTGAGTTCGAAACGCGTTTTTCGACTTTCCCCATCGAGGCGAAACGAAAAAGCACCCTTGGGATCGAAATCCACGAGGTCGGTTTTATACCACTATTTTTGGCGGGCTTTTCCAAGCAGCGCAAAAAGTCGAATTGACAAATATCGTCAAATTGAGTTCAAAACTTGTTTTTCGACATTCCCCATCGGGGCGAAACGAAGAAATACCCTTTTGATCGAAATCCACGAGGTCGGTTTCATACCACCATTTTGGGTGGACTTATCCAAGCAGCGCAAAAAGTCGAATTGACGAATATCGTCAAATTGAGTTCAAAACGCGTCTTTCGACATTCCCCATCGGGGCGAAACGAAAAAACACCCTTGGGATCGAAATCCACGAAGTCGGTTTTATACCACTATTTTTGGCGGGCTTTTCCAAGCAGCGCAAAAAGTCGAATTGACAAATATCGTCAAATTGAGTTCAAAACTTGTTTTTCGACATTCCCCATCGGGGCGACACGAAAAAATACCCTTTTGATCGAAATCCACGAGGTCGGTTTCATACCATCATTTTGGGTGGGCTTTTCCATGCAGCGCAAAAAGTCGAATTGACGAATATCGTCAAATTGAGTTCAAAACGCGTTTTTCGACATTCCCCATCGGGGCGAAACGTAAAAACACCCTTGGGATCGAAATCCACGACGTCGGTTTCATACCACCACTTTGGGTGGGCTTTTCCAAGCAGCGCAAAAAGCCGAATTGACGAATATCGTCAAATTGAGTTCAAAACGCATTTTTCGACTTTCCCCACCGGGGCGAAACGAAAAAACACCGTTGGGATCGAATTGCACGAGGTCGGTTTCATACCACCATTTTGGGTGGGTTTTTCCAAGCAGCGCAAAAAGTCGAATTGACGAATATCGTCAAATTGATTTCAAAACGCGTTTTTCGACTTTCCCCATCGGGGCGAAACGAAAAAACACCCTTGGGATCGAAATCCACGACGTCGGTTTCATACCACCATTTTGGGTGGACTTTTCCAAGCAGCGCAAAAAGTAGAATTGACGAATATCGTCAAATTGAGTTCAAAACGCGTTTTTCGACATTCCCCATCGGGGCGAAACGAAAAAACACCCTTGGGATCGAAATCCACGACGTCTGTTTCATACCCTTATTTTGGGTGGGCTTTTCCAAGCAGCGACAAAAGTCGAATTGACGAATATCGTCAAATTGAGTTCAAAACGCGTTTTTCGACTTTCCCCATCGGGGCGAAACGAAAAAACACCGTTGGGATCGAATTGCACGAGGTCGGTTTCATACCACCATTTTGGGTGGGTTTTTTCAAGCAGCGCAAAAAGTCGAATTGACGAATATCGTCAAATTGAGTTCAAAACGCGTTTTTCGACTTTCCCCATCGGGGCGAAACGAAAAAACACCCTTGGGATCGAAATCCACGACGTCGGTTTCATACCACCATTTTGGGTGGACTTTTCCAAGCAGCGCAAAAAGTAGAATTGACGAATATCGTCAAATTGAGTTCAAAACGCGTTTTTCGACATTCCCCATCGGGGCGAAACGAAAAAACACCCTTGGGATCGAAATCCACGACGTCTGTTTCATACCCTTATTTTGGGTGGGCTTTTCCAAGCAGCGACAAAAGTCGAATTGACGAATATCGTCAAATTGAGTTCAAAACGCGTTTTTCGACTTTCCCCATCGGGGCGAAACGAAAAAACACCCTTGGGATCGAAATCCACGACGTCGGTTTCATACCACCATTTTGGGTGGACTTTTCCAAGCAGCGCAAAAAGTCGAATTGACGAATATCGTCAAATTGAGTTCAAAACGCGTTTTTCTACATTCCCCATCGGGGCGAAACGAAAAAACACCCTTGGGATCGAAATCCACTAGGTCGGTTTTATACCACTATTTTTTGCGGGCTTTTCCAAGCAGCGCAAAAAGTGGAATTGACAAATATCGTCAAATTGAGTTCAAAACTTGTTTTTCGACATTCCCCATCGGGGCGACACGAAAAAATACCCTTTTGATCGAAATCCACGAGGTTGGTTTCATACCACCATTTTGGGTGGGCTTTTCCAAGAAGCGCAAAAAGTCGAATTGAAGAATATCGTCAAATTGAGATCAAAACGCGTTTTTCGACTTTCCCTATCGGGGCGAAAGGAAAAAACACCCTTGGGATCGAATTCCACGAGGTCGGTTTCATACCTCCATTTTGGGTGGGCTTTTCCAAGCAGCGCAAAAAGCCGAATTTACGAATATCGTCAAATTGAGTTCAAAACGCGTTTTTCGACTTTCCCCATCGGGGCCAAACGAAAAAACACCCTTGGGATCGAAATCCACGAGGTCGGTCTCATACCACTATTTTGGGTGGGCTTTTCCAAGCAGGGCAAAAAGTCGAATTGACGAATATCGTCAAATTGAGTTCAAAACGCGTTTTTTTACTTTCCCCAACGGGGCGAAACGAAAAAACACCCTTGGGATGGAAATCCACGAGGTCGATTTCGTACCACTATTTTGGGTGGGCTTTTCCAAGGAACGCAAAAAGTCGAATTGACGAATATCGTCAAATTGAGTTCAAAACGCGTTTTTCGACATTCCCCATCGGGGCGAAAGGAAAAAGCACCCTTGGGATCGAAATCCACGAGGTTGGTTTCATACCACTATTTTTGGCGGGCTTTTCCAAGCAGCGAGAAAAGTCGAATTGACGAATATCGTCAAATTGAGTTGAAAACGCGTTTTTCGACTTTCCCCATCGGGGCGAAACGAAAAAACACCCTTGGGATCGAATTCCACGAGGTCTGTTTCATACCACCATTTTGGGTGGGTTTTTTCAAGCAGCGCAAAAAGCCGAATTGACGAATATCGTAAAATTGAGTTCGAAACGCGTTTTTCGACATTCCCCATGGGGTCGAAACAAAAAAACACCCTTGGGATCGAAATCCACAAGGTCGGTTTCATACGACTATTTTGGGTGGGCTTTTCCAAGCAGCGCAAAAAGCCGAGTTTACGAATATCGTCAAATTGAGTTCAAAACGCGTTTTTCGACATTCCCCATCGGGGCGAAACGAAAAAACACCCTTGGCATCGAAATCCACGAGGTCTGTTTCATACCACTATTTTGGGTGGGCTTTTCTAAGCAGCGCAAAAAGCCGAATTGACGAATATCGTCAAATTGAGTTCAAAACGCGTTTTTCGACTTTCCCCATCGGGGCGAAACGAAAAAACACCCTTGAGATCGAAATCCACAACGTCGGTTTTATACCACCATTGTGGGTGGACTTTTCCAAGCAGCGCAAAATGCCGAATTGACGAATATCGTCAAATTGAGTTCAAAACGCGTTTTTCGACTTTCCCCATCGGGGCGAAACGAAAAAACACGCTTGGGATCGAATTCCACGAGGTCTGTTTCATACCACCATTTTGGGTGGGTTTTTCCAAGCAGCGCAAAAAGCCGAATTGACGAATATCGTAAAATTGAGTTCAAAACGCGTTTTTCGACATTCCCCATCGGGGCGAAACGAAAAAACACCCTTGGGATCGAAATCCACAAGGTCGGTTTCATACGACTATTTTGGGTGGGCTTTTCCAAGCAGCGCAAAAAGCCGAGTTTACGAATATCGTCAAATTCAGTGCAAAACGCGTTTTTCGACATTCCCCATGGGGGCGAAACGAAAAAACACCCTTGGCAGCGAAATCCACGAGGTCGGTTTCATACCACTATTTTGGGTGGGCTTTTCCAAGCAGCCCAAAAAGCCGAATTGACGAATATCGTCAAATTGAGTTCAAAACGCGTTTTTCGACTTTCCCCATCGGGGCGAAAGGAAAAAACACCGTTGGGATCGAATTGCACGAGGTCGGTTTCATACCACTTTTTTGGGTGGGCTTTTCCAAGCAGCGCAAAAAGCCGAATTGACGAATATCGTCAAATTGAGTTCAAAACGCGTTTTTCGACTTTCCCCATCGAGGCGAAACGAAAAAACACCCTTGGGATCGAAATCCAAGACGTCGGTTTTATACCACCATTGTGGGTGGGCTTTTCCAAGGAGCGCAAAACGCCGAATTGACGAATATCGTCAAATTGAGTTCAAAACGCGTTTTTCGACTTTCCCCATCGGGGCGAAACGAAAAAACACCCTCGGGATCGAATTCCACGAGGTCGGTTTCATACCACAATTTTGGGTGGGTTTTTCCGAGCAGGGCAAAAAGCCGAATTGACGAATATCGTCAAATTGAGTTCAAAACGCGTTTTTCGACATTCCCCATCGGGGGAAACGAAAAAACACCCTTGGGACCGAATTCCACGAGGTCGGTTTCATACCACTATTTTGGGTGGGCTTTTCCAAGCAGCACAAAAAGTCGAATTGACGAATATCGTCAAATTGAGTTCAAAACGCGTTTTTCGACTTTCCCCATCGGGGCGAAACGAAAAAACACCCTTGGGATCGAATTGCACGAGGTCGGTTTCATACCACTATTTTGTTTGGGCTTTTCCAAGCAGCGCAAAAAGCCGAATTGACGAATATCGTCAAATTGAGTTCAAAACGCGTTTTTCGACTTTCCCCATCGAGGCGAAACGAAAAAACACCCTTGGGATCGAAATCCACGACGTCGGTTTTATACCACCATTGTGGGTGGGCTTTTCCAAGCAGCGCAAAACGCCGAATTGACGAATATCGTCAAATTGAGTTCAAAACGCGTTTTTCGACTTTCCCCATGGGGGCGAAACGAAAAAACACTCTTGGGATCGAATTACACGAGGTCGGTTTCATACCACCATTTTGGGTGGGTTTTTCCAAGCAGGGCAAAAAGCCGAATTGACGAATATCGTCAAATTGAGTTCAAAACGCGTTTTTCGACATTCCCCATAGGGGCGAAACGAAAAAACACCCTTGGGATCGAATTCCACGAGGTCGGTTTCATACCACCATTTTTGGTGGGCTTTTCCAAGCAGCACAAAAAGTCGAATTGACGAATATCGTCAAATTGAGTTCAAAACGCGTTTTTCGACTTCCCCAATCGGGGCGAAACGAAAAAACACCCTTGGGATCGAAATCCACGACGTCGGTCTTATACCACCATTGTGGGTGGACTTTTCCAAGCAGCGCAAAACGCCGAATTGACGAAAATCGTCAAATTGAGTTCAAAACGCGTTTTTCGACTTTCCCATCGGGGCGAAACGAAAAAACACCCTTGGGATCGAATTTTACGAGGGCGGTTTCATACCACCATTTTGGGTGGGTTTTTCAAAGCAGCGCAAAAAGCCGAATTGACGAATATCGTAAAATTGAGTTCAAAACGCGTTTTTCGACATTCCCCATCGGGGCGAAACGAAAAAACACCCTTGGGATCGAAATCCACAAGGTCGGTTTCATACGACTATTTTGGGTGGGCTTTTCGAAGCAGCGCAAAAAGCCGAGTTTACGAATATCGTCAAATTGAGTTCAAAACGCGTTTTTCGACATTCCCCATCGGGGCGAAACGAAAAAACAGCGTTGGGATCGAATTCCACGATGTCGGTTTCATACCACCATTTTGGGTGGGTTTTTCCAAGCAGCGCAAAAAGCCGAATTGACGAATATCGTCGAATTGAGTTCAAAACGCGTTTTTTGACATTCCCCAACGGGGCGAAACAAAAAAACACCCTTGGGATCGAAATCCACGAGGTCGGTTTCATACCACTATTTTGGGTGGGCTTTTCCAAGCAGCGCAAAAAGTCGAATTGACGAATATAGTCAAATTGAGTTCAAAACGCGTTTTTTGACTTTCCCCATCGGGGCGAAACGAAAAAACACCGTTGGGATCGAAATCCACGAGGTCGGTTTCATACCACTATTTTGGGTGGGCTTTTCCAAGCAGCGCAAAAAGCCGAATTGACGAATTTCGTCAAATTGAGTTCAAAACGCGTTTTTCGACTTTCCCCATCGGGGCGAAAAAAAAAGACACCGTTGGGATCGAAATCCACGAGGTCGGTTTCTTACCACTATTTTGGTGGGCTTTTCCAAGCAGCGCAAAAAGTCGAATTGACGAATATCGTCAAAATTGAGTTCAAAACGCGTTTTTCGACTTTCCCCATCGGGGCGAAACGAAAAAACGCCCTTGGGATCGAAATCCACGAGTTCGGTTTCATACCACTATTTTGGGTGGGCTTTTCCAAACAGCGCAAAAAGTCGAATTGACGAATATCGTCAAATTGAGTTCAAAACGCGTTTTTCGACTTTCCCCATCGATGCGAAACGAAAAAACACCGTTGGGATCGAATTGCACGAGGTCGGTTTCATACCACCAATTTGGGTGGGTTTTTCCAAGCAGCGCAAAAAGCCGAATTGACGAATATCGTAAAATTGAGTTGTAAACGAGTTTTTTGACTTTCCCCATCGGGGCGAAACGATAAAACACCCTTGGGATCGAAATCCACGAGGTCGGTTTCATACCACTTTTTTAGGTGGACTTTTCCAAGCAGCGAAAAAAGTCGAATTGACGAATATCGTCAAATTGAGTTCAAAACACGTTTTTCGACTTTCCCCATCGGGGCGAAACAAAAAGACACCGTTGGGATCAAATTCCACGAGTTCGGTTTCATCCCACCATTTTTGGTGGGTTTTTCCAACCAGCGAAAAAAGCCGAATTGACGAATATCGTCAAATTGAGTTGAAAACGCGTGTTTTGACTTTCCCCATCGGGGCGAAACGAAAAAACACCCTTGGGATCGAAATCCACGAGGTCGGTTTCTTACCACTATTTTGGGTGGGCTTTTCCAAGCAGCGAAAAAGTCGAATTGACGAATATCGTCAAATTGAGTTCAAAACGCGTTTTTTGACTTTCCCCATCGGGGCGAAACGAAAAAACACCCTTGGGATCGAAATCCACGAGTTCGGTTTCATACCACTATTTTGGGTGGGCTTTTGCAAACAGCGCAAAAAGTCGAATTGACGAATATCGTCAAATTGAGTTTAAAACGCGTTTTTTGACTTTCCCCATCGATGCGAAACGAAAAAACACCGTTGGGATCGAATTGCACGAGGTCGGTTTCATACCACCAATTTGGGTGGGTTTTTCCAAGTAGCGCAAAAAGCCGAATTGACGAATATCGTCAAATTGAGTTCAAAACGCGTTTTTTGACTTTCCCCATCGGGGCGAAACGAAAAAACACCCTTGGGATCGAATTCCACGAGGTCGGTTTCATACCACCATTTTGGGTGGGTTTTTCCAAGCAGCGCAAAAAGCCGAATTGACGAATATCGTCAAAATTTAGTTCAAAACGCGTTTTTCGACTTTCCCCATCGCGGGGAAACGAAAAAACACCGTTGGGATCGAATTCCACGAGGTCGGTTTCATACCACCATTTTGGGTTGGTTTTTCCCTGCAGCGCAAAAAGCCGAATTGACGAATATCGTCAAATTGAGTTCAAAAGGCGTGTTTTGACTTTCGCCATCGGGGCGAATTGAAAAAACACCCTTGGGATCGAAATCCACGAGGTCGGTTTCATACCACTGTTTTGGGTGGGCTTTTCCAAGCAGCGCAAAAAGTCGAATTGACCAATATCGTCAAATTGAGTTCAAAACGGGTTTTTCGACTTTCCCCATCGGGGCGAAACGAAAAAACACCGTTGGGATCGAAATCCACGAGGTCGGTTTCATACCACCATTTTTGGTGGGTTTTTCCAAGCAGCGCAAAAAGCCGAATTGACAAATATCGTCAAATTGAGTTCAAAACGCGTTTTTCGACTTTCCCCGTCGGGGCGAAACGAAAAATCACCCTTGGGATCGAAATCCACGAGGTCGGTTTCATACCACTATTTTGGGTGGGCTTTTCCAGGCAGCGCAAAAAGCCGAATTGACGAATATCGTCAAATTGAGTTCAAAACGCGTTTTTTGACTTTCCCCATCATGGCGAAACGAAAAAACACCGTTGGGATCGAATTGCACGAGGTCGGTTTCATACCACTATTTTGGGTGGGTTTTTCCAAGCAGCGCAAAAAGCCGAATTGACGAATATCGTCAAATTGAGTTCAAAACGCGTGTTTTGACTTTCCCCATCGGGGCGAAACGAAAAATCACCCCTGGGATCGAAATCCACTAGGTCGGTTTCATACCACTATTTTGGGTGGGCTTTTCCAAGCAGCGCAAAAAGACGAATTGACAAATATCGTCAAATTGAGTTCAAAACGCGTTTTTCGACATTCCCCATCGAGGCGAAACGAAAAAACAGCGTTGGGATCGAATTCAACGAGGTCGGTTTCATACCACCATTTTGGGTGGGTTTTTCCAAGCAGCGCAAAAAGCCGAATTGACGAATATCGTCAAATTGAGTTCAAAACGCGTTTTTCGACTTTCCCCATCGGGGCGAAACGAAAAATCACCCTTGGGATCGAAATCCACTAGGTCGGTTTCATACCACTATTTTGGGTGGGCTTTTCTAAGCAGCGCAAAAAGCCGAATTGACAAATATCGTCAAATTGAGTTCAAAAAGCGTTTTTCGACATTCCCCATCGAGGCGAAACGAAAAAACAGCGTTGGGATCGAATTCAACGAGGTCGGTTTGATACCACCATTTTGGGTGGGTTTTTCCAAGCAGCGCAAAAAGACGAATTGACGAATATCGTCAAATTGAGTTCAAAACGCGTTTTTCGACTTTCCCTATCGGGGCGAAACAAAAAGAAACCAGTGGGATCAAATTTTACGAGTTCGGTTTCATCCAACCATTTTTGGTGGGTTTTTCTAAGCAGCGCAAAAAGCCGAATTGACGAATATCGTCAAATTAAGTTCAAAACGCGTTTTTCGACTTTCCCCATCGGGGCGAAACGAAAAATCACCCTTGGGATCGAAATCCACGAGGTCGGTTTCATACCACTATTTTGGGTGGGATTTTCCAAGCAGCGCAAAAAGTCGAATTGACGAATATCGTCAAATTGAGTTCAAAACGCGTTTTTCGACTTTCCCCATCGGGGCGAAAAAAAAAGACACCGTTGGGATCAAATTCCACGAGTTCGGTTTCATACTACTATTTTGGGTGGGTTTTTCCAAGCAGCGCAAAAAGCCGAATTGACGAATATCGTCAAATTGAGTTCAAAACGCGTTTTTCGACTTTCCCCATCGGGGCGAAACGAAAAATCACCCTTGGGATCGAAATCCACGAGGTCGGTTTCATACCACTATTTTGGGTGGGATTTTCCAAGCAGCGCAAAAAGTCGAATTGACGAATATCGTCAAATTGAGTTCAAAACGCGTTTTTCGACTTTCCCCATCGGGGCGAAACAAAAAGACACCGTTGGGATCAAATTCCACGAGTTCGGTTTCATCCAACCATTTTTGGTGGGTTTTTCCAAGCAGCGCAAAAAGCCGAATTGACGAATATCGTCAAATTGAGTTCAAAACGCGTTTTTCGACTTTCCCCATCGGGGCGAAACGAAAAATCACCCTTGGGAACGAAACCCACGAGGTCGGTTTCATACCACTATTTTGGGTGGGCTTTTCGAAGCAGCGCAAAAGTCGAATTGACGAATATCGTCAAATTGAGTTCAAAACGCGTTTTTTGACTTTCCCCATCGGGGCGAAACGAAAAATCACCCTTGGGATCGAAATCCACGAGGTCGGTTTCATACCACTATTTTGGGTGGGCTTTTCCAAGCAGCGCAAAAGTCGAATTGACGAATATCGTCAAATTGAGTTCAAAACGCGTTTTTCGACTTTCCCCATCGGGGCGAAACAAAAAGACACGGTTGGGATCAAATTCCACGAGTTCGGTTTCATCCCACCATTTTTGGTGGAATTTTCCAAGCAGCGCAAAAAGTCGAATTGACGAATATCGTCAAATTGAGTTCAAAACGCGTTTTTCCACTTTCCCCATCGTGGCGAAACAAAAAGACACCGTTGGGATCAAATTCCACGAGTTCGGTTTCATCCAACCATTTTAGGTGGGTTTTTCCAAGCAGCTCAAAAAGCCGAATTGACGAATATCGTCAAATTGAGTTCAAAACGCGTTTTTCCACTTTCCCCATCGTGGCGAAACAAAAAGACACCGTTGGAATCAAATTCCACGAGTTCTGTTTCAACCCGTTATTTTTGGTGGGTTTTTCCAAGCAGCGCAAAAAGCCGAATTGACGAATATCGTCAAATTGAGTTCAAAACGCGTTTTTCGACTTTCCCCATCGGGGCGAAAGGGAAAAAGACCGTTGGGATCAAATTCCACGAGGTCGGTTTCATACCACCATTTTGGGTGGGTTTTTCCAAGCAGCGCAAAAAGCCGAATTGACGAATATCGTCAAATTGAGTTCAAAACGCGTTTTTCGACTTTCCCCATCGGGGAGAAAGGAAAAAACACCGTTGGGATCAAATTCCACGAGGTCGGTTTCATACCACCATTTTGGGTGGGTTTTTCCAAGCAGCGCAAAAAGCCGAATTGACGAATATCGTCAAATTGAGTTCAAAACGCGTTCTTCGACTTTCCCCATCGTGGCGAAACGAAAAAACACCGTTGGGATCGAAATCCACGAGGTCGGTTTCATACCACTATTTTGGGTGGGCTTTTCGAAGCAGCGCAAAAAGTCGAATTGACGAATATCGTCATATTGAGTTCAAAACGCGTTTTTCGACTTTCCCCATCGGGGCAAAACGAAAAGACACCGTAGGGATCGAATTCCACGAGGTCGGTTTCATACCACCATTTTGGGTGGGCTTTTTTAAGCAGCGCGAAAAGCCGAATTGACGATTATCGTGAAATTGAGTTCAAAACGCGTTTTTCGACTTTCCCCATTGGGCCGAAACGAAAAAACACTGTTGGGATCGAATTGCAGGAGGTCGGTTTCATACCAAGATTTTGGGTGGGCTTTTCCAAGCAGCGCAAAAAGCCGAATTGACGAATATCGTCAAATTGAGTTCAAAACGTGTTTTTCGACATTCCCCATAGGGGCAAAACGAAATAACACCCTTGGGATCGAAATCCACGAGGTCGGTTTCATACCACTATTTTGGTTGGGCTTTTCCAAGCAGCGCAAAAAGTCGAATTGAAGAATATCGTCAAATTGAGTTCAAAACGCGTTTTCGACTTTCACCATCGGGGTGAAACAAAAAAACACCGTTAGGATCGAATTCCACGAGGTCGGTTTCATACCACTATTTTGGGTTGGCTTTTCCAAGCAGCGCAAAAAGCCGAATTGACGAATATCGTCAAATTGAGTTCAAAACGTGTTTTTCGATTTTCCCCATCGGGGCGAAACGAAAAAACACCGTTGTGATCGAATTGCACGAGGTCGGTTTCATACCACCATTTTGGGTTGGTTTTTCCAAGCAGCGCAAAAAGTCGAATTGAAGAATATCGTCAAATTGAGTTCAAAACGCGTTTTCGACTTTCCCCATCGGGGCGAAAAAAAAAAACACCGTTAGGATCGAATTCCACGAGGTCGGTTTCATACCACTATTTTGGGTTGGCTTTTCCAAGCAGCGGAAAAAGCCGAATTGACGAATATCGTCAAATTGAGTTCAAAACGCGTTTTTCGACTTTCCCCATTGGGGCGAAACGAAAAGACACCCTTGGGATCGAAATCCACGAGGTCGGTTTCATACCACTATTTTGGGTGGGCTTTTCCAAGCAGCGCAAAAAGTCGAATTGACGAATATCGTCAATCTGAGTTCAAAACGCGTTTTTCGATTTTTCCCATCGCGGCGAAACGAAAAAACACCGTTGGGATCGAATTCCACGAGGTCGGTTTCATACCACCATTTTGGGTGGGTTTTTCCAAGCAGCGCAAAAAGCCGAATTGACGAATATCGTCAAAATTTAGTTCAAAACGCGTTTTTCAACTTTCCCCATCGTGGCGAAACGAAAAAAAACCGTTGGGATCGAATTGCACGAGGTCGGTTTCATACCACTGTTTCGGGTGGGCTATTCCAAGCAACGAAAAAAGCCGAATTGACGAATATCGTCAAATTGAGTTCAAAACGCGTTTTTCGACATTCGCCATCGGTTCGAAACGAAAAAACACCGTTGGGATCGAATTCCACGAGGTCGGTTTCCTACCACTATTTTGGGTGGGCTTTTCAAAGTAGCGCAAAAAGCCGAATTGACGAATATCGTCAAATTGAGTTCAAAACGCGTTTTTCGACATTCCCCATCGGGGCGAAACGAAAAAACACCCTTGGGATCGAAATCCACGAGGTCGGTTTCATACCACTATTTTGGGTGGGGTTTTCCAAGCAGCGCAAAAAGCCGAATTGACGAATATCGTCAAAATTGAGTTCTAAACGCGTTTTTTGACTTTCCCCATCGGGGCGAAACGAAAAAACACCCTTGGGATCGACATCCACGAGGTCGGTTTCATACCACTATTTCGGGTGGGTTTTTCCAAGCAGCGCAAAAAGCCGAATTGACGAATATCGTCAAAATTTAGTTCAAAACGCGGTTTTCGACTTTCCCCATCGGGGCGAAACGAAAAGCACCTTTGGGATCGAATTCCACGAGGTCGGTTTCATACCACCATTTTTGGTGGTTTTTTCCAAGCAGCTCAAAAAGCCGAATTGACGAATATCGTCAAATTGAGTTCAAAACGCGTTTTTCGATATTCCCCATCGGGGCGAAACGAAAAAACACCGTTGGGATCGAATTGCACGAGGTCGGTCTCATACCACTATTTTGGGTGGGCTTTTCCAAGCAGCGCAAAAAGCCGAATTGACGAATATCGTCAAAATTGAGTTCAAAACGTGTTTTTCGACTTTCCCCATCGGGACGAAACGAAAAAACACCGTTGGGATCGAATTGAACGAGGTCGGTTTCATACCACTATTTTGGGTGGGCTTTTCCAAGCAGCGCAAAAAGCCGAATTGACGAATATCGTCAAATTGAGTTCAAAACGCGTTTTTCGACATTCCCCATCGGGGCGAAAAAAAAAAAACAGCCTTGGGATCGAAATCCACGAGGTCGGTTTCGTACCATTATTTTGGGTGGGCTTTTCCAAGCAGCGCAAAAAGCCGAATTGACGAATATCGTCAAAATTGAGTTCAAAACGCGTTTTTCGACTTTCCCCATCGGGGCGAAACGAAAAAACACCGTTGGGATCGAATTGCACGAAGTCGGTTTCTTACCACTATTTTGGGTGGGCTTTTCCAAGCAGCGCAAAAATCCGAATTGACGAATATCGTCAAATTGAGTTCAAAACGCGTTTTTCGATTTTCCCCATAGGGGTGAAACGAAAAAACAATGTAGGGATCGAATTGCGCGAGGTCGGTTTCATACCACTATTTTGGGTGGGCTTTTCCAAACAGCGCAAAAAGCCGAATTGACGAATATCGTCAAAATTGAGTTCAAAACGCGTTTTTCGACTTTCCCCATCGGGGCGAAACGACAAGACACCGTTGGGATCGAATTGCACGAGGTCGGTCTCATACCATCATTTTTGGTGTGTTTTTCCAAGCAGCGCGAAAAGCCGAATTGACGAATATCGTCAAATTGAGTGCAAAACGCGTTTTTCGACTTTCTCCATCGGGGCGAAACGAAAAAACACCGTTGGGATCGAAGTGCACGAGGGCGGTCTCATACCACCATTTTTGGTGGGTTTTTTCAAGCAGCGCAAAAAGCCGAATTGACGAATATCGTCAAATTGAGTTCAAAACGCGTTTTTCGACTTTCCCCATCGGGGCGAAACGAAAAAACACCGTTGGGATCGAATTGCACGAGGTCGGTTTCATACCACTATTTTGGGTGGGCTTTTCTAAGCAGCGCAAAAAGCCGAATTGACGAATATCGTCAAAATTGAGTTCAAAACGCGTTTTTCGACTTTCCCCATCTGGGCGAAACGAAAAAACACCGTTGGGATCGAATTGCACGAGGTCGGTTTCATACCACTATTTTGGGTGGGCTTTTCCAAGCAGCGCAAAAAGCCGAATTGACGAATATCGTCAAAATTGAGTTCAAAACGCGTTTTTCGACTTTCCCCATCGGGGCGAAACGAAAAAACACCGTTTTGATCGAATTGCACGAGGTCGGTCTCATACCACCATTTTTGGTGGGTTTTTCCAAGCAGCGCAAAAAGCCGAATTGACGAATATCGTCAAATTGAGTTCAAAACGCGTTTTTCGACTTTCCCCATCGGGGCGAAACGAAAAAACACCGTTGGGATCGAATTGCACGAGGTCGGTCTCATACCACTATTTTCGGTGGGCTTTACCAAGCAGCGCAAAAAGCCGAATATACGAATATCGTCAAAATTGAGTTCAAAACGCTTTTTTCGACTTTCCCCATCGGGACGAAACGAAAAAACACCGTTGGGATCGAATTGAACGAGGTCGGTTTCATACCACTATTTTGGGTGGGCTTTTCCAAATAGCGCAAAAAGCCGAATTGACGAATATCGTCAAATTGAGTTCAAAACGCGTTTTTCGACATTCCCCATCGGGGCGAAAAAAAAAAACAGCCTTGGGATCGAAATCCACGAGGTCTGTTTCGTACCATTATTTTGGGTGGGCTTTTCCAAGCAGCGCAAAAAGCCGAATTGACGAATATCGTCAAAATTAATTTGAAAACGCGTTTTTCGACTTTCCCCATCGGGACGAAGCGAAAAAACACCGTTGGGATCGAATTGAACGAGGTCGGTTTCATACCACTATTTTGGGTGGGCTTTTCCAAATAGCGCAAAAAGCCGAATTGACGAATATCGTCAAAATTGAGTTCAAAACGCGTTTTTCGACTTTCCCCATCGGGGCGAGACGAAAAAACACCGTTGGGATCGAATTGCACGAGGTCGGTCTCATACCACCATTTTGGGTGGGTTTTTCCAAGCAACGCAAAAAGCCGAATTGACGAATATCGTCAAATTGAGTTCAAAAGGCGTTTTTCGACTTTCCCCATCGGGGCGAAACGAAAAAACACCGTTGGGATCGAATTGCACGAGGTCGGTTTCATACCACTATTTTGGGTGGGCTTTTCCAAGCAGTGCAAAAAGCCGAATTGACGAATATCGTCAAAATTGAGTTCAAAAGGCGTTTTTCGACTTTCCCCATCGGGGCGAAACGAAAAAACACCGTTGGGATCGAATTGCACGAGGTCGGTTTCATACCACTATTTTGGGTGGGCTTTTCCAAGCAGTGCAAAAAGCCGAATTGACGAATATCGTCAAAATTGAGTTCAAAACGCGTTTTTCGACTTTCCCCATCGGGGCGAAACGAAAAAACACCGTTTTGATCGAATTGCACGAGGTCGGTCTCATACCACCATTTTTGGTGGGTTTTTCCAAGCAGCGCAAAAAGCCGAATTGACGAATATCGTCAAATTGAGTTCAAAACGCGTTTTTCGACTTTCCCCATCGGGGCGAAACGAAAAAACACCGTTGGGATCGAATTGCACGAGGTCGGTCTCATACCACTATTTTGGGTGGGCTTTTCAAAGCAGCGCAAAAAGCCGAATTGACGAATATCGTCAAAATTGAGTTCAAAACGCGTTTTTCGACTTTCCCCATCGGGACGAAACGAAAAAACACCGTTGGGATCGAATTGAACGAGGTCGGTTTCATACCACCATTTTGGGTGGGCTTTTCCAAGCAGCGCAAAAAGCCGAATTGACGAATATCGTCAAATTGAGTTCAAAACGCGTTTTTCGACATTCCCCATCGGGGCGAAAAAAAAAAACAGCCTTGGGATCGAAATCCACGAGGTCGGTTTCGTACCATTATTTTGGGTGGGCTTTTCCAAGAACCACAAAAAGCCGAATTGACGAATATCGTCAAAATTGAGTTCAAAACGCGTTTTTCGACTTTCCCCATCGGGGCGAAACGAAAAAACACCGTTGGGATCGAAGTGCACGAGGTCGGTCTCATACCACCATTTTTGGTGGGTTTTTCCAAGCAGCGGAAAAAGCCGAATTGACAAATATCGTCAAATTGAGTGCAAAACGCGTTTTTCGACTTTCCCGATCGGGGCGAAACGAAAAAACACCGTTGGGATCGAAGTGCACGAGGTCGGTCTCATACCACCATTTTTGGTGGGTTTTTCCAAGCAGCGCAAAAAGCCGAATTGACGAATATCGTCAAATTGAGTTCAAAATGCGTTTTTCGACTTTCCCCATCGGGGCGAAACGAAAAAACACCGTTGGGATCGAATTGCACGAGGTCGGTTACACACAGAGATGATGAGGGTTCTGGCGCAAAATTTTATAATGTTAACAAAAAAAGCTTTTTTCTAAAGAAACTCGGCTCCCTTGCCGCCTCGTTTCTTTAGAAAAAAGCTTTTTTTGTTAACATTATAAAATTTTGCGAACCAGAACTCTCATCATCTATGTGTGTGGTGGTATTTGATTGAAAATAAGCAAGCATTGAAATAAACAAAGGGCATGACCCCGAGCGAGCGGTTATGTCACAAAAAAATTATTTTCTATTGAAGAAATGTCTGCACTGTCTATATACAAAGCGACTCCTTTCCTCGCGCGTTCACAATTTCTTGAATTTCTTCGGTAGAAAGCTTTTTGGTAGAAGGCATGTTTTTTTTGCGAATATACTAGTATGCGCAATACAAAGTGCGCCAGAATTATTTTCCATTTGAACAATTATCTGCACTTGTATATACGGCGAGATGGCAGCCGCGAGATTTTCGTCCAATGTTCTGCAAAAGTTTTACGGTCCAATAGCGAGGGAGCAAAATAGAAATCTTCCTCAACCATTACAACCTGAACGAGTTCCTTTACGTGACGGGTTTAAAATAAGCCAAAGTAATTTCCAGGAATGGCTTCGTGTTTGGATAATG
Organism: Meandrina meandrites; assembly: GCA_963693305.1. Taxonomy (NCBI): domain Eukaryota; kingdom Metazoa; phylum Cnidaria; class Anthozoa; order Scleractinia; family Meandrinidae; genus Meandrina; species Meandrina meandrites. The sequence goes on along the minus strand of OY855910.1, from coordinate 817,716 downwards.
GATATATCCAAAACAAATCCAAACAATAAAGATATTCTGGTATTTGCAAGAGAAAATAAAGAAAAGTACACTAATTTGATTGAACAGGAAACTCTTAAGTTGGGGAGCGTAAAGGTAAGCTTCGGGCTACAAGTACATTTTGAAATAGAAAGAAACGGAGAAACGCAAGAAATGACGCACTATTTTAAAGAGGACCAGCCGCACGTTTTTAACAGAGATAACAAAGAACTGATAGAACAAAAATATGAAGAATTCATTGAAAGAATAAAGGGAGAAATAGAAAACTGGTCATTGCTAGGATCAGGATGGGAGATTGAAAGTATAATGACAGCATATGTGAATGTCGCAAAATATCAGCCACTGCGCGGAGGAACTTATTTACCACTTCCAGCCAATCTAGCAAAAAAGAAGGCAATAATAAACGTGAAAAACAGAGACAACCAATGCCTGAAGTGGGCTCTAAGAGCAGCATTATTTCCTCCAAAAGATGGAAAGGACCCGCAAAGACCAAGCAAATATCCGGTTAAAGATGGCATTAACTACAAAGGAATTGACTTTCCAACACCGGTAAAACAAATAGATAAGCTTGAAAAACAAAACGGAAAACTCGCAATAAACGTGTTCGGATGGGAAAACGACACCGTGATTGTGCACAGGATAAGCAGAAAAGAACCCAACGTACCGAGAATAAACCTGATGTTGATTGAGTCAGGGAAAATTCAGCACTATTGTTACGTAAAAAGAGAAAGCGCTTTGCTGTTCGATCAAAGCAAAAACAGAAATGCAAAACAGTACTGCATGATGTGCTTAACAGGTTTCTCAAGAGCGGACTTGCTCGAGAACCACAAAAAATATTGCAATGGTGTGAACGGCAGGCCGACAAGGATTGAGATGCCAGAAGAGGGGAAAAACATCCTCGCTTTCCAAAATTACCACAAACAGATGAAGGCGCCCTATGTGATACATGCGGACTTTGAGGCACTGGTAAAAAAGATACCCGGCTGTGAGCGCGGGCCGGAAAGAAAGAACAAAAGCTACACAGAAAAGACCGAATGGCATGAAGCGTGCGGGTATTCGTACATTGTTGTGAGAAGCGATGGCGAAGTTACAGGGTCAAAAGTTTACAGGGGCGAAAATGCGGTAAAAGAGTTTCTTAACGGAATACTGCAGGAAGAAACGAAAATAAGAGAGAGTTTGGCCACACCAAAGCCGATTGTGATGACGGCCGAAGACTGGGAAAAATACAAAAACGCGTCTGAATGTCATATTTGTAACAAACGTTTGATAAAAGATGAATTCTTAGACTCAATACCCGTCTGCGACCATGATACAGGCTGTTATTGTGGTCAAAGCCACAAAGGTTGTTATTACGCGGCACTCAAAAAAATAAAATTAGTTGGGCCAAAAAGAGAAAGAAAAGAAAAAGACAAAATAGACCAATGGATTGCAAACAATCAGGAAGCATGTTTGTTCTGCGCAGAACCTTTACTTCAGAAAAACTACAGAGACGCAGTAAAAGACCATTGCCACATAACGGGCGCGTACCGCGGAGCCGCGCACAACGCATGTAACCTTAAAATGCGAATAAAATCCAAGACGGACCAGATACCAATTGTGTTTCACAACCTGAAAGGTTACGACGCACACCATTTAATGCAAGCGATGTCAAATTTGAAAAAAGAGGTGAAATGCGTCGCAAACAACATGGAGAAATACATAACCTTTTCGGTCGGAGGTCTGCGATTCATAGACAGCTTGAACTTTCTGCAAGGAAGCTTGGACTCGCTGGTAGAAGCAAGATTGGAATCGCAGGTAAAAGAAACGCCAAAGGAGGCACTAAAAATCACATCAACATTATCAAATGGCAGTGATCTGCTTTACAAAAAGGGAATTTACCCATACGAGTACATGGATTCATGGGCGAAATTCAGCGAAACAAGTCTGCCCAAAAAAGAAGACTTCTACAGCAAACTCAACGATGAACACATTATTGAATATGAGTACGCTCACGCTAAGAAAGTATGGGAGACTTTTGATTGTAAAACATTGGGGGATTACCATGACCTTTACGTGAAAACGGATGTAGCACTGTTGGCAGATGTATTTGAAAATTTCCGTAAATTGTGTTTGCGGCAGTACGGTCTTGACCCTGCGCACTATTTCACATCACCAGGCCTCTCATGGGACGCACTCTTGAAAAAGACGGGTGTCGAGCTTGAGTTGTTAACAGACCATGAAATGCATATGTTCGTGGAACGAGGAATTCGCGGAGGAATCTCGATGGTAAGCAAAAGACACGCAAAGGCAAACAATCCTTTGGTATTAGACTATGACGAAAGAAAACCAAACAGTTACATTATGTATCTGGACGCGAACAACCTGTACGGCTGGGCAATGAGCAAGCCTCTCCCCAAAAGCGGATTCAAATGGAAACGCGTTATGCCGACAGAGGAGGAAATCCTGAACAAAAAAGAAAACGCCAAGAAAGGCTGGATCCTTGAAGTTGATTTGGAGTACCCGGCGGAGCTGCATAAAGAACACAACAGCTACCCGCTAGCGCCAGAGAAAAAGGTCGTGAAAAAAGAAAACATGTCGGACTACCAAAATAATCTGATAAAAGAATTGGACCTGAAAATCCCAAACAGCAAGAAGCTTCTGCTGACACTTGAGGACAAAAAAGACTACGTGGTTCACTACGAAAAGTTGAAGTTCTATCTGAAGCTGGGGATGAAACTGAAGCGCGTAAAAAGGGCGCTGGAGTTCGAACAAGAGTGTTGGATGGAGCCGTACATTCGGATGAACACAGAATTCAGAAAGCAGGCAAGCAACGACTTTGAAAAGAACTTTTACAAGCTGATGAATAACTCAGTTTTCGGCAAAACCATGGAAAACCTGCGCAACCGAGTAGACATAAAAATAGTCCGCAGCAATGAGAAAGACAAAATAAGAAAATTGATCGCTAGCCCTTTGTACGCAAGGCACGTAATATTTACAAACGACCTGGTGGGCATTGACATGCACAAAAGCCGCCTGCTGCTCAACAAGCCGGTCTACACAGGAATGACAATCCTTGACAAAAGCAAGATACTGATGTACGACTTCTTTTACAACCACCTGAAAAAGCAGTACGGTGAGAAATGCGAGCTCCTGTACACGGACACGGACAGCCTGCTGCTGAAGATAGAAACAGAGGACGTCTACAAAGACATAAAAGCAAACGAAAACTTCTATGATACATCAGACTACCCGAAGGAACATCCGCTCCCCTCAACAGTGAACAAAAAGGTCTTGGGAAAAATGAAAGACGAGTGCGCGGGGACCCCAATATCGGAGTATGTGGGCCTGAGGTCAAAAATGTACTCAGTCATGAAGGCAGACGAAAGCAAAAAGGGAATAGACAAAATAAAAAAAGACTTCCCTGAGACGGAAATAAAAGAGTGCACCTGCGAAGGAAAAAAAGTGCAGGCAATAATGGCAAAAGACGCAGAGTTGTTCAAAAAAATAAAAAAGAAACATCCGAAAGCAATAGTGTCGCAATGCTGTAACATGATAAAAGCTGACGAAATAAACGTAAGAAAAGCGAAAGGCGTGAAAAAGAACGTTGTGAAGAAACAGATAAAGCACGAGCAGTACAAGCAGGCGCTGTTCAGCAAAGAGCAGCTGTGGCACGGAATGAACATTTTGCGAAGCGAGGGGCACGAAATCTATGGCATGTATGTAAATAAAATTTCACTGTCCCCGTTTGATTCAAAGCGCTGGATAGCTGACGATGGGGTAAATACAAAAGCTTACGGGTACAACAGTGCAATGGAAGAAATGGAAGCTTTATTCGCTACTACAGAAATGGAAGAAATAGAAGCTTCATTAACAAATGCCGAAATGAAAGAAATAGAAGAAGCTTTAAAGTCGCTCGGGAGGTAATTGTGTGTTTGGAGGCACAACAAGCAGTTCTTCACGCACAAAGCCGCGCTTGGGCCCGTCGTGTAAATAGTAGAGAACGGGCTGATTCGGTTTGGAAAAAGATCGTTCAATGTTGTAAACTTTCAAAGACCAGATTGGATCAGTGGCTCTTTTCACACCACCTTCAAGCTCGCCAGGTTGGTATAAATATCTAACATTCACAAGAGAGGGGAGCTTTTTTTCGCTTTCTCCAACAGGCCCAAATATTTTGTTGACGGTATGGAAGTCACATCCTTTTCTTTGATGGCAACAGCGGGTTTCTTGCCAATCAGCCGCGTGACTTCGTTGTTTAGAGCGGCCACAACTTCAGGAAGTCTTTTTACCCACGCAGTGGACCGCTGGCCCTCAGGCATGCGCATTTCAACGGCATACTGGTGTCCGAACAAGCGCTCAGCCAGGGTGCGGTTGAAACGTTCAACGATAGCTTGGTCACGGTGAATGTCAACTCGCCCGCGCCGAATATATGTTTTGTGATTTTCCATTTCTTTTGTAACAGCGCCCATAAATTCGCGCCCAGGGTCAACCTGCAGCAGTTCAGGCCATTTCAGAGGCGAGCGCTTATAAATTCTCTTAAAAGCAAGGGCAACTTCATCAGAGTTTTTAGAGGTCAAGGGTTCAGCCTCTTTGTAGCGGCTAGCCACGTCGACAACGGTGAGTGCGTATTTGAAAACTTTGCGCCCACGGGGTAGTTTGTCATGTGGCAAAAAAAGAAGATCCGCCTGATGCACTTTGTTGGGTGTAGGAACGTCGAATTTAGGCCGAGGAATGCGCTTCGGTTCTGGGAGGAATATCTGCCAGAGTGCTTGCTTGAACAGCCACTTTTTTGCGGTTTGTTCTGGTACCTTGGCAGCTTCAGATAATTTTTTGATTGCGGCAAAACCTTTCCAGTAGCCCCCAGGGCTATAGTATATCTTTGCGAGTTTGGCATCCATCTATAAGTAAGGAATTAAAAAAGTTTAAAATCATGGGGTATCAGCAACTGAGTTGCTACCCCACTAAAGGAAACGGAAGGCAGCGTAGCCCAAAGCAAGAGCCCCGGCACCCACGAACATGAGTTCACCATTTTTCTGCTGCTGGCTTGGTTGATAGAAATCTGAGAACTTGGGTTCTTTGGGGAGTATCATTTGTTTGTCAGGGTGCGCCTGGTTATACAGTTTGAATGCGTAGTCAGTGTTTGTAAAGTTCTGCTTGGCCTGCTCTTTTATTTGCGTGTTAGTCGCAATCCAGTCGAGAAGTTTGGTGCGGTCACGGGAGTATTTGGCATAAGCTGCTTGATACGCCTCGAGAGCTTTGTCATGTCGTACTTTTTCATCAAGTGCAGCGTCACCTCCGCCAAGTGCCTTTGCAAGATAATTGCCACCTATAAAAGCCGCAGCATTCAATATAGCTCCACCAGCCATAATCGCGATACTTGCCATTGTGATATATTAAAAGAGCAGAGTTTTTTCAAATCAAAATCCTGGGTAGCAACTCAGTTGCTGATACCCAAGGGGTGTGGGGTTTACCCCACTTTACATGCTGGTGGGAAGGATTTTTTGGTCCTCGAGGTACTGTTTGAGCGCAATGCTCCCCGCCATCACGGCGGTGAACTTCACGTAGTTCATAGCACTGCTGCTGGGGTCAGAAGTAAAATTCTCTTTTACAACCTTTTTTGCGACCCAGCCGATGCCGGCGACCAAACCGGTTATAGTAGCAGCATCCATGATTGTTTTAACAAGCTTGTTGTCTGACATTATCTATCAACTTTGTTGATAAGTATAGAAATGGAAACATATAAAAGTTTAAATCAAAATTAATCTGTCTCTTCTAAGTCCGTGTCATCTTTCTTGTGCAATTCAATAAAATTCCTAGGGTCTTTTGCCATCAAATAAAATGAATCAAATATCATGCTAGAAAAATACCACCAAAAACCAAAAGCGACTGCGCCGCCAAGAAAATTGACAACAAATGTTTGCGTTGGAACTTTCACCATAATTATATAGAAACATACAAAGTTTAAATAAAAATTAATTTGTCTCTTCTGAGTCCGGGTCAAATATTGTGGCCTTCATAAGATCGCGGACTGTAAGAAAAATCTTCACATTGAAGTCGTACCATAACAGTCCGATGCCAAAAATGGCCGCGGTTGAGATAAGAACTTGTGGAATATCAACTTTCTTCATGATATATTGTATAAACAAAGTTGATGAGGTATAATATTAATTCGTAAATATTCAATCCCAATATTTTAGACCTCTGGGTTGTTTTACACCTCTAACAGGTTGTGGCTCATCAACTTTGTTGATAGGCTCAGGTGTTTTTTTTTTTGCTAAATGCGGCCTTGAGCTCTTCACGTTTGTAATAAATCCCAATCAGTGAAACGACTATGCTGATAACACCAATCCATTGGGTGGTGCTGAGACTGCTATTATCAACTTTGGTACTCTTTGGGCTTTCGTCTGCAATAGGCGGGTCTGGCTCAGGTACAGCAACTGTGTTGCTAGGCGGGGCAGCGGCCTTTGCCTTGTTGTTTGCGATTATAATAGCAGCCTCAGCTGCGGCTTTTTTCTGTTGTTCACGGGCTAGCCGCGTTCTTTCAGCAACCACTTTGCCTGCAGCCACACGCTTGGGATTTTTTACGCGCTGCGGGGCTGTAGTTGGAGTTGGAGTTGTTGCTTGCTGTGTTATATCGACCTGCGGATTGCAACTTTGTTGCGGGGTTTCGACCTGCTCGGATTGTTCGGTTGACATTTTGCAACAAAGAGTATATGTTTAGCAAATAAAATAATACTCAGAAATTATTCAGAATTTGTCTGCAAATGTTCAGTAGTTGGTGAGGAATGCTCAGGAATTTCTTCTAATTTTGCTACGTCTTTTGTCTGCAAATGCGAGTTAAAATCAATGTGCTTCGCCGTTATCAAAGCAGCAGAAATAGGCGCAAGAAATTTCCCATATTTCAAAGAGAGACCGCCGACAAAATCTGTCATTTCTTTGTTAATAATGAAGTCTTCTTTTAGTTCTTTTTTCATGGCATCAACGTCATCAATTTCAACAACCATTTGCAGGCCTCTTGTCACGAGCGTAAGCAGGCTGTCAACCATGCTTTCGGTTGTCTTGCTGCCAACGAAGGTTTCATATCTCTTGTAGTACTTTTCAACTTCTTTATCAGTCAAGCGTTTCAACTGCTCATGTGTTAACTGCACTCCAATGGCCTCTTTGGATTTGCCTGTTGATACAAGCACGGCCAGCTGCTCACGAAGAGCAGGAATGTTAGGTCCGGATAGCAACTGTGGCACAAGGCTACTATCAGCCGGGCTGCTTGACGGCTCAGCTTCCAGTAGGTTTATAACATCTGCGAACTCTTGTTCTGCCATCATCAACTTGTTGATATACTATATACAACTTTTATTTTTTTAATTCAAAAAAGTTTAAAACTCTGGGGTGTGGGGTTTACCCCACTGAATACCGTAGGGGTAGCGAAGCGAGAACACAAGATAAGAGAACTTCCGCTCTTTCAGCTTTGAAATCAGATTTTTGTACTCATCGTGGGAGAGTTCGCCGGCGTAATCTTCAAAGATTGCCTTCGTAGTTTTGGCTGAGGGAGTGTAAAATAAAACGATAGCCGCCACGTTTTCACGGAAGGAAGGTGTTATGCTGGTTATCTTCTGGGTCAGCACCCAAACGCTGATGCCGATATGTCGAGCGGAAAAGCCAAGATTCACCAGCTGGCCTGTGCGCCCTTTCACATCTTTGGAGGCTGCGCAGTCATCAAGGATTATGAGAGTGTTGGTGCCCTCAAATAGCCAGCTCACGACCTTCAACCAACTTTCAACCTCGTGCTGCTTGCATATTATTATAAACATTCTTGGATCATTTTCACCAATTCGGTGGTAGGTCTTGTTGTGCGCGAATGTTGGGCAGATAAGCACAATGTAGTCAAACTTGCCTCGGAAAGGGCCATAGATCTGGTCAACCACATACTTCGATTTGCCTGAATTCGTCGGCCCCACAATCAGAGCGTTGAAGGGTATCTTGCTCGGATCCATCGTCAGCAACTGAGTTGCTATATTAGTACTGCACAGATTGTAATTGTCTTCCTAATATATTCATCTGCGCGTCACTGATTACGTAAATGTGGCATCTAACTTTGTCATTGCCAGAGCCGCTTGCATTCCTCTCAAGCTCCAGCTGTACTCCATCCTTTGTGTTTACAAGTCGCGTGCCGCTTCCGTGCATCGAGTGATCAGCCATGGAACGCAGATCGATCATAACCCCGAACTTGTTATCTGTATAAAACTTTGTTGCATTCATATGCTGTGTTTTGTTTTTGGATTTTAGAAAGAAGCGTTTGACCTCCTCCCAAATATCAATTCCTTCAAGTCCGTTGTTGTACAGCCTGTTGGGCGAGCCGTTCACTGTGACACTAATTTTCGTTAGGTCTGGGTTAAAGTAAGTTTCTGAATGCCTTCCACCAGCAACATAGGGCTCGACAAACAGTAGCAAGATGCCTTTGAGGGACCTTCTCTGCGGGTTAACTTTGAGATTCAGACTTGTGTCTGTTGCTTTGACAAAGGTAACCACTTCGTCACGCTGGATGTGGTCATACGCAAATTCTTTTCCATTTGTGTACGCGCTGAGGGCTTCATCTGCCAGTGTTTTGCTTCTTATCATCTCGTACTCCAGCTGGATGTTTGTCAGCTTGTATTCCAGTTTTGTTTTATCGGAGCCTCTGACAACCTGAGAGGCTGGCGCAAGTGTCAGTTCGAACACAAGATCGTTGTATAGAGCCTGCGGATAAAAGGTCCCGTGGTCGTTCAAAATCTGGTGGTCAAGGCGTATCCTGTATTTTGATCCGTAAATCCCGTTTAGTTTGTTTTCCGAATCGACGCCTGTGGTCTGCTTGTCACCCGCGTTTGAGCGAATTTTGTTGAGGCCCACACTCTGGATTCCATCTTGCAGCATGTTGTCGCGCTCCTCCTGCGATAGGAAGAGGTCCTCGAATATCTTGTAAATGTCGTAATCAACTGTGTCCTGCAGGATGGTGCCAGAGTACTTCACAACAAGTTTGTCAACTAGCGCCCGTCCAACATTGTCGACAAGAAAGTTGTTGGCATGACCTCCGCTCAAATCGATGTTGAAGCGCAGCGCAAGTGTGCCGGGAACAATGACCTCGTTTTCATTCAGCTTGGGCACCGAAACATAAAGCGTTTCCTGTGGATTGGCTTCTGTTTTCACGAAAGTGATGCGTTTCACCGCGCGCTCCGCTCTTAGCGCGCCAAGAGTTTTTTCACTACGTGTTGGCCGAAGGTTTTCCTGTACACCGTCCATTATCGCAAATAATATAAAAGTTCAATTAAAAAATTTCAATTGTAAATATAAAATTGCTTCATTAACATATCAACAAGTTGATATGGCAGAAGGTGGTGAATTTGGTATGGACCAACCAGATCTTGACCACAGACTTGATTATGATGACGATGATGATGACGATGAACAAGAGACCAATAGAACCCAACCATTTCAGCCTGGCACGGTTTCCACCCCCTACCATGGTGGTGAACAACATGAAATGCAAACTATGCATCATGAACAGAGCGGACTTCCAGAAACATCATTTGATGAAACTCCTTTGTTGACGGGATTTATTCATCAAGATGACAAACCAGCTTATCTTGAAAGAGCAAGAGACTTTATTAAAAGGAAGTTTCCAAGAGTTGACTTCAGGAAATTAGGCCCAATCGGTTTCAGCAAAAAGCCTGGCAATGACACTACAATCGTTTCATTTGGAACAAGGGGTGGCGAGACTGAAATTTTCAGAAAAGATGGGAAAGGTCTTCTCCAAAAATTTAAAGACAAGTTCAAAACATCACTTGGTCCAGAAGCTGAATCTCTGATTGCTCAAGACAATGATGAAATAAGAGAAAACCGGCAGAGATTAAGAGAAGCTGAAAAAGAACTCAGAGATGCAGAAAAACTCGCCTCTGAAAGAGAAAAAGCCGCCCAAGAAGTGCAAGATCTTAGAATAAGAATTGAGCGAACTCAAGCCAGTATTGAACAACTGGGGTCAAACGTTGAAAGTGAATCAGAACTGCGGAGACTGCAGCAACTGAAAAAAAATCTTCAAAATGATTTTGAAAACGCAAAAACAGAGGTGGCGGCTCTTGAGAAAAAAGCTAAAACCAAAGCCAAAGAACAAACCAGGGTCAACCAACTTAGAGCAAGCCTAGCCGCTAAAGAGAGAGAAAGAAACACAATGGAAGCGGGGCTCAACGACACAAGAACGTTGGATGAGCTGAAAGAACAAGAAGCAGAACTGCAGCGCAAAAATGAGGAAGATCAGGCAGTTATCGACGATGAAAACACATCACCTTCTGATAAACAAGCTGCCGAAGGAAGAGTGGCGGAAAGACAAGAGGAGCTTGCTCGTTTGCAAACGCAGATTGATGAAAGAGAAAGAGCGCTTCCACTTCGTGAGAGGGTAAAGGAGATATTCAAAAAATATGGTGTGACCGTTACGGCTATCGTTCTTGCTGCCGGGGTCACAATTGGTGCTGTCATTGGGGCTATTACAAACGCTTTGAGAGCCACCGGTAAAGAATTGGGAAAAGGTCTAAAAGACATTGGCTCAAAGATTGCATCAGCTCTGCCAGGTCTTATTGGCTCAATTGTGAGCTTTCTTTTCAAAGCCGCCGGTCAAGCTATCGGTTTTCTTGCTGAGCACACCTGGCTGATTATTTTGGCTGTGGTTGCCTTTCTTGTAGAAAAATACATAAAGAAGCGGCGTTAACGCATAAAAGCGTAAATCAAAGCCGCAACACCTACCGCGGCAACAGCAATAGCTGCTTTGTTATTTTCGTGTGAGGGGGGTAAACCCCCCACCCCAGCAGGCTGAGGTGTTTGATCTTCAGGTTGAGGTGTTTGCTCTTCAGGCTGCGTCGCTGTTACCCTAGGGGTGTGGGGTGAAACCCCACTGTGTATCGGGTTTGAGGGGTGGCTGTTTGGTGGGTTTATCTTTGTTGGTCCTCCTGCCATAAGCTTTAGCGCTGCTTTTTTTGTGCCCTTATTTACTTCGTCGTTAACCCCTAACTTCATGCCTGGCACAGCTTGTTTGAGCTGGTTGTTGTAACCAATAACACTTCCCGTATTTATTACCATCCGCGCAGGCATCAGCCAGGCCCCCGGACACACTGCAAAGTTAAGCCTCACCTTTGCCTGGTCGACAGCAAGTTGGTACCTTTGAACTGACTTTGCCAGATCCGGTTGCCTTATCGCATCTTCCACTAGGACAAGGAACTCACTTTGCGCTTCCTTTGCGCGCCCTCCTGACCCAAGTATGCTGCTTCTAACGTTTACCTGTGAACCCAAAACACAGTAAACGAATGCCTCTATCGACTGGTTTATTCGCGACAAACCCGCCTGCGTTAGACCTTCTGCTACATTGGGACAAAACCAGTCTGCCTGTCCGTAGGCAGCGTCATCCGGCTCGATATAATAAATCAAGTTACCTTTTGAGCCTGATCCACCTTCGTCTGAGAACTTTTTTGACCCCCCGGGGTAAATGTCTCCCTCTTCTTTAGACGGTCCAATGTTTGACACATAGATGTAAACGCTTCCCAGGCCGTGGTTTGCGCCTCTTGTAAAACGAAAATCGCTTGACGGGTCGACTCCGAACTCATTGCATATTCTTTTGTATGAAGCCACGTCGTATTTGTTGTTAATCTGGTCAAAAGTTGGGTCGCCAGGCAAAGCGCTTATGCTTTGTATCCCCCCCATCTGAAACAATATTCGCCTGACAGTAAAATATATATGGAACTTGTAAAAAGCTCGCACATTCTCTGGCATAGCATAGTTGTTATCGAAAATTTCGCGACTTATACCACAGCCCGTTGTCGCACACCAGACAGCAAAATTCAGCTGCTGTGGCCAATATCTCATATTTGGGCCGGCTAGCCATGTTTTAGACTCTTTCCCTGAATGGTGGGTGAGTTTGGTTTTTTGAAATACCTCTCTGAACTTTGTTGTGAAATACTGGTCCGGTGTTATGTAAGTATTCAGTTGGTTATTAAATATTTTTTTCAAACTCGGGGCGGCATCGTGAAAGCCAACAGCTGGAATCGGCAAAGAGTCTCCTTTTAAACCACTTGGTGTAAGCTGTTGTGGAAAACCTTCTGATGATTGGCCAATACCCAGCGCACTTTTCATTTCCGGGCTCCAATATTTGCTGTCTGAACCAAAAACGTTTATCAAATTGCCTGGTCCTGCTTTGAAATAAATTTCTGAGGTTGCTGTGTGGTCTTTGGTGAAATCGGTCTGTGGCTCAAACTTTGATTTATCAGCATTCGGGTATTTTGCATTAAAAGTTTTCCATGCCTTTTGTTCTGCTACTTTGGCAATGCTGTTAGCTTCTGGTGTCTGAATCCATTTAAGAAGCACAGATGCGCTGCCGTGCTGTGAAGGCTGAGGGGCCTTGTCTTTTGCTGTATCAGCTTTCGCTGCACTTTTGGTGTTTTGCTGCCTCGAATAAGCATTCAACCATCCACCACCACCGGTCCATTCATTATCCATTATTTAAACAAAAATATTTTTCTCTAATTATAAAATGGTTATTCTAACTGTTGTTACAAAAGAAAATCCGCATACGGTCTATTTTGACCAACCTATTGAAAAACCAAGCTATATCCGGCTGTTAAGTTGTTCTCTTTACAACAGCTGGAATAGTTTTGAAAAGGATGGAATAATTTTTTATAAAAAATTAAACAAGCAAGATGAGAAAACACGTTATTTACGAATGGGAAACTACTCACTGGATGACATTGGGGATATTTTTAAAAAAGGATTCGTAAATGAAAATTTACTTCCAGAGAAAGATTTGTTTTTTGTGTCAAAAGGCATTACAGGTCGTACTTTGATAATAGAAGCAAATGAGTCCAAAATAAAAAATTTTGGACTGAATGAAAGTCTTATTAAGTTCTTTAATATTCCTGGGTATAAAAATTTCGCAATGGAAAAGGATTATTTTACAAAAATTGTAATAAATGATGTTTCAAATCCTAAACATTACTTCGTTAACTGTGACCTTATCGACAAGCAACAAAGCTTGCTAAATGGAAAGCCTTCAAGTCTTTTAGCTTGCTTTGACATACGAGGAACACCGTATCAAAAAATCCATTACCAAAATACACATCTTAACGTTTTACGCGATGTTTCTGTGGGTAATCACGTTTCAAATATGACGCTTTCAGTGACGGATGAAAATAATAATAGACTTTTAAATTTTAACGGCTGGCCTCTTCAGTTTCAAATTGAAATAAATTAAACAAGAAAATAATTTTGTAAATATAACCATGGCATCCAACGTATTACCAACTGCACCAGCTTATGATGAAACAGAAACTCAGACTACACTTTATCCAGTTCTACCAACTCAACCAGATAACAATTTTCATATGCAGAAAGCAAACGAAGTTTTAAAATTTTTAAGTGATGAAGTTTCACATTATAGGCTTGTTGCCAAAAAATATAATAGAACTAAAAACATTATCAACTACGCTAGCTTTTCTGCTGGTGGTATTTCTGGTTTTCTATCCGCAGGTGGAGTAGGAGCTGCGTTTTCAGGCATTGGAATTCTAGCGGCAATACCTATTGGCTGTGTTGCCTGTTTATTTGGGCTAACAGCTGCTGGGCTAACCCGTTTTTACAAAAAGCTTGAGCCCAAACTTATCAAACACTGCAAAATCATGACACTGGCTATGTCAAAATGCGATACTGTCGACCGTATAGTGTCAAAATCACTCATTGACAGAAAAATCAGCGATTCTGAGCTTCAAATCATTCTTGATGAAAAAAAGAGCTATCTAATTCAGAAGGAGATTCTTCAGGAAGGAACACTTCCCAAGGAAAAAAATAAACAGAGTAGCCCTGACATCGAAAAAATACGACAAGAGGCCATGCACGAAGAAAGAATTAGGCTTCAAAAAAAGTTTCTGGGCAGCGCGGTCGACGTTTCGAAATAAGATATCAGTCAAAGCGCACACTCTTTCACTTTATTAAAGAATGATTTCTGTTATCTTCACGCGTGACGTTGTGTGACGGCTTGACTGGTGCTTTAATTAATATTTGAAAAAAGAAGATTTTTAATTATATTTCAAATCATGATCGTACTAACACATTTCATTTCTTTTCTTGTGAATGAATATTTCACACCGGCATGTCTTAGAGAAGTTAGAGATATAACACGCGAAGTTGTTCAGTGTTTGGAAGAAGCGGTTTCCCGCCGCACGTGTTTTGACTCGTGTACAGAACGTTCTCGAGACAATTTTCACGTGTTTTGACTCGTGTTATTGACACGTGTACAGAACGTTCTCGAGACAAGTTTCACGTGTTTTGATTGACATGCTTGGCGAAGCGTGAAAAGCCCGTTGCTTTATTAGTACAACACACTTAAAATCTATTCAGTTGCTAGCGAGTAGACAGTTCTTGTCGTTTGGTTAGAACAAGACGCGGTTTTATCCTTTCGAACTGATCTTGGGAAGCTGTGAGATGCGTTTGTGAATGCTTCAAACGAGAGTGAAGAGGTTAAATCGCTATTCGAAGAGTTGCTAAGATTTACTCTGACTGAAGAACTGTTGATTCAAAAACATTAGAAATGGGTTACGCCGTAACCGAATTTTTAGCATAAATTAGAATAACAACAGAAATTGGTTACGCCGTAACCGAATTTTAAGCATTAATTAGAATAACAACAGAAATGGGTTACGCCGTAACCGAATTTTCTTCAAGTTCGAATTTTTTTTTGGTGTGTGTGTGTTTCCCACGGCGTGGGACTTATGCAAATCAGCAGCTTCTATCTTGTTTCCATTGTTGTGGACCGACACAGCTGTGTCGTGACGTCATGTTGTAGTTGCATAAAATTTATAATCTACTTGAATAAAATTAATTCATTTTACACTCTTGTTGTGTTTGTCTTACAACCCCTTTGCTTACCTGTTCCTTAAAACAGGGAAACCCCCGCTTCGACTAGAAAAATATTGGTTTCCTGTCTTTCTGAGAAAAATGTCACGCAACGGCTCCGCACCAACTATTATAGCAAGATTTTTTGAAGCACTCGTCGTAATCATTTTCATCATAAATAGGATAGCCGAGATAGTGATTTACTCCATTTCTTTTGCACAGATTACAGAGACAATTTCGCATGCAATTACCAAATTTATAACAAAATAAGACCTTTACAATTTGTTGATTGCGATCACAAAATGGTGCTTCGGCGATTGCAGCGTTTATCTCGTCCCAGCCGAGAGCTTTTCGCTCCCTGAGTTTTATTTTAATAAACTCTTTGCAGATTTTTTCCCTTAATTCTGTCGGTAATATTTGTATTGCATCGGTAAGTTGGCAGTTATTTTTTTTTTCTGATGTTGAACTGTCATTGTTTTTATTATCCGGCAAAAGAATATTCATTAATTCTTGTGGAGTCATTTTTTTCATTTCTGCAAGAAATTCTTCTGATACAAGTATTGGCAATTCCGTATTTTCTCCTATTGAGTTTGGCTTAAATAATGCCCAATTGTCTCCCCTTTCTTTGTTTTTTCTAACTTTCGGTTTTTTAGTGCTTTGATCAACAGGACCATTGTCTCTTCCTCTACCCATCTCGCCGTATATACAAGTGCAGATAATTGTTCAAATGGAAAATAATTCTGGCGCACTTTGTATTGCGCATACTAGTATATTCGCAAAAAAAACATGCCTTCTACCAAAAAGCTTTCTACCGAAGAAATTCAAGAAATTGTGAACGCGCGAGGAAAGGAGTCGCTTTGTATATAGACAGTGCAGACATTTCTTCAATAGAAAATAATTTTTTTGTGACATAACCGCTCGCTCGGGGTCATGCTCTTTGTTTATTTCCATGCTTGCTTATTTTCACTCAAATACCACCACACACATAGATGATGAGGGTTCTGGTTCGCAAAATTTTATAATGTTAACAAAAAAAGCTTTTCTCTAAAGAAACGAGGCGAGCAAGGGAGCCGAGTTTCTTTAGAAAAAAGCTTTTTTTGCTAACATTATAAAATTTTGCGCCAGAACCCTCATCATCTATGTGTGTCGGTTTCATACCACTATTTTGGGTGGGCTTTTCCAAGCAGCACAAAAAGCCGAATTGACGAATATCGTCAAATTGAGTTCAAAACGCGTTTTTCGATTTTCCCCATTGGGGCGAAACGAAAAAACACCGTTGGGATCGAATTGCACGAGGTCGGTTTCATACCACTAGTTTGGGTGGGCTTTTCCAAGCAGCGCGAAAAGCCGAATTGACGAATATCGTTAAAATTGAGTTCAAAACGCATTTTTCAACTTTCCCCATCGGGGCGAAACGAAAAAACACCGTTGGGATCGAAGTGCACGAGGTCGGTCTCATACCACCATTTTTGGTGGGTTTTTCCAAGCAGCGCAAAAAGCCGAATTGACGAATATCGTCAAATTGAGTTCAAAACGCGTTTTTCGATTTTCCCCATTGGGGCGAAACGAAAAAACACCGTTGGGATCGAAGTGCACGAGGTCGGTTTCATACCACTATTTTGGGTGGGCTTTTCCAAGCAGCGCAAAAAGCCGAATTGACGAATATCGTCAAATTGAGTTCAAAACGCGTTTTTCGACTTTCCCCATCGGGGCGAAACGAAAAAACACCCTTGGGATTGAAGTGCACGAGGTCGGTTTCATACCACTATTTTGGGTGGGCTTTTCCAAGCAGCGCAAAAAGCCGAATTGACGAATATCGTCAAATTGAGTTCAAAACGCGTTTTTCGATTTTCCCCATTGGGGCGAAACGAAAAAACACCGTTGGGATCGAATTGCACGAGGTCGGTTTCATACCACTAGTTTGGGTGGGCTTTTCCAAGCAGCGCGAAAAGCCGAATTGACGAATATCGTATAATTGAGTTCAAAACGCGTTTTTCGACTTTCCCCATCGGGGCGAAACGAAAAAACACCGTTGGGATCGAAGTGCACGAGGTCGGTCTCATACCACCATTTTTGGTGGGTTTTTCCAAACAGCGCAAAAAGCCGAATTGACGAAAATCGTCAAATTGAGTTCAAAACGCGTTTTTCGACTTTCCCCATCGGGGCGAAACGAAAAAACACCGTTGGGATCGAATTGCACGAGGTCGGTCTCATACCACTATTTTGGGTGGGCTTTTCCAAGCAGCGCAAAAAGCCGAATTGACGAATATCGTCAAAATTGAGTTCAAAACGCGTTTTTCGACTTTGCCCATCGAGACGAAACGAAAAAACACCGTTGGGATCGAATTGCACGAGGTCGGTCTCACACCACTATTTTGGGTGGGTTTTTCCAAGCAGCGCAAAAAGCCGTATTGACGAATATCGTCAAATTGAGTTCAAAACGCGTTTTTCGACTGTCCCCATCGGGGCGAAACGAAAAAACACCGTTGGGATCGAATTGCACGAGGTCGGTCTCATACCACTATTTTGGGTGGGTTTTTCCAAGCAGCGCAAAAAGCCGAATTGACGAATATCGTCAAAATTGAGTGCAAAACGCGTTTTTCGACTTTCTCCATCGGGGCGAAACGAAAAAACACCGTTGGGATCGAATTGCACGAGGTCGGTCTCATACCACCATTTTTGGTGGGTTTTTCCAAGTAGCGCAAAAAGCCGAATTGACGAATATCGTCAAATTGAGTTAAAAACGCGTTTTTCGACTTTCCCAATGGGGGCGAAACGAAAAAACACCGTTGGGATCGAATTGCACGAGGTCGGTTTCATACCACTATTTTGGGTGGGCTTTTCCAAGCAGCGCAAAAAGCCGAATTGACGAATATCGTCAAAATTGAGTTCAAAACGCGTTTTTCGACTTTCCCCATCGGGGCGAAACAAAAAAAACACCGTTTTGATCGAATTGCACGAGGTCGGTCTCATACCACCATTTTTGGTGGGTTTTTCCAAGCAGCGCAAAAAGCCGAATTGACGAATATCGTCAAATTAAGTTCAAAACGCGTTTTTCGACTTTCCCCATCGGGGCGAAACGAAAAAACACCGTTGGGATCGAAGTGAACGAGGTCGGTCTCATACCACTATTTTGGGTGGGCTTTTCCAAGCAGCGCAAAAAGCCGAATTGACGAATATCGTCAAAATTGAGTTCAAAACGCGTTTTTCGACTTTCCCCATCGGGACGAAACGAAAAAACACCGTTGGGATCGAATTGAACGAGGTCGGTTTCATACCACTATTTTGGGTGGGCTTTTCCAAGCAGCGCAAAAAGCCGAATTGACGAATATTGTCAAAATTTAGTTCAAAACGCGTTTTTCGACTTTCCCCATCAAGGGCGAAACAAAAAATAACCCTTGGGATCGAAATCCACGAGGTCGGTTTCATACCACTATTTTGGGTGGGCTTTTCCAAGAACCACAAAAAGCCGAATTGACGAATATCGTCAAAATTGAGTTCAAAACGCGTTTTTCGACTTTCCCCATCGGGGCGAAACGAAAAAACACCGTTGGGATCGAATTGCACGAGGTTGGTTTCATACCACCATTTTTGGTGGGTTTTTTCAAGCAGCGGAAAAAGCCGAATTGACGAATATCGTCAAATTGAGTGCAAAACGCGATTTTCGACTTTCCCCATTGGGGCGAAACGAAAAAACACCGTTGGGATCGAAGTGCACGAAGTCGGTCTCATACCACCATTTTTGGTGGGTTTTTCCAAGCAGCGCAAAAAGCCGAATTGACGAATATCGTCAAATTGAGTTCAAAACGCGTTTTTCGATTTTCCCCATTGGGGCGAAACGAAAAAACACCGTTGGGATCGAAGTGCACGAGGTCGGTTTCATACCACTATTTTGGGTGGGCTTTTCCAAGCAGCGCAAAAAGCCGAATTGACGAATATCGTCAAAATTTAGTTCAAAACGCGTTTTTCGACTTTCCCCATGGGGCGAAACAAAAAATAACCCTTGGGATCGAAATCCACGAGGTCGGTTTCATACCACTATTTTGGGTGGGCTTTTCCAAGAACGACAAAAAGCCGAATTGATGAATATCGTCAAAATTGAGTTCAAAACGCGTTTTTCGACTTTACCCATCGGGGCGAAACGAAAAAACACCGTTGGGATCGAAGTGCACGAGGTCGGTCTCATACCACCATTTTTGGTGGGTTTTTCCAAGCAGCGGAAAAAGCCGAATTGACGAATATCGTCAAATTGAGTGCAAAACGCGATTTTCGACTTTCCCCATAGGGGCGAAACGAAAAAACACCGTTGGGATCAAAGTGCACGAGGTCGGTCTCATACCACCATTTTTGGTGGGTTTTTCCAAGCAGCGCAAAAAGCCGAATTGACGAATATCGTCAAATTGAGTTCAAAACGCGTTTTTCGATTTTCCCCATCGGGGCGAAACGAAAAAACACCGTTGGGATCGAATTGCACGAGGTCGGTTTCATACCACTATTTTGGGTGGGCTTTTCCAAGCAGCGCAAAAAGCCGAATTGACGAATATCGTTAAAATTGAGTTCAAAACGCGTTTTTCGACTTTCCCCATCGGGGCGAAACGAAAAAACACCGTTGGGATCGAATTGGACGAGGTCGGTCTCGTACCACTTTTTTGGGTGGGCTTTTCCAAGCAGCGCAAAAATTCGAATTGACGAATATCGTCAAATTGAGTTGAAAACGCGTTTTTCGACTTTCCCCATCGGGGCGAAACGAAAAAAAACCGTTGGGATCGAATTGCACGAGGTCGGTCTCATACCACTATTTTGGGTGGGCTTTTCCAAGCAGCGCAAAAAGCCGAATTGACTAATATCGTCAAATTGAGTTCAAAACGCGTTTTTCGATTTTCCCAATTGGGGCGAAACGAAAAAACACCGTTGGGATCGAATTGCACGAGGGCGGTTTTATACCACTATTTTGGGTGCGCTTTTCCAAGCAGCGCAAAAAGCCGAACTGACGAATATCGTCAAAATTGAGTTCAAAACGCGTTTTTCGACTTTCCCCATCGGGGCGAAACGAAAAAACACCGTTGGGATCGAATTGCACGAGGTCGGTTTCATACCACTATTTTGGGTGGGCTTTTCCAAGCAGCGCAAAAAGCCGAATTGAAGAATATCGTCAAAATTTAGTTCAAAACGCGTTTTTCGACTTTCAGCATCGGGGCGAAACGAAAAATAACCCTTGGGATCGAAATCCACGAGGTCGGTTTCATACCACTATTTTGGGTGTGCTTTTCCAAGAAGCACAAAAAGCCGAATTGACGAATATCGTCAAAATTGAGTTCAAAACGCGTTTTTCGACTTTCCCCATCGGGGCGAAACGAAAAAACCCCGTTGGGATCGAATTGCACGAGGTCGGTTTCATACCACTATTTTGGGTGGGCTTTTCCAAGCAGCGCAAAAAGCCGAATTGACGAATGTCGTCAAAATTTAGTTCAAAAGGCGTTTTTCGACTTTCCCCATCGGGGCGAAGCGAAAAAAAACCCTTGGGATCGAAATCCACGAGGTCGGTTTCATACCACTATTTTCGGTGGGCTTTTGCAAGAAGCACAAAAAGCCGAATTGACGAATATCGTAAAAATTGAGTTCAAAACGCGTTTTTCGACTTTCCCCATCGGGGCGAAACGAAAAAACACCGTTGGGATCGAAGTGCACGAGGTCGGTCTCATACCACCATTTTTGGTGGGTTTTTCGAAGCAGCGCAAAAAGCCGAATTGACAAATATCGTCAAATTGAGTTCAAAACACGTTTTTCGACTTTCCCCATCGGGGCGAAACGAAAAATCACCCTTGGGATCGAATTGCACGAGGTCGGTTTCATACCACTATTTTGGGTGGGCTTTTCCAAGCAGCGCAAAAAGCCGAATTGACGAATATCGTCAAATTGAGTTCAAAACGCGTTTTTCGACTTTCCCCATCGGGGCGAAGCGAAAAAACACCGTTGGGATCGAATTGCACGAGGTTGGTCTCATACCACTATTTTGGGTGGGCTTTACCAAGCAGCGCAAAAAGCCGAATTGACGAATATCGTCAAATTGAGTTCAAAACGCGTTTTTCGACTTTCCCCATCGGGGCGAAACGAAAAAACACCGTTGGGATCGAATTGCACGAGGTCGGTTTCGTACAACTATTTTGGGTGGGCTTTTCCAAGCAGCCCAAAAAGCCAAATTGACGAATATCGTCAAATTGAGTTCAAAACGCGTTTATCGATTTTCCCCATTGGGGCGAAACGAAAAAACACCGTTGGGATCGAATTGCACGACTTCGGTTTCATACCACTATTTTGGGTGGGCTTTTCCAAGCAGCGCAAAAAGCCGAATTGACGAATATCGTCAAAATTGAGTTCAAAACGCGTTTTTCGACTTTCCCCATAGGGGCGAAACGAAAAAACACCGTTGGGATCGAAGTGCACGAGGGCGGTCTCATACCACAATTTTAGGTGGGTTTTTCCAAGCAGCGCAAAAAGCCGAATTGACGAATATCGTCAAAATTGAGTTCAAAACGCGTTTTTCGACTTTCCCCATAGGGGCGAAACGAAAAAACACCGTTGGGATCGAAGTGCACGAGGGCGGTCTCATACCACAATTTTTGGTGGGTTTTTCCAAGCAGCGCAAAAAGCCGAATTGACGAATATCGTCAAAATTGAGTTTAAAACGCGTTTTTCGACTTTCCCCATCGAGGCGAAACGAAAAAACACCGTTGGGATCGAAATCCACGAGGTCGGTTTCATACCACTGTTTTGGATGGGCTTTTCCATGCAGCGCAAAAAGCCGAATTGACGAATATTGTCAAGATTTAGTTCAAAACGCGTTTTTCGACTTTCCCCATCGGGCGAAACGAAAAAACACCCTTGGGATCGAAATCCACGAGGTCGGTTTCATACCACTATTTTGGATGGGCTTTTCCAAGCAGCGCAAAAAGCCTAACTGACGAATATCGTCAAAATTGAGTTCAAAACGCGTTTTTCGACTTTCTCCATCGGGGCGAAACGAAAAAACACCGTTGGGATCGAATTGCACGAGGTCAGTCTCATACCACTATTTTGGGTGGGCTTTTCCAAGCAGCGCAAAAAGCCGAATTGACGAATATCGTCAAAATTGAGTTCAAAACGCGTTTTTCGACTTTCCCCATCGGGGCGAAACGAAAAATAACCCTTGGGATCGCAATCCACGAGGTCGGTTTCATACCACTATTTTGGGTGGGCTTTTCCAAGAAGCACAAAAAGCCGAATTGACGAATATCGTCAAAATTGAGTTCAAAACGCGTTTTTCGACTTTCCCCATCGGGGCGAAACGAAAAAACACCGTTGGGATCGAAGTGCACGAGGTCGGTCTCATACCACCATTTTTGGTGGGTTTTTCGAAGCAGCGCAAAAAGCCGAATTGACGAATATCGTCAAATTGAGTTCAAAACGCGTTTTTCGATTTTCCCCATTGGGGCGAAACGAATAAACACCGTTGGGATCGAATTGCACGAGGTCGGTTTCATACCACTATTTTGGGTTGGCTTTTCCAAGCAGCGCAAAAAGCCGAACTGACGAATATCGTCAAAATTGAGTTCAAAACGCGTTTTTCGACTTTCCCCATCGGGGCGAAACGAAAAATAACCCTTGGGATCGAAATCCACGAGGTCGGTTTCATACCACTATTTTGGGTGGGCTTTTCCAAGAAGCACAAAAAGCCGAATTGACGAATATCGTCAAAATTGAGTTCAAAACGCGTTTTTCGACTTTCCCCATCGGGGCGAAACGAAAAAACACCGTTGGGATGGAAGTGCACGAGGTCGGTCTCATACCACCATTTTTGGTGGGTTTTTCGAAGCAGCGCAAAAAGCCGAATTGACGAATATCGTCAACTTGAGTTCAAAACACCTTTTTCGACTTTCCCCATCGGGGCGAAAATAAAAAACACCGTTGGGATCGAATTGCACGAGGTCGGTTTCGTACAACTATTTTGGGTGGGCTTTTCCAAGCAGCCCAAAAAGCCGAATTGATGAATATCGTCAAATTGAGTTCAAAACGCGTTTTTCGATTTTCCCCATTGGGGCGAAACGAAAAAACACCGTTGGGATCGAATTGCACGAGGTCGGTTTCATACCACTATTTTGGGTGGGCTTTTCCAAGCAGCGCAAAAAGCCGAATTGACGAATATCGTCAAAATTGAGTTCAAAACGCGTTTTTCGACTTTCCCCATCAGGGCGAAACGAAAAAACACCGTTGGGATCGAAGTGCACGAGGGCGGTCTCATACCACCATTTTTGGTGGGTTTCTCCAAGCAGTGCAAAAAGCCGAATTGACGAATATCGTCAAAATTGAATTCAAAACGCGTTTTTCGACTTTCCCCACCGGGGCGAAACGAAAAAACACTGTTGGGATCGAATTGCAGGAGGTCGGTTTCATACCACTATTTTTGGTGGGCTTTTCCAAGCAGCGCAAAAAGCCGAATTGACGAATATCGTCAAAATTCAGTTCAAAACGCGTTTTTCGACGTTCCCCATTGGGGCGAAACGAAAAACACCCTTGGGTTCGAAATCCACGAGGTCGGTTTCATACCACTATTTTGGGTGGGCTTTTCCAAGAAGCACAAAAAGGTGAATTGACGAATATCGTCACAATTGAATTCAAAACGCGTTTTTCGACTTTCCCCATCGGGGCGAAACGAAAAAACACCGTTGGGATGGAAGTGCACGAGGTCGGTCTCATACCACCATTTTTCGTGGGTTTTTCGAAGCAGCGCAAAAAGCCAAATTGACAAATATCGTCAAATTGAGTTCAAAACGCGTTTTTCGACTTTCCCCATCGGGGCGAAAGGAAAAATCACCCTTGGGATCGAATTGCACGAGGTCGGTTTCATACCACTATTTACGGTGGGCTTTTCCAAGCAGCGCAAAAAGCCGAATTGAGGAATATCGTCAAAATTGAGTTCAAAACGCGTTTTTCGACTTTCCCCATCGGGGCGAAACGAAAAAACACCCTTGGGATCGAAATCCACGAGGTCGGTTTCATACCACTATTTTGGGTGGGCTTTACCAAGCAGCGCAAAAAGCCGAATTGACGAATATCGTCAAATTGAGTTCAAAACGCGTTTTTCGACTTTCCCCATCGGGGCGAAACGAAAAAACACCGTTGGGATCGAATTGCACGAGGTCGGTTTCGTACAACTATTTTGGGTGGGCTTTTCCAAGCAGCTCAAAAAGCCGAATTGACGAATATCGTCAAATTGAGTTCAAAACGCGTTTTTCGATTTTCGCCATTGGGGCGAAACGAAAAAACACCGTATGGATCGAATTGCACGAGGTCGGTTTCATACCACTATTTTGAGTGGGCTTTTCCAAGGAGTGCAAAAAGCCGAATTGACGAATATCGTCAAATTGAGTTCAAAACGCGTTTTTTGACTTTCCCCATCGGGGCGAAACGAAAAAACACCGTTGGGATCGAATTGCACGAGGTCGGTCTCATACCACTATTTTGGGTGGGCTTTTCCAAGCAGCGCAAAAAGGCGAATTGACGAATATCGTCAAATTGAGTTCAAAACGCGTTTTTCGATTTTCCCCATTGGGACGAAACGAAAAAACACCCTTGGGATCGAATTGCACGAGGTCGGTTTCATACCACTATTTACGGTGGGCTTTTCCAAGCAGCGCAAAAAGCCGAATTGAGGAATATCGTCAAAATTGAGTTCAAAACGCGTTTTTCGACTTTCCCCATCGGGGCGAAACGAAAAAACACCCTTGGGATCGAAATCCACGAGGTCGGTTTCATACCACTATTTTGGGTGGGCTTTACCAAGCAGCGCAAAAAGCCGAATTGACGAATATCGTCAAATTGAGTTCAAAACGCGTTTTTCGACTTTCCCCATCGGGGCGAAACGAAAAAACACCGTTGGGATCGAATTGCACGAGGTCGGTTTCGTACAACTATTTTGGGTGGGCTTTTCCAAGCAGCTCAAAAAGCCGAATTGACGAATATCGTCAAATTGAGTTCAAAACGCGTTTTTCGATTTTCGCCATTGGGGCGAAACGAAAAAACACCGTTGGGATCGAATTGCACGAGGTCGGTTTCATACCACTATTTTGAGTGGGCTTTTCCAAGGAGTGCAAAAAGCCGAATTGACGAATATCGTCAAATTGAGTTCAAAACGCGTTTTTTGACTTTCCCCATCGGGGCGAAACGAAAAAACACCGTTGGGATCGAATTGCACGAGGTCGGTCTCATACCACTATTTTGGGTGGGCTTTTCCAAGCAGCGCAAAAAGGCGAATTGACGAATATCGTCAAATTGAGTTCAAAACGCGTTTTTCGATTTTCCCCATTGGGACGAAACGAAAAAACACCCTTAGGATCGAATTGCACGAGGTCGGTTTCATACCACTATTTTGGGTGGGCTTTTCTAAGCAGCGCAAAAAGCCGAATTGACGAATATCGTCAAAATTGAGTTCAAAACGCGTTTTTCGACTTTCCCCATCGGGGCGAAACGAAAAAACACCGTTGGGATCGCAATCCACTAGGTCGGTTTCATACCACTATTTTGGGTGGGCTTTTCCAAGCAGCGCAAAAAGCCGAATTGACGAATATCGTCAAAATTGAGTTCCAAACGCGTTTTTCGACTTTCCCCATCGGGGCGAAACGAAAAAACACCCTTGGAATCGCAATCCACGAGGTTGGTTTCATACCACTATTTTGGGTGGGCTTTTCCTAGCAGCGCAAAAAGCCGAATTGACGAATATCGTCAAATTGTGTTCAAAACACGTTTTTCGACTTTCCCCATTGGGGCGAAACGAAAAAACACCGTTGGGATCGAATTGCACGAGGTCGGTTTCATACCACTATTTTGGGTGGGCTTTTCCAAGCAGCGCAAAAAGCCGAATTGACGAATATCGTCAAATTGAGTTCAAAACGCGTTTTTCGACATTCCCCATCGGCGCGAAACAAAAAAACACCCTTGGGATCGAAATCCACGAGGCCGGTCTCATACCACCATTTTTGGTGTGTTTTTCCAAGCAGCGCAAAAAGCCGAATTGACGAATATCGTCAAATTGAGTTCAAAACGCGTTATTCGACTTTCCCCATAGGGGCGAAACGAAAAAACACCCTTGGGAGCGAATTGCACAAGGTCGGTTTCATACCACTATTTTGGGTGGGCTTTTCCAAGCAGCGCAAAAAGCCGAATTGACGAATATCGTCAAAATTGAGTTTAAAACGCGTTTTTCGACTTTCCCCATCGGGGCGAAACGAAAAAACACCCTTGGGATCAAAATCCACGAGGTCGGTTTCACACCACTATTTTGGGTGGGCTTTTCCAAGCAGCGCAAAAAGCCGAATTGACGAATATCGTCAAAATTGAATTCAAAACGCGTTTTTCGACTTTCCCCACCGGGGCGAAACGAAAAAACACTGTTGGGATCGAATTGCAGGAGGTCGGTTTCGTACCACTATTTTTGGTGGGCTTTTCCAAGCAGCGCAAAAAGCCGAATTGACGAATATCGTCAAAATTCAGTTCAAAACGCGTTTTTCGACGTTCCCCATTGGGGCGAAACGAAAAACACCCTTGGGTTCGAAATCCACGAGGTCGGTTTCATACCACTATTTTGGGTGGGCTTTTCCAAGAAGCACAAAAAGGTGAATTGACGAATATCGTCACAATTGAATTCAAAACGCGTTTTTCGACTTTCCCCATCGGGGCGAAACGAAAAAACACCGTTGGGATGGAAGTGCACGAGGTCGGTCTCATACCACCATTTTTCGTGGGTTTTTCGAAGCAGCGCAAAAAGCCAAATTGACAAATATCGTCAAATTGAGTTCAAAACGCGTTTTTCGACTTTCCCCATCGGGGCAAAAGGAAAAATCACCCTTGGGATCGAATTGCACGAGGTCGGTTTCATACCACTATTTACGGTGGGCTTTTCCAAGCAGCGCAAAAAGCCGAATTGAGGAATATCGTCAAAATTGAGTTCAAAACGCGTTTTTCGACTTTCCCCATCGGGGCGAAACGAAAAAACACCCTTGGGATCGAAATCCACGAGGTCGGTTTCATACCACTATTTTGGGTGGGCTTTACCAAGCAGCGCAAAAAGCCGAATTGACGAATATCGTCAAATTGAGTTCAAAACGCGTTTTTCGACTTTCCCCATCGGGGCGAAACGAAAAAACACCGTTGGGATCGAATTGCACGAGGTCGGTTTCGTACAACTATTTTGGGTGGGCTTTTCCAAGCAGCTCAAAAAGCCGAATTGACGAATATCGTCAAATTGAGTTCAAAACGCGTTTTTCGATTTTCCCCATTGGGGCGAAACGAAAAAACACCGTTGGGATCGAATTGCACGAGGTCGGTTTCATACCACTATTTTGAGTGGGCTTTTCCAAGGAGTGCAAAAAGCCGAATTGACGAATATCGTCAAATTGAGTTCAAAACGCCTTTTTTGACTTTCCCCATCGGGGCGAAACGAAAAAACACCGTTGGGATCGAATTGCACGAGGTCGGTTTCGGACCACTATTTTGGGTGGGCTTTTCCAAGCAGCGCAAAAAGGCGAATTGACGAATATCGTCAAATTGAGTTCAAAACGCGTTTTTCGATTTTCCCCATTGGGACGAAACGAAAAAACACCCTTGGGATCGAATTGCACGAGGTCGGTTTCATACCACTATTTTGGGTGGGCTTTTCTAAGCAGCGCAAAAAGCCGAATTGACGAATATCGTCAAAATTGAGTTCAAAAGGCGTTTTTCGACTTTCCCCATCGGGGCGAAACGAAAAAACACCGTTGGGATCGCAATCCACTAGGTCGGTTTCATACCACTATTTTGGGTGGGCTTTTCCAAGCAGCGCAAAAAGCCGAATTGACGAATATCGTCAAAATTGAGTTCCAAACGCGTTTTTCGACTTTCCCCATCGGGGCGAAACGAAAAAACACCCTTGGAATCGCAATCCACGAGGTTGGTTTCATACCACTATTTTGGGTGGGCTTTTCCTAGCAGCGCAAAAAGCCGAATTGACGAATATCGTCAAATTGTGTTCAAAACACGTTTTTCGACTTTCCCCATTGGGGCGAAACGAAAAAACACCGTTGGGATCGAATTGCACGAGGTCGGTTTCATACCACTATTTTGGGTGGGCTTTTCCAAGCAGCGCAAAAAGCCGAATTGACGAATATCGTCAAATTGAGTTCAAAACGCGTTTTTCGACATTCCCCATCGGCGCGAAACAAAAAAACACCCTTGGGATCGAAATCCACGAGGCCGGTCTCATACCACCATTTTTGGTGTGTTTTTCCAAGCAGCGCAAAAAGCCGAATTGACGAATATCGTCAAATTGAGTTCAAAACGCGTTTTTCGACTTTCCCCATAGGGGCGAAACGAAAAAACACCCTTGGGAGCGAATTGCACAAGGTCGGTTTCATACCACTATTTTGGGTGGGCTTTTCCAAGCAGCGCAAAAAGCCGAATTGACGAATATCGTCAAATTGAGTTCAAAACGCGTTTTTCGACTTTCCCCATCGGGGCGAAACGAAAAAACACCCTTGGGATCGCAATCCACGAGGTCGGTTTCATACCACTATTTTGGGTGGGCTTTTCCAAGCAGCGCAAAAAGCCGAATTTACGAATATCGTCAAATTGAGTTCAAAACGCGTTTTTCGACATTCCCCATCGGGGCGAAACGAAAAAACACCCTTGGGATCGAAATCCACGAGGGCGGTCTCATACCACCATTTTGGGTGGGCTTTTCCAAGCAGCACAAAAAGCCGAATTGACGAATATCGTCAAATTGAGTTCAAAACGCGTTTTTCGACATTCCCCATCGGGGCAAAACGAAAAAACACCCTTTTGATCGAAATCCATGAAAGCGGTCTCATAGCACCATTTTGGGTGGGCTTTTCCAAGCAGCGCAAAAAGCCGAATTGACGAATATCGTCAACATTTAGTTCAAAACGCGTTTTTCGACTTTCCCCATCGGAGCGAAACGAAAAAACACCGTAGGGATCGAAATCCACGAGGTCGGTTTCATACCACTATTTTGGGTGGGCTTTTCCAAGCAGCGAAAAAAGCCGAATTGACGAATATCGTCAAATTGAGTTCAAAACGCGTTTTTCGACATTCCCCATCGGGGGGAAACGAAAAAACACCCTTGGGATCGAAATCCACGAGGGCGGTCTCATACCACCATTTTGGGTGGGCTTTTCCAAGCAGCGCAAAAAGCCGAATTGACGAATATCGTCAAATTGAGTACAAAACGCGTTTTTCGACATTCCCCATCGGGGCGAAACGAAAAAACACCCTTGGGATCGAAATCCACGAGGGCGGTCTCATACCACCATTTTTGGTTGGTTTTTCCAAGCAGCGGAAAAAGCCGAATTGACGAATATCGTCAAATTGAGTTCAAAACGCGTTTTTCGACTTTCCCCATCGGGGCGAAACAAAAAAAACACCCTTGGGAGCGAATTGCACGAGGTCGGTTTCATACCACTATTTTGGGTGGGCTTTTCCAAGCAGCGAAAAATCCGAATTGACGAATATCGTCAAATTGAGTTCAAAACGCGTTTTTCGATTTTCCCCATTGGGGCGAAACGAAAAAACACCGTAGGGATTCGAATTGCACGAGGTCGGTTTCATACCACTATTTTGGGTGGGCTTTTCAAGGCAGTGCAAAAAGCCGAATTGACGAATATCGTCAAATTGAGTTCAAAACGCGTTTTTCGACTTTCCCAATCGGGGAGAAACGAAAAAACACCGTTGGGATCGAATTGCACGAGGTCGGTTTCATACCACTATTTTGGGTGGGCTTTTCCAAGCAGCGCAAAAAGCCGAATTGACGAATATCGTCAAATTGAGTTCAAAACGCGTTTTTCGACTTTCCCCATCCGAACGAAACGAAAAAATACCCTTGGGATCGAATACCACGAGGTCGGTTTCATACCACTATTTTGGGTGGGCTTTTCCAAGAAGCGCAAAAAGCCGAATTGACGAATATCGTCAAATTGAGTTCAAAACGCGTTATTCGACTTTCCCCATCGGGGCGAAACGAAAAAACACCGTAGGGATCGAAATCCACAAAGTCGGTTTCATACCACTATTTTGGGTGGGCTTTTCCAAGCAGCGCAAAAAGCCGAATTGACGAATATCGTCAAATTGAGTTCGAAACGCGTTTTTCGATTTTCCCCATTGGGGCGAAACGAAAAAACACCGTAGGGATTCGAATTGCACGAGGTCGGTTTCATACCACTATTTTGGGTGAGCTTTTCCAAGCAGCGCAAAAAGCCGAATTGACGAATATCGTCAAATTGAGTTCAAAACGCGTTTTTCGATTTTCCCCATTGGGGCGACACGAAAAAACACCCTTGGGATCGAAATCCACGAGGTCGGTTTCATACCACTATTTTGGGTGAGCTTTTCCAAGCAGCGCAAAAAGCCGAATTGACGGATATCGTCAAATTGAGTTCAAAACGCGTTTTTAGACTTTCCCCATCGGGGCAAAAGAAAAAAAACCCCGTTGGGATCGAATTGCACGAGGTCGGTTCCATACCACTATTTTGGGTGGGCTTTTCCAAGCAGCGCAAAAAGCCGAATTGACGAATATCGTCAAAATTTAGTTCAAAACGCGTTTTTCGTCTTTCCCCATCGGGGGAAGCGAAAAAACACCGTTGGGATCGAATTGCACGAGGTCGGTTTCATACCACTATTTTGGGTGGGCTTTTCCAAGCAGCCCAAAAAGCCGAATTCACGAATATCGTCAAAATTGAGTTCCAAACGCGTTTTTCGACTTTCCCCATCGGGGCGAAACGAAAAAACACCGTTGGGATCGAATTGCACGAGGTCGGTCTCATACCACCATTTTTGGTGGGTTTTTCCAAGCAGCGCAAATAGCCGAATTGACGAATATCGTCAAATTGAGTTCAAAACGCGTTTTTCGACTTTCCCCATCGGGGCGAAACGAAAAAACACCGTTGCGATCGAAAATCACTAGGTCGGTCTCATACCACCATTTTTGGTGGTTTTTTTCCAAGCAGCGCAAAAAGCCGAATTCACGAATATCGTCAAATTGAGTTCAAAACGCGTTTTTCGACTTTCCCCATCGGGGCGAAACGAAAAAACACCGTTGGGATCGAATTGCACGAGGTCGGTTTCATACCACTATTTTGGGTGGGCTTTTCCAAGCAGCGCAAAAAGCCGAATTGACGAATATCGTCAAAATTGAGTTCAAAACGCGTTTTTCGACTTTCCCCATCGGGGCGAAACGAAAAAACACCGTTGCGATCGAATTGCACGAGGTCGGTCTCATACCACCATTTTTGGTGGGTTTTTGCAAGCAGCGCAAAAAGCCGAATTGACGAATATCGTGAAATTGAGTTCAAAACGCGTTTTTCGACTTTCCCCATCGGGGCGAAACGAAAAAACACCGTTGCGATCGAAAATCACTAGGTCGGTCTCATACCACCATTTTTGGTGAATTTTTTCCAATGAGCGCAAAAAGCCGAATTGACGAATATCGTCAAATTGAGTTCAAAACGCGTTTTTCGAGTTTCCCCATCGGGGCGAAACGAAAAAACACCGTTGGGATCGAATCGCACGAGGTCGGTTTCATACCACTATTTTGGGTGGGCTTTTCCAAGCAGCGCAAGAAGCCGAATTGACGAATATCGTCAAAATTTAGTTCAAAACGCGTTTTTCGACTTTCCCCATCGGGGCGAAACGAAAAAACACCGTTGGGATCGAATTGCACGAGGTCGGTTTCATACCACTATTTTGGGTGGGCTTTTCCAAGCAGCGCAAAAAGCCGAATTGACGAATATCGTCAAAATTGAGTTCAAAACGCGTTTTTCGACTTTCCCCATCGGGGCGAAACGAAAAAACACCGTTGCGATCGAATTGCACGAGGTCGGTCTCATACCACCATTTTTGGTGGGTTT
Source organism: Meandrina meandrites (assembly GCA_963693305.1). Classification (NCBI taxonomy): domain Eukaryota; kingdom Metazoa; phylum Cnidaria; class Anthozoa; order Scleractinia; family Meandrinidae; genus Meandrina; species Meandrina meandrites. Next base: position 785,899 of record OY855910.1, on the reverse strand, counting down.
TTGCAAGCAGCGCAAAAAGCCGAATTGACGAATATCGTGAAATTGAGTTCAAAACGCGTTTTTCGACTTTCCCCATCGGGGCGAAACGAAAAAACACCGTTGCGATCGAAAATCACTAGGTCGGTCTCATACCACCATTTTTGGTGAATTTTTTCCAATGAGCGCAAAAAGCCGAATTGACGAATATCGTCAAATTGAGTTCAAAACGCGTTTTTCGAGTTTCCCCATCGGGGCGAAACGAAAAAACACCGTTGGGATCGAATCGCACGAGGTCGGTTTCATACCACTATTTTGGGTGGGCTTTTCCAAGCAGCGCAAGAAGCCGAATTGACGAATATCGTCAAAATTTAGTTCAAAACGCGTTTTTCGACTTTCCCCATCGGGGCGAAACGAAAAAACACCGTTGGGATCGAATTGCACGAGGTCGGTTTCATACCACTATTTTGGGTGGGCTTTTCCAAGAGGCGCAAAAAGCCTAATTGACAAATGTCGTCAAATTGAGTGCAAAACGTGTTTTTCGATATTCCCCATCGGCGCGAAACGAAAAAACACCCTTGGGATCGAAATCCACGAGGTCGGTTTCATACCACTATTTTGGGTGGGCTTTTCCAAACAGGGCAAAAAGGCGGGTTGACGAACGTCGTCCAATTGCGTTCAAAACGCGTTTTTCGACTTTCCCCATCGGGGCGAAACGAAAAAACACCGTTGGGATCGAATTCCACGAGGTCGGTTTCATACCACCATTTTGAGTGGGCTTTTCCAAGCAGGCTAAAAAGCCGGGTTGACGAACGTCGTCCAATTGCGTTCAAAACGCGTTTTTTCGACTTTCCCCATCGGGGCGAAACGAAAAAACACCCTTGGGATCGAATTCCACGAGGTCGGTTTCATACCACCATTTTCCAAGCAGGGCAAAAAGGCGGGTTGACAAACGTCGTCCAATCTCGTTCAAAACGCGTTTTTTCGACTTTCTTCATCGGGGCGAAACGAAAAAACACCCTTGCGATCGAATTCCACGAGGTCGGTTTCATACCACCATTTTGAGTGGGCTTTTCCAAGCAGGGCAAAAAGCCGCGTTGACGAACGTCGTCCAATTGCGTTCAAAACGAGTTTTTTCGACTTTCCCCATCGGGGCGAAACGAAAAAACACCCTTGGGATCGAATTCCACGAGGTCGGTTTCATACCACCATTTTCCAAGCAGGGCAAAAAGGCGGGTTGACAAACGTCGTCCAATCTCGTTCAAAACGCGTTTTTTCGACTTTCTTCATCGGGGCGAAACGAAAAAACACCCTTGCGATCGAATTCCACGAGGTCGGTTTCATACGACCATTTTGAGTGGGCTTTTCCAAGCCGGGCAAAAAGCCGGGTTGACGAACGTCGTCCAATTGCGTTCAAAACGCGTTTTTTCGACTTTCCCCATCGGGGCGAAACGAAATGACACCCTTGGGATCGAATTCCACGAGGTCGGTTTCATACGACCATTTTGAGTGGGCTTTTCCAAGCAGGGCAAAAAGCCGGGTTGACGAACGTCGTCCAATTGCGTTCAAAACGCGTTTTTTCGACTTTCCCCATCGGAGCGAAACGAAAAAACACCCTTGGGATCGAATTCCACGAGGTCGGTTTCATACGACCATTTTGAGTGGGCTTTTCCAAGAAGGGAAAGGAAGGGAAGGGAAACCAACACTTCCAAATTCCAATTCGATCGGGAATTCGAGGGCCACAGGTTTGTCAGTCGCGAGACTGTTATGTGCTACCCTCGTTAAACATAGTTGGTTTGGTTTAGGGCAAAAAGCCGGGTTGACGAACGTCGTCCAATTGGGTTCAAAACGCGCTTTTTCGACTGTCCTCATCGGGGCGAAACGAGAAAACAACCTTGGGATCTAAGTCCACGAGGTCGGTTTCATACCACCATTTTGAGTGGGCTTTTCCAAGCAGGGCAAAAAGCCGGGTTGACGAACGTCGTCCAATTGCGTTCAAAACGCGTTTTTTCGACTTTCCCCATCGGGGCGAAACGAAAAAACACCCTTGGGATCGAATTCCACGAGGTCGGTTTCATACCACCATTTTGAGTGGGCTTTTCCCAGCAGGGCAAAAAGCCGCGTTGACGAACGTCGTCCAATTGCGTTCAAAACGCGTTTTTTCGACTTTCCCCATCGGGGCGAAACGAAAAAACACCCTTGGGATCGAATTCCACGAGATCGGTTTCATACGACCATTTTGAGTGGGCTTTTCCAAGCAGGGCAAAAAGCCGGGTTGACGAACGTCGTCCAATTGCGTTAAAAACGCGCTTTTTCGACTTTCCTCATCGGGGCGAAACGAAAAAACAACCTTGGGATCAAATTCCACGAGGTCGGTTTCATACGACCATTTTGAGTGGGCTTTTCCAAGCAGGGCAAAAAGCCGGGTTGACGAACGTCGTCCAATTGCGTTCAAAACGCGGTTTTTCGACTTTCCCCATCGGGGCGAAACGAAAAAACACCCTTGGGATCGAATTCCACGAGGTCGTTTTCATACGACCATTTTGAGTGGGCTTTTCCAAGAAGGGCAAAAAGCCGGGTTGACGAACGTCGTCCAATTGGGTTCAAAACGCGCTTTTTCGACATTCCTCATCCGGGGAAAACGAGAAAACAACCTTGGGATCTAATTCCACGAGGTCGGTTTCATACGACCATTTTGAGTGGGCTTTTCCAAGCAGGGCAAAAAGCCGGGTTGACAAACGTCGTCCAATTGCGTTCAAAACGCGTTTTTTCGACTTTCCCCATCGGGGCGAAACCAAAAAACACCCTTGGGATCGAATTCCACGAGGTCGGTTTCATACCACCATTTTGAGTGGGCTTTTCCAAGAAGGGCAAAAAGCCGGGTTGACGAACGTCGTCCAATTGCGTTCAAAACGCTTTTTTTCGACTTTCCCCATCGGGGCGAAAGGAAAAAACAACCTTGGGATCGAATTCCACGAGGTCGGTTTCATACGACGATTTTGAGTGGGCTTTTCCAAGCAGGGCAAAAAGCCGGGTTGACAAACGTCGTCCAATTGCGTTCAAAACGCGTTTTTTCGACTTTCCCCATCGGGGCGAAACGAAAAAACACCCTTGGGATAGAATTTCACGAGGTCGGTTTCATACGACCATTTTGAGTGGGCTTTTCCAAGAAGGGCAAAAAGCCGGGTTGACGAACGTCGTTCAATTCGGATCAAAACGCGCTTTTTCGACTGTCCTCATCGGGCGAAACGAAAAAACAACCCTGGGATCAAATTCCACGAGGTCGGTTTCATACCACCATTTTGAGTGGGCTTTTCCAAGCAGGGCAAAAAGCCGGGTTGACGAACGTCGTCCAATTGCGTTCAAAACGCGTTTTTTCGACTTTCCCCATCGGGACGAAACGAAAAAAATCCCTTGGGATCGAATTCCAGGAGGTCGGTTTCATAGCACCATTTTGAGTGGGCTTTTCCAAGCAGAACAAAAAGCCGGGTTAACGAACGTCGTCCAATTGCGTTCAAAACGCGTTTTTTTGACTTTCCCCATCGGGGCGAAACGAAAAAACACCCTTGGGATCGAATTCCACAAGGTCGGTTTCATACCACCATTTTGAAGTGGCTTTTCCAAGCAGGGCAAAAAGCCGGGTTGACGAACGTCGTCCAATTGCGTTCAAAACGCGTTTTTTCGACTTTCCCTATCGGGGCGAAACGAAAAAACACCCTTGGGATCGAATTCCACGAGGTCGGTTTCATACGACCATTTTGAGTGGGCTTTTCCAAGAAGGGAAAGGAAGGGAAGGGAAACCAACACTTCCAAATTCCAATTCGATCGGGAATTCGAGGGCCACAGGTTTGTCAGTCGCGAGACTGTTATGTGCTACCCTCGTTAAACATAGTTGGTTTGGTTTAGGGCAAAAAGCCGGGTTGACGAACGTCGTCCAATTGGGTTCAAAACGCGCTTTTTCGACTGTCCTCATCGGGGCGAAACGAGAAAACAACCTTGGGATCTAAGTCCACGAGGTCGGTGTCATACCACCATTTTGAGTGGGCTTTTCCAAGCAGGGCAAAAAGCCGGGTTGACGAACGTCGTCCAATTGCGTTCAAAACGCGTTTTTTCGACTTTCCCCATCGGGACGAAACGAAGAAAATCCCTTGGGATCGAATTCCAGGAGGTCGGTTTCATAGCACCATTTTGAGTGGGCTTTTCCAAGCAGAACAAAAAGCCGGGTTAACGAACGTCGTCCAATTGCGTTCAAAACGCGTTTTTTTGACTTTCCCCATCGGGGCGAAACGAAAAAACACCCTTGGGATCGAATTCCACGAGGTCGGTTTCATACCACCATTTTCCAAGCAGGGCAAAAAGGCAGGTTGACAAACGTCGTCCAATTGCGTTCAAAACGCGTTTTTTCGACTTTCCCCATCGGGGCGAAACGAAAAAACACCCTTGCGATCGAATTCCACGAGGTCGGTTTTATACCACCATTTTGAGTGGGCTTTTCCAAGCAGGGCAAAAAGCCGTGTTGACGAACTTCGTCCAATTGCGTTCAAAACGCGTTTTTTCGACTTTCCCCATCGGGGCGAAACGAAAAAACACCCTTGGGATCGAATTCCACGAGGTCGGTTTCATACGACCATTTTGAGTGGGCTTTTCCAAGAAGGGAAAGGAAGGGAAGGGAAACCAACACTTCAAAATTCCAATTCGATCGGGAATTCGAGGGCCACAGGTTTGTCAGTCGCGAGACTGTTATGTGCTACCCTCGTTAAACATAGTTGGTTTGGTTTAGGGCAAAAAGCCGGGTTGACGAACGTCGTCCAATTGGGTTCAAAACGCGCTTTTTCGACTGTCCTCATCGGGGCGAAACGAGAAAACAACCTTGGGATCTAAATCCACGAGGTCGGTGTCATACCACCATTTTGAGTGGGCTTTTCCAAGCAGGGCAAATAGCCGGGTTGACGAACGTCGTCCAATTGCGTTCAAAACGCGTTTTTTCGACTTTCCCCATCGGGGCGAAACGAAAAAACACCCTTTCGGATCGAATTCCACGAGGTTGGTTTCATACTGCCATTTTGAGTGGGCTTTTCCAAGCAGGGCAAAAAGCCGCGTTGACGAACGTCGTCCAATTGCGTTCAAAACGCGTTTTTTCGACTTTCCCCATCGGGGCGAAACGAAAAAACACCCTTGGGATCGAATACCACGAGGTCGGTTTCATACGACCATTTTGAGTGGGCTTTTCCAAGCAGGGCAAAAAGCCGGGTTGACGAACGTCGTCCAATTGCGTTCAAAACGCGCTTTTTCGACTTTCCTCATCGGGGCGAAACGAAAAAACAACCTTGGGATCAAATTCCACGAGGTCGGTTTCATACCACCATTTTGAGTGAGCTTTTCCAAGCAGGGCAAAAAGCCGGGTTGACGAACGTCGTCCAATTGCGTTCAAAACGCGCTTTTTCGACTTTCCTCATCGGGGCGACACGAAAAAACAACCTTGGGATCAAATTCCACGAGGTCGGTTTCATACGACCATTTTGAGTGGGCTTTTCCAAGCAGGGCAAAAAGCCAGGTTGACGAACGTCGTCCAATTGGGTTCAAAACGCGCTTTTTCGACTGTCCTCATCCGGGGGAAACGAGAAAACAACCTTGGGATCTAATTCCACGAGGTCGTTTTCATACGACCATTTTGAGTGGGCTTTTCCAAGAAGGGCAAAAAGCCGGGTTGACGAACGTAGTCCAATTGGGTTCAAAACGCGCTTTTTCGACTGTCCTCATCCGGGGAAAACGAGAAAACAACCTTGGGATCTAATTCCACGAGGTCGGTTTCATACGACCATTTTGAGTGGGCTTTTCCAAGCAGGGCAAAAAGCCGGGTTGACAAACGTCGTCCAATTGCGTTCAAAACGCGTTTTTTCGACTTTCCCCATCGGGGCGAAACCAAAAAACACCCTTGGGATAGAATTCCACGAGGTCAGTTTCATACCACCATTTTGAGTGGGCTTTTCCAAGCAGGGCAAAAAGCCGGGTTGACAAACGTCGTCCAATTGCGTTCAAAACGCGTTTTTTCGACTTTCCCCATCTGGGCGAAACGAAAAAACACCCTTGGGATCGAATTCCACGAGGTCAGTTTCATACCACCATTTTGAGTGGGCTTTTCCAAGCAGGGCAAAAAGCCGGGTTGACGAACGTCGTCCAATTGCGTTCAAAACGCGTTTTTTCGACTTTCCCCATCTGGGCGAAACGAAGAAACACCCTTGGGATTGAATACCACGAGGTCGGTTTCACAATACCATTTTGAGTGGGCTTTTCCAAGCAGCGCAAAAAGCCGGGTTGACAAACGTCGTCCAATTGCGTTCAAAACGCGTTTTTTCGACTTTCCCCATCGGGGCGAAACGAAAAAACACCCTTGGGATCGAATTCCACGAGGTCAGTTTCATACGACCATTTTGAGTGGGCTTTTCCAAGCAGGGCAAAAAGCCGGGTTGACGAACGTCGTCCAATTGCGTTCAAAACGCGTTTTTTCGACTTTCCCCATCGGGGCGAAACGAAAAAACACCCTTGGGATCGAATTCCACGAGGTCAGTTTCATACGACCATTTTGAGTGGGCTTTTCCAAGCAGGGCAAAAAGCCGCGTTGACGAACGTCGTCCAATTGCGTTCAAAACGCGTTTTTTCGACTTTCCCCATCGGGGCGAAACGAAAAAACACCCTTGGGAACGAATTCCACGAGGTCGGTTTGATACGACCATTTTGAGTTGGCTTTTCCAAGCAGGGCAAAAAGCCGGGTTGACAAACGTCGTCCAATTGCGTTCAAAACGCGTTTTTTCGACTTTCCCCATCGGGGCGAAACGTAAAAACACCCTTGGGATCGAATTCCACGAGGTCGGTTTCATACGACCATTTTGAGTGGGCTTTTCTAAGCAGGGCAAAAAGCCGAATAGACGAACGTCGTCCAATTGCGTTCAAAACGCGTTTTTTCGACTTTCCCCATCGGGGCGAAACGAAAAAACACCCTTGGGATCGAATTCCACGAGGTCGGTTTGATACGACCATTTTGAGTGGGCTTTTCCAAGCAGGGCAAAAAGCCGAGTTGACGAACGTCGTCCAATTGCGTTCAAAACGCGTTTTTTCGACTTTCCCCATCGGGGCGAAACGAAAAAACACCCTTGGGATCGAATACCACGAGGTCGGTTTACTACGACCATTTTGAGTGGGCTTTTCCAAGCAGGGCAAAAAGCCGGGTTGACGAACGTAGTCCAATTGCGTTCAAAACGCGTTTTCTCGACTTTCCCCTTCGGGGCGAAACGAAAAAACACCCTTGCGATCGAATTCCACGAGGTCGGTTTCATACCACCATTTTGAGTGGGCTTTTCCAAGCAGGGCAAAAAGCCGGGTTGACGAACGTCGTCCAATTGCGTTCAAAACGCGTTTTTTCGACTTTCCCCATCGGGGCGAAACGAAAAAACACCCTTGGGATCGAATTCCACGAGGTCGGTTTCATACAACCATTTTGAGTGGGCTTTTCCAAGCAGGGCAAAAAGCCGGGTTGACGAACGTCGTCCAATTGCGTTCAAAACGCGCTTTTTCGACTTTCCTCATCGGGGCGAAACGAAAAAACAACCTTGGGATCAAATTCCACGAGGTCGGTTTCATACGACAATTTTGAGTGGGCTTTTCCAAGCAGGGCAAAAAGCCGGGTTGACAAACGTCGTCCAATTGCGTTCAAAACGCGTTTTTTCGACTTTCCCCATCGGGGCGAAACGAAAAAACAACCTTGGGATCGAATTCCACGAGGTCGGTTTCATACGACCATTTTGAGTGGGCTTTTCCAAGCAGGGCAAAGAGCCGGGTTGACGAACGTCGTCCAATTGCGTTCAAAACGCGCTTTTTCGACTTTCCTCATCGGGGCGAAACGAAAAAACAACCTTGGGATCAAATTCCACGAGGTCGGTTTCATACCACCATTTTGAGTGAGCTTTTCCAAGCAGGGCAAAAAGCCGGGTTGACGAACGTCGTCCAATTGCGTTCAAAACGCGCTTTTTCGACTTTCCTCATCGGGGCGACACGAAAAAACAACCTTGGGATCAAATTCCACGAGGTCGGTTTCATACGACCATTTTGAGTGGGCTTTTCCAAGCAGGGCAAAAAGCCAGGTTGACGAACGTCGTCCAATTGGGTTCAAAACGCGCTTTTTCGACTGTCCTCATCCGGGGGAAACGAGAAAACAACCTTGGGATCTAATTCCACGAGGTCGTTTTCATACGACCATTTTGAGTGGGCTTTTCCAAGAAGGGCAAAAAGCCGGGTTGACGAACGTAGTCCAATTGGGTTCAAAACGCGCTTTTTCGACTGTCCTCATCCGGGGAAAACGAGAAAACAACCTTGGGATCTAATTCCACGAGGTCGGTTTCATACGACCATTTTGAGTGGGCTTTTCCAAGCAGGGCAAAAAGCCGGGTTGACAAACGTCGTCCAATTGCGTTCAAAACGCGTTTTTTCGACTTTCCCCATCGGGGCGAAACCAAAAAACACCCTTGGGATAGAATTCCACGAGGTCAGTTTCATACCACCATTTTGAGTGGGCTTTTCCAAGCAGGGCAAAAAGCCGGGTTGACAAACGTCGTCCAATTGCGTTCAAAACGCGTTTTTTCGACTTTCCCCATCTGGGCGAAACGAAAAAACACCCTTGGGATCGAATTCCACGAGGTCAGTTTCATACCACCATTTTGAGTGGGCTTTTCCAAGCAGGGCAAAAAGCCGGGTTGACGAACGTCGTCCAATTGCGTTCAAAACGCGTTTTTTCGACTTTCCCCATCTGGGCGAAACGAAGAAACACCCTTGGGATTGAATACCACGAGGTCGGTTTCACAATACCATTTTGAGTGGGCTTTTCCAAGCAGCGCAAAAAGCCGGGTTGACAAACGTCGTCCAATTGCGTTCAAAACGCGTTTTTTCGACTTTCCCCATCGGGGCGAAACGAAAAAACACCCTTGGGATCGAATTCCACGAGGTCAGTTTCATACGACCATTTTGAGTGGGCTTTTCCAAGCAGGGCAAAAAGCCGGGTTGACGAACGTCGTCCAATTGCGTTCAAAACGCGTTTTTTCGACTTTCCCCATCGGGGCGAAACGAAAAAACACCCTTGGGATCGAATTCCACGAGGTCAGTTTCATACGACCATTTTGAGTGGGCTTTTCCAAGCAGGGCAAAAAGCCGCGTTGACGAACGTCGTCCAATTGCGTTCAAAACGCGTTTTTTCGACTTTCCCCATCGGGGCGAAACGAAAAAACACCCTTGGGAACGAATTCCACGAGGTCGGTTTGATACGACCATTTTGAGTTGGCTTTTCCAAGCAGGGCAAAAAGCCGGGTTGACAAACGTCGTCCAATTGCGTTCAAAACGCGTTTTTTCGACTTTCCCCATCGGGGCGAAACGTAAAAACACCCTTGGGATCGAATTCCACGAGGTCGGTTTCATACGACCATTTTGAGTGGGCTTTTCTAAGCAGGGCAAAAAGCCGAATAGACGAACGTCGTCCAATTGCGTTCAAAACGCGTTTTTTCGACTTTCCCCATCGGGGCGAAACGAAAAAACACCCTTGGGATCGAATTCCACGAGGTCGGTTTGATACGACCATTTTGAGTGGGCTTTTCCAAGCAGGGCAAAAAGCCGAGTTGACGAACGTCGTCCAATTGCGTTCAAAACGCGTTTTTTCGACTTTCCCCATCGGGGCGAAACGAAAAAACACCCTTGGGATCGAATACCACGAGGTCGGTTTACTACGACCATTTTGAGTGGGCTTTTCCAAGCAGGGCAAAAAGCCGGGTTGACGAACGTAGTCCAATTGCGTTCAAAACGCGTTTTCTCGACTTTCCCCTTCGGGGCGAAACGAAAAAACACCCTTGCGATCGAATTCCACGAGGTCGGTTTCATACCACCATTTTGAGTGGGCTTTTCCAAGCAGGGCAAAAAGCCGGGTTGACGAACGTCGTCCAATTGCGTTCAAAACGCGTTTTTTCGACTTTCCCCATCGGGGCGAAACGAAAAAACACCCTTGGGATCGAATTCCACGAGGTCGGTTTCATACAACCATTTTGAGTGGGCTTTTCCAAGCAGGGCAAAAAGCCGGGTTGACGAACGTCGTCCAATTGCGTTCAAAACGCGCTTTTTCGACTTTCCTCATCGGGGCGAAACGAAAAAACAACCTTGGGATCAAATTCCACGAGGTCGGTTTCATACGACAATTTTGAGTGGGCTTTTCCAAGCAGGGCAAAAAGCCGGGTTGACAAACGTCGTCCAATTGCGTTCAAAACGCGTTTTTTCGACTTTCCCCATCGGGGCGAAACGAAAAAACAACCTTGGGATCGAATTCCACGAGGTCGGTTTCATACGACCATTTTGAGTGGGCTTTTCCAAGCAGGGCAAAGAGCCGGGTTGACGAACGTCGTCCAATTGCGTTCAAAACGCATTTTTTCGACTTTCCCCATCGGGGCGAAACGAAAAAACACCCTTGGGATCGAATTCCACGGGGTCGGTTTCATACGACCATTTTGAGTGGGCTTTTCCAAGCAGGGCAAAAAGCCGGGTTGACGAAAGTCGTCCAATTGCGTTCAAAACGCGTTTTTTCGATTTTCCCCATCGGGGCGAAACGAAAAAACACCCTTGGGATAGAATTCCACGAGGTCGGTTTCATACGACCATTTTGAGTGGGCTTTTCCAAGCAGGGCAAAAAGACGGGTTGACAAACGTCGTCCAATTGCGTTCAAAACGCGTTTTTTCGACTTTCCCCATCTGGGCGAAACGAAAAAACACCCTTGGGATCAAATTCCACGAGGTCGGTTTCATACCACCATTTTGAGTGGGCTTTTCCAAGCAGGGCAAAGAGCCGGGTTGACGAACGTCGTCCAATTGCGTTCAAAACGCGTTTTTTCGACTTTCCCCATCGGGGCGAAACGAAAAAACACCCTTGGGATCGAATTCCACGGGGTCGGTTTCATACGACCATTTTGAGTGGGCTTTTCCAAGCAGGGCAAAAAGCCGGGTTGACGAAAGTCGTACAATTGCGTTCAAAACGCGTTTTTTCGACTTTCCCCATCGGGGCGAAACGAAAAAACACCCTTGGGATAGAATTCCACGAGGTCGGTTTCATACGACCATTTTGAGTGGGCTTTTCCAAGCAGGGCAAAAAGCCGGGTTGACAAACTTCGTCCAATTGCGTTCAAAACGCGTTTTTTCGACTTTCCCCATCGGGGCGAAACGAAAAAACACCCTTGGGATCGAATTCCACGAGGTCGGTTTCATGCCACCATTTTGAGTGGGCTTTTCCAAGCAGGGCAAAAAGCCGGGTTGACAAACGTCGTCCAATTGCGTTCAAAACGCGTTTTTTCGACTTTCCCCATCGGGGCGAAACGAAAAAACACCCTTGGGATCGAATTCCACGAGGTCGGTTTCATGCCACCATTTTGAGTGGGCTTTTCCAAGCAGGGCAAAAAGCCGGGTTGACGAACGTCGTCCAATTGCGTTCAAAATGCGTTTTTTCGACTTTCGCCATCGGGGGGAAACGAAAAAACACCCTTGGGATCGAATTCCACGCGGTCGGTTTCATACGACCATTTTGAGTGGGCTTTTCCAAGCAGGGCAAAGAGCCGGGTTGACGAACGTCGTCCAATTGCGTTCAAAACGCGTTTTTTCGACTTTCCTCATCGGGGAGAAACGAGAAAACCCCCTTGCGATCGAATTCCACGAGGTCGGTTTCATACCACCATTTTGAGTGGGCTTTTCCAAGCAGGGCAAAAAGCCGGGTTGACGAAAGTCGTACAATTGCGTTCAAAACGCGTTTTTTCGACTTTCCCCATCGGGGCGAAACGAAAAAACACCCTTGGGATAGAATTCCACGAGGTCGGTTTCATACGACCATTTTGAGTGGGCTTTTCCAAGCAGGGCAAAAAGCCGGGTTGACGAACGTCGTCCAATTGCGTTCAAAACGCGTTTTTTCGACTTTCCCCATCGGGGCGAAACGAAAAAACACCCTTGGGATCGAATTCCACGAGGTTGGTTTCATACTGCCATTTTGAGTGGGCTTTTCCAAGCAGGGCAAAAAGCCGCGTTGACGAACGTCGTCCAATTGCGTTCAAAACGCGTTTTTTCGACTTTCCCCACCGGGGCGAAACGAAAAAACACCCTTGCGATCGAATTCCACGAGGTCGGTTTTCTACCACCATTTTGAGTGGGCTTTTCCAAGCAGGGCAAAAAGCCGGGTTGACGAACGTCGTCCAATTGCGTTCAAAACGCGTTTTTTCGACTTTCCCCATCGGGGCGAAACGAAAAAACACCCTTGCGTTTGAATTCCACGAGGTTGGTTTCATACTGCCATTTTGAGTGGGCTTTTCCAAGCACGGCAAAAAGCCGCGTTGACGAACGTCGTCCAATTGCGTTCAAAACGCGTTTTTTCGACTTTCCCCATCGGGGCGAAACAAAAAAACACCCTTGGGATCGAATTCCACGAGGTTGGTTTGATACGACCATTTTGAGTGGGCTTTTCCAAGCAGGGCAAAAAGCCGGGTTGACGAACGTCGTTCAATTGCGTTCAAAACGCGTTTTTTCGACTTTCCCGATCGGGGCGAAACGAAAAAACACCCTTGGGATCGAATTCCACGAGGTCGGTTTCATACGACCATTTTGAGTGGGCTTTTCCAAGCAGGGCAGAAAGCCGGGTTGACGAACGTCGTCCAATTGCGTTCAAAACGCGGTTTTTCCACTTTCCCCATCGGGGCGAAACGAAAAAACACCCTTGGGATCGAATTCCACGAGGTCGGTTTCATACGACCATTTTGAGTGGGCTTTTCCAAGCAGGGCAAAAAGCCGGGTTGACGAACGTCGTCCAATTGCGTTCAAAACGCGGTTTTTCGACTTTCCCCATCGGGGTGAAAGGAAAAAACACCCTTGGGATCGAATTCCACGAGGTCGGTTTCATACGACCATTTTGAGTGGGCTTTTCCAAGCAGGGCAAAGAGCCGGGTTGACGAACGTCGTCCAATTGCGTTCAAAACGCGTTTTTTCGACTTTCCCCATCGGGGCGAAACGTAAAAACACCCTTGGGATCGAATTCCACGAGGTCGGTTTCATACCACCATTTTGAGTGGGCTTTTCCAAGCAGGGCAAAAAGCCGGGTTGACGAACGTCGTCCAATTGCGTTCAAAACGCGTTTTCTCGACTTTCCCCATCGGGGCGAAACGAAAAAACACCCTTGGGATCGAATTCCACGAGGTCGGTTTGATACGACCATTTTGAGTGGGCTTTTCCAAGCAGGGCAAAAAGCCGGGTTGACAAACGTCGTCCAATTGCGTTCAAAACGCGTTTTTTCGACTTTCCCCATCGGGGCGAAACGAAAAAACAACCTTGGGATCGAATTCCACGAGGTCGGTTTGATTCGACCATTTTGAGTTGGCTTTTCCAAGCAGGGCAAGAAGCCGGGTTGACAAACGTCGTCCAATTGCGTTCAAAACGCGTTTTTTCGACTTTCCCCATCCGGGCGAAACGCAAAAACACCCTTGGGATCGAATTCCACGCGGTCGGTTTCATACGACCATTTTGAGTGGGCTTTTCTAAGCAGGGCAAAAAGCCGAATTGACGAACGTCGTCCAATTGCGTTCAAAACGCGTTTTTTCGACTTTCCCCATCTGGGCGAAACGAAAAAACACCCTTGGGATCGAATTCCACGAGGTCGGTTTCATACGACCATTTTGAGTGGGCTTTTCCAAGCAGGGCAAAAAGCCGGGTTGACGAACGTCGTCCAATTGCGTTCAAAACGCGTTTTTTTGACTTTCCCCATCGGGGCGAAACGAAAAAACACCCTTGGGATCGAATTCCACGAGGTCGGTTTCATACCACCATTTTCCAAGCAGGGCAAAAAGGCAGGTTGACAAACGTCGTCCAATTGCGTTCAAAACGCGTTTTTTCGACTTTCCCCATCGGGGCGAAACGAAAAAACACCCTTTCGGATCGAATTCCACGAGGTTGGTTTCATACTGCCATTTTGACTGGGCTTTTCCAAGCAGGGCAAAAAGCCGCGTTGACGAACGTCGTCCAATTGCGTTCAAAACGCGTTTTTTCGACTTTCCCCATCGGGGCGAAACGAAAAAACACCCTTGGGATCGAATTCCACGAGGTCGGTTTCATACGACCATTTTGAGTGGGCTTTTCCAAGCAGGGCAAAAAGCCGGGTTGACGAACGTCGTCCAATTGCGTTCAAAACGCGCTTTTTCGACTTTCCTCATCGGGGCGAAACGAAAAAACAACCTTGGGATCAAATTCCACGAGGTCGGTTTCATACCACCATTTTGAGTGAGCTTTTCCAAGCAGGGCAAAAAGCCGGGTTGACGAACGTCGTCCAATTGCGTTCAAAACGCGCTTTTTCGACTTTCCTCATCGGGGCGAAACGAAAAAACAACCTTGGGATCAAATTCCACGAGGTCGGTTTCATACGACCATTTTGAGTGGGCTTTTCCAAGCAGGGCAAAAAGCCAGGTTGACGAACGTTGTCCAATTGGGTTCAAAATGCGCTTTTTCGACTGTCCTCATCCGGGGGAAACGAGAAAACAACCTTGGGATCTAATTCCACGAGGTCGGTTTCATACGACCATTTTGAGTGGGCTTTTCCAAGCAGGGCAAAAAGCCGCGTTGACGAACGTCGTCCAATTGGGTTCAAAACGCGCTTTTTCGACTGTCCTCATCGGGTCGAAACGAAAAAACAACCTTGGGATCAAATTCCACGAAGTCGGTTTCATACCACCATTTTGAGTGGGCTTTTCCAAGCAGGGCAAAAAGCCGGGTTGACGAACGTCGTCCAATTGCGTTCAAAACGCGCTTTTTCGACTTTCCTCATCTAGGCGAAACGAAAAAACAACCTTGGGATGAAATTCCACGAGGTCGGTTTCATACCACCATTTTGAGTGGGCTTTTCCAAGCAGGGCAAAAAGCCGGGTTGACGAACGTCGTCCAATTGGGTTCAAAACGCGCTTTTTCGACTTTCCTCATCGGGGCGAAACGAAAAAACAACCTTGGGATCAAATTCCACGAGGTCGGATTCATACCACCATTTTGAGTGGGCTTTTCCAAGCAGGGCAAAAAGGCGGGTTGACGAACGTCGTCCAATTGCGTTCAAAACGCGTTTTTTCGCATTTCCCCATGGGGGCGAGACGAAAAAACAACATTGGGATCGAATTCCACGAGGTCGGTTTCATACGACCATTTTGAGTGGGCTTTTCCAAGCAGGGCAAAAAGCCGGGTTGACGAACGTCCTCCAATTGCGTTCAAAACGCGTTTTTTCGACTTTCCCCATCGGGGCGAAACGAAAAAACAACCTTGGGATCAAATTCCACGAGGTCGGATTCATACCACCATTTTGAGTGGGCTTTTCCAAGCAGGGCAAAAAGGCGGGTTGACGAACGTCGTCCAATTGCGTTCAAAACGCGTTTTTTCGCATTTCCCCATGGGGGCGAGACGAAAAAACAACATTGGGATCGAATTCCACGAGGTCGGTTTCATACGACCATTTTGAGTGGGCTTTTCCAAGCAGGGCAAAAAGCCGGGTTGACGAACGTCGTCCAATTGCGTTCAAAACGCGTTTTTTCGACTTTCCCCATCGGGGCGAAACGAAAAAACACCCTTGGGATCGAATTCCACGAGGTCGGTTTGATACGACCATTTTGAGTTGGCTTTTCCAAGCAGGGCAAAAAGCCGGGTTGACAAACGTCGTCCAATTGCGTTCAAAACGCGTTTTTTCGACTTTTCCCATCGGGGCGAAACGTAAAAACACCCTTGGGATCGAATTCCACGAGGTCGGTTTCATACGACCATTATGAGTGGGCTTTTCTAAGCAGGGCAAAAAGCCGGGTTGACGAACGTCGTCCAATTGCGTTGAAAACGCGTTTTTTCGACTTTCCCCTGCGGGGCGAAACCAAAAAACACCCTTGGGATCGAATTCCACGAGGTCGGTTTCATACCACCATTTTGAGTGGGCTTTTCCAAGCAGGGCAAAAAGCCGGGTTGACGAACGTCGTCCAATTGCGTTCAAAACGCGTTTTTTCGACTTTCCCCATCGGGGCGAAACGAAAAAACACCCTTGGGATCGAATTCCACGAGGTCGGTTTCATACAACCATTTTGAGTGGGCTTTTCCAAGCAGGGCAAAAAGCCGGGTTGACGAACGTCGTCCAATTGCGTTCAAAACGCGTTTTTTCGACTTTCCCCTTCGGGGCGAAACGAAAAAACACCCTTGGGATGGAATTCCACGAGGTTGGTTTCATACTGCCATTTTGAGTGGGCTTTTCCAAGCAGGGCAAAAAGCCGCGTTGACGAACGTCGTCCAATTGGGTTCAAAACGCGTTTTTTCGACTTTCCCCATAGGGGCGAAACGAAAAAACACCCTTGGGATCGAATTCCACGAGGTCGTTTTCATACCACCATTTTGAGTGGGCTTTTCCAAGCAGGGCAAAAAGCCGGGTTGACGAACGTCGTCCAATTGCGTTCAAAACGCGTTTTCTCGACTTTCCCCATCGGGGCGAAACGAAAAAACACCCTTGCGATCGAATTCCACGAGGTCGGTTTCATACGACGATTTTGAGTGGGCTTTTCCAAGCAGGGCAAAAAGCCGGGTTGACGAACGTCGTCCAATTGCGTTCAACACGCGTTTTCTCGACTTTCCCCATCGGGGCGAAACGAAAAAACACCCTTGCAATCGAATTCCACGAGGTCGGATTCATACCACCATTTTGAGTGGGCTTTTCCAAGCAGGGCAAAAAGCCGGGTTGACGAACGTCGTCCAATTGCGTTCAAAACGCGTTTTTTCGACTTTCCCCATCGGGGCGAAACGAAAAAACACCCTTGGGATCGAATTCCACGAGGTCGGTTTCACACGACCATTTTGAGTGGGCTTTTCCAAGCAGGGAAAAAAGCCGGGTTGACAAACGTCGTCCAATTGCGTTCAAAACGCGTTTTTTCGACTTTCCCCATCGGGGCGAAACGAAAAAACACCCTTGCGATCGAATTCCACGAGGTCGGTTTCATACGACCATTTTGAGTTGGCTTTTCCAAGCAGGGCAAAAAGCCGGGCTGACAAACGTCGTCCAATTGCGTTCAAAACGCGTTTTTTCGACTTTCCCCATCGGGGCGAAACGTAAAAACACCCTTGGGATCGAATTCCACGAGGTCGGTTTCATACGACCATTTTGAGTGGGCTTTTCTAAGCAGGGGAAAAAGCCGAATTGACGAACGTCGTCCAATTGCGTTCAAAACGCGTTTATTCGACTTTCCCCATCGGGGCGAAACGAAAAAACACCCTTGGGATCGAATTCCACGAGGTCGGTTTCATAACACCATTTTGAGTGGGCTTTTCCAAGCAGGGCAAAAAGCCGGGTTGACGAACGTCGTCCAATTGCGTTCAAAACGCGTTTTTTCGACTTTCCCCATCGGGGCGAAACCAAAAAAACACCCTTGGGATCGAATTCCACGAGGTCGGTTTCATACCACCATTTTGAGTGGGCTTTTCCAAGCAGGGCAAAAAGCCGGGTTGACGAACGTCGTTTAATTGCGTTCAAAACGCGTTTTTTCGACTTTCCCCATCGGGGCGAAACGAAAAAACACCCTTGGGATCGAATTCCACGAGGTTGGTTTCATACGACGGTTTTGAGTGGGCTTTTCCAAGCAGGGCAAAAAGCCGGGTTGACGAACGTCGTCCAATTGTGTTCAAAACGCGTTTTTTCGACTTTCCCCATCGGGGCGAAACGAAAAAACACCCTTGGGATCGAATTCCACGAGGTCGGTTTCATACGACCATTTTGAGTGGGCTTTTCCAAGCAGGGCAAAAAGCCGGGTTGACGAACGTCGTCCAATTGCGTTCAAAACGCGCTTTTTCGACTTTCCTCATCGGGGCGAAACGAAAAAACACCCTTGGGATCAAATTCCACGAGGTCGGTTTCATACCACCATTTTGAGTGGGCTTTTCCAAGCAGGGCAAAAAGCCGGGTTGACGAACGTCGTCCAATTGCGTTCAAAACGCGTTTTTTCGACTTTCCCCATCGGGGCGAAACAAAAAAACACCCTTGGGATAGAATTCCACGAGGTCGGTTTCATACCACCATTTTGAGTGGGCTTTTCCAAGCAGGGCAAAAAGCCGGGTTGACGAACGTCGTCCAATTGCGTTCAAAACGCGTTTTTTCGACTTTCCCCATCTGGGCGAAACGAAAAAACACCCTTGGGATCGAATTCCACGAGGTCGGTTTCATACCACCATTTTGAGTGGGCTTTTCCAAGCAGGGCAAAAAGCCGGGTTGACGAACGTCGTCCAATTGCGTTCAAAACGCGTTTTTTCGACTTTCCCCATCGGGGCGAAACGAAGAAACACCCTTGGGATCGAATACCACGAGGTCGGTTTCACAAGACCATTTTGAGTGGGCTTTTCCAAGCAGCGCAAAAAGCCGGGTTGACAAACGTCGTCCAATTGCGTTCAAAACGCGTTTTTTCGACTTTCCCCATCGGGGCGAAACGAAAAAACACCCTTGGGATCGAATTCCACGAGGTTGGTTTCATACGACGAATTTGAGTGGGCTTTTCCAAGCAGGGCAAAAAGCCGGGTTGACAAACGTCGTCCAATTTCGTTCAAAACGCGTTTTTTCGACTTTCCCCATCGGGGCGAAACGAAAAAACACCCTTGGGATCGAATTTCACGAGGTCAGTTTCATACGACCATTTTGAGTGGGCTTTTCCAAGCAGGGCAAAAAGCCGGGTTGACGAACGTCGTCCAATTTCGTTCAAAACGCGTTTTTTCGACTTTCCCCATCGGGGCGAAACGAAAAAACACCCTTGGGATAGAATTCCACGAGGTCGGTTTCATACCACCATTTTGAGTGGGCTTTTCCAAGCAGGGCAAAAAGCCGGGTTGACAAACGTCGTCCAATTGCGTTCAAAACGCGCTTTTTCGACTTTCCTCATCGGGGCGAAACGAAAAAACACCCTTGGGATCAAATTCCACGAGGTCGGTTTCATACGACCATTTTGAGTGGGCTTTTCCAAGCAGGGCAAAAAGCCGGGGTGACGAACGTCGTCCAATTGCGTTCAAAACGCGTTTATTCGACTTTCCCCATCGGGGCGAAACGAAAAAACACCCTTGGGATCGAATTCCACGAGGTCAGTTTCATACGACCATTTTGAGTGGGCTTTTCCAAGCAGGGCAAAAAGCCGGGTTGACGAACGTCGTCCAATTTCGTTCAAAACGCGTTTTTTCGACTTTCCCCATCGGGGCGAAACGAAAAAACACCCTTGGGATAGAATTCCACGAGGTCAGTTTCATACCACCATTTTGAGTGGGCTTTTCCAAGCAGGGCAAAAAGCCGGGTTGACAAACGTCGTCCAATTGCGTTCAAAACGCGTTTTTTCGACTTTCCCCATCTGGGCGAAACGAAAAAACACCCTTGGGATCGAATTCCACGAGGTCAGTTTCATACCACCATTTTGAGTGGGCTTTTCCAAGCAGGGAAAAAAGCCGGCTTGACGAACGTCGTCCAATTGCGTTCAAAACGCGTTTTTTCGACTTTCCCCATCGGGGCGAAACGAAGAAACACCCTTGGGATTGAATACCACGAGGTCGGTTTCACAATACCATTTTGAGTGGGCTTTTCCAAGCAGCGCAAAAAGCCGGGTTGACAAACGTCGTCCAATTGCGTTCAAAACGCGTTTTTTCGACTTTCCCCATCGGGGCGAAACGAAAAAACACCCTTGGGATCGAATTCCACGAGGTCAGTTTCATACGACCATTTTGAGTGGGCTTTTCCAAGCAGGGCAAAAAGCCGGGTTGACAAACGTCGTCCAATTTCGTTCAAAACGCGTTTTTTCGAATTTCCCCATCGGGGCGAAACGAAAAAACACCCTTGGGATAGAATTCCACGAGGTCGGTTTCATACCACCATTTTGAGTGGGCTTTTCCAAGCAGGGCAAAAAGCCGGGTTGACAAACGTCGTCCAATTGCGTTCAAAACGCGTTTTTTCGACTTTCCCCATCTGGGCGAAACGAAAAAACACCCTTGGGATCGAATTCCACGAGGTCAGTTTCATACCACCATTTTGAGTGGGCTTTTCCAAGCAGGGCAAAAAGCCGGGTTGACGAACGTCGTCCAATTGCGTTCAAAACGCGTTTTTTCGACTTTCCCCATCGGGGCGAAACGAAGAAACACCCTTGGGATTGAATACCACGAGGTCGGTTTCACAATACCATTTTGAGTGGGCTTTTCCAAGCAGCGCAAAAAGCCGGGTTGACAAACGTCGTCCAATTGCGTTCAAAACGCGTTTTTTCGACTTTCCCCATCGGGGCGAAACGAAAAAACACCCTTGGGATCGAATTCCACGAGGTCGGTTTGATACGACCATTTTGAGTTGGCTTTTCCAAGCAGGGCAAAAAGCCGGGTTGACAAACGTCGTCCAATTGCGTTCAAAACGCGTTTTTTCGACTTTCCCCATCGGGGCGAAACGTAAAAACACCCTTGGGATCGAATTCCACGAGGTCGGTTTCATACGACCATTTTGAGTGGGCTTTTCTAAGCAGGGCAAAAAGCCGAATAGACGAACGTCGTCCAATTGCGTTCAAAACGCGTTTTTTCGACTTTCCCCATCGGGGCGAAACGAAAAAACACCCTTGGGATCGAATTCCACGAGGTCGGTTTCATACGACCATTTTGAGTGGGCTTTTCCAAGCAGGGCAAAAAGCCGAGTTGACGAACGTCGTCCAATTGTGTTCAAAACGCGTTTTTTCGACTTTCCCCATCGGGGCGAAACGAAAAAACACCCTTGGGATCGAATACCACGAGGTCGGTTTACTACGACCATTTTGAGTGGGCTTTTCCAAGCAGGGCAAAAAGCCGGGTTGACGAACGTAGTCCAATTGCGTTCAAAACGCGTTTTCTCGACTTTCCCCTTCGGGGCGAAACGAAAAAACACCCTTGCGATCGAATTCCACGAGGTCGGTTTCATACCACCATTTTGAGTGGGCTTTTCCAAGCAGGGCAAAAAGCCGGGTTGACGAACGTCGTCCAATTGCGTTCAAAACGCGTTTTTTCGACTTTCCCCATCGGGGCGAAACGAAAAAACACCCTTGGGATCGAATTCCACGAGGTCGGTTTCATACAACCATTTTGAGTGGGCTTTTCCAAGCAGGGCAAAAAGCCGGGTTGACGAACGTCGTCCAATTGCGTTCAAAACGCGCTTTTTCGACTTTCCTCATCGGGGCGAAACGAAAAAACAACCTTGGGATCAAATTCCACGAGGTCGGTTTCATACGACCATTTTGAGTGGGCTTTTCCAAGCAGGGCAAAAAGCCGGGTTGACAAACGTCGTCCAATTGCGTTCAAAACGCGTTTTTTCGACTTTCCCCATCGGGGCGAAACGAAAAAACAACCTTGGGATCGAATTCCACGAGGTCGGTTTCATACGACCATTTTGAGTGGGCTTTTCCAAGCAGGGCAAAGAGCCGGGTTGACGAACGTCGTCCAATTGCGTTCAAAACGCATTTTTTCGACTTTCCCCATCGGGGCGAAACGAAAAAACACCCTTGGGATCGAATTCCACGGGGTCGGTTTCATACGACCATTTTGAGTGGGCTTTTCCAAGCAGGGCAAAAAGCCGGGTTGACGAAAGTCGTCCAATTGCGTTCAAAACGCGTTTTTTCGATTTTCCCCATCGGGGCGAAACGAAAAAACACCCTTGGGATAGAATTCCACGAGGTCGGTTTCATACGACCATTTTGAGTGGGCTTCTCCAAGCAGGGCAAAAAGACGGGTTGACAAACGTCGTCCAATTGCGTTCAAAACGCGTTTTTTCGACTTTCCCCATCTGGGCGAAACGAAAAAACACCCTTGGGATCAAATTCCACGAGGTCGGTTTCATACCACCATTTTGAGTGGGCTTTTCCAAGCAGGGCAAAGAGCCGGGTTGACGAACGTCGTCCAATTGCGTTCAAAACGCGTTTTTTCGACTTTCCCCATCGGGGCGAAACGAAAAAACACCCTTGGGATCGAATTCCACGGGGTCGGTTTCATACGACCATTTTGAGTGGGCTTTTCCAAGCAGGGCAAAAAGCCGGGTTGACGAAAGTCGTACAATTGCGTTCAAAACGCGTTTTTTCGACTTTCCCCATCGGGGCGAAACGAAAAAACACCCTTGGGATAGAATTCCACGAGGTCGGTTTCATACGACCATTTTGAGTGGGCTTTTCCAAGCAGGGCAAAAAGCCGGGTTGACAAACGTCGTCCAATTGCGTTCAAAACGCGTTTTTTCGATTTTCCCCATCTGGGCGAAACGAAAAAACACCCTTGGGATCGAATTCCACGAGGTCTGTTTCATACCACCATTTTGAGTGGGCTTTTCCAAGCAGGGCAAAAAGCCGGGTTGACGAACGTCGTCCAATTGCGTTCAAAATGCGTTTTTTCGACTTTCGCCATCGGGGGGAAACGAAAAAACACCCTTGGGATCGAATTCCACGCGGTCGGTTTCATACGACCATTTTGAGTGGGCTTTTCCAAGCAGGGCAAAGAGCCGGGTTGACGAACGTCGTCCAATTGCGTTCAAAACGCGTTTTTTCGACTTTCCTCATCGGGGCGAAACGAGAAAACCCCCTTGCGATCGAATTCCACGAGGTCGGTTTCATACCACCATTTTGAGTGGGCTTTTCCAAGCAGGGCAAAAAGCCGGGTTGACGAAAGTCGTACAATTGCGTTCAAAACGCGTTTTCTCGACTTTCCCCATCGGGGCGAAACGAAAAAACACCCTTGGGATAGAATTCCACGAGGTCGGTTTCATACGACCATTTTGAGTGGGCTTTTCCAAGCAGGGCAAAAAGCCGGGTTGACAAACGTCGTCCAATTGCGTTCAAAACGCGTTTTTTCGATTTTCCCCATCTGGGCGAAACGAAAAAACACCCTTGGGATCGAATTCCACGAGGTCGGTTTCATACCACCATTTTGAGTGGGCTTTTCCAAGCAGGGCAAAAAGCCGGGTTGACGAACGTCGTCCAATTGCGTTCAAAATGCGTTTTTTCGACTTTCGCCATCGGGGGGAAACGAAAAAACACCCTTGGGATCGAATTCCACGCGGTCGGTTTCATACGACCATTTTGAGTGGGCTTTTCCAAGCAGGGCAAAGAGCCGGGTTGACGAACGTCGTCCAATTGCGTTCAAAACGCGTTTTTTCGACTTTCCTCATCGGGGCGAAACGAGAAAACCCCCTTGCGATCGAATTCCACGAGGTCGGTTTCATACCACCATTTTGAGTGGGCTTTTCCAAGCAGGGCAAAAAGCCGGGTTGACGAAAGTCGTACAATTGCGTTCAAAACGCGTTTTTTCGACTTTCCCCATCGGGGCGAAACGAAAAAACACCCTTGGGATAGAATTCCACGAGGTCGGTTTCATACGACCATTTTGAGTGGGCTTTTCCAAGCAGGGCAAAAAGCCGGGTTGACAAACGTCGTCCAATTGCGTTCAAAACGCGTTTTTTCGACTTTCCCCATCTGGGCGAAACGAAAAAACACCCTTGGGATCGAATTCCACGAGGTCGGTTTCATACCACCATTTTGAGTGGGCTTTTCCAAGCAGGGCAAAAAGCCGGGTTGACGAACGTCGTCCAATTGCGTTCAAAATGCGTTTTTTCGACTTTCGCCATCGGGGGGAAACGAAAAAACACCCTTGGGATCGAATTCCACGCGGTCGGTTTCATACGACCATTTTGAGTGGGCTTTTCCAAGCAGGGCAAAGAGCCGGGTTGACGAACGTCGTCCAATTGCGTTCAAAACGCGTTTTTTCGACTTTCCCCATCGGGGCGAAACGAAAAAACACCCTTGGGTTTGAATTCCACGAGGTTGGTTTCATACTGCCATTTTGAGTGGGCTTTTCCAAGCACGGCAAAAAGCCGCGTTGACGAACGTCGTCCAATTGCGTTCAAAACGCGTTTTTTCGACTTTCCCCATCGGGGCGAAACGAAAAAACACCCTTGGGATCGAATTCCACGAGGTTGGTTTGATACGACCATTTTGAGTGGGCTTTTCCAAGCAGGGCAAAAAGCCGGGTTGACGAACGTCGTTCAATTGCGTTCAAAACGCGTTTTTTCGACTTTCCCGATCGGGGGGAAACGAAAAAACACCCTTGGGATCGAATTCCACGCGGTCGGTTTCATACGACCATTTTGAGTGGGCTTTTCCAAGCAGGGCAAAGAGCCGGGTTGACGAACGTCGTCCAATTGCGTTCAAAACGCGTTTTTTCGACTTTCCCCATCGGGGCGAAACGAAAAAACACCCTTGGGTTTGAATTCCACGAGGTTGGTTTCATACTGCCATTTTGAGTGGGCTTTTCCAAGCACGGCAAAAAGCCGCGTTGACGAACGTCGTCCAATTGCGTTCAAAACGCGTTTTTTCGACTTTCCCCATCGGGGCGAAACGAAAAAACACCCTTGGGATCGAATTCCACGAGGTTGGTTTGATACGACCATTTTGAGTGGGCTTTTCCAAGCAGGGCAAAAAGCCGGGTTGAGGAACGTCGTTCAATTGCGTTCAAAACGCGTTTTTTCGACTTTCCCGATCGGGGCGAAACGATAAAACACCCTTGGGATCGAATTCCACGAGGTCGGTTTCATACGACCATTTTGAGTGGGCTTTTCCAAGCAGGGCAGAAAGCCGGGTTGACGAACGTCGTCCAATTGCGTTCAAAACGCGGTTTTTCCACTTTCCCCATCGGGGCGAAACGAAAAAACACCCTTGGGATCGAATTCCACGCGGTCGGTTTCATACGACCATTTTGAGTGGGCTTTTCCAAGCAGGGCAAAGAGCCGGGTTGACGAACGTCGTCCAATTGCGTTCAAAACGCGTTTTTTCGACTTTCCCCATCGGGGCGAAACGTAAAAACACCCTTGGGATCGAATTCCACGAGGTCGGTTTCATACCACCATTTTGAGTGGGCTTTTCTAAGCAGGGCAAAAAGCCGAATAGACGAACGTCGTCCAATTGCGTTCAAAACGCGTTTTTTCGACTTTCCCCATCGGGGCGAAACGAAAAAACACCCTTGGGATCGAATTCCACGAGGTCGGTTTCATACGACCATTTTGAGTGGGCTTTTCCAAGCAGGGCAAAAAGCCGAGTTGACGAACGTCGTCCAATTGCGTTCAAAACGCGTTTTTTCGACTTTCCCCATCGGGGCGAAACGAAAAAACACCCTTGGGATCGAATACCACGAGGTCGGTTTACTACGACCATTTTGAGTGGGCTTTTCCAAGCAGGGCAAAAAGCCGGGTTGACGAACGTAGTCCAATTGCGTTCAAAAAGCGTTTTCTCGACTTTCCCCTTCGGGGCGAAACGAAAAAACACCCTTGCGATCGAATTCCACGAGGTCGGTTTCATACCACCATTTTGAGTGGGCTTTTCCAAGCAGGGCAAAAAGCCGGGTTGACGAACGTCGTCCAATTGCGTTCAAAACGCGTTTTTTCGACTTTCCCCATCGGGGCGAAACGAAAAAACACCCTTGGGATCGAATTCCACGAGGTCGGTTTCATACAACCATTTTGAGTGGGCTTTTCCAAGCAGGGCAAAAAGCCGGGTTGACGAACGTCGTCCAATTGCGTTCAAAACGCGCTTTTTCGACTTTCCTCATCGGGGCGAAACGAAAAAACAACCTTGGGATCAAATTCCACGAGGTCGGTTTCATACGACCATTTTGAGTGGGCTTTTCCAAACAGGGCAAAAAGCCGGGTTGACAAACGTCGTCCAATTGCGTTCAAAACGCGTTTTTTCGACTTTCCCCATCGGGGCGAAACGAAAAAACAACCTTGGGATCGAATTCCACGAGGTCGGTTTCATACGACCATTTTGAGTGGGCTTTTCCAAGCAGGGCAAAGAGCCGGGTTGACGAACGTCGTCCAATTGCGTTCAAAACGCGGTTTTTCCACTTTCCCCATCGGGGCGAAACGAAAAAACACCCTTGGGATCGAATTCCACGCGGTCGGTTTCATACGACCATTTTGAGTGGGCTTTTCCAAGCAGGGCAAAGAGCCGGGTTGACGAACGTCGTCCAATTGCGTTCAAAACGCATTTTTTCGACTTTCCCCATCGGGGCGAAACGAAAAAACACCCTTGGGATCGAATTCCACGGGGTCGGTTTCATACGACCATTTTGAGTGGGCTTTTCCAAGCAGGGCAAAAAGCCGGGTTCACGAAAGTCGTCCAATTGCGTTCAAAACGCGTTTTTTCGATTTTCCCCATCGGGGCGAAACGAAAAAACACCCTTGGGATAGAATTCCACGAGGTCGGTTTCATACGACCATTTTGAGTGGGCTTCTCCAAGCAGGGCAAAAAGACGGGTTGACAAACGTCGTCCAATTGCGTTCAAAACGCGTTTTTTCGACTTTCCCCATCTGGGCGAAACGAAAAAACACCCTTGGGATCAAATTCCACGAGGTCGGTTTCATACCACCATTTTGAGTGGGCTTTTCCAAGCAGGGCAAAGAGCCGGGTTGACGAACGTCGTCCAATTGCGTTCAAAACGCGTTTTTTCGACTTTCCCCATCGGGGCGAAACGAAAAAACACCCTTGGGATCGAATTCCACGGGGTCGGTTTCATACGACCATTTTGAGTGGGCTTTTCCAAGCAGGGCAAAAAGCCGGGTTGACGAAAGTCGTACAATTGCGTTCAAAACGCGTTTTTTCGACTTTCCCCATCGGGGCGAAACGAAAAAACACCCTTGGGATAGAATTCCACGAGGTCGGTTTCATACGACCATTTTGAGTGGGCTTTTCCAAGCAGGGCAAAAAGCCGGGTTGACAAACGTCGTCCAATTGCGTTCAAAACGCGTTTTTTCGACTTTCCCCATCGGGGCGAAACGAAAAAACACCCTTGGGATAGAATTCCACGAGGTCGGTTTCATACGACCATTTTGAGTGGGCTTTTCCAAGCAGGGCAAAAAGCCGGGTTGACGAACGTCGTCCAATTGCGTTCAAAATGCGTTTTTTCGACTTTCGCCATCGGGGGGAAACGAAAAAACACCCTTGGGATCGAATTCCACGCGGTCGGTTTCATACGACCATTTTGAGTGGGCTTTTCCAAGCAGGGCAAAGAGCCGGGTTGACGAACGTCGTCCAATTGCGTTCAAAACGCGTTTTTTCGACTTTCCTCATCGGGGCGAAACGAGAAAACCCCCTTGCGATCGAATTCCACGAGGTCGGTTTCATACCACCATTTTGAGTGGGCTTTTCCAAGCAGGGCAAAAAGCCGGGTTGACGAAAGTCGTACAATTGCGTTCAAAACGCGTTTTTTCGACTTTCCCCATCGGGGCGAAACGAAAAAACACCCTTGGGATCGAATTCCACGAGGTTGGTTTGATACGACCATTTTGAGTGGGCTTTTCCAAGCAGGGCAAAAAGCCGGGTTGACGAACGTCGTTCAATTGCGTTCAAAACGCGTTTTTTCGACTTTCCCGATCGGGGCGAAACGAAAAAACACCCTTGGGATCGAATTCCACGAGGTCGGTTTCATACGACCATTTTGAGTGGGCTTTTCCAAGCAGGGCAGAAAGCCGGGTTGACGAACGTCGTCCAATTGCGTTCAAAACGCGGTTTTTCCACTTTCCCCATCGGGGCGAAACGAAAAAACACCCTTGGGATCGAATTCCACGAGGTCGGTTTGATACGACCATTTTGAGTGGGCTTTTCCAAGCAGGGCAAAAAGCCGGGTTGACGAACGTCGTCCAATTGCGTTCAAAACGCGGTTTTTCGACTTTCCCCATCGGGGTGAAAGGAAAAAACACCCTTGGGATCGAATTCCACGAGGTCGGTTTCATACGACGATTTTGAGTGGGCTTTTCCAAGCAGGGCAAAGAGCCGGGTTGACGAACGTCGTCCAATTGCGTTCAAAACGCGTTTTTTCGACTTTCCCCATCGGGGCGAAACGTAAAAACACCCTTGGGATCGAATTCCACGAGGTCGGTTTCATACCACCATTTTGAGTGGGCTTTTCCAAGCAGGGCACAAAGCCGGGTTGACGAACGTCGTCCAATTGCGTTCAAAACGCGTTTTCTCGACTTTCCCCATCGGGGCGAAACGAAAAAACACCCTTGGGATCGAATTCCACGAGGTCGGTTTGATACGACCATTTTGAGTGGGCTTTTCCAAGCAGGGCAAAAAGCCGGGTTGACAAACGTCGTCCAATTGCGTTCAAAACGCGTTTTTTCGACTTTCCCCATCGGGGCGAAACGAAAAAACAACCTTGGGATCGAATTCCACGAGGTCGGTTTGATTCGACCATTTTGAGTGGGCTTTTCCAAGCAGGGCAAGAAGCCGGGTTGACAAACGTCGTCCAATTGCGTTCAAAACGCGTTTTTTCGACTTTCCCCATCCGGGCGAAACGCAAAAACATCCTTGGGATCGAATTCCACGAGGTCGGTTTCATACGACCATTTTGAGTGGGCTTTTCTAAGCAGGGCAAAAAGCCGAATTGACGAACGTCGTCCAATTGCGTTCAAAACGCGTTTTTTCGACTTTCCCCATCTGGGCGAAACGAAAAAACACCCTTGGGATCGAATTCCACGAGGTCAGTTTCATACGACCATTTTGAGTGGGCTTTTCCAAGCAGGGGAAAATGCCGGATTGACGAACGTCGTCCAATTGCGTTCAAAACGCGTTTTTTCGACTTTCCCCATCGGGGCGAAACGAAAAAGAACCCTCGGGATCGAATATCACGAGGTCGGTTTCATACGACCATTTTGAGTGGGCTTTTCCAAGAAGGGCAAAAAGCCGGGTTGACGAACGTCGTCCAATTGCGTTCAAAACTTGTTTTCTCGACTTTCCCAATCGGGGCGAAACGAAAAAACACCCTTGCGATCGAATTCCACGAGGTCGGTTTCATACCACCATTTTGAGTGGGCTTTTCCAAGCAGGGAAAAAAAGCCGGGTTGACGAACGTCGTCCAATTGCGTTCAAAACGCACTTTTTCGACTTTCCTCATCGGGGCGAAACGAAAAAACAACCTTGGGATCAAATTCCACGAGGTCGGTTTCATACGACCATTTTGAGTGGGCTTTTCCAAGCAGGGCAAAAAGCCGGGTTGACGAACGTCGTCCAATTGCGTTCAAAACGCGTTTTTTCGACTTTCCCCATCGGGGCGAAACGAAAAAACACCCTTGGGATCGAGTTCCACGAGGTTGGTTTCATACTGCCATTTTGAGTGGGCTTTTCCAAGCAGGGCAAAAAGCCGCGTTGACAAACGTCGTCCAATTGCGTTCAAAACGCGTTTTTTCGACTTTTTCCATCGGGGCGAAACGAAAAAACACCATTGGGATCGAATTCCACGAGGTCGGTTTCATACGACCATTTTGAGTGGGCTTTACCAAGCAGGGCAAAAAGCCGGGTTGACGAACGTCGTCCAATTGCGTTCAAAACGCGGTTTTTCGACTTTCCCCATCGGAGCGAAAGGAAAAAACACCCTTGGGATCGAGTTCCACGAGGTTGGTTTCATACTGCCATTTTGAGTGGGCTTTTCCAAGCAGGGCAAAAAGCCGCGTTGACAAACGTCGTCCAATTGCGTTCAAAACGCGTTTTTTCGACTTTTTCCATCGGGGCGAAACGAAAAAACACCATTGGGATCGAATTCCACGAGGTCGGTTTCATACGACCATTTTGAGTGGGCTTTACCAAGCAGGGCAAAAAGCCGGGTTGACGAACGTCGTCCAATTGCGTTCAAAACGCGGTTTTTCGACTTTCCCCATCGGAGCGAAAGGAAAAAACACCCTTGGGATCGAATTCCACGAGGTCGGTTTCATACGACGATTTTGAGTGGGCTTTTCCAAGCAGGGCAAAAAGCCGCGTTGACGAACGTCGTCCAATTGCGTTCAAAACGCGTTTTTTCGACTTTCCCCATCTGGGCGAAACGAAAAAACACCCTTGGGATCGAATTCCACGAGGTTGGTTTCGTACTGCCATTTTGAGTGGGCTTTTCCAAGCAGGGCAAAAAGCCGGGTTGACAAACGTCGTCCAATTGCGTTCAAAACGCGTTTTTTCGACTTTCCCCATCGGGGCGAAACGAAAAAACACCCTTGGCATCGTATACCACGAGGTCGGTTTCATACGACCATTTTGAGTGGGCTTTTCCAAGAAGGGCAAAAAGCCGGGTTGACGAACGTCGTCCAATTGCGTTCAAAACTTGTTTTCTCGACTTTCCCAATCGGGGCGAAACGAAAAAACACCCTTGCGATCGAATTCCACGAGGTCGGTTTCATACCACCATTTTGAGTGGGCTTTTCCAAGCAGGGAAAAAAAGCCGGGTTGACGAACGTCGTCCAATTGCGTTCAAAACGCACTTTTTCGACTTTCCTCATCGGGGCGAAACGAAAAAACAACCTTGGGATCAAATTCCACGAGGTCGGTTTCATACGACCATTTTGAGTGGGCTTTTCCAAGCAGGGCAAAAAGCCGGGTTGACGAACGTCGTCCAATTGCGTTCAAAACGCGTTTTTTCGACTTTCCCCATCGGGGCGAAACGAAAAAACACCCTTGGGATCGAATTCCACGAGGTCGGTTTCATACGACCATTTTGAGTGGGCTTTTCCAAGCAGGGCAAAAAGCCGGATTGACAAACGTCGTCCAATTGCGTTCAAAACGCGTTTTTTCGACTTTCCCCATCGGGGCGAAACGAAAAAACACCCTTGGCATCGTATACCACGAGGTCGGTTTCATACGACCATTTTGAGTGGGCTTTTCCAAGAAGGGCAAAAAGCCGGGTTGACGAACGTCGTCCAATTGCGTTCAAAACTTGTTTTCTCGACTTTCCCAATCGGGGCGAAACGAAAAAACACCCTTGCGATCGAATTCCACGAGGTCGGTTTCATACCACCATTTTGAGTGGGCTTTTCCAAGCAGGGAAAAAAAGCCGGGTTGACGAACGTCGTCCAATTGCGTTCAAAACGCACTTTTTCGACTTTCCTCATCGGGGCGAAACGAAAAAACAACCTTGGGATCAAATTCCACGAGGTCGGTTTCATACGACCATTTTGAGTGGGCTTTTCCAAGCAGGGCAAAAAGCCGGGTTGACGAACGTCGTCCAATTGCGTTCAAAACGCGTTTTTTCGACTTTCCCCATCGGGGCGAAACGAAAAAACACCCTTGGGATCGAATTCCACGAGGTCGGTTTCATACGACCATTTTGAGTGGGCTTTTCCAAGCAGGGCAAAAAGCCGGATTGACAAACGTCGTCCAATTGCGTTCAAAACGCGTTTTTTCGACTTTCCCCATCGGGGCGAAACCAAAAAACACCCTTGGGATTGAATTCCACGAGGTCGGTTTCATACGACGATTTTGAGTGGGCTTTTCCAAGCAGGGCAAAGAGTCGGGTTGAAGAACGTCGTCCAATTGCGTTGAAAACGCGTTTTTTCGACTTTCCCCATCGGGTCGAAACGAAAAAAC
Source organism: Meandrina meandrites (assembly GCA_963693305.1). Classification (NCBI taxonomy): domain Eukaryota; kingdom Metazoa; phylum Cnidaria; class Anthozoa; order Scleractinia; family Meandrinidae; genus Meandrina; species Meandrina meandrites. Next base: position 754,463 of record OY855910.1, on the reverse strand, counting down.
ACCCTTGGGATCGAATTCCACGAGGTCGGTTTCATACCACCATTTTGAGTGGGCTTTTCCAAGCAGGGCAAAAAGCCGGGTTGACGAACGTCGTCCAATTGCGTTCAAAACGCGTTTTTTCGACTTTCCCCATCGGGGCGAAACCAAAAAACACCCTTGGGATTGAATTCCACGAGGTCGGTTTCATACGACGATTTTGAGTGGGCTTTTCCAAGCAGGGCAAAGAGTCGGGTTGAAGAACGTCGTCCAATTGCGTTGAAAACGCGTTTTTTCGACTTTCCCCATCGGGTCGAAACGAAAAAACACCCTTGGGATCGAATTCCACGAGGTCGGTTTCATACCACCATTTTGAGTGGGCTTTTCCAAGCAGGGCAAAAAGCCGGGTTGACAAACGTCGTCCAATTGCGTTCAAAACGCATTTTTTCGACTTTCCCCATCGGGGCGAAACGAAAAAACACCCTTGGGATCGAATTCCACGAGGTCGGTTTCATACGACCATTTTGAGTGGGTTTTCCAAGCAGGGCAAAAAGCCGGGTTGACAAACGTCGTCCAATTGCGTTCAAAACGCGTTTTTTCGACTTTCCCCATCGGGGCGAAACCAAAAAACACCCTTGGGATCGAATTCCACGAGGTCATTTTCATACGACCATTTTGAGTGGGCTTTTCCAAGCAGGGCAAAGAGCCGGGTTGACGAACGTCGTCCAATTGCGTTCAAAACGCGTTTTTTCGACCTTCCCCATCGGGGCGAAACGAAAAAACACCCTTGGGATCGAATTCCACGAGGTCGGTTTCATACCACCATTTTGAGTGGGCTTTTCCAAGAAGGGCAAAAAGCCGGGTTGACGAAAGTCGTCCAATTGCGTTCAAAACGCGTTTTTTCGACTTTCCCCATCGGGGCGAAACGAAAAAACACCCTTGCGATCGAATTCCACGAGGTCGGTTTGATACGACCATTTTGAGTGGGCTTTTCCAAGCAGGGCAAAAAGCCGGGTTGACAAACGTCGTCCAATTGCGTTCAAAACGCGTTTTTTCGACTTTCCCCATCGGGGCAAAACGAAAAAACACCCTTGGGATCGAATTCCACGAGGTCGGTTTCATACGACCATTTTGAGTGGGCTTTTCCAAGCAGGGCAAAAAGCCGGGTTGACGAACGTCGTCCAATTGCGTTCAAAACGCGTTTTTTCGACTTTCCCCATCGGGGCGAAACGAAAAAACACCCTTGGGATCGAATTCCACGAGGTCGGTTTCATACCACCATTTTTAGTGGGCTTTTCCAAGCAGGGCAAAAAGCCGGGTTGACAAACGTCGACCAATTGCGTTCAAAACGCGTTTTTTCGACTTTCCCCATCGGGGCGAAACGAAAAAACACCCTTGGAATAGAATTCCACGAGGTCGGTTTCATACGACCATTTTGAGTGGGCTTTTCCAAGCAGGGCAAAGAGCCGGGTTGACGAACGTCATCCAATTGCGTTCAAAACGCGTTTTTTCGACTTTCCCCATCGGGGCGAAACAAAAAAACACCCTTGGGATCGAATTCCACGAGGTCGGTTTCATACGACCATTTTGAGTGGGCTTTTCCAAGCAGGGCAAAAAGCCTGGTTCACGAAAGTCGTCCAATTGTGTTCAAAACGCGTTTTTTCGACTTTCCCCATCGGGGCGAAACGAAAAAACACCCTTGCGATCGAATTCCACGAGGTCCGTTTCATACGACCATTTTGAGTGGGCTTTTCCAAGCAGGGCAAAAAGCCGGGTTGACGAACGTCGTCCAATTTCGTTTAAAACGCGTTTTTTCGACTTTCCCCATCGGGGGGAAACGAAAAAACACCCTTGGGATCGAATTCCACGAGGTCGGTTTCATACGACCATTTTGAGTGGGCTTTTCCAAGCAGGGCAAAAAGCCGGTTTGACGAACGTCGTCCAATTGCGTTCAAAACGCGTTTTTTCGACTTTCCCCATCGGGGCGAAACGAAAAAACACCCTTGGGATCGAATTCAACGAGGTCGGTTTCATACGACCATTTTGAGTGGGCTTTTCCAAGCAGGGCAAGAAGCCGGGTGACGAACGTCGTCCAATTGCGTTCAAAACGCGTTTTTTCGACTTTCCCCATCGGGGCGAAACGAAAAAACACCCTTGGGATCGAATTCCACGAGGTCGGTTTCATACGACCATTTTGAGTGGGCTTTTCCAAGCAGGGCAAAAGCCGGGTTGACAAACGTCGTCCAATTGCGTTCAAAACGCGTTTTTTCGACTTTCCCCATCGGGGCGAAACGAAAAAACACCCTTGGGATCGAATTTCACGAGGTCGCTTTCATACGACCATTTTGAGTGGGCTTTTCCAAGCAGGGCAAAGAGCCGGGTTGACGAACGTCGTCATATTGCGTTCAAAACGCGTTTTTTCGACTTTCCCCATCGGGGCGAAACAAAAAAACACCCTTGGGATCGAATTCCACGAGGTCGGTTTCATACGACCATTTTGAGTGGGCTTTTCCAAGAAGGGCAAAAAGCCTGGTTCACGAAAGTCGTCCAATTGCGTTCAAAACGCGTTTTTTCGACTTTCCCCATCGGGGCGAAACGAAAAAACACCCTGGGAATCGAATTTTACAATTTCGGTTTCATACCACCATTTTGGGTGGGCTTTTCCAAGCAGCGCATAAAGCCGGGTTGACGAAGGTCGTATAATTTTGTTCAAAACGCGTTTTTTCGACTTTCCCCATCGGGGCGAAACGAAAAAACACCCTGGGAATCGAATTTTACAATTTCGGTTTCATAGCACCATTTTGGGTGGGCTTTTCCAAGCAGCGCATAAAGCCAGTTTACGAAGGTCGTATAATTTTGTTCAAAACGCGTTTTTTCGACTTTCCCCATCGGGGCGAAACGAAAAAACACCCTGGGAATCGAATTTTACAATTTCGGTTTCATAGCACCATTTTGGGTGGGCTTTTCCAAGCAGCGCATAAAGCCGGGTTGACGAAGGTCGTATAATTTTGGTCAAAACGCGTTTTTTCGACTTTCCCAATCGGGGCGAAACGAAAAAACACCCTGGGAATCGAATTTTACAATTTCGGTTTCATAGCACCATTTTGGGTGGGCTTTTCCAAGCAGCGCATAAAGCCGGGTTGACGAAGGTCGTATAATTTTGTTCAAAACGCGTTTTTTCGACTTTCCCCATCGGGGCGATACGAAAAAACACCCTGGGAATCGAGTGTTACAATTTCGGTTTCATAGCACCATTTTGGGTGGGCTTTTCCAAGCAGCGCATAAAGCCGGGTTGACGAAGGTCGTATAATTTTGTTCAAAACGCGTTTTTTCGACTTTCCCCATCGGGGCGAAACGAAAAAACACCCGGGGAATCGAATTTTACAATTTCGGTTTCATAGCACCATTTTGTGTGGGCTTTCAAGCAGCGCATAAAGCCGGGTTGACGAAGGTCGTATAATTTTGTTCAAAACGCGTTTTTTCGACTTTCCCCATCGGGGCGAAACGAAAAAACACCCTGGGAATCGAATTTTACAATTTCGGTTTCATAGCACCATTTTGGGTGGGCTTTTCCAAGCAGCGCATAAAGCCGGGTTGACGAAGGTCGTATAATTTTTGTTCAAAACGCCTTTTTTCGACTTTCCCCATCGGGGCGAAACGAAAAAACACCCTGGGAATCGAATTTTACAATTTCGGTTTCATAGCACCATTTTGGGTGGGCTTTTCCAAGCAGCGCATAAAGCCGGGTTGACGAAGGTCGTATAATTTTGGTCAAAACGCGTTTTTTCGACTTTCCCCATCGGGGCGAAACGAAAAAACACCCTGGGAGTCGAATTTTACAATTTCGCTTTCACACCACCATTTTGGGTGGGCTTTTCCAAGCAGCGCATAAAGCCGGGTTGACGAAGGTCGTATAATTTTGTTCAAAACGGGTTTTTTCGACTTTCCCCATCGGGGCGAAACTAAAAAACCTCCTGGGAATCGAATTTTACAATTTCGGTTTCATAGCACCATTTTGGGTGGGCTTTTCCAAGCAGCGCATAAAGCCGGGTTGACGAAGGTCGTATAATTTTGTTCAAAACGCGTTTTTTCGACTTTCCCCATCGGGGCGAAACGAAAAAACACCCTGGGAATCGAATTTTACAATTTCGGTTTCATAGCACCATTTTGGGTGGGCTTTTCCAAGCAGCGCATTAAGCCGGGTTGACGAAGGTCGTATAATTTTGTTCAAAACGCGATTTTTCGACTTTCCCCATCGGGGCGAAACGAAAAAACACCCTGGGAATCGAATTTTACAATTTCGGTTTCATAGCACCATTTTGGGTGGGCTTTTCCAAGCAGCGCATAAAGCCGGGTTGACGAAGGTCGTATAATTTTTGTTCAAAACGCCTTTTTTCGACTTTCCCCATCGGGGCGAAACGAAAAAACACCCTGGGAATCGAATTTTACAATTTCGGTTTCATAGCACCATTTTGGGTGGGCTTTTCCAAGCAGCGCATAAAGCCGGGTTGACGAAGGTCGTATAATTTTGGTCAAAACGCGTTTTTTCGACTTTCCCCATCGGGGCGAAACGAAAAAACACCCTGGGAATCGAATTTTACAATTTCGGTTTCATAGCACCATTTTGGGTGGGCTTTTCCAAGCAGCGCATAAAGCCGGGTTGACGAAGGTCGTATAATTTTGTTCAAAACGGGTTTTTTCGACTTTCCCCATCTGGGCGAAACTAAAAAACCTCATGGGAATCGAATTTTTCAATTTCGGTTTCATAGCACCATTTTGGGTGGGCTTTTCCAAGCAGCGCATAAAGCCGGGTTGACGAAGGTCGTATAATTTTGTTCAAAACGCGTTTTTTCGACTTTCCCCATCGGGGCGAAACGAAAAAACACCCTGGGAATCGAATTTTACAATTTCGGTTTCATAGCACCATTTTGGGTGGGCTTTTCCAAGCAGCGTATAAAGCCGGATTGATGAAGGTCGTATAATTTTGTTCAAAACGCGTTTTTTTGACTTTCCCCATCGGGGCGAAACGAAAAAACACCCTGGGAATTGAATTTTACAATTTCGGTTTCTTAGCACCATTTTGGGTGGGCTTTTCCAAGCAGCGCATAAAGCCGGGTTGACGAAGGTCGTATAATTTTGTTTAAAACGCGTTTTTTCGACTTTCCCCATCGGGGCGAAACGAAAAAACACCCTGGGAATCGAGTGTTACAATTTCGGTTTCATAGCACCATTTTGGGTGGGCTTTTCCAAGCAGCGCATAAAGCCGGGTTGACGAAGGTCGTATAATTTTGTTCAAAACGCGTTTTTGCGACTTTCCCCATCGGGGCGAAACGAAAAAACACCCTGGGAATCCAATTTAACAATTTCGGTTTCATACCACCATTTTGGGTGGGCTTTTCCAAGCAGCGCATAAAGCCGGGTTGACGAAGGTCGTATAATTTTGTTCAAAACGCGTTTTTTCGACTTTCCCCATCGGGGCGAAACGAAAAAACACCCTGGGAATCGAATTTTACAATTTCGGTTTCATAGCACCATTTTGGGTGGGCTTTTCCAAGCAGCGCATAAAGCCGGGTTGACGAAGGTCGTATAATTTTGTTCAAAACGGGTTTTTTCGACTTTCCCCATCGGGGCGAAACTAAAAAACCTCCTGGGAATCGAATTTTACAATTTCGGTTTCATAGCACCATTTTGGGTGGGCTTTTCCAAGCAGCGCATAAAGCCGGGTTGACGAAGGTCGTATAATTTTGTTCAAAACGCGTTTTTTCGACTTTCCCCATCGGGGCGAAACGAAAAAACACCCTGGGAATCGAGTGTTACAATTTCGGTTTCATAGCACCATTTTGGATGGGCTTTTCCAAGCAGCGCATAAAGCCGGGTTGACGAAGGTCGTATAATTTTGTTCAAAACGCGTTTTTTCGACTTTGCCCATCGGGGCGAAACGAAAAAACACCCTGGGAATCGAATTTTACAATTTCGGTTTCATAGCACCATTTTGGGTGGGCTTTTCCAAGCAGCGCATAAAGCCGGGTTGACGAAGGTCGTATAATTTTGTTCAAAACGCGTTTTTGCGACTTTCCCCATCGGGGCGAAACGAAAAAACACCCTGGGAATCGAATTTTACAATTTCGCTTTCACACCACCATTTTGGGTGGGCTTTTCCAAGCAGCGCATAAAGCCGGGTTGACGAAGGTCGTATAATTTTGTTCAAAACGCGTTTTTTCGACTTTGCCCATCGGGGCGAAACGAAAAAACACCCTGGGAATCGAATTTTACAATTTCGGTTTCATAGCACCATTTTGGGTGGGCTTTTCCAAGCAGCGCATAAAGCCGGGTTGACGAAGGTCGTATAATTTTGTTCAAAACGCGTTTTTGCGACTTTCCCCATCGGGGCGAAACGAAAAAACACCCTGGGAATCGAATTTTACAATTTCGCTTTCACACCACCATATTGGGTGGGCTTTTCCAAGCAGCGCATAAAGCCGGGTTGACAAAGGTCGTATAATTTTGTTCAAAACGGGTTTTTTCGACTTTCCCCATCGGGGCGAAACTAAAAAACCTCCTGGGAATCGAATTTTACAATTTCGGTTTCCTAGCACCATTTTGGGTGGGCTTTTCCAAGCAGCGCATAAAGCCGTTTTGACGAAGGTCGTATAATTTTGTTCAAAACGCGTTTTTTCGACTTTCCCCATCGGGGCGAAACGAGAAAACACCCTGGGAATCGAATTTTACAATTTCGGTTTCATAGCACCATTTTGGGTGGGCTTTTCCAAGCAGCGCATAAAGCCGGGTTGACGAAGGTCGTATAATTTTGTTCAAAACGCGTTTTTTCGACTTTCCCCATCGGGGCGAAACGAAAAAACACCCTGGGAATCGAATTTTACAATTTCGGTTTCATAGCACCATTTTGGGTGGGCTTTTCCAAGCAGCGTATAAAGCCGGATTGACGAAGGTCGTATAATTTTGTTCAAAACGCGTTTTTTCGACTTTCCCCATCGGGGCGAAACGAAAAAACACCCTGGGAATCCAATTTAACAATTTCGGTTTCATACCACCATTTTGGGTGGGCTTTTCCAAGCAGCGCGTAAAGCCGGGTTGACGAAGGTCGTATAATTTTGTTCAAAACGCGTTTTTTCGACTTTCCCTATCGGGGCGAAACGAAAAAACACCCTGGGAATCGAATTTTACAATTTCAGTTTCTTAGCACCATTTTGGGTGGGCTTTTCCAAGCAGCGCATAAAGCCGGGTTGACGAAGGTCGTATAATTTTGTTCAAAACGGGTTTTTTCGACTTTCCCCATCGGGGCGAAACTAAAAAACCTCCTGGGAATCGAATTTTACAATTTCGGTTTCATAGCACCATTTTGGGTGGGCTTTTCCAAGCAGCGCATAAAGCCGGGTGTACGAAGGTCGTATAATTTTGTTCAAAACGCGTTTTTTCGACTTTCCCCATGGGGGGAAACGAAAAAACACCCTGGGAATCGAATTTTACAATTTCGGTTTCATAGCACCATTTTGGGTGGGCTTTTCCAAGCAGCGCATAAAGCCGGGTTGACGAAGGTCGTATAATTTTGTTCAAAACGCGTTTTTTCGACTTTCCCCATCGGGGCGAAACGAAAAAACACCCCGGGAATCGAATTTTACAATTTCGGTTTCATAGCACTTTTTTGGGTGGGCTTTTCCAAGCAGCGCATAAAGCCGGGTTGACGAAGGTCGTACAATTTTGGTCAAAACGCGTCTTTTCGACTTTCCCCATCGGGGCGAAACGAAAAAACACCTTGGGAATCGAATTTTACAATTTAGGTTTCATAGCACCCTTTTGGGTGGGCTTTTCCAAGCAGCGCATAAAGCCGGGTTGACGAAGGTCGTATAATTTTGTTCAAAACGCGTTTTTTCGACTTTCCCCATCGGGGCGAAACGAAAAAACACCCTGGGAATCGAATTTTACAATTTCGGTTTCATAGCACCATTTTGGGTGGGCTTTTCCAAGCAGCGCATAAAGCCGGGTTGACGAAGGTCGTATAATTTTGTTCAAAACGCGTTTTTTCGACTTTCCCCATCGGGGCGAAACGAAAAAACACCCTGGGAATCGAATTTTACAATTTCGGTTTCATAGCACCATTTTGGGTGGGCTTTTCCAAGCAGCGCATAAAGCCGGGTTGACGAAGGTCGTATAATTTTGTTCAAAACGCGTTTTTTCGACTTTGCCCATCGGGGCGAAACGAAAAAACACCCCGGGAATCGAATTTTACAATTTCGGTTTCATAGCACCATTTTGGGTGGGCTTTTCAAAGCAGCGCATAAAGCCGGGTTGACGAAGGTCGTACAATTTTGGTCAAAACGCGTTTTTTCGACTTTCCCCATCGGGGCGAAACGAAAAAACACCTTGGGAATCGAATTTTACAATTTAGGTTTCATAGCACCATTTTGGATGGGCTTTTCCAAGCAGCGCATAAAGCCGGGTTGACGAAGGTCGTATAATTTTGTTCAAAACGCGTTTTTTCGACTTTGCCCATCGGGGCGAAACGAAAAAACACCCTGGGAATCGAATTTTACAATTTCGGTTTCATAGCACCATTTTGGGTGGGCTTTTCCAAGCAGCGCATAAAGCCGGGTTGACGAAGGTCGTATAATTTTGTTCAAAACGCGTTTTTGCGACTTTCCCCATCGGGGCGAAACGAAAAAACACCCTGGGAATCGAGTGTTACAATTTCGGTTTCATAGCACCGTTTTGGATGGGCTTTTCCAAGCAGCGCATAAAGCCGGGTTGACGAAGGTCGTATAATTTTGTTCAAAACGCGTTTTTTCGACTTTGCCAATCGGGGCGAAACGAAAAAACACCCTGGGAATCGAATTTTACAATTTCGGTTTCATAGCACCATTTTGGGTGGGCTTTTCCAAGCAGCGCATAAAGCCGGGTTGACGAAGGTCGTATAATTTTGTTCAAAACGCGTTTTTGCGACTTTCCCCATCGGGGCGAAACGAAAAAACACCCTGGGAATCGAATTTTACAATTTCGCTTTCACACCACCATTTTGGGTGGGCTTTTCCAAGCAGCGCATAAAGCCGGGTTGACGAAGGTCGTATAATTTTGTTCAAAACGGGTTTTTTCGACTTTCCCCATCGGGGCGAAACTAAAAAACCTCCTGGGAATCGAATTTTACAATTTCGGTTTCATAGCACCATTTTGGGTGGGCTTTTCCAAGCAGCGCATAAAGCCGGGTTGACGAAGGTCGTATAATTTTCTTCAAAACGCGTTTTTTCGACTTTCCCCATCGGGGCGAAACGAAAAAACACCCTGGGAATCGAATTTTACAATTTCGGTTTCATAGCACCATTTTGGGTGGGCTTTTCCAAGCAGCGTATAAAGCCGGATTGACGAAGGTCGTATAATTTTGTTCAAAACGCGTTTTTTCGACTTTCCCCATCGGGGCGAAAAGAAAAAACACCCTGGGAATCCAATTTAACAATTTCGGTTTCATACCACCATTTTGGGTGGGCTTTTCCAAGCAGCGCATAAAGCCGGGTTGACGAAGGTCGTATAATTTTGTTCAAAACGCGTTTTTTCGACTTTCCCCATCGGGGCGAAACGAAAAAACACCCTGGGAATCGAATTATACAATTTCGGTTTCATAGCACCATTTTGGGTGGGCTTTTCCAAGCAGCGCATAAAGCCGGGTTGACGAAGGTCGTATAATTTTGTTCAAAACGCGTTTTTTCGACTTTCCCCATCGGGGCGAAACGAGAAAACACCCTGGGAATCGAATTTTACAATTTCGGTTTCATAGCACCATTTTGGGTGGGCTTTTCCAAGCAGCGCATAAAGCCGGGTTGACGAAGGTCGTATAATTTTGGTCAAAACGCGTTTTTTCGACTTTCCCCATCGGGGCGAAACGAAAAAACACCTTGGGAATCGAATTTTACAATTTCGGTTTCATACCACCATTTTGGGTGGGCTTTTCCAAGCAGCGCATAAAGCCGGGTTGACGAAGGTCGTATAATTTTGTTCAAAACGCGTTTTTTCGACTTTCCCCATCGGAGCGAAACGAGAAAACACCCTGGGAATCGAATTTTACAATTTCGGTTTCATAGCACCATTTTGGGTGGGCTTTTCCAAGCAGCGCATAAAGCCGGGTTGACGAAGGTCGTATAATTTTTTCAAAACGCGTTTTTTCGACTTTCCCCATCGGGGCGAAAAGAAAAAACACCCTGGGAATCCAATTTAACAATTTCGGTTTCATACCACCATTTTGGGTGGGCTTTTCCAAGCAGCGCATAAAGCCGGGTTGACGAAGGTCGTATAATTTTGTTCAAAACGCGTTTTTTCGACTTTCCCCATCGGGGCGAAACGAAAAAACACCCTGGGAATCGAATTTTACAATTTCGGTTTCTTAGCACCATTTCGGGTGGGCTTTTCCAAGCAGCGCATAAAGCCGGGTTGACGAAGGTCGTATAATTTTGTTCAAAACGGGTTTTTTCGACTTTCCCCATCGGGGCGAAACTAAAAAACCTCCTGGGAATCGAATTTTACAATTTCGGCTTCATAGCACCATTTTGGGTGGGCTTTTCCAAGCAGCGCATAAAGCCGGGTTGACGAAGGTCGTATAATTTTGTTCAAAACGCGTTTTTTCGACTCTCCCCATCGGGGCGAAACGAAAAAACACCCTGGGAATCGAATTTTACAATTTCGGTTTCATAGCACCATTTTGGGTGGGCTTTTCCAAGCAGCGCATAAAGCCGGGTTGACGAAGGTCGTATAATTTTGTTCAAAACGCGTTTTTTCGACTTTCCCCATCGGGGCGAAACGAAAAAACACCCTGGGAATCGAGTGTTACAATTTCGGTTTCATAGCACCATTTTGGGTGGGCTTTTCCAAGCAGCGCATAAAGCCGGGTTGACGAAGGTCGTATAATTTTGTTCAAAACGCGTTTTTTCGACTTTGCCCATCGGGGCGAAACGAAAAAACACCCTGGGAATCGAATTTTACAATTTCGGTTTCATAGCACCATTTTGGGTGGGCTTTTCCAAGCAGCGCATAAAGCCGGGTTGACGAAGGTCGTATAATTTTGTTCAAAACGCGTTTTTTCGACTTTCCCCATCGGGGCGAAACGAAAAAACACCCTGGGAATCGAATTTTACAATTTCGGTTTCTTAGCACCATTTTGGGTGGGCTTTTCCAAGCAGCGCATAAAGCCGGGTTGACGAAGGTCGTATAATTTTGTTCAAAACGGGTTTTTTCGACTTTCCCCATCGGGGCGAAACTAAAAAACCTCCTGGGAATCGAATTTTACAATTTCGGTTTCATAGCACCATTTTGGGTGGGCTTTTCCAAGCAGCGCATAAAGCCGGGTTGACGAAGGTCGTATAATTTTGTTCAAAACGCGTTTTTTCGACTTTCCCCATCGGGGCGAAACGAAAAAACACCCTGGGAATCGAATTTTACAATTTTGGTTTCATAGCACCATTTTGGGTGGGCTTTTCCAAGCAGCGTATAAAGCCGGATTGACGAAGGTCGTATAATTTTGTTCAAAACGCGTTTTTTCGACTTTCCCCATCGGGGCGAAAAGAAAAAACACCCTGGGAATCCAATTTAACAATTTCGGTTTCATACCACCATTTTGGGTGGGCTTTTCCAAGCAGCGCATAAAGCCGGGTTGACGAAGGTCGTATAATTTTGTTCAAAACGCGTTTTTTCGACTTTCCCCATCGGGGCGAAACGAAAAAACACCCTGGGAATCGAATTTTACAATTTCGGTTTCTTAGCACCATTTTGGGTGGGCTTTTCCAAGCAGCGCATAAAGCCGGGTTGACGAAGGTCGTATAATTTTGTTCAAAACGGGTTTTTTCGACTTTCCCCATCGGGGCGAAACTAAAAAACCTCCTGGGAATCGAATTTTACAATTTCGGTTTCATAGCACCATTTTGGGTGGGCTTTTCCAAGCAGCGCATAAAGCCGGGTTGACGAAGGTCGTATAATTTTGTTCAAAACGCGTTTTTTCGACTTTCCCCATCGGGGCGAAACGAAAAAACACCCTGGGAATCGAATTTTACAATTTCGGTTTCATAGCACCATTTTGGGTGGGCTTTTCCAAGCAGCGCATAAAGCCGGGTTGACGAAGGTCGTATAATTTTGTTCAAAACGCGTTTTTTCGACTTTCCCCATCGGGGCGATACGAAAAAACACCCTGGGAATCGAGTGTTACAATTTCGGTTTCATAGCACCATTTTGGGTGGGCTTTTCCAAGCAGCGCATAAAGCCGGGTTGACGAAGGTCGTATAATTTTGTTCAAAACGCGTTTTTTCGACTTTCCCCATCGGGGCGAAACGAAAAAACACCCGGGGAATCGAATTTTAAAATTTCGGTTTCATAGCACCATTTTGGGTGGGCTTTCAAGCAGCGCATAAAGCCGGGTTGACGAAGGTCGTATAATTTTGTTCAAAACGCGTTTTTTCGACTTTCCCCATCGGGGCGAAACGAAAAAACACCCTGGGAATCGAATTTTACAATTTCGGTTTCATAGCACCATTTTGGGTGGGCTTTTCCAAGCAGCGTATAAAGCCGGATTGAGGAAGGTCGTATAATTTTGTTCAAAACGCGTTTTTTCGACTTTCCCCATCGGGGCGAAACGAAAAAACACCCTGGGAATCGAATTTTACAATTTCGGTTTCTTAGCACCATTTTGGGTGGGCTTTTCCAAGCAGCGCATAAAGCCGGGTTGACGAAGGTCGTATAATTTTGTTCAAAACGGGTTTTTTCGACTTTCCCCATCGGGGCGAAACTAAAAAACCTCCTGGAAATCCAATTTAACAATTTCGGTTTCATAGCACCATTTTGGGTGGGCTTTTCCAAGCAGCGCATAAAGCCGGGTTGACGAAGGTCGTATAATTTTGTTCAAAACGCGTTTTTTCGACTTTGCCCATCGGGGCGAAACGAAAAAACACCCTGGGAATCGAATTTTACAATTTCGGTTTCATAGCACCATTTTGGGTGGGCTTTTCCAAGCAGCGTATAAAGCCGGATTGACGAAGGTCGTATAATTTTGTTCAAAACGCGTTTTTTTGACTTTCCCCATCGGGGCGAAACGAAAAAACACCCTGGGAATCGAATTTTACAATTTCGGTTTCTTAGCACCATTTTGGGTGGGCTTTTCCAAGCAGCGTATAAAGCCGGATTGACGAATGTCGTATAACTTTGTTCAAAACGCGTTTTTTCGACTTTCCCCATCGGGGCGAAACGAAAAAACACCCTGGGAATCCAATTTAACAATTTCGGTTTCATACCACCATTTTGGGTGGGCTTTTCCAAGCAGTGCATAAAGCCTGGTTGACGAAGGTCGTATAATTTTGTTCAAAACGCGTTTTTTCGACTTTCCCCATCGGGGCGAAACGAAAAAACACCCTGGGAATCCAATTTTACAATTTCGGTTTCATAGCACCATTTTGGGTGGGCTTTTCCAAGCAGCGCATAAAGCCGGGTTGACGAAGGTCGTATAATTTTGTTCAAAACGCGTTTTTTCGACTTTCCCCATCGGGGCGAAACGAAAAAAAACCCTGGGAATCGAATTTTACAATTTCGGTTTCATAGCACCATTTTGGGTGGGCTTTTCCAAGCAGCGCATAAAGCCGGGTTGACGAAGGTCGTATAATTTTGTTCAAAACGCGTTTTTTCGACTTTCCCCATCGCGGCGAAACGAAAAAACACCCTGGGAATCGAATTTTACAATTTCGGTTTCTTAGCACCATTTTGGGTGGGCTTTTCCAAGCAGCGCATAAAGCCGGGTTGACGAAGGTCGTATAATTTTGTTCAAAACGCGTTTTTTCGACTTTCCCCATCGGGGCGAAACGAAAAAACACCCTGGGAATCCAATTTAACAATTTCGGTTTCATACCACCATTTTGGGTGGGCTTTTCCAAGCAGCGTATAAAGCCGGATTGACGAAGGTCGTATAATTTTGTTCAAAACGCGTTTTTTCGACTTTCCCCATCGGGGCGAAACGAAAAAACACCCTGGGAATCCAATTTAAAAATTTCGGTTTCATACAACCATTTTGGCTGGGCTTTTCCAAGCAGCGCATAAAGCCGGGTTCAACGAAGGTCTTATAATTTTGTTCAAAACGCGTTTTTTCGACTTTCCCCATCGGGGCGAAACGAAAAAACACACTGGGAATCGAATTTTACAATTTCGGTTTCACACCACCATTTTGGGTGGGCTTTTCCAAGCAGCGCATAAAGCCGGGTTGACGAAGGTCGTATAATTTTGTTCAAAACGCGTTTTTTCGACTTTCCCCATCGGGGCGAAACGAAAAAACACCCTGGGAATCGAATTTTACAATTTCGGTTTCATAGCACCATTTTGGGTGGGCTTTTCCAAGCAGCGCATAAAGCCGGGTTGACGAAGGTCGTATAATTTTGTTCAAAACGCGTTTTTTCGACTTTCCCCATCGGGGCGAAACGAAAAAACACCCTGGGAATCGAATTTTACAATTTCGGTTTCATAGCACCATTTTGGGTGGGCTTTTCCAAGCAGCGTATAAAGCCGGATTGACGAAGGTCGTATAATTTTGTTCAAAACGCGTTTTTTCGACTTTCCCCATCGGGGCGAAACGAAAAAACACCCTGGGAATCCAATTTAACAATTTCGGTTTCATAGCACCATTTTGGGTGGGCTTTTCCAAGCAGCGCATAAAGCCGGGTTGACGAAGGTCGTATAATTTTGTTCAAAACGCGTTTTTTCGACTTTCCCCATCGGGGCGAAACGAAAAAACACCCTGGGAATCGAATTTTACAATTTCGGTTTCTTAGCACCATTTTGGGTGGGCTTTTCCAAGCAGCGCATAAAGCCGGATTGACGAAGGTCGTATAATTTTGTTTAAAACGCGTTTTTTCGACTTTCCCCATCGGGGCGAAACGAAAAAACACCCTGGGAATCCAATTTAACAATTTCGGTTTCATACCACCATTTTGGGTGGGCTTTTCCAAGCAGTGCATAAAGCCGGGTTGAACGAAGGTCTTATAATTTTGTTCAAAACGCGTTTTTTCGACTTTCCCCATGGGGGCGAAACGAAAAAACACACTGGGAATCGAATTTTACAATTTCGGTTTCACACCACCATTTTGGGTGGGCTTTTCCAAGCAGCGCATAAAGCCGGGTTGACGAAGGTCGTATAATTTTGTTCAAAACGCGTTTTTTCGACTTTCCCCATCGGGGCGAAACGAAAAAACACCCTGGGAATCGAATTTTACAATTTCGGTTTCATAGCACCATTTTGGGTGGGCTTTTCCAAGCAGCGCATAAAGCCGGATTGACGAAGGTCGTATAATTTTGTTTAAAACGCGTTTTTTCGACTTTCCCCATCGGGGCGAAACGAAAAAACACCCTGGGAATCCAATTTAACAATTTCGGTTTCATACCACCATTTTGGGTGGGCTTTTCCAAGCAGTGCATAAAGCCGGGTTGAACGAAGGTCTTATAATTTTGTTCAAAACGCGTTTTTTCGACTTTCCCCATCGGGGCGAAACGAAAAAACACACTGGGAATCGAATTTTACAATTTCGGTTTCACACCACCATTTTGGGTGGGCTTTTCCAAGCAGCGCATAAAGCCGGGTTGACGAAGGTCGTATAATTTTGTTCAAAACGCGTTTTTTCGACTTTCCCCATCGGGGCGAAACGAAAAAACACCCTGGGAATCGAATTTTACAATTTCGGTTTCATAGCACCATTTTGGGTGGGCTTTTCCAAGCAGCGCATAAAGCCGGGTTGACGAAGGTCGTATAATTTTGTTCAAAACGCGTTTTTTCGACTTTCCCCATCGCGGCGAAACGAAAAAACACCCTGGGAATCGAATTTTACAATTTCGGTTTCTTAGCACCATTTTGGGTGGGCTTTTCCAAGCAGCGCATAAAGCCGGGTTGACGAAGGTCGTATAATTTTGTTCAAAACGCGTTTTTTCGACTTTCCCCATCGGGGCGAAACGAAAAAACACCCTGGGAATCCAATTTAACAATTTCGGTTTCATACCACCATTTTGGGTGGGCTTTTCCAAGCAGCGCATAAAGCCGGGTTGACGAAGGTCGTATAATTTTGTTCAAAACGCGTTTTTTCGACTTTCCCCATCGGGGCGAAACGAAAAAACACCCTGGGAATCGAATTTTACAATTTCGGTTTCTTAGCACCATTTTGGGTGGGCTTTTCCAAGCAGCGCATAAAGCCGGGTTGACGAAGGTCGTATAATTTTGTTTAAAACGCGTTTTTTCGACTTTCCCCATCGGGGCGAAACGAAAAAACACCCTGGGAATCCAATTTAACAATTTCGGTTTCATACCACCATTTTGGGTGGGCTTTTCCAAGCAGTGCATAAAGCCGGGTTGAACGAAGGTCTTATAATTTTGTTCAAAACGCGTTTTTTCGACTTTCACCATCGGGGCGAAACGAAAAAACACACTGGGAATCGAATTTTACAATTTTGGTTTCACACCACCATTTTGGGTGGGCTTTTCCAAGCAGCGCATAAAGCCGGGTTGACGAAGGTCGTATAATTTTGTTCAAAACGCGTTTTTTCGACTTTCCCCATCGGGGCGAAACGAAAAAACACCCTGGGAATCGAATTTTACAATTTCGGTTTCATAGCACCATTTTGGGTGGGCTTTTCCAAGCAGCGCATAAAGCCGGGTTGACGAAGGTCGTATAATTTTGTTCAAAACGCGTTTTTTCGACTTTCCCCATCGGGGCGAAACGAAAAAACACCCTAAGAATCGAATTTTACAATTTCGGTTTCACACCACAATTTTGGTTGGGCTTTTCCAAGCAGCGCATAAAGCCGGGTTGAGGAAGGTCGTATAATTTTGTTCAAAACGCGTTTTTTCGACTTTCCCCATCGGGGCGAAACGAAAAAAAACCCTGGGAATCGAGTGTTTCAATTTCGGTTTCATACCACCATTTTGGGTGGGCTTTTCCAAGCAGCGCATAAAGCCGGATTGACGAAGGTCGTATAATTTTGTTCAAAACGCGTTTTTTCGACTTTCCCCATCGGGGCGAAACGAAAAAACACCCTGGGAATCCAATTTAACAATTTCGGTTTCATACCACCATTTTGGGTGGGCTTTTCCAAGCAGCGCATAAAGCCGGGTTGAACGAAGGTCTTATAATTTTGTTCAAAACGCGTTTTTTCGACTTTCCCCATCGGGGCGAAACGAAAAAACACCCTGGGAATCGAATTTTACAATTTCGGTTTCATAGCACCATTTTGGGTGGGCTTTTCCAAGCAGCGCATAAAGCCGGGTTGACGAAGGTCGTATAATTTTGTTCAAAACGCGTTTTTTCGACTTTCCCCATCGGGGCGAAACGAAAAAACACCCTAAGAATCGAATTTTACAATTTCGGTTTCACACCACAATTTTGGTTGGGCTTTTCCAAGCAGCGCATAAAGCCGGGTTGAGGAAGGTCGTATAATTTTGTTCAAAACGCGTTTTTTCGACTTTCCCCATCGGGGCGAAACGAAAAAAAACCCTGGGAATCGAGTGTTTCAATTTCGGTTTCATACCACCATTTTGGGTGGGCTTTTCCAAGCAGCGCATAAAGCCGGATTGACGAAGGTCGTATAATTTTGTTCAAAACGCGTTTTTTCGACTTTCCCCATCGGGGCGAAACGAAAAAACACCCTGGGAATCCAATTTAACAATTTCGGTTTCATACCACCATTTTGGGTGGGCTTTTCCAAGCAGCGCATAAAGCCGGGTTGAACGAAGGTCTTATAATTTTGTTCAAAACGCGTTTTTTCGACTTTCCCCATCGGGGCGAAACGAAAAAACACCCTGGGAATCGAATTTTACAATTTCGGTTTCATAGCACCATTTTGGGTGGGCTTTTCCAAGCAGCGCATAAAGCCGGGTTGACGAAGGTCGTATAATTTTGTTCAAAACGCGTTTTTTCGACTTTCCCCATCGGGGCGAAACGAAAAAACACCCTGGGAATCGAATTTTACAATTTCGGTTTCTTAGCACCATTTTGGGTGGGCTTTTCCAAGCAGCGCATAAAGCTGGGTTGACGAGGGTCGTATAATTTTGTTCAAAACGCGTTTTTTCGACTGTCCCCATCGGGGCGAAACGAAAAAACACCCTGGGAATCCAATTTAACAATTTCGGTTTCATACCACCATTTTGGGTGGGCTTTTCCAAGCAGCGTATAAAGCCGGATTGACGAAGGTAGTATAATTTTGTTCAAAACGCGTTTTTTCGACTTTCCCCATCGGGGCGAAACGAAAAAACACCCTGGGAATCCAATTTAACAATTTCGGTTTCATACCACCATTTTGGGTGGGCTTTTCCAAGCAGCGCATAAAGCCGGGTTGAACGAAGGTCTTATAATTTTGTTCAAAACGCGCTTTTTCGACTTTCCCCATCGGGGCGAAACGAAAAAACACCCTGGGAATCGAATTTTACAATTTTGGTTTCACACCACCATTTTGGGTGGGCTTTTCCAAGCAGCGCATAAAGCCGGGTTGACGAAGGTCGTATAATTTTGTTCAAAACGCGTTTTTTCGACTTTCCCCATCGGGGCGAAACGAAAAAACACCCTGGGAATCGAATTTTACAATTTCGGTTTCATAGCACCATTTTGGGTGGGCTTTTCCAAGCAGCGCATAAAGCCGGGTTGACGAAGGTCGTATAATTTTGTTCAAAACGCGTTTTTTCGACTTTCCCCATCGGGGCGAAACGAAAAAACACCCTGGGAATCCAATTTAACAATTTCGGTTTCATACCACCATTTTGGGTGGGCTTTTCCAAGCAGCGTATAAAGCCCGATTGACGAAGGTCGTATAATTTTGTTCAAAACGCGTTTTTCGACTTTCCCCATCGGGGCGAAACGAAAAAACACCCTGGGAATCGAATTTTACAATTTCGGTTTCATAGCACCATTTTGGGTGGGCTTTTCCAAGCAGCGCATAAAGCCGGGTTGACGAAGGTCGTATAATTTTGTTCAAAACGCGTTTTTTCGACTTTCCCCATCGGGGCGAAACGAAAAAACACCCTGGGAATCGAATTTTACAATTTCGGTTTCATAGCACCATTTTGGGTGGGCTTTTCCAAGCAGCGTATAAAGCCGGATTGACGAAGGTCGTATAATTTTGTTCAAAACGCGTTTTTTCGACTTTCCCCATCGGGGCGAAACGAAAAAACACCCTGGGAATCCAATTTAACAATTTCGGTTTCATACCACCATTTTGGGTGGGCTTTTCCAAGCAGCGTATAAAGCTGGATTGACGAAGGTCGTATAATTTTGTTCAAAACGCGTTTTTTCGACTTTCCCCATCGGGACGAAACGAAAAAACACCCTGGGAATCCAATTTAACAATTTCCGTTTCATACCACCATTTTGGGTGGGCTTTTCCAAGCAGCGCATAAAGCCGGGTTGACGAAGGTCGTATAATTTTGTTCAAAACGCGTTTTTTCGACTTTCCCCATCGGGGCGAAACGAAAAAACACCCTGGGAATCGAATTTTACAATTTCGGTTTCATAGCACCATTTTGGGTGGGCTTTTCCAAGCAGCGTATAAAGCCGGATTGACGAAGGTCGTATAATTTTGTTCAAAACGCGTTTTTTCGACTTTCCCCATCGGGGCGAAACGAAAAAACACCCTGGGAATCGAATTTTACAATTTCGGTTTCATAGCACCATTTTGGGTGGGCTTTTCCAAGCAGCGTATAAAGCCGGATTGACGAAGGTCGTATAATTTTGTTCAAAACGCGTTTTTTCGACTTTCCCCATCGGGGCGAAACGAAAAAACACCCTGGGAATCCAATTTAACAATTTCGGTTTCATACCACCATTTTGGGTGGGCTTTTCCAAGCAGTGCATAAAGCCTGGTTGACGAAGGTCGTATAATTTTGTTCAAAACGCGTTTTTTCGACTTTCCCCATCGGGGGGAAACGAAAAAACACCCCGGGAATCGAATTTTACAATTTCGGTTTCATAGCACCATTTTGGGTGGGCTTTTCCAAGCAGCGCATAAAGCCGGGTTGACGAAGGTCGTATAATTTTGTTCAAAACGCGTTTTTTCGACTTTCCCCATCGGGGCGAAACGAAAAAACACCCTGGGAATCGAATTTTACAATTTCGGTTTCTTAGCACCATTTTGGGTGGGCTTTTCCAAGCAGCGCATAAAGCCGGGTTGACGAAGGTCGTATAATTTTGTTCAAAACGCGTTTTTTCGACTTTCCCCATCGGGGCGAAACGAAAAAACACCCTGGGAATCCAATTTAACAATTTCGGTTTCACACCACCATTTTGGGTGGGCTTTTCCAAGCAGCGCATAAAGCCGGGTTGACGAAGGTCGTATAATTTTGTTCAAAACGCGTTTTTTCGACTTTCCCCATCGAGGCGAAACGAAAAAACACCCTGGGAATCGAATTTTACAATTTCGGTTTCATAGCACCATTTTGGGTGGGCTTTTCCAAGCAGCGTATAAAGCCGGATTGACGAAGGTCGTATAATTTTGTTCAAAACGCGTTTTTTCGACTTTCCCCATCGGGGCGAAACGAAAAAACACCCTGGGAATCGAATTTTACAATTTCGGTTTCTTAGCACCATTTTGGGTGGGCTTTTCCAAGCAGCGCATAAAGCCGGGTTGACGAAGGTCGTATAATTTTGTTCAAAACGCGTTTTTTCGACTTTCCCCATCGGGGCGAAACGAAAAAACACCCTGGGAATCCAATTTAACAATTTCGGTTTCATACCACCATTTTGGGTGGGCTTTTCCAAGCAGCGTATAAAGCCGGATTGACGAAGGTCGTATAATTTTGTTCAAAACGCGTTTTTTCGACTTTCCCCATCGGGGCGAAACGAAAAAACACCCTGGGAATCGAATTTTACAATTTTGGTTTCACACCACCATTTTGGGTGGGCTTTTCCAAGCAGCGCATAAAGCCGGGTTGACGAAGGTCGTATAATTTTGTTCAAAACGCGTTTTTTCGACTTTCCCCATCGGGGCGAAACGAAAAAACACCCTGGGAATCGAATTTTACAATTTCGGTTTCATAGCACCATTTTGGGTGGGCTTTTCCAAGCAGCGCATAAAGCCGGGTTGACGAAGGTCGTATAATTTTGTTCAAAACGCGTTTTTTCGACTTTCCCCATCGGGGCGAAACGAAAAAACACCCTGGGAATCGAATTTTACAATTTCGGTTTCTTAGCACCATTTTGGGTGGGCTTTTCCAAGCAGCGCATAAAGCCGGGTTGACGAAGGTCGTATAATTTTGTTCAAAACGCGTTTTTTCGACTTTCCCCATCGGGGCGAAACGAAAAAACACCCTAAGAATCGAATTTTACAATTTCGGTTTCTTAGCACCATTTTGGGTGGGCTTTTCCAAGCAGCGCATAAAGCCGGGTTGACGAAGGTCGTATAATTTTGTTCAAAACGCGTTTTTTCGACTTTCCCCATCGGGGCGAAACGAAAAAACACCCTGGGAATCCAATTTAACAATTTCGGTTTCACACCACCATTTTGGGTGGGCTTTTCCAAGCAGCGCATAAAGCCGGGTTGACGAAGGTCGTATAATTTTGTTCAAAACGCGTTTTTTCGACTTTCCCCATCGAGGCGAAACGAAAAAACACCCTGGGAATCGAATTTTACAATTTCGGTTTCATAGCACCATTTTGGGTGGGCTTTTCCAAGCAGCGTATAAAGCCGGATTGACGAAGGTCGTATAATTTTGTTCAAAACGCGTTTTTTCGACTTTCCCCATCGGGGCGAAACGAAAAAACACCCTGGGAATCGAATTTTACAATTTCGGTTTCTTAGCACCATTTTGGGTGGGCTTTTCCAAGCAGCGCATAAAGCCGGGTTGACGAAGGTCGTATAATTTTGTTCAAAACGCGTTTTTTCGACTTTCCCCATCGGGGCGAAACGAAAAAACACCCTGGGAATCCAATTTAACAATTTCGGTTTCATACCACCATTTTGGGTGGGCTTTTCCAAGCAGCGTATAAAGCCGGATTGACGAAGGTAGTATAATTTTGTTCAAAACGCGTTTTTTCGACTTTCCCCATCGGGGCGAAACGAAAAAACACCCTGGGAATCCAATTTAACAATTTCGGTTTCATAGCACCATTTTGGGTGGGCTTTTCCAAGCAGCGTATAAAGCCGGATTGACAAAGGTCGTATAATTTTGTTCAAAACGTGTTTTTTCGACTTTCCCCATCGGGGCGAAACGAAAAAACACCCTGGGAATCCAATTTAACAATTTCGGTTTCATAGCACCATTTTGGGTGGGCTTTTCCAAGCAGCGCATAAAGCCGGGTTGACGAAGGTCGTATAATTTTGTTCAAAACGCGTTTTTTCGACTTTGCCCATCGGGGCGAAACGAAAAAACACCCTAAGAATCGAATTTTACAATTTCGGTGTCATAGCACCATTTTGGGTGGGCTTTTCCAAGCAGCGCATAAAGCCGGGTTGACGAAGGTCGTATAATTTTGTTCAAAACGCGTTTTTTCGACTTTCCCCATCGGGGCGAAACGAAAAAATACCCTGGGAATTGAATTTTACAATTTCGGTTTCATAGCACCATTTTGGGTGGGCTTTTCCAAGCCGCGTATAAAGCCGGATTGACGAAGGTCGTATGATTTTGTTCAAAACGCGTTTTTTCGACTTTCCCCATCCGGGCGAAACGAAAAAACACCCTGGGAATCCAATTTAACAATTTCGGTTTCATACCACCATTTTGGGTGGGCTTTTCCAAGCAGCGCATAAAGCCGGGTTGACGAAGGTCGTATAATTTTGTTCAAAACGCGTTTTTTCGACTTTCCCCATCGGGGCGAAACGAAAAAACACCCTGGGAATCGAATTTTACAATTTCGGTTTCATAGCACCATTTTGGGTGGGCTTTTCCAAGCAGCGCATAAAGCCGGGTTGACGAAGGTCTTATAATTTTGTTCAAAACGCGTTTTTTCGACTTTCCCCATCGGGGCGAAACGAAAAAACACCCTGGGAATCGAATTTTACAATTTCGGTTTCATAGCACCATTTTGGGTGGGCTTTTCCAAGCAGCGCATAAAGCCGGGTTGACGAATGTTGTATTATTTTTTTCAAAACGCGTTTTTTCGACTTTCCCCATCGGGGCGAAACGAAAAAACACCCTGGGAATCCAATTTAACAATTTCGGTTTCATACCACCATTTTGGGTGGGCTTTTCCAAGCAGCGCATATAGCCGGGTTGACGAAGGTCGTATAATTTTGTTCAAAACGCGTTTTTTCGACTTTCCCCATCGGGGCGAAACGAAAAAACACCCTGGGAATCGAATTTTACAATTTTGGTTTCATAGCACCATTTTGGGTGGGCTTTTCCAAGCAGCGCATAAAGCCGGGTTGACGAAGGTCGTATAATTTTGTTCAAAACGCGTTTTTTCGACTTTCCCCATCGGGGCGAAACGAAAAAACACCCTGGGAATCGAATTTTACAATTTCGGTTTCATAGCACCATTTTGGGTGGGCTTTTCCAAGCAGCGCATAAAGCCGGGTTGACGAATGTCGTATAATTTTGTTCAAAACGCGTTTTTTCGACTTTCCCCATCGGGGCGAAACGAAAAAACACCCTTGGAATCGAATTTTACAAATTCGGTTTCATAGCACCATTTTGGGTGGGCTTTTCCAAGCAGCGCATAAAGCCGGGTTGACGAAGGTCGTATAATTTTGTTCAAAACGCGTTTTTGCGACTTTCCCCATCGGGGCGAAACGAAAAAACACCCTGGGAATCGAATTTTACAATTTCGGTTTCACACCACAATTTTGGGTGGGCTTCTCCAAGCAGCGCATAAAGCCGGGTTGACGAAGGTCGTATAATTTTGTTCAAAACGCGTTTTTTCGACTTTCCCCATCGGGGCGAAACGAAAAAACACCCTGGGAATCGAATTTTACAATTTCGGTTTCATAGCACCATTTTGGGTGGGCTTTTCCAAGCAGCGCATAAAGCCGGGTTGACGAAGGTCGTATAATTTTGTTCAAAACGCGTTTTTTCGACTTTCCCCATCGGGGCGAAACGAAAAAACACCCTGGGAATCGAATTTTACAATTTCGGTTTCACACCACAATTTTGGGTGGGCTTTTCCAAGCAGCGCATAAAGCCGGGTTGACGAAGGTCGTATAATGTTGTTGAAAACGCGTTTTCTCGACTTTCCCCATCGGGGCGTAACGAAAAAACAACCTGGGAATCGAATTTTACAATTTCGGTTTCATAGCACCATTTTGGGTGGGCTTTTCCAAGCAGCGCATAAAGCCGGGTTGACGAAGGTCGTATAATTTTGTTCAAAACGCGTTTTTTCGACTTTCCCCATCGGGGCGAAACGAAAAAACACCCTGGGAATCGAATTTTACAATTTCGGTTTCACACCACAATTTTGAGTGGGCTTTTCCAAGCAGCGCATAAAGCCGGGTTGACGAAGGTCGTATAATTTTGTTCAAAACGCGTTTTTTCGACTTTCCCCATCGGGGCGAAACGAAAAAACACCCTGGGAATCGAATTTTACAATTTCGGTTTCAAAGCACCATTTTGGGTGGGCTTTTCCAAGCAGCGCATAAAGCCGGGTTGACGAAGGTCGTATAATTTTGTTCAAAACGCGTTTTTTCGACTTTCCCCATCGGGGCGAAACGAAAAAACACCCTGGGAATCAAATTTTACAATTTCGGTTTCATAGCACCATTTTGGGTTGGCTTTTCCAAGCAGCGTATAAAGCCGGGTTGACGAAGGTCGTATAATTTTGTTCAAAACGCGTTTTTTCGACTTTCCCCATCGGGGCGAAACGAAAAAACACCCTGGGAATCGAATTTTACAATTTCGGTTTCATAGCACCATTTTGGGTGGGCTTTTCCAAGCAGCGCATAAAGCCGGGTTGACGAAGGTCGTATAATTTTGTTCAAAACGCGTTTTTTCGACTTTCCCCATCGGGGCGAAACGAAAAAACACCCTGGGAATCGAATTTTAAAATTTCGGTTTCATAGCACCATTTTGGGTGGGCTTTTCCAAGCAGCGCATAAAGCCGGGTTGACGAAGGTCGTATAATTTTGTTCAAAACGCGTTTTTGCGACTTTCCCCATCGGGGCGAAACGAAAAAACACCCTGGGAATCGAATTTTACAATTTCGGTTTCACACCACAATTTCGGGTGGGCTTTTCCAAGCAGCGCATAAAGCCGGGTTGACGAAGGTCGTATAATTTTGTTCAAAACGCGTTTTTTCGACTTTCCCCATCGGGGCGAAACGAAAAAACACCCTGGGAATCGAATTTTACAATTTCGGTTTCATAGCACCATTTTGGGTGGGCTTTTCCAAGTAGCGCATAAAGCCGGGTTGACGAAGGTCGTATAATTTTGTTCAAAACGCGTTTTTTCGACTTTCCCCATCGGGGCGAAACGAAAAAACACCCTGGGAATCGAGTGTTTCAATTTCGGTTTCATACCACCATTTTGGGTGGGCTTTTCCAAGCAGCGCATAAAGCGGGGTTGACGAAGGTCGTATAATTTTGTTCAAAACGCGTTTTTTCGACTTTCCCCATCGGGGCGAAACGAAAAAACACCCTGGGAATCGAATTTTACAATTTCGGTTTCACACCACAATTTTGGGTGGGCTTTTTCAAGCAGCGCATAAAGCCGGGTTGACGAAGGTCGTATAATTTTGTTCAAAACGCGTTTTTTCGACTTTCCCCATCGGGGCGAAACGAAAAAACACCCTGGGAATCGAATTTTACAATTTCGGTTTCTTAGCACCATTTTGGGTGGGCTTTTCCAAGCAGCGCATAAAGCCGGGTTGACGAAGGTCGTATAATTTTGTTCAAAACGCGTTTTTTCGACTTTCCCCATCGGGGCGAAACGAAAAAACACCCTGGGAATCGAGTGTTACAATTTCTTTTTCATACCACCATTTTGGGTGGGCTTTTCCAAGCAGCGCATAAAGCCGGGTTGACGAAGGTCGTATAATTTTGTTCAAAACGCGTTTTTTCGACTTTCCCCATCGGGGCGAAACGAAAAAACACCCTGGGAATCGAGTGTTTCAATTTCGGTTTCATACCACCATTTTGGGTGGGCTTTTCCAAGCAGCGCATAAAGCGGGGTTGACGAAGGTCGTATAATTTTGTTCAAAACGCGTTTTTTCGACTTTCCCCATCGGGGCGAAACGAAAAAACACCCTGGGAATCGAATTTTACAATTTCGGTTTCACACCACAATTTTGGGTGGGCTTTTTCAAGCAGCGCATAAAGCCGGGTTGACGAAGGTCGTATAATTTTGTTCAAAACGCGTTTTTTCGACTTTCCCCATCGGGGCGAAACGAAAAAACACCCTGGGAATCGAATTTTACAATTTCGGTTTCTTAGCACCATTTTGGGTGGGCTTTTCCAAGCAGCGCATAAAGCCGGGTTGACGAAGGTCGTATAATTTTGTTCAAAACGCGTTTTTTCGACTTTCCCCATCGGGGCGAAACGAAAAAACACCCTGGGAATCGAGTGTTACAATTTCTTTTTCATACCACCATTTTGGGTGGGCTTTTCCAAGCAGCGCATAAAGCCGGGTTGACGAAGGTCGTATAATTTTGTTCAAAACGCGTTTTTTCGACTTTCCCCATCGAGGCGAAACGAAAAAAAACCCTGGGAATCGAATTTTACAATTTTGGTTTCATAGCACCATTTTTGGAGGGCTTTTCCAAGCAGCGCATAAAGCCGGGTTGACGAAGGTCGTATAATTTTGTTCAAAACGCGTTTTTTCGACTTTCCCCATCGGGGCGAAACGAAAAAACAGCCTGGGAATCGAATTTTACAATTTCGGTTTCAAAGCACCATTTTGGGTGGGCTTTTCCAAGCAGCGCATAAAGCCGGGTTGACGAAGGTCGTATAATTTTGTTCAAAACGCGTTTTTTCGACTTTCCCCATCGGGGCGAAACGAAAAAACACCCTGGGAATCGAATTTTACAATTTCGGTTTCTTAGCACCATTTTGGGTGGGCTTTTCCAAGCAGCGCATAAAGCCGGGTTGACGAAGGTCGTATAATTTTGTTCAAAACGCGTTTTTTCGACTTTCCCCATCGGGGCGAAACGAAAAAACACCCTGGGAATCGAGTGTTACAATTTCTTTTTCATACCACCATTTTGGGTGGGCTTTTCCAAGCAGCGCATAAAGCCGGGTTGACGAAGGTCGTATAATTTTGTTCAAAACGCGTTTTTTCGACTTTCCCCATCGAGGCGAAACGAAAAAAAACCCTGGGAATCGAATTTTACAATTTTGGTTTCATAGCACCATTTTTGGAGGGCTTTTCCAAACAGCGCATAAAGCCGGGTTGACGAAGGTCGTATAATTTTGTTCAAAACGCGTTTTTTCGACTTTCCCCATCGGGGCGAAACGAAAAAACAGCCTGGGAATCGAATTTTACAATTTCGGTTTCAAAGCACCATTTTGGGTGGGCTTTTCCAAGCAGCGCATAAAGCCGGGTTGACGAAGGTCGTATAATTTTGTTCAAAACGCGTTTTTTCGACTTTCCCCATCGGGGCGAAACGAAAAAACACCCTGGGAATCGAGTGTTTCAATTTCGGTTTCATACCACCATTTTGGGTGGGCTTTTCCAAGCAGCGCATAAAGCGGGGTTGACGAAGGTCGTATAATTTTGTTCAAAACGCGTTTTTTCGACTTTCCCCATCGGGGCGAAACGAAAAAACACCCTGGGAATCGAATTTTACAATTTCGGTTTCACACCACAATTTTGGGTGGGCTTTTCCAAGCAGCGCATAAAGCCGGGTTGACGAAGGTCGTATAATTTTGTTCAAAACGCGTTTTTTCGACTTTCCCCATCGGGGCGAAACGAAAAAACAGCCTGGGAATCGAATTTTACAATTTCGGTTTCAAAGCACCATTTTGGGTGGGCTTTTCCAAGCAGCGCATAAAGCCGGGTTGACGAAGGTCGTATAATTTTGTTCAAAACGCGTTTTTTCGACTTTCCCCATCGGGGCGAAACGAAAAAACACCCTGGGAATCGAGTGTTACAATTTCTTTTTCATACCACCATTTTGGGTGGGCTTTTCCAAGCAGCGCATAAAGCCGGGTTGACGAAGGTCGTATAATTTTGTTCAAAACGCGTTTTTTCGACTTTCCCCATCGAGGCGAAACGAAAAAAAACCCTGGGAATCGAATTTTACAATTTTGGTTTCATAGCACCATTTTTGGAGGGCTTTTCCAAACAGCGCATAAAGCCGGGTTGACGAAGGTCGTATAATTTTGTTCAAAACGCGTTTTTTCGACTTTCCCCATCGGGGCGAAACGAAAAAACACCCTGGGAATCGAGTGTTTCAATTTCGGTTTCATACCACCATTTTGGGTGGGCTTTTCCAAGCAGCGCATAAAGCGGGGTTGACGAAGGTCGTATAATTTTGTTCAAAACGCGTTTTTTCGACTTTCCCCATCGGGGCGAAACGAAAAAACACCCTGGGAATCGAATTTTACAATTTCGGTTTCACACCACAATTTTGGGTGGGCTTTTCCAAGCAGCGCATAAAGCCGGGTTGACGAAGGTCGTATAATTTTGTTCAAAACGCGTTTTTTCGACTTTCCCCATCGGGGCGAAACGAAAAAACACCCTGGGAATCGAATTTTACAATTTCGGTTTCTTAGCACCATTTTGGGTGGGCTTTTCCAAGCAGCGCATAAAGCCGGGTTGACGAAGGTCGTATAATTTTGTTCAAAACGCGTTTTTTCGACTTTCCCCATCGGGGCGAAACGAAAAAACACCCTGGGAATCGAGTGTTACAATTTCTTTTTCATACCACCATTTTGGGTGGGCTTTTCCAAGCAGCGCATAAAGCCGGGTTGACGAAGGTCGTATAATTTTGTTCAAAACGCGTTTTTTCGACTTTCCCCATCGAGGCGAAACGAAAAAAAACCCTGGGAATCGAATTTTACAATTTTGGTTTCATAGCACCATTTTTGGAGGGCTTTTCCAAACAGCGCATAAAGCCGGGTTGACGAAGGTCGTATAATTTTGTTCAAAACGCGTTTTTTCGACTTTCCCCATCGGGGCGAAACGAAAAAACAGCCTGGGAATCGAATTTTACAATTTCGGTTTCAAAGCACCATTTTGGGTGGGCTTTTCCAAGCAGCGCATAAAGCCGGGTTGACGAAGGTCGTATAATTTTGTTCAAAACGCGTTTTTTCGACTTTCCCCATCGGGGCGAAACGAAAAAACACCCTGGGAATCGAGTGTTTCAATTTCGGTTTCATACCACCATTTTGGGTGGGCTTTTCCAAGCAGCGCATAAAGCGGGGTTGACGAAGGTCGTATAATTTTGTTCAAAACGCGTTTTTTCGACTTTCCCCATCGGGGCGAAACGAAAAAACACCCTGGGAATCGAATTTTACAATTTCGGTTTCACACCACAATTTTGGGTGGGCTTTTCCAAGCAGCGCATAAAGCCGGGTTGACGAAGGTCGTATAATTTTGTTCAAAACGCGTTTTTTCGACTTTCCCCATCGGGGCGAAACGAAAAAACACCCTGGGAATCGAATTTTACAATTTCGGTTTCTTAGCACCATTTTGGGTGGGCTTTTCCAAGCAGCGCATAAAGCCGGGTTGACGAAGGTCGTATAATTTTGTTCAAAACGCGTTTTTTCGACTTTCCCCATCGGGGCGAAACGAAAAAACACCCTGGGAATCGAGTGTTACAATTTCTTTTTCATACCACCATTTTGGGTGGGCTTTTCCAAGCAGCGCATAAAGCCGGGTTGACGAAGGTCGTATAATTTTGTTCAAAACGCGTTTTTTCGACTTTCCCCATCGAGGCGAAACGAAAAAAAACCCTGGGAATCGAATTTTACAATTTTGGTTTCATAGCACCATTTTTGGAGGGCTTTTCCAAGCAGCGCATAAAGCCGGGTTGACGAAGGTCGTATAATTTTGTTCAAAACGCGTTTTTTCGACTTTCCCCATCGGGGCGAAACGAAAAAACAGCCTGGGAATCGAATTTTACAATTTCGGTTTCAAAGCACCATTTTGGGTGGGCTTTTCCAAGCAGCGCATAAAGCCGGGTTGACGAAGGTCGTATAATTTTGTTCAAAACGCGTTTTTTCGACTTTCCCCATCGGGGCGAAACGAAAAAACACCCTGGGAATCGAGTGTTTCAATTTCGGTTTCATACCACCATTTTGGGTGGGCTTTTCCAAGCAGCGCATAAAGCGGGGTTGACGAAGGTCGTATAATTTTGTTCAAAACGCGTTTTTTCGACTTTTCCCATCGGGGCGAAACGAAAAAACACCCTGGGAATCGAATTTTACAATTTCGGTTTCTTAGCACCATTTTGGGTGGGCTTTTCCAAGCAGCGCATAAAGCCGGGTTGACGAAGGTCGTATAATTTTGTTCAAAACGCGTTTTTTCGACTTTCCCCATCGGGGCGAAACGAAAAAACACCCTGGGAATCGAATTTTACAATTTCGGTTTCTTAGCACCATTTTGGGTGGGCTTTTCCAAGCAGCGCATAAAGCCGGGTTGACGAAGGTCGTATAATTTTGTTCAAAACGCGTTTTTTCGACTTTCCCCATCGGGGCGAAACGAAAAAACACCCTGGGAATCGAGTGTTACAATTTCTTTTTCATAGCACCATTTTGGGTGGGCTTTTCCAAGCAGCGCATAAAGCCGGGTTGACGAAGGTCGTATAATTTTGTTCAAAACGCGTTTTTTCGACTTTCCCCATCGAGGCGAAACGAAAAAAAACCCTGGGAATCGAATTTTACAATTTTGGTTTCATAGCACCATTTTTGGAGGGCTTTTCCAAGCAGCGCATAAAGCCGGGTTGACGAAGGTCGTATAATTTTGTTCAAAACGCGTTTTTTCGACTTTCCCCATCGGGGCGAAACGAAAAAACAGCCTGGGAATCGAATTTTACAATTTCGGTTTCAAAGCACCATTTTGGGTGGGCTTTTCCAAGCAGCGCATAAAGCCGGGTTGACGAAGGTCGTATAATTTTGTTCAAAACGCGTTTTTTCGACTTTCCCCATCGGGGCGAAACGAAAAAACACCCTGGGAATCGAGTGTTTCAATTTCGGTTTCATACCACCATTTTGGGTGGGCTTTTCCAAGCAGCGCATAAAGCGGGGTTGACGAAGGTCGTATAATTTTGTTCAAAACGCGTTTTTTCGACTTTCCCCATCGGGGCGAAACGAAAAAACACCCTGGGAATCGAATTTTACAATTTCGGTTTCTTAGCACCATTTTGGGTGGGCTTTTCCAAGCAGCGCATAAAGCCGGGTTGACGAAGGTCGTATAATTTTGTTCAAAACGCGTTTTTTCGACTTTCCCCATCGGGGCGAAACGAAAAAACACCCTGGGAATCGAATTTTACAATTTCGGTTTCTTAGCACCATTTTGGGTGGGCTTTTCCAAGCAGCGCATAAAGCCGGGTTGACGAAGGTCGTATAATTTTGTTCAAAACGCGTTTTTTCGACTTTCCCCATCGGGGCGAAACGAAAAAACACCCTGGGAATCGAGTGTTACAATTTCTTTTTCATAGCACCATTTTGGGTGGGCTTTTCCAAGCAGCGCATAAAGCCGGGTTGACGAAGGTCGTATAATTTTGTTCAAAACGCGTTTTTTCGACTTTCCCCATCGAGGCGAAACGAAAAAAAACCCTGGGAATCGAATTTTACAATTTTGGTTTCATAGCACCATTTTTGGAGGGCTTTTCCAAGCAGCGCATAAAGCCGGGTTGACGAAGGTCGTATAATTTTGTTCAAAACGCGTTTTTTCGACTTTCCCCATCGGGGCGAAACGAAAAAACAGCCTGGGAATCGAATTTTACAATTTCGGTTTCAAAGCACCATTTTGGGTGGGCTTTTCCAAGCAGCGCATAAAGCCGGGTTGACGAAGGTCGTATAATTTTGTTCAAAACGCGTTTTTTCGACTTTCCCCATCGGGGCGAAACGAAAAAACACCCTGGGAATCGAGTGTTTCAATTTCGGTTTCATACCACCATTTTGGGTGGGCTTTTCCAAGCAGCGCATAAAGCGGGGTTGACGAAGGTCGTATAATTTTGTTCAAAACGCGTTTTTTCGACTTTCCCCATCGGGGCGAAACGAAAAAACAACCTGGGAATCGAATTTTACAATTTCGGTTTCACACCACAATTTTGGGTGGGCTTTTCCAAGCAGCGCATAAAGCCGGGTTGACGAAGGTCGTATAATTTTGTTCAAAACGCGTTTTTTCGACTTTCCCCATCGGGGCGAAACGAAAAAACACCCTGGGAATCGAATTTTACAATTTCGGTTTCTTAGCACCATTTTGGGTGGGCTTTTCCAAGCAGCGCATAAAGCCGGGTTGACGAAGGTCGTATAATTTTGTTCAAAACGCGTTTTTTCGACTTTCCCCATCGGGGCGAAACGAAAAAACACCCTGGGAATCGAGTGTTACAATTTCTTTTTCATACCACCATTTTGGGTGGGCTTTTCCAAGCAGCGCATAAAGCCGGGTTGACGAAGGTCGTATAATTTTGTTCAAAACGCGTTTTTTCGACTTTCCCCATCGAGGCGAAACGAAAAAAAACCCTGGGAATCGAATTTTACAATTTTGGTTTCATAGCACCATTTTTGGAGGGCTTTTCCAAGCAGCGCATAAAGCCGGGTTGACGAAGGTCGTATAATTTTGTTCAAAACGCGTTTTTTCGACTTTCCCCATCGGGGCGAAACGAAAAAACACCCTGGGAATCGAATTTTACAATTTCGGTTTCACACCACAATTTTGGGTGGGCTTTTCCAAGCAGCGCATAAAGCCGGGTTGACGAAGGTCGTATAATTTTGTTCAAAACGCGTTTTTTCGACTTTCCCCATCGAGGCGAAACGAAAAAAAACCCTGGGAATCGAATTTTACAATTTTGGTTTCATAGCACCATTTTGGGTGGGCTTTTCCAAGCAGCGCATAAAGCCGGGTTGACGAAGGTCGTATAATTTTGTTCAAAACGCGTTTTTTCGACTTTCCCCATCGGGGCGAAACGAAAAAACACCCTGGGAATCGAATTTTACAATTTCGGTTTCATAGCACCATTTTGGGTGGGCTTTTCCAAGCAGCGCATAAAGCCGGGTTGACGAAGGTCGTATAATTTTGTTCAAAACGCGTTTTTTCGACTTTCCCCATCGGGGCGAAACGAAAAAACACCCTGGGAATCGAATTTTACAATTTCGGTTTCACACCACAATTTTGGGTGGGCTTTTCCAAGCAGCGCATAAAGCCGGGTTGACGAAGGTCGTATAATTTTTTTCAAAACGCGTTTTTTCGACTTTCCCCATCGGGGCGAAACGAAAAAACACCCTGGGAATCGAATTTTACAATTTCGGTTTCATAGCACCATTTTGGGTGGGCTTTTCCAAGCAGCGCATAAAGCCGGGTTGACGAAGGTCGTATAATTTTGTTCAAAACGCGTTTTTTCGACTTTCCCCATCGGGGCGAAACGAAAAAACACCCTGGGAATCGAATTTTACAATTTCGGTTTCTTAGCACCATTTTGGGTGGGCTTTTCCAAGCAGCGCATAAAGCCGGGTTGACGAAGGTCGTATAATTTTGTTCAAAACGCGTTTTTTCGACTTTCCCCATCGGGGCGAAACGAAAAAACACCCTGGGAATCGAGTGTTACAATTTCGGTTTCATACCACCATTTTGGGTGGGCTTTTCCAAGCAGCGCATAAAGCCGGGTTGACGAAGGTCGTATAATTTTGTTCAAAACGCGTTTTTTCGACTTTCCTCATCGGGGCGAAACGAAAAAACACCCTGGGAATCGAATTTTACAATTTCGGTTTCATAGCACCATTTTGGGTGGGCTTTTCCAAGCAGCGCATAAAGCCGGGTTGACGAAGGTCGTATAATTTTGTTCAAAACGCGTTTTTTCGACTTTCCCCATCGGGGCGAAACGAAAAAACACCCTGGGAATCGAATTTTACAATTTCGGTTTCATAGCACCATTTTGGGTGGGTTTTTCCAAGCAGCGCATAAAGCCGGGTTGACGAAGGTCGTATAATGTTGTTCAAAACGCGTTTTCTCGACTTTCCCCATCGGGGCGTAACGAAAAAACACCCTGGGAATCGAATTTTACAATTTCGGTTTCATAGCACCATTTTGGGTGGGCTTTTCCAAGCAGCGCATAAAGCCGGGTTGACGAAGGTCGTATAATTTTGTTCAAAACGCGTTTTTTCGACTTTCCCCATCGGGGCGAAACGAAAAAACACCCTGGGAATCGAATTTTACAATTTCGGTTTCATAGCACCATTTTGGGTGGGCTTTTCCAAGCAGCGCATAAAGCCGGGTTGACGAAGGTCGTATAATTTTGTTCAAAACGCGTTTTTTCGACTTTCCCCATCGGGGCGAAACGAAAAAACACCCTGGGAATCGAATTTTACAATTTCGGTTTCTTAGCACCATTTTGGGTGGGCTTTTCCAAGCAGCGCATAAAGCCGGGTTGACGAAGGTCGTATAATGTTGTTCAAAACGCGTTTTTTCGACTTTCCCCATCGGGGCGAAACGAAAAAACACCCTGGGAATCGAATTTTACAATTTCGGTTTCACACCACCATTTTGGGTGGGCTTTTCCAAGCAGCGCATAAAGCCGGGTTGACGAAGGTCGTATAATTTTGTTCAAAACGCGTTTTTTCGACTTTCCCCATCGGGGCGAAACGAAAAAACACCCTGGGAATCGAATTTTACAATTTCGGTTTCTTAGCACCATTTTGGGTGGGCTTTTCCAAGCAGCGCATAAAGCCGGGTTGACGAAGGTCGTATAATTTTGTTCAAAACGCGTTTTTTCGACTTTCCCCATCGGGGCGTAACGAAAAAACACCCTGGGAATCGAATTTTACAATTTCGGTTTTATAGCACCATTTTGGGTGGGCTTTTCCAAGCAGCGCATAAAGCCGGGTTGACGAAGGTCGTATAATTTTGTTCAAAACGCGTTTTTTCGACTTTCCCCATCGGGGCGAAACGAAGAAACACCCTGGGAATCGAATTTTACAATTTCGGTTTCATACCACCATTTTGGGTGGGCTTTTCCAAGCAGCGCATAAAGCCGGGTTGACGAAGGTCTTATAATTTTGTTCAAAACGCGTTTTTTCGACTTTCCCCATCGGGGCGAAACGAAAAAACACCCTGGGAATCGAATTTTACAATTTCGGTTTCTTAGCACCATTTTGGGTGGGCTTTTCCAAGCAGCGCATAAAGCCGGGTTGACGAAGGTCGTATAATTTTGTTCAAAACGCGTTTTTTCGACTTTCCCCATCGGGGCGAAACGAAAAAACACCCTGGGAATCGAATTTTACAATTTCGGTTTCATAGCACCATTTTGGGTGGGCTTTTCCAAGCAGCGCATAAAGCCGGGTTGACGAAGGTCGTATAATTTTGTTCAAAACGCGTTTTTTCGACTTTCCCCATCGGGGCGAAACGAAAAAACACCCTGGGAATCGAATTTTACAATTTCGGTTTCTTAGCACCATTTTGGGTGGGCTTTTCCAAGCAGCGCATAAAGCCGGGTTGACGAAGGTCGTATAATGTTGTTCAAAACGCGTTTTTTCGACTTTCCCCATCGGGGCGAAACGAAAAAACACCCTGGGAATCGAATTTTACAATTTCGGTTTCACACCACCATTTTGGGTGGGCTTTTCCAAGCAGCGCATAAAGCCGGGTTGACGAAGGTCGTATAATTTTGTTCAAAACGCGTTTTTTCGACTTTCCCCATCGGGGCGAAACGAAAAAACACCCTGGGAATCGAATTTTACAATTTCGGTTTCTTAGCACCATTTTGGGTGGGCTTTTCCAAGCAGCGCATAAAGCCGGGTTGACGAAGGTCGTATAATTTTGTTCAAAACGCGTTTTTTCGACTTTCCCCATCGGGGCGTAACGAAAAAACACCCTGGGAATCGAATTTTACAATTTCGGTTTTATAGCACCATTTTGGGTGGGCTTTTCCAAGCAGCGCATAAAGCCGGGTTGACGAAGGTCGTATAATTTTGTTCAAAACGCGTTTTTTCGACTTTCCCCATCGGGGCGAAACGAAGAAACACCCTGGGAATCGAATTTTACAATTTCGGTTTCTTAGCACCATTTTGGGTGGGCTTTTCCAAGCAGCGCATAAAGCCGGGTTGACGAAGGTCGTATAATTTTGTTCAAAACGCGTTTTTTCGACTTTCCCCATCGGGGCGAAACGAAAAAACACCCTGGGAATCGAATTTTACAATTTCGGTTTCTTAGCACCATTTTGGGTGGGCTTTTCCAAGCAGCGCATAAAGCCGGGTTGACGAAGGTCGTATAATTTTGTTCAAAACGCGTTTTTTCGACTTTCCCCATCGGGGCGAAACGAAAAAACACCCTGGGAATCGAATTTTACAATTTCGGTTTCATAGCACCATTTTGGGTGGGCTTTTCCAAGCAGCGCATAAAGCCGGGTTGACGAAGGTCGTATAATTTTGTTCAAAACGCGTTTTTGCGACTTTCCCCATCGGGGCGAAACGAAAAAACACCCTGGGAATCGAATTTTACAATTTCGGTTTCACACCACAATTTTGGGTGGGCTTTTCCAAGCAGCGCATAAAGCCGGGTTGACGAAGGTCGTATAATTTTGTTCAAAACGCGTTTTTTCGACTTTCCCCATCGGGGCGAAACGAAAAAACACCCTGGGAATCGAATTTTACAATTTCGGTTTCATAGCACCATTTTGGGTGGGCTTTTCCAAGCAGCGCATAAAGCCGGGTTGACGAAGGTCGTATAATTTTGTTCAAAACGCGTTTTTTCGACTTTCCCCATCGGGGCGAAACGAAAAAACACCCTGGGAATCGAATTTTACAATTTCGGTTTCATAGCACCATTTTGGGTGGGCTTTTCCAAGCAGCGCATAAAGCCGGGTTGACGAAGGTCGTATTATTTTGTTGAAAACGCGTTTTTTCGACTTTCCCCATCGGGGCGAAACGAAAAAACACCCTGGGAATCGAATTTTACAATTTCGGTTTCAAAGCACCATTTTGGGTGGGCTTTTCCAAGCAGCGCATAAAGCCGGGTTGACGAAGGTCGTAAAATTTTGTTCAAAACGCGTTTTTTCGACTTTCCCCATCGGGGCGAAACGAAAAAACACCCTGGGAATCGAGTGTTTCAATTTCGGTTTCATACCACCATTTTGGGTGGGCTTTTCCAAGCAGCGCATAAAGCCGGGTTGACGAAGGTCGTATAATTTTGTTCAAAACGCGTTTTTGCGACTTTGCCCATCGGGGCGAAACGAAAAAACACCCTGGGAATCGAATTTTACAATTTCGGTTTCACACCACAATTTTGGGTGGGCTTTTCCAAGCAGCGCATAAAGCCGGGTTGACGAAGGTCGTATAATTTTGTTCAAAACGCGTTTTTTCGACTTTCCCCATCGAGGCGAAACGAAAAAAAACCCTGGGAATCGAATTTTACAATTTTGGTTTCATAGCACCATTTTGGGTGGGCTTTTCCAAGCAGCGCATAAAGCCGGGTTGACGAAGGTCGTATAATTTTGTTCAAAACGCGTTTTTTCGACTTTCCCCATCGGGGCGAAACGAAAAAACAGCCTGGGAATCGAATTTTACAATTTCGGTTTCAAAGCACCATTTTGGGTGGGCTTTTCCAAGCAGCGCATAAAGCCGGGTTGACGAAGGTCGTATAATTTTGTTCAAAACGCGTTTTTTCGACTTTCCCCATCGGGGCGAAACGAAAAAACACCCTGGGAATCGAATTTTACAATTTCGGTTTCTTAGCACCATTTTGGGTGGGCTTTTCCAAGCAGCGCATAAAGCCGGGTTGACGAAGGTCGTATAATTTTGTTCAAAACGCGTTTTTTCGACTTTCCCCATCGGGGCGAAACGAAAAAACACCCTGGGAATCGAATTTTACAATTTCGGTTTCATAGCACCATTTTGGGTGGGCTTTTCCAAGCAGCGCATAAAGCCGGGTTGACGAAGGTCGTATAATTTTGTTCAAAACGCGTTTTTGCGACTTTCCCCATCGGGGCGAAACGAAAAAACACCCTGGGAATCGAATTTTACAATTTCGGTTTCACACCACAATTTTGGGTGGGCTTTTCCAAGCAGCGCATAAAGCCGGGTTGACGAAGGTCGTATAATTTTGTTCAAAACGCGTTTTTTCGACTTTCCCCATCGGGGCGAAACGAAAAAACACCCTGGGAATCGAATTTTACAATTTCGGTTTCATAGCACCATTTTGGGTGGGCTTTTCCAAGCAGCGCATAAAGCCGGGTTGACGAAGGTCGTATAATTTTGTTCAAAACGCGTTTTTTCGACTTTCCCCATCGGGGCGAAACGAAAAAACACCCTGGGAATCGAATTTTACAATTTCGGTTTCATAGCACCATTTTGGGTGGGCTTTTCCAAGCAGCGCATAAAGCCGGGTTGACGAAGGTCGTATAATTTTGTTGAAAACGCGTTTTTTCGACTTTCCCCATCGGGGCGAAACGAAAAAACACCCTGGGAATCGAATTTTACAATTTCGGTTTCAAAGCACCATTTTGGGTGGGCTTTTCCAAGCAGCGCATAAAGCCGGGTTGACGAAGGTCGTAAAATTTTGTTCAAAACGCGTTTTTTCGACTTTCCCCATCGGGGCGAAACGAAAAAACACCCTGGGAATCGAGTGTTTCAATTTCGGTTTCATACCACCATTTTGGGTGGGCTTTTCCAAGCAGCGCATAAAGCCGGGTTGACGAAGGTCGTATAATTTTGTTCAAAACGCGTTTTTTCGACTTTGCCCATCGGGGCGAAACGAAAAAACACCCTGGGAATCGAATTTTACAATTTCGGTTTCACACCACAATTTTGGGTGGGCTTTTCCAAGCAGCGCATAAAGCCGGGTTGACGAAAGTCGTATAATTTTGTTCAAAACGCGTTTTTTCGACTTTCCCCATCGAGGCGAAACGAAAAAAAACCCTGGGAATCGAATTTTACAATTTTGGTTTCATAGCACCATTTTGGGTGGGCTTTTCCAAGCAGCGCATAAAGCCGGGTTGACGAAGGTCGTATAATTTTTTTCAAAACGCGTTTTTTCGACTTTCCCCATCGGGGCGAAACGAAAAAACAGCCTGGGAATCGAATTTTACAATTTCGGTTTCAAAGCACCATTTTGGGTGGGCTTTTCCAAGCAGCGCATAAAGCCGGGTTGACGAAGGTCGTATAATTTTGTTCAAAACGCGTTTTTTCGACTTTCCCCATCGGGGCGAAACGAAAAAACACCCTGGGAATCGAATTTTACAATTTCGGTTTCTTAGCACCATTTTGGGTGGGCTTTTGCAAGCAGCGCATAAAGCCGGGTTGACGAAGGTCGTATAATTTTGTTCAAAACGCGTTTTTTCGACTTTCCCCATCGGGGCGAAACGAAAAAACACCCTGGGAATCGAATTTTACAATTTCGGTTTCTTAGCACCATTTTGGGTGGGCTTTTCCAAGCAGCGCATAAAGCCGGGTTGACGAAGGTCGTATAATTTTGTTCAAAACGCGTTTTTTCGACTTTCCCCATCGGGGCGAAACGAAAAAACACCCTGGGAATCGAGTGTTACAATTTCGGTTTCATACCACCATTTTGGGTGGGCTTTTCCAAGCAGCGCATAAAGCCGGGTTGACGAAGGTCGTATAATTTTGTTCAAAACGCGTTTTTTCGACTTTCCCCATCGAGGCGAAACGAAAAAAAACCCTGGGAATCGAATTTTACAATTTTGGTTTCATAGCACCATTTTTGGTGGGCTTTTCCAAGCAGCGCATAAAGCCGGGTTGACGAAGGTCGTATAATTTTGTTCAAAACGCGTTTTTTCGACTTTCCCCATCGGGGCGAAACGAAAAAACACCCTGGGAATCGAATTTTACAATTTCGGTTTCAAAGCACCATTTTGGGTGGGCTTTTCCAAGCAGCGCATAAAGCCGGGTTGACGAAGGTCGTATAATTTTGTTCAAAACGCGTTTTTTCGACTTTCCCCATCGGGGCGAAACGAAAAAAAACCCTGGGAATCGAGTGTTTCAATTTCGGTTTCATACCACCATTTTGGGTGGGCTTTTCCAAGCAGCGCATAAAGCGGGGTTGACGAAGGTCGTATAATTTTGTTCAAAACGCGTTTTTTCGACTTTCCCCATCGGGGCGAAACGAAAAAACACCCTGGGAATCGAATTTTACAATTTCGGTTTCACACCACAATTTTGGGTGGGCTTTTCCAAGCAGCGCATAAAGCCGGGTTGACGAAGGTCGTATAATTTTGTTCAAAACGCGTTTTTTCGACTTTCCCCATCGAGGCGAAACGAAAAAAAACCCTGGGAATCGAATTTTACAATTTTGGTTTCATAGCACCATTTTGGGTGGGCTTTTCCAAGCAGCGCATAAAGCCGGGTTGACGAAGGTCGTATAATTTTGTTCAAAAGGCGTTTTTTCGACTTTCCCCATCGGGGCGAAACGAAAAAACACCCTGGGAATCGAATTTTACAATTTCGGTTTCTTAGCACCATTTTGGGTGGGCTTTTCCAAGCAGCGCATAAAGCCGGGTTGACGAAGGTCGTATAATTTTGTTCAAAACGCGTTTTTTCGACTTTCCCCATCGGGGCGAAACGAAAAAACACCCTGGGAATCGAATTTTACAATTTCGGTTTCTTAGCACCATTTTGGGTGGGCTTTTCCAAGCAGCGCATAAAGCCGGGTTGACGAAGGTCGTATAATTTTGTTCAAAACGCGTTTTTTCGACTTTCCCCATCGGGGCGAAACGAAAAAACACCCTGGGAATCGAGTGTTTCAATTTCGGTTTCATACCACCATTTTGGGTGGGCTTTTCCAAGCAGCGCATAAAGCCGGGTTGACGAAGGTCGTATAATTTTGTTCAAAACGCGTTTTTTCGACTTTGCCCATCGGGGCGAAACGAAAAAACACCCTGGGAATCGAATTTTACAATTTCGGTTTCACACCACAATTTTGGGTGGGCTTTTCCAAGCAGCGCATAAAGCCGGGTTGACGAAGGTCGTATAATTTTGTTCAAAACGCGTTTTTTCGACTTTCCCCATCGAGGCGAAACGAAAAAAAACCCTGGGAATCGAATTTTACAATTTTGGTTTCATAGCACCATTTTGGGTGGGCTTTTCCAAGCAGCGCATAAAGCCGGGTTGACGAAGGTCGTATAATTTTGTTCAAAACGCGTTTTTTCGACTTTCCCCATCGGGGCGAAACGAAAAAACAGCCTGGGAATCGAATTTTACAATTTCGGTTTCAAAGCACCATTTTGGGTGGGCTTTTCCAAGCAGCGCATAAAGCCGGGTTGACGAAGGTCGTATAATTTTGTTCAAAACGCGTTTTTTCGACTTTCCCCATCGGGGCGAAACGAAAAAACACCCTGGGAATCGAATTTTACAATTTCGGTTTCTTAGCACCATTTTGGGTGGGCTTTTCCAAGCAGCGCATAAAGCCGGGTTGACGAAGGTCGTATAATTTTGTTCAAAACGCGTTTTTTCGACTTTCCCCATCGGGGCGAAACGAAAAAACACCCTGGGAATCGAATTTTACAATTTCGGTTTCTTAGCACCATTTTGGGTGGGCTTTTCCAAGCAGCGCATAAAGCCGGGTTGACGAAGGTCGTATAATTTTGTTCAAAACGCGTTTTTTCGACTTTCCCCATCGGGGCGAAACGAAAAAACACCCTGGGAATCGAGTGTTACAATTTCGGTTTCATACCACC
Organism: Meandrina meandrites; assembly: GCA_963693305.1. Taxonomy (NCBI): domain Eukaryota; kingdom Metazoa; phylum Cnidaria; class Anthozoa; order Scleractinia; family Meandrinidae; genus Meandrina; species Meandrina meandrites. The sequence continues at coordinate 712,776 of OY855910.1, read as the reverse complement.
ATTTTGGGTGGGCTTTTCCAAGCAGCGCATAAAGCCGGGTTGACGAAGGTCGTATAATTTTGTTCAAAACGCGTTTTTTCGACTTTCCCCATCGAGGCGAAACGAAAAAAAACCCTGGGAATCGAATTTTACAATTTTGGTTTCATAGCACCATTTTTGGTGGGCTTTTCCAAGCAGCGCATAAAGCCGGGTTGACGAAGGTCGTATAATTTTGTTCAAAACGCGTTTTTTCGACTTTCCCCATCGGGGCGAAACGAAAAAACACCCTGGGAATCGAATTTTACAATTTCGGTTTCAAAGCACCATTTTGGGTGGGCTTTTCCAAGCAGCGCATAAAGCCGGGTTGACGAAGGTCGTATAATTTTGTTCAAAACGCGTTTTTTCGACTTTCCCCATCGGGGCGAAACGAAAAAACACCCTGGGAATCGAGTGTTTCAATTTCGGTTTCATACCACCATTTTGGGTGGGCTTTTCCAAGCAGCGCATAAAGCGGGGTTGACGAAGGTCGTATAATTTTGTTCAAAACGCGTTTTTTCGACTTTCCCCATCGGGGCGAAACGAAAAAACACCCTGGGAATCGAATTTTACAATTTCGGTTTCACACCACAATTTTGGGTGGGCTTTTCCAAGCAGCGCATAAAGCCGGGTTGACGAAGGTCGTATAATTTTGTTCAAAACGCGTTTTTTCGACTTTCCCCATCGAGGCGAAACGAAAAAAAACCCTGGGAATCGAATTTTACAATTTTGGTTTCATAGCACCATTTTGGGTGGGCTTTTCCAAGCAGCGCATAAAGCCGGGTTGACGAAGGTCGTATAATTTTGTTCAAAAGGCGTTTTTTCGACTTTCCCCATCGGGGCGAAACGAAAAAACACCCTGGGAATCGAATTTTACAATTTCGGTTTCTTAGCACCATTTTGGGTGGGCTTTTCCAAGCAGCGCATAAAGCCGGGTTGACGAAGGTCGTATAATTTTGTTCAAAACGCGTTTTTTCGACTTTCCCCATCGGGGCGAAACGAAAAAACACCCTGGGAATCGAATTTTACAATTTCGGTTTCTTAGCACCATTTTGGGTGGGCTTTTCCAAGCAGCGCATAAAGCCGGGTTGACGAAGGTCGTATAATTTTGTTCAAAACGCGTTTTTTCGACTTTCCCCATCGGGGCGAAACGAAAAAACACCCTGGGAATCGAGTGTTACAATTTCGGTTTCATACCACCATTTTGGGTGGGCTTTTCCAAGCAGCGCATAAAGCCGGGTTGACGAAGGTCGTATAATTTTGTTCAAAACGCGTTTTTTCGACTTTCCTCATCGGGGCGAAACGAAAAAACACCCTGGGAATCGAATTTTACAATTTCGGTTTCATAGCACCATTTTGGGTGGGCTTTTCCGAGCAGCGCATAAAGCCGGGTTGACGAAGGTCGTATAATTTTGTTCAAAACGCGTTTTTTCGACTTTCCCCATCGGGGCAAAACGAAAAAACACCCTGGGAATCGAATTTTACAATTCCGGTTTCATAGCACCATTTTGGGTGGGTTTTTCCAAGCAGCGCATAAAGCCGGGTTGACGAAGGTCGTATAATGTTGTTCAAAACGCGTTTTCTCGACTTTCCCCATCGGGGCGTAACGAAAAAACACCCTGGGAATCGAATTTTACAATTTCGGTTTCATAGCACCATTTTGGGTGGGCTTTTCCAAGCAGCGCATAAAGCCGGGTTGACGAAGGTCGTATAATTTTGTTCAAAACGCGTTTTTTCGACTTTCCCCATCGGGGCGAAACGAAAAAACACCCTGGGAATCGAATTTTACAATTTCGGTTTCATAGCACCATTTTGGGTGGGCTTTTCCAAGCAGCGCATAAAGCCGGGTTGACGAAGGTCGTATAATTTTGTTCAAAACGCGTTTTTTCGACTTTCCCCATCGGGGCGAAACGAAAAAACACCCTGGGAATCGAATTTTACAATTTCGGTTTCTTAGCACCATTTTGGGTGGGCTTTTCCAAGCAGCGCATAAAGCCGGGTTGACGAAGGTCGTATAATTTTGTTCAAAACGCGTTTTTTCGACTTTCCCCATCGGGGCGAAACGAAAAAACACCCTGGGAATCGAATTTTACAATTTCGGTTTCACACCACCATTTTGGGTGGGCTTTTCCAAGCAGCGCATAAAGCCGGGTTGACGAAGGTCGTATAATTTTGTTCAAAACGCGTTTTTTCGACTTTCCCCATCGGGGCGAAACGAAAAAACACCCTGGGAATCGAATTTTACAATTTCGGTTTCATAGCACCATTTTGGGTGGGTTTTTCCAAGCAGCGCATAAAGCCGGGTTGACGAAGGTCGTATAATGTTGTTCAAAACGCGTTTTCTCGACTTTCCCCATCGGGGCGTAACGAAAAAACACCCTGGGAATCGAATTTTACAATTTCGGTTTTATAGCACCATTTTGGGTGGGCTTTTCCAAGCAGCGCATAAAGCCGGGTTGACGAAGGTCGTATAATTTTGTTCAAAACGCGTTTTTTCGACTTTCCCCATCGGGGCGAAACGAAGAAACACCCTGGGAATCGAATTTTACAATTTCGGTTTCATACCACCATTTTGGGTGGGCTTTTCCAAGCAGCGCATAAAGCCGGGTTGACGAAGGTCGTATAATTTTGTTCAAAACGCGTTTTTTCGACTTTCCCCATCGGGGCGAAACGAAAAAACACCCTGGGAATCGAATTTTACAATTTCGGTTTCTTAGCACCATTTTGGGTGGGCTTTTCGAAGCAGCGCATTAAGCCGGGTTGACGAAGGTCGTATAATTTTGTTCAAAACGCGTTTTTTCGACTTTCCCCATCGGGGCGAAACGAAAAAACAACCTGGGAATCGAATTTTACAATTTCGGTTTCAAAGCACCATTTTGGGTGGGCTTTTCCAAGCAGCGCATAAAGCCGGGTTGACGAAGGTCGTATAATTTTGTTCAAAACGCGTTTTTTCGACTTTCCCCATCGGGGCGAAACGAAAAAACACCCTGGGAATCGAATTTTACAATTTCGGTTTCATAGCACCATTTTGGGTGGGCTTTTCCAAGCAGCGCATAAAGCCGGGTTGACGAAGGTCGTATAATTTTGTTCAAAACGCGTTTTTTCGACTTTCCCCATCGGGGCGAAACGAAAAAACAGCCTGGGAATCGAATTTTACAATTTCGGTTTCATAGCACCATTTTGGGTTGGCTTTTCCAAGCAGCGTATAAAGCCGGGTTGACGAAGGTCGTATAATTTTGTTCAAAACGCGTTTTTTCGACTTTCCCCATCGGGGCGAAACGAAAAAACACCCTGGGAATCGAATTTTACAATTTCGGTTTCATAGCACCATTTTGGGTGGGCTTTTCCAAGCAGCGCATAAAGCCGGGTTGACGAAGGTCGTATAATTTTGTTCAAAACGCGTTTTTTCGACTTTCCCCATCGGGGCGAAACGAAAAAACACCCTGGGAATCGAATTTTACAATTTCGGTTTCATAGCACCATTTTGGGTGGGCTTTTCCAAGCAGCGCATAAAGCCGGGTTGACGAAGGTCGTATAATTTTGTTCAAAACGCGTTTTTTCGACTTTCCCCATCGGGGCGAAACGAAAAAACACCCTGGGAATCGAATTTTACAATTTCGGTTTCAAAGCACCATTTTGGGTGGGCTTTTCCAAGCAGCGCATAAAGCCGGGTTGACGAAGGTCGTATAATTTTGTTCAAAACGCGTTTTTTCGACTTTCCCCATCGGGGCGAAACGAAAAAACACCCTGGGAATCGAGTGTTTCAATTTCGGTTTCATACCACCATTTTGGGTGGGCTTTTCCAAGCAGCGCATAAAGCCGGGTTGACGAAGGTCGTATAATTTTGTTCAAAACGCGTTTTTTCGACTTTGCCCATCGGGGCGAAACGAAAAAACACCCTGGGAATCGAATTTTACAATTTCGGTTTCACACCACAATTTTGGGTGGGCTTTTCCAAGCAGCGCATAAAGCCGGGTTGACGAAGGTCGTATAATTTTGTTCAAAACGCGTTTTTTCGACTTTCCCCATCGAGGCGAAACGAAAAAAAACCCTGGGAATCGAATTTTACAATTTTGGTTTCATAGCACCATTTTGGGTGGGCTTTTCCAAGCAGCGCATAAAGCCAGGTTGACGAAGGTCGTATAATTTTGTTCAAAACGCGTTTTTTCGACTTTCCCCATCGGGGCGAAACGAAAAAACAGCCTGGGAATCAAATTTTACAATTTCGGTTTCAAAGCACCATTTTGGGTGGGCTTTTCCAAGCAGCGCATAAAGCCGGGTTGACGAAGGTCGTATAATTTTGTTCAAAACGCGTTTTTTCGACTTTCCCCATCGGGGCGAAACGAAAAAACACCCTGGGAATCGAGTGTTTCAATTTCGGTTTCATAGCACCATTTTGGGTGGGCTTTTCCAAGCAGCGCATAAAGCCGGGTTGACGAAGGTCGTATAATTTTGTTCAAAACGCGTTTTTTCGACTTTCCCCATCGGGGCGAAACGAAAAAACACCCTGGGAATCGAATTTTACAATTTCGGTTTCACACCACAATTTTGGGTGGGCTTTCCCAAGCAGCGCATAAAGCCGGGTTGACGAAGGTCGTATAATTTTGTTCAAAACGCGTTTTTTCGACTTTCCCCATCGAGGCGAAACGAAAAAAAACCCTGGGAATCGAATTTTACAATTTTGGTTTCATAGCACCATTTTGGGTGGGCTTTTCCAAGCAGCGCATAAAGCCGGGTTGACGAAGGTCGTATAATTTTGTTCAAAACGCGTTTTTTCGACTTTCCCCATCGGGGCGAAACGAAAAAACACCCTGGGAATCGAATTTTACAATTTCGGTTTCATAGCACCATTTTGGGTGGGCTTTTCCAAGCAGCGCATAAAGCCGGGTTGACGAAGGTCGTATAATTTTGTTCAAAACGCGTTTTTTCGACTTTCCCCATCGAGGCGAAACGAAAAAAAACCCTGGGAATCGAATTTTACAATTTTGGTTTCATAGCACCATTTTGGGTGGGCTTTTCCAAGCAGCGCATAAAGCCGGGTTGACGAAGGTCGTATAATTTTGTTCAAAACGCGTTTTTTCGACTTTCCCCATCGGGGCGAAACGAAAAAACACCCTGGGAATCGAATTTTACAATTTCGGTTTCATAGCACCATTTTGGGTGGGCTTTTCCAAGCAGCGCATAAAGCCGGGTTGACGAAGGTCGTATAATTTTGTTCAAAACGCGTTTTTTCGACTTTCCCCATCGGGGCGAAACGAAAAAACACCCTGGGAATCGAGTTTTACAATTTCGGTTTCATAGCACCATTTTGGGTGGGCTTTTCCAAGCAGCGCATAAAGCCGGGTTGACGAAGGTCGTATAATTTTGTTCAAAACGCGTTTTTTCGACTTTCCCCATCGGGGCGAAACGAAAAAACACCCTGGGAATCGAATTTTACAATTTCGGTTTCTTAGCACCATTTTGGGTGGGCTTTTCCAAGCAGCGCATAAAGCCGGGTTGACGAAGGTCGTATAATTTTGTTCAAAACGCGTTTTTTCGACTTTCCCCATCGGGGCGAAACGAAAAAACAACCTGGGAATCGAATTTTACAATTTCGGTTTCTTAGAACCATTTTGGGTGGGCTTTTCCAAGCAGCGCATAAAGCCGGGTTGACGAAGGTCGTATAATTTTGTTCAAAACGCGTTTTTTCGACTTTCCCCATCGGGGCGAAACGAAAAAACACCCTGGGAATCGAGTGTTACAATTTCGGTTTCATACCACTATTTTGGGTGGGCTTTTCCAAGCAGCGCATAAAGCCGGGTTGACGAAGGTCGTATAATTTTGTTCAAAACGCGTTTTTTCGACTTTCCCCATCGGGGCGAAACGAAAAAACACCCTGGGAATCGAATTTTACAATTTCGGTTTCTTAGCACCATTTTGGGTGGGCTTTTCCAAGCAGCGCATAAAGCCGGGTTGACGAAGGTCGTATAATTTTGTTCAAAACGCGTTTTTTCGACTTTCCCCATCGGGGCGAAACGAAAAAACACCCTGGGAATCGAATTTTACAATTTCGGTTTCTTAGCACCATTTTGGGTGGGCTTTTCCAAGCAGCGCATAAAGCCGGGTTGACGAAGGTCGTATAATTTTGTTCAAAACGCGTTTTTTCGACTTTCCCCATCGGGGCGAAACGAAAAAACACCCTGGGAATCGAGTGTTACAATTTCGGTTTCATACCACTATTTTGGGTGGGCTTTTCCAAGCAGCGCATAAAGCCGGGTTGACGAAGGTCGTATAATTTTGTTCAAAACGCGTTTTTTCGACTTTCCCCATCGGGGCGAAACGAAAAAACACCCTGGGAATCGAATTTTACAATTTCGGTTTCTTAGCACCATTTTGGGTGGGCTTTTCCAAGCAGCGCATAAAGCCGGGTTGACGAAGGTCGTATAATTTTGTTCAAAACGCGTTTTTTCGACTTTCCCCATCGGGGCGAAACGAAAAAACACCCTGGGAATCGAATTTTACAATTTCGGTTTCATAGCACCATTTTGGGTGGGCTTTTCCAAGCAGCGCATAAAGCCGGGTTGACGAAGGTCGTATAATTTTGTTCAAAACGCGTTTTTTCGACTTTCCCCATCGAGGCGAAACGAAAAAAAACCCCGGGAATCGAATTTTACAATTTCGGTTTCATAGCACCATTTTGGGTGGGCTTTTCCAAGCAGCGCATAAAGCCGGGTTGACGAAGGTCGTATAATTTTGTTCAAAACGCGTTTTTTCGACTTTCCCCATCGGGGCGAAACGAAAAAACACCCTGGGAATCGAATTTTACAATTTCGGTTTCTTAGCACCATTTTGGGTGGGCTTTTCCAAGCAGCGCATAAAGCCGGGTTGACGAAGGTCGTATAATTTTGTTCAAAACGCGTTTTTTCGACTTTCCCCATCGGGGCGAAACGAAAAAACACCCTGGGAATCGAATTTTACAATTTCGGTTTCATAGCACCATTTTGGGTGGGCTTTTCCAAGCAGCGCATAAAGCCGGGTTGACGAAGGTCGTATAATTTTGTTCAAAACGCGTTTTTTCGACTTTCCCCATCGAGGCGAAACGAAAAAAAACCCCGGGAATCGAATTTTACAATTTCGGTTTCATAGCACCATTTTGGGTGGGCTTTTCCAAGCAGCGCATAAAGCCGGGTTGACGAAGGTCGTATAATTTTGTTCAAAACGCGTTTTTTCGACTTTCCCCATCGGGGCGAAACGAAAAAACACCCTGGGAATCGAATTTTACAATTTCGGTTTCATAGCACCATTTTGGGTGGGCTTTTCCAAGCAGCGCATAAAGCCGGGTTGACGAAGGTCGTATAATTTTGTTCAAAACGCGTTTTTTCGACTTTCCCCATCGGGGCGAAACGAAAAAACACCCTGGGAATCGAATTTTACAATTTCGGTTTCTTAGCACCATTTTGGGTGGGCTTTTCCAAGCAGCGCATAAAGCCGGGTTGACGAAGGTCGTATAATTTTGTTCAAAACGCGTTTTTTCGACTTTCCCCATCGGGGCGAAACGAAAAAACACCCTGGGAATCGAATTTTACAATTTCGGTTTCTTAGCACCATTTTGGGTGGGCTTTTCCAAGCAGCGCATAAAGCCGGGTTGACGAAGGTCGTATAATTTTGTTCAAAACGCGTTTTTTCGACTTTCCCCATCGGGGCGAAACGAAAAAACACCCTGGGAATCGAGTGTTACAATTTCGGTTTCATACCACTATTTTGGGTGTGCTTTTCCAAGCAGCGCATAAAGCCGGGTTGACGAAGGTCGTATAATTTTGTTCAAAACGCGTTTTTTCGACTTTCCCCATCGGGGCGAAACGAAAAAACACCCTGGGAATCGAATTTTACAATTTCGGTTTCTTAGCACCATTTTGGGTGGGCTTTTCCAAGCAGCGCATAAAGCCGGGTTGACGAAGGTCGTATAATTTTGTTCAAAACGCGTTTTTTCGACTTTGCCCATCGGGGCGAAACGAAAAAACACCCTGGGAATCGAATTTTACAATTTCGGTTTCATAGCACCATTTTGGGTGGGCTTTTCCAAGCAGCGCATAAAGCCGGGTTGACGAAGGTCGTATAATTTTGTTCAAAACGCGTTATTTCGACTTTCCCCATCGGGGCGAAACGAAAAAACACCCTGGGAATCGAATTTTACAATTTCGGTTTCTTAGCACCATTTTGGGTGGGCTTTTCCAAGCAGCGCATAAAGCCGGGTTGACGAAGGTCGTATAATTTTGTTCAAAACGCGTTTTTTCGACTTTGCCCATCGGGGCGAAACGAAAAAACACCCTGGGAATCGAATTTTACAATTTCGGTTTCATAGCACCATTTTGGGTGGGCTTTTCCAAGCAGCGCATAAAGCCGGGTTGACGAAGGTCGTATAATTTTGTTCAAAACGCGTTTTTTCGACTTTCCCCATCGAGGCGAAACGAAAAAAAACCCTGGGAATCGAATTTTACAATTTTGGTTTCATAGCACCATTTTGGGTGGGCTTTTCCAAGCAGCGCATAAAGCCGGGTTGACGAAGGTCGTATAATTTTGTTCAAAACGCGTTTTTTCGACTTTCCCCATCGGGGCGAAACGAAAAAACACCCTGGGAATCGAATTTTACAATTTCGGTTTCATAGCACCATTTTGGGTGGGCTTTTCCAAGCAGCGCATAAAGCCGGGTTGACGAAGGTCGTATAATTTTGATCAAAACGCGTTTTTTCGACTTTCCCCATCGGGGCGAAACGAAAAAACACCCTGGGAATCGAATTTTACAATTTCGGTTTCTTAGCACCATTTTGGGTGGGCTTTTCCAAGCAGCGCATAAAGCCGGGTTGACGAAGGTCGTATAATTTTGTTCAAAACGCGTTTTTTCGACTTTCCCCATCGGGGCGAAACGAAAAAACACCCTGGGAATCGAGTGTTACAATTTCGGTTTCATACCACTATTTTGGGTGTGCTTTTCCAAGCAGCGCATAAAGCCGGGTTGACGAAGGTCGTATAATTTTGATCAAAACGCGTTTTTTCGACTTTCCCCATCGGGGCGAAACGAAAAAACACCCTGGGAATCGAATTTTACAATTTCGGTTTCTTAGCACCATTTTGGGTGGGCTTTTCCAAGCAGCGCATAAAGCCGGGTTGACGAAGGTCGTATAATTTTGTTCAAAACGCGTTTTTTCGACTTTGCCCATCGGGGCGAAACGAAAAAACACCCTGGGAATCGAATTTTACAATTTCGGTTTCATAGCACCATTTTGGGTGGGCTTTTCCAAGCAGCGCATAAAGCCGGGTTGACGAAGGTCGTATAATTTTGTTCAAAACGCGTTTTTTCGACTTTCCCCATCGGGGCGAAACGAAAAAACACCCTGGGAATCGAATTTTACAATTTCGGTTTCTTAGCACCATTTTGGGTGGGCTTTTCCAAGCAGCGCATAAAGCCGGGTTGACGAAGGTCGTATAATTTTGTTCAAAACGCGTTTTTTCGACTTTGCCCATCGGGGCGAAACGAAAAAACACCCTGGGAATCGAATTTTACAATTTCGGTTTCATAGCACCATTTTGGGTGGGCTTTTCCAAGCAGCGCATAAAGCCGGGTTGACGAAGGTCGTATAATTTTGTTCAAAACGCGTTTTTTCGACTTTCCCCATCGAGGGGAAACGAAAAAAAACCCTGGGAATCGAATTTTACAATTTTGGTTTCATAGCACCATTTTGGGTGGGCTTTTCCAAGCAGCGCATAAAGCCGGGTTGACGAAGGTCGTATAATTTTGTTCAAAACGCGTTTTTTCGACTTTCCCCATCGGGGCGAAACGAAAAAACACCCTGGGAATCGAATTTTACAATTTCGGTTTCATAGCACCATTTTGGGTGGGCTTTTCCAAGCAGCGCATAAAGCCGGGTTGACGAAGGTCGTATAATTTTGTTCAAAACGCGTTTTTTCGACTTTCCCCATCGGGGCGAAACGAAAAAACACCCTGGGAATCGAATTTTACAATTTCGGTTTCTTAGCACCATTTTGGGTGGGCTTTTCCAAGCAGCGCATAAAGCCGGGTTGACGAAGGTCGTATAATTTTGTTCAAAACGCGTTTTTTCGACTTTCCCCATCGGGGCGAAACGAAAAAAAAACCTGGGAATCGCGTGTTACAATTTCGGTTTCTTAGCACCATTTTGGGTGGGCTTTTCCAAGCAGCGCATAAAGCCGGGTTGACGAAGGTCGTATAATTTTGTTCAAAACGCGTTTTTTCGACTTTCCCCATCGGGGCGAAACGAAAAAACACCCTGGGAATCGAATTTTACAATTTCGGTTTCATAGCACCATTTTGGGTGGGCTTTTCCAAGCAGCGCATAAAGCCGGGTTGACGAAGGTCGTATAATTTTGTTCAAAACGCGTTTTTTCGACTTTCCCCATCGGGGCGAAACGAAAAAACACCCTGGGAATCGAATTTTACAATTTCGGTTTCTTAGCACCATTTTGGGTGGGCTTTTCCAAGCAGCGCATAAAGCCGGGTTGACGAAGGTCGTATAATTTTGTTCAAAACGCGTTTTTTCGACTTTCCCCATCGGGGCGAAACGAAAAAACACCCTGGGAATCGAGTGTTACAATTTCGGTTTCATAGCACCATTTTGGGTGGGCTTTTCCAAGCAGCGCATAAAGCCGGGTTGACGAAGGTCGTATAATGTTGTTCAAAACGCGTTTTCTCGACTTTCCCCATCGGGGCGTAACGAAAAAACACCCTGGGAATCGAATTTTACAATTTCGGTTTCATAGCACCATTTTGGGTGGGCTTTTCCAAGCAGCGCATAAAGCCGGGTTGACGAAGGTCGTATAATTTTGTTCAAAACGCGTTTTTTCGACTTTCCCCATCGGGGCGAAACGAAAAAACACCCTGGGAATCGAATTTTACAATTTCGGTTTCATAGCACCATTTTGGGTGGGTTTTTCCAAGCAGCGCATAAAGCCGGGTTGACGAAGGTCGTATAATGTTGTTCAAAACGCGTTTTCTCGACTTTCCCCATCGGGGCGTAACGAAAAAACACCCTGGGAATCGAATTTTACAATTTCGGTTTCATAGCACCATTTTGGGTGGGCTTTTCCAAGCAGCGCATAAAGCCGGGTTGACGAAGGTCGTATAATTTTGTTCAAAACGCGTTTTTTCGACTTTCCCCATCGGGGCGAAACGAAAAAACACCCTGGGAATCGAATTTTACAATTTCGGTTTCATAGCACCATTTTGGGTGGGCTTTTCCAAGCAGCGCATAAAGCCGGGTTGACGAAGGTCGTATAATTTTGTTCAAAACGCGTTTTTTCGACTTTCCCCATCGGGGCGAAACGAAAAAACACCCTGGGAATCGAATTTTACAATTTCGGTTTCATAGCACCATTTTGGGTGGGCTTTTCCAAGCAGCGCATAAAGCCGGGTTGACGAAGGTCGTATAATTTTGTTCAAAACGCGTTTTTTCGACTTTCCCCATCGGGGCGAAACGAAAAAACACCCTGGGAATCGAATTTTACAATTTCGGTTTCATAGCACCATTTTGGGTGGGCTTTTCCAAGCAGCGCATAAAGCCGGGTTGACGAAGGTCGTATAATGTTGTTCAAAACGCGTTTTCTCGACTTTCCCCATCGGGGCGTAACGAAAAAACACCCTGGGAATCGAATTTTACAATTTCGGTTTCATAGCACCATTTTGGGTGGGCTTTTCCAAGCAGCGCATAAAGCCGGGTTGACGAAGGTCGTATAATTTTGTTCAAAACGCGTTTTTTCGACTTTCCCCATCGGGGCGAAACGAAAAAACACCCTGGGAATCGAATTTTACAATTTCGGTTTCATAGCACCATTTTGGGTGGGTTTTTCCAAGCAGCGCATAAAGCCGGGTTGACGAAGGTCGTATAATGTTGTTCAAAACGCGTTTTCTCGACTTTCCCCATCGGGGCGAAACGAAAAAACACCCTGGGAATCGAATTTTACAATTTCGGTTTCTTAGCACCATTTTGGGTGGGCTTTTCCAAGCAGCGCATAAAGCCGGGTTGACGAAGGTCGTATAATTTTGTTCAAAACGCGTTTTTTCGACTTTCCCCATCGAGGCGAAACGAAAAAAAACCCTGGGAATCGAATTTTACAATTTTGGTTTTATAGCACAATTTTGGGTGGGCTTTTCCAAGCAGCGCATAAAGCCGGGTTGACAAAGGTCGTATAATTTTGTTCAAAACGCGTTTTTTCGACTTTCCCCATCGGGGCGAAACGAAAAAAAACCCTGGGAATCGAATTTTACAATTTCGGTTTCATAGCACCATTTTGGGTGGGTTTTTCCAAGCAGCGCATAAAGCCGGGTTGACGAAGGTCGTATAATGTTGTTGAAAACGCGTTTTCTCGACTTTCCCCATCGGGGCGTAACGAAAAAACACCCTGGGAATCGAATTTTACAATTTCGGTTTCATAGCACCATTTTGGGTGGGCTTTTCCAAGGAGCGCATAAAGCCGGGTTGACGAAGGTCGTATAATTTTGTTCAAAACGCGTTTTTTCGACTTTCCCCATCGGGACGAAACGAAAAAACACCCTGGGAATCGAATTTTACAATTTCGGTTTCATAGCACCATTTTGGGTGGGTTTTTCCAAGCAGCGCATAAAGCCGGGTTGACGAAGGTCGTATAATGTTGTTGAAAACGCGTTTTCTCGACTTTCCCCATCGGGGCGTAACGAAAAAACACCCTGGGAATCGAATTTTACAATTTCGGTTTCATAGCACCATTTTGGGTGGGCTTTTCCAAGCAGCGCATAAAGCCGGGTTGACGAAGGTCGTATAATTTTGTTCAAAACGCGTTTTTTCGACTTTCCCCATCGGGACGAAACGAAAAAACACCCTGGGAATCGAATTTTACAATTTCGGTTTCATAGCACCATTTTGGGTGGGCTTTTCCAAGCAGCGCATAAAGCCGGGTTGACGAAGGTCGTATAATTTTGTTCAAAACGCGTTTTCTCGACTTTCCCCATCGGGGCGAAACGAAAAAACACCCTGGGAATCGAATTTTACAATTTCGGTTTCATAGCACCATTTTGGGTGGGTTTTTCCAAGCAGCGCATAAAGCCGGGTTGACGAAGGTCGTATAATGTTGTTCAAAACGCGTTTTTTCGACTTTCCCCATCGGGGCGTAACGAAAAAACACCCTGGGAATCGAATTTTACAATTTCGGTTTCATAGCACCATTTTGGGTTGGCTTTTCCAAGCAGCGCATAAAGCCGGGTTGACGAAGGTCGTATAATTTTGTTCAAAACGCGTTTTTTCGACTTTCCCCATCGGGGCGAAACGAAAAAACACCCTGGGAATCGAATTTTACAATTTCGGTTTCATAGCACCATTTTGGGTGGGTTTTTCCAAGCAGCGCATAAAGCCGGGTTGACGAAGGTCGTATAATGTTGTTCAAAACGCGTTTTTTCGACTTTCCGCATCGGGGCGTAACGAAAAAACACCCTGGGAATCGAATTTTACAATTTCGGTTTCATAGCACCATTTTGGGTGGGCTTTTCCAAGCAGCGCATAAAGCCGGGTTGACGAAGGTCGTATAATTTTGTTCAAAACGCGTTTTTTCGACTTTCCCCATCGGGGCGAAACGAAAAAACACCCTGGGAATCGAATTTTACAATTTCGGTTTCATAGCACCATTTTGGGTGGGCTTTTCCAAGCAGCGCATAAAGCCGGGTTGACGAAGGTCGTATAATTTTGTTCAAAACGCGTTTTTTCGACTTTCCCCATCGGGGCGAAACGAAAAAACACCCTGGGAATCGAATTTTACAATTTCGGTTTCATAGCACCATTTTGGGTGGGCTTTTCCAAGCAGCGCATAAAGCCGGGTTGACGAAGGTCGTATAATTTTGTTCAAAACGCGTTTTTTCGACTTTCCCCATCGGGACGAAACGAAAAAACACCCTGGGAATCGAATTTTACAATTTCGGTTTCATAGCACCATTTTGGGTGGGTTTTTCCAAGCAGCGCATAAAGCCGGGTTGACGAAGGTCGTATAATGTTGTTCAAAACGCGTTTTCTCGACTTTCCCCATCGGGGCGTAACGAAAAAACACCCTGGGAATCGAATTTTACAGTTTCGGTTTCATAGCACCATTTTGGGTGGGCTTTTCCAAGCAGCGCATAAAGCCGGGTTGACGAAGGTCGTATAATTTTGTTCAAAACGCGTTTTCTCGACTTTCCCCATCGGGGCGAAACGAAAAAACACCCTGGGAATCGAATTTTACAATTTCGGTTTCATAGCACCATTTTGGGTGGGTTTTTCCAAGCAGCGCATAAAGCCGGGTTGACGAAGGTCGTATAATGTTGTTCAAAACGCGTTTTTTCGACTTTCCCCATCGGGGCGTAACGAAAAAACACCCTGGGAATCGAATTTTACAATTTCGGTTTCATAGCACCATTTTGGGTTGGCTTTTCCAAGCAGCGCATAAAGCCGGGTTGACGAAGGTCGTATAATTTTGTTCAAAACGCGTTTTTTCGACTTTCCCCATCGGGGCGAAACGAAAAAACACCCTGGGAATCGAATTTTACAATTTCGGTTTCATAGCACCATTTTGGGTGGGTTTTTCCAAGCAGCGCATAAAGCCGGGTTGACGAAGGTCGTATAATGTTGTTCAAAACGCGTTTTTTCGACTTTCCCCATCGGGGCGTAACGAAAAAACACCCTGGGAATCGAATTTTACAATTTCGGTTTCATAGCACCATTTTGGGTGGGCTTTTCCAAGCAGCGCATAAAGCCGGGTTGACGAAGGTCGTATAATTTTGTTCAAAACGCGTTTTTTCGACTTTCCCCATCGGGGCGAAACGAAAAAACACCCTGGGAATCGAATTTTACAATTTCGGTTTCATAGCACCATTTTGGGTGGGCTTTTCCAAGCAGCGCATAAAGCCGGGTTGACGAAGGTCGTATAATTTTGTTCAAAACGCGTTTTTTCGACTTTCCCCATCGGGGCGAAACGAAAAAACACCCTGGGAATCGAATTTTACAATTTCGGTTTCATAGCACCATTTTGGGTGGGCTTTTCCAAGCAGCGCATAAAGCCGGGTTGACGAAGGTCGTATAATTTTGTTCAAAACGCGTTTTTTCGACTTTCCCCATCGGGGCGAAACGAAAAAACACCCTGGGAATCGAATTTTACAATTTCGGTTTCATAGCACCATTTTGGGTGGGCTTTTCCAAGCAGCGCATAAAGCCGGGTTGACGAAGGTCGTATAATTTTGTTCAAAACGCGTTTTTTCGACTTTCCCCATCGGGGCGAAACGAAAAAACACCCTGGGAATCGAGCGTTAAAATTACTGTTTCATACCACCATTTTGGGTGGGCTTTTCCAAGCAGCGCATAAAGCCGGGTTGACGAAGGTCGTATAATTTTGTTCAAAACGCGTTTTTTCGACTTTCCCCATCGGGGCGAAACGAAAAAACACCCTGGGAATCGAATTTTACAATTTCGGTTTCATAGCACCATTTTGGGTGGGTTTTTCCAAGCAGCGCATAAAGCCGGGTTGACGAAGGTCGTATAATGTTGTTGAAAACGCGTTTTCTCGACTTTCCCCATCGGGGCGTAACGAAAAAACACCCTGGGAATCGAATTTTACAATTTCGGTTTCATAGCACCATTTTGGGTGGGTTTTTCCAAGCAGCGCATAAAGCCGGGTTGACGAAGGTCGTATAATGTTGTTAAAAACGCGTTTTTTCGACTTTCCCCATCGGGGCGTAACGAAAAAACACCCTGGGAATCGAATTTTACAATTTCGGTTTCATAGCACCATTTTGGGTGGGCTTTTCCAAGCAGCGCATAAAGCCGGGTTGACGAAGGTCGTATAATTTTGTTCAAAACGCGTTTTTTCGACTTTCCCCATCGGGGCGAAACGAAAAAACACCCTGGGAATCGAATTTTACAATTTCGGTTTCATAGCACCATTTTGGGTGGGCTTTTCCAAGCAGCGCATAAAGCCGGGTTGACGAAGGTCGTATAATTTTGTTCAAAACGCGTTTTTTCGACTTTCCCCATCGGGGCGAAACGAAAAAACACCCTGGGAATCGAATTTTACAATTTCGGTTTCATAGCACCATTTTGGGTGGGCTTTTCCAAGCAGCGCATAAAGCCGGGTTGACGAAGGTCGTATAATTTTGTTCAAAACGCGTTTTTTCGACTTTCCCCATCGGGGCGAAACGAAAAAACACCCTGGGAATCGAGCGTTAAAATTACTGTTTCATACCACCATTTTGGGTGGGCTTTTCCAAGCAGCGCATAAAGCCGGGTTGACGAAGGTCGTATAATTTTGTTCAAAACGCGTTTTTTCGACTTTCCCCATCGGGGCGAAACGAAAAAACACCCTGGGAATCGAATTTTACAATTTCGGTTTCTTAGCACCATTTTGGGTGGGCTTTTCCAAGCAGCGCATAAAGCCGGGTTGACGAAGGTCGTATAATTTTGTTCAAAACGCGTTTTTTCGACTTTCCCCATCGGGGCGAAACGAAAAAACACCCTGGGAATCGAATTTTACAATTTCGGTTTCATAGCACCATTTTGGGTGGGCTTTTCCAAGCAGCGCATAAAGCCGGGTTGACGAAGGTCGTATAATTTTGTTCAAAACGCGTTTTTGCGACTTTCCCCATCGGGGCGAAACGAAAAAACACCCTGGGAATCGAATTTTACAATTTCGGTTTCACACCACAATTTTGGGTGGGCTTTTCCAAGCAGCGCATAAAGCCGGGTTGACGAAGGTCGTATAATTTTGTTCAAAACGCGTTTTTTCGACTTTCCCCATCGGGGCGAAACGAAAAAACACCCTGGGAATCGAATTTTACAATTTCGGTTTCATAGCACCATTTTGGGTGGGCTTTTCCAAGCAGCGCATAAAGCCGGGTTGACGAAGGTCGTATAATTTTGTTCAAAACGCGTTTTTTCGACTTTCCCCATCGGGGCGAAACGAAAAAACACCCTGGGAATCGAATTTTACAATTTCGGTTTCATAGCACCATTTTGGGTGGGCTTTTCCAAGCAGCGCATAAAGCCGGGTTGACGAAGGTCGTATAATTTTGTTGAAAACGCGTTTTTTCGACTTTCCCCATCGGGGCGAAACGAAAAAACACCCTGGGAATCGAATTTTACAATTTCGGTTTCAAAGCACCATTTTGGGTGGGCTTTTCCAAGCAGCGCATAAAGCCGGGTTGACGAAGGTCGTAAAATTTTGTTCAAAACGCGTTTTTTCGACTTTCCCCATCGGGGCGAAACGAAAAAACACCCTGGGAATCGAGTGTTTCAATTTCGGTTTCATACCACCATTTTGGGTGGGCTTTTCCAAGCAGCGCATAAAGCCGGGTTGACGAAGGTCGTATAATTTTGTTCAAAACGCGTTTTTTCGACTTTGCCCATCGGGGCGAAACGAAAAAACACCCTGGGAATCGAATTTTACAATTTCGGTTTCACACCACAATTTTGGGTGGGCTTTTCCAAGCAGCGCATAAAGCCGGGTTGACGAAAGTCGTATAATTTTGTTCAAAACGCGTTTTTTCGACTTTCCCCATCGAGGCGAAACGAAAAAAAACCCTGGGAATCGAATTTTACAATTTTGGTTTCATAGCACCATTTTGGGTGGGCTTTTCCAAGCAGCGCATAAAGCCGGGTTGACGAAGGTCGTATAATTTTTTTCAAAACGCGTTTTTTCGACTTTCCCCATCGGGGCGAAACGAAAAAACACCCTGGGAATCGAATTTTACAATTTCGGTTTCAAAGCACCATTTTGGGTGGGCTTTTCCAAGCAGCGCATAAAGCCGGGTTGACGAAGGTCGTATAATTTTGTTCAAAACGCGTTTTTTCGACTTTCCCCATCGGGGCGAAACGAAAAAACACCCTGGGAATCGAATTTTACAATTTCGGTTTCTTAGCACCATTTTGGGTGGGCTTTTGCAAGCAGCGCATAAAGCCGGGTTGACGAAGGTCGTATAATTTTGTTCAAAACGCGTTTTTTCGACTTTCCCCATCGGGGCGAAACGAAAAAACACCCTGGGAATCGAATTTTACAATTTCGGTTTCTTAGCACCATTTTGGGTGGGCTTTTCCAAGCAGCGCATAAAGCCGGGTTGACGAAGGTCGTATAATTTTGTTCAAAACGCGTTTTTTCGACTTTCCCCATCGGGGCGAAACGAAAAAACACCCTGGGAATCGAGTGTTACAATTTCGGTTTCATACCACCATTTTGGGTGGGCTTTTCCAAGCAGCGCATAAAGCCGGGTTGACGAAGGTCGTATAATTTTGTTCAAAACGCGTTTTTTCGACTTTCCCCATCGAGGCGAAACGAAAAAAAACCCTGGGAATCGAATTTTACAATTTTGGTTTCATAGCACCATTTTTGGTGGGCTTTTCCAAGCAGCGCATAAAGCCGGGTTGACGAAGGTCGTATAATTTTGTTCAAAACGCGTTTTTTCGACTTTCCCCATCGGGGCGAAACGAAAAAACACCCTGGGAATCGAATTTTACAATTTCGGTTTCAAAGCACCATTTTGGGTGGGCTTTTCCAAGCAGCGCATAAAGCCGGGTTGACGAAGGTCGTATAATTTTGTTCAAAACGCGTTTTTTCGACTTTCCCCATCGGGGCGAAACGAAAAAAAACCCTGGGAATCGAGTGTTTCAATTTCGGTTTCATACCACCATTTTGGGTGGGCTTTTCCAAGCAGCGCATAAAGCGGGGTTGACGAAGGTCGTATAATTTTGTTCAAAACGCGTTTTTTCGACTTTCCCCATCGGGGCGAAACGAAAAAACACCCTGGGAATCGAATTTTACAATTTCGGTTTCACACCACAATTTTGGGTGGGCTTTTCCAAGCAGCGCATAAAGCCGGGTTGACGAAGGTCGTATAATTTTGTTCAAAACGCGTTTTTTCGACTTTCCCCATCGAGGCGAAACGAAAAAAAACCCTGGGAATCGAATTTTACAATTTTGGTTTCATAGCACCATTTTGGGTGGGCTTTTCCAAGCAGCGCATAAAGCCGGGTTGACGAAGGTCGTATAATTTTGTTCAAAAGGCGTTTTTTCGACTTTCCCCATCGGGGCGAAACGAAAAAACACCCTGGGAATCGAATTTTACAATTTCGGTTTCTTAGCACCATTTTGGGTGGGCTTTTTCAAGCAGCGCATAAAGCCGGGTTGACGAAGGTCGTATAATTTTGTTCAAAACGCGTTTTTTCGACTTTCCCCATCGGGGCGAAACGAAAAAACACCCTGGGAATCGAATTTTACAATTTCGGTTTCTTAGCACCATTTTGGGTGGGCTTTTCCAAGCAGCGCATAAAGCCGGGTTGACGAAGGTCGTATAATTTTGTTCAAAACGCGTTTTTTCGACTTTCCCCATCGGGGCGAAACGAAAAAACACCCTGGGAATCGAGTGTTTCAATTTCGGTTTCATACCACCATTTTGGGTGGGCTTTTCCAAGCAGCGCATAAAGCCGGGTTGACGAAGGTCGTATAATTTTGTTCAAAACGCGTTTTTTCGACTTTGCCCATCGGGGCGAAACGAAAAAACACCCTGGGAATCGAATTTTACAATTTCGGTTTCACACCACAATTTTGGGTGGGCTTTTCCAAGCAGCGCATAAAGCCGGGTTGACGAAGGTCGTATAATTTTGTTCAAAACGCGTTTTTTCGACTTTCCCCATCGAGGCGAAACGAAAAAAAACCCTGGGAATCGAATTTTACAATTTTGGTTTCATAGCACCATTTTGGGTGGGCTTTTCCAAGCAGCGCATAAAGCCGGGTTGACGAAGGTCGTATAATTTTGTTCAAAACGCGTTTTTTCGACTTTCCCCATCGGGGCGAAACGAAAAAACAGCCTGGGAATCGAATTTTACAATTTCGGTTTCAAAGCACCATTTTGGGTGGGCTTTTCCAAGCAGCGCATAAAGCCGGGTTGACGAAGGTCGTATAATTTTGTTCAAAACGCGTTTTTTCGACTTTCCCCATCGGGGCGAAACGAAAAAACACCCTGGGAATCGAATTTTACAATTTCGGTTTCTTAGCACCATTTTGGGTGGGCTTTTGCAAGCAGCGCATAAAGCCGGGTTGACGAAGGTCGTATAATTTTGTTCAAAACGCGTTTTTTCGACTTTCCCCATCGGGGCGAAACGAAAAAACACCCTGGGAATCGAATTTTACAATTTCGGTTTCTTAGCACCATTTTGGGTGGGCTTTTCCAAGCAGCGCATAAAGCCGGGTTGACGAAGGTCGTATAATTTTGTTCAAAACGCGTTTTTTCGACTTTCCCCATCGGGGCGAAACGAAAAAACACCCTGGGAATCGAGTGTTACAATTTCGGTTTCATACCACCATTTTGGGTGGGCTTTTCCAAGCAGCGCATAAAGCCGGGTTGACGAAGGTCGTATAATTTTGTTCAAAACGCGTTTTTTCGACTTTCCCCATCGAGGCGAAACGAAAAAAAACCCTGGGAATCGAATTTTACAATTTCGGTTTCAAAGCACCATTTTGGGTGGGCTTTTCCAAGCAGCGCATAAAGCCGGGTTGACGAAGGTCGTATAATTTTGTTCAAAACGCGTTTTTTCGACTTTCCCCATCGGGGCGAAACGAAAAAACACCCTGGGAATCGAGTGTTTCAATTTCGGTTTCATACCACCATTTTGGGTGGGCTTTTCCAAGCAGCGCATAAAGCCGGGTTGACGAAGGTCGTATAATTTTGTTCAAAACGCGCTTTTTCGACTTTCCCCATCGGGGCGAAACGAAAAAACACCCTGGGAATCGAATTTTGCAATTTCGGTTTCACACCACCATTTTGGGTGGGCTTTTCCAAGCAGCGCATAAAGCCGGGTTGACGAAGGTCGTATAATTTTGTTCAAAACGCGTTTTTGCGACTTTCCCCATCGGGGCGAAACGAAAAAACACCCTGGGAATCGAATTTTACAATTTCGGTTTCACACCACCATTTTGGGTGGGCTTTTCCAAGCAGCGCATAAAGCCGGGTTGACGAAGGTCGTATAATTTTGTTCAAAACGCGTTTTTTCGACTTTCCCCATTGGGGCGAAACGAAAAAACACCCTGGGAATCGAATTTTACAATTTCGGTTTCATAGCACCATTTTGGGTGGGCTTTTCCAAGCAGCGCATAAAGCCGGGTTGACGAAGGTCGTATAATTTTGTTCAAAACGCGTTTTTGCGACTTTCCCCATCGGGGCGAAACGAAAAAACACCCTGGGAATCGAATTTTACAATTTCGGTTTCATAGCACCATTTTGGGTGGGTTTTTCCAAGCAGCGCATAAAGCCGGGTTGACGAAGGTCGTATAATGTTGTTCAAAACGCGTTTTTGCGACTTTCCCTATCGGGGCGAAACGAAAAAACACCCTGGGAATCGAATTTTCAATTTCGGTTTCATAGCACCATTTTGGGTGGGCTTTTCCAAGCAGCGCATAAAGCCGGGTTGACGAAGGTCGTATAATTTTGTTCAAAACGCGTTTTTGCGACTTTCCCCATCGGGGCGAAACGAAAAAACACCCTGGGAATCGAATTTTACAATTTCGGTTTCATAGCACCATTTTGGGTGGGCTTTTCCAAGCAGCGCATAAAGCCGGGTTGACGAAGGTCGTATAATTTTGTTCAAAACGCGTTTTTGCGACTTTCCCCATCGGAGCGAAACGAAAAAACACCCTGGGAATCGAATTTGACAATTTCGGTTTCACACCACCATTTTGGGTGGGCTTTTCCAAGCAGCGAATAAAGCCGGGTTGACGAAGGTCGTATAATTTTGTTCAAAACGCGTTTTTTCGACTTTCCCCATCGGGGCGAAACGAAAAAACACCCTGGGAATCGAATTTTACAATTTCCGTTTCATAGCACCATTTTGGGTGGGCTTTTCCAAGCAGCGCATAAAGCCGGGTTGACGAAGGTCGTATAATTTTGTTCAAAACGCGTTTTTGCGACTTTCCCCATCGGGGCGAAACGAAAAAACACCCTGGGAATCGAATTTTACAATTTCGGTTTCATAGCACCATTTTGGGTGGGTTTTTCCAAGCAGCGCATAAAGCCGGGTTGACGAAGGTCGTATAATGTTGTTCAAAACGCGTTTTTGCGACTTTCCCCATCGGGGCGAAACGAAAAAACACCCTGGGAATCGAATTTTACAATTTCGGTTTCATAGCACCATTTTGGGTGGGCTTTTCCAAGCAGCGCATAAAGCCGGGTTGACGAAGGTCGTATAATTTTGTTCAAAACGCGTTTTTGCGACTTTCCCCATCGGGGCGAAACGAAAAAACACCCTGGGAATCGAATTTTACAATTTCGGTTTCACACCACCATTTTGGGTGGGCTTTTCCAAGCAGCGCATAAAGCCGGGTTAACGAAGGTCGTATAATTTTGTTCAAAACGCGTTTTTTCGACTTTCCCCATTGGGGCGAAGCGAAAAAACACCCTGGGAATCGAATTTTACAATTTCGGTTTCATAGCACCATTTTGGGTGGGCTTTTCCAAGCAGCGCATAAAGCCGGGTTGATGAAGGTCGTATAATTTTGTTCAAAACGCGCTTTTTCGACTTTCCCCATCGGGGCGAAACGAAAAAACACCCTGGGAATCGAATTTTGCAATTTCGGTTTCACACCACCATTTTGGGTGGGCTTTTCCAAGCAGCGCATAAAGCCGGGTTGACGAAGGTCGTATAATTTTGTTCGAAACGCGTTTTTGCGACTTTCCCCATCGGGGCGAAACGGAAAAACACCCTGGGAATCGAATTTTAAAATTTTGGTTTCATAGCACCATTTTGGGTGGGCTTTTCCAAGCAGCACATAAAGCCGGGTTGACGAAGGTCGTATAATTTTGTTCAAAACGCGTTTTTGCGACTTTCCCCATCGGGGCGAAACGAAAAAACACCCTGGGAATCGAATTTTACAATTTCGGTTTCATAGCACCATTTTGGGTGGGCTTTTCCAAGCAGCGCATAAAGCCGGGTTGACGAAGGTCGTATAATTTTGTTCAAAACGCGTTTTTGCGACTTTCCCCATCGGGGCGAAACGAAAAAACTCCCTGGGAATCGAATTTTACAATTTCCTTTTCACACCACAATTTTGGGTGGGCTTTTCCAAGCAGCGCATAAAGCCGGGTTGACGAAGGTCGTATAATTTTGTTCAAAACGCGTTTTTGCGACTTTCCCCATCGGGGCGAAACGAAAAAACACCCTGGGAATCGAATTTTACAATTTCCTTTTCACACCACAATTTTGGGTGGGCTTTTCCAAGCAGCGCATAAAGCCGGGTTGACGAAGGTCGTATAATTTTGTTCAAAACGCGTTTTTGCGACTTTCCCCATCGGGGCGAAACGAAAAAACACCCTGGGAATCGAATTTTACAATTTCGGTTTCATAGCACCATTTTGGGTGGGCTTTTCCAAGCAGCGCATAAAGCCGGGTTGACGAAGGTCGTATAATTTTGTTCAAAACGCGTTTTTGCGACTTTCCCCATCGGGGCGAAACGAAAAAACACCCTGGGAATCGAATTTTACAATTTCCTTTTCACACCACAATTTTGGGTGGGCTTTTCCAAGCAGCGCATAAAGCCGGGTTGACGAAGGTCGTATAATTTTGTTCAAAACGCGTTTTTTCGACTTTCCCCATCGGGGCGAAACGAAAAAAAACCCTGGGAATCGAATTTTACAATTTTGGTTTCATAGCACCATTTTGGGTGGGCTTTTCCAAGCAGCGCATAAAGCCGGGTTGACGAAGGTCGTATAATTTTGTTCAAAACGCGTTTTTTCGACTTTCCCCATCGGGGCGAAACGAAAAAACACCCTGGGAATCGAATTTTACAATTTCGGTTTCACACCACCATTTTGGGTGGGCTTTTCCAAGCAGCGCATAAAGCCGGGTTAACGAAGGTCGTATAATTTTGTTCAAAACGCGTTTTTTCGACTTTCCCCATTGGGGCGAAGCGAAAAAACACCCTGGGAATCGAATTTTACAATTTCGGTTTCATAGCACCATTTTGGGTGGGCTTTTCCAAGCAGCGCATAAAGCCGGGTTGATGAAGGTCGTATAATTTTGTTCAAAACGCGCTTTTTCGACTTTCCCCATCGGGGCGAAACGAAAAAACACCCTGGGAATCGAATTTTGCAATTTCGGTTTCACACCACCATTTTGGGTGGGCTTTTCCAAGCAGCGCATAAAGCCGGGTTGACGAAGGTCGTATAATTTTGTTCGAAACGCGTTTTTGCGACTTTCCCCATCGGGGCGAAACGGAAAAACACCCTGGGAATCGAATTTTAAAATTTTTGTTTCATAGCACCATTTTGGGTGGGCTTTTCCAAGCAGCGCATAAAGCCGGGTTGACGAAGGTCGTATAATTTTGTTCAAAACGCGTTTTTGCGACTTTCCCCATCGGGGCGAAACGAAAAAACACCCTGGGAATCGAATTTTACAATTTCGGTTTCATAGCACCATTTTGGGTGGGCTTTTCCAAGCAGCGCATAAAGCCGGGTTGACGAAGGTCGTATAATTTTGTTCAAAACGCGTTTTTGCGACTTTCCCCATCGGGGCGAAACGAAAAAACACCCTGGGAATCGAATTTTACAATTTCCTTTTCACACCACAATTTTGGGTGGGCTTTTCCAAGCAGCGCATAAAGCCGGGTTGACGAAGGTCGTATAATTTTGTTCAAAACGCGTTTTTGCGACTTTCCCCATCGGGGCGAAACGAAAAAACACCCTGGGAATCGAATTTTACAATTTCGGTTTCATAGCACCATTTTGGGTGGGCTTTTCCAAGCAGCGCATAAAGCCGGGTTGACGAAGGTCGTATAATTTTGTTCAAAACGCGTTTTTGCGACTTTCCCCATCGGGGCGAAACGAAAAAACACCCTGGGAATCGAATTTTACAATTTCCTTTTCACACCACAATTTTGGGTGGGCTTTTCCAAGCAGCGCATAAAGCCGGGTTGACGAAGGTCGTATAATTTTGTTCAAAACGCGTTTTTTCGACTTTCCCCATCGGGGCGAAACGAAAAAAAACCCTGGGAATCGAATTTTACAATTTTGGTTTCATAGCACCATTTTGGGTGGGCTTTTCCAAGCAGCGCATAAAGCCGGGTTGACGAAGGTCGTATAATTTTGTTCAAAACGCGTTTTTTCGACTTTCCCCATCGGGGCGAAACGAAAAAACACCCTGGGAATCGAATTTTACAATTTCGGTTTCATAGCACCATTTTGGGTGGGCTTTTCCAAGCAGCGCATAAAGCCGGGTTGACGAAGGTCGTATAATTTTGTTCAAAACGCGTTTTTTCGACTTTCCCCATCTAGGCGAAACGAAAAAACACCCTGGGAATCGAATTTTACAATTTCGGTTTCATAGCACCATTTTGGGTGGGCTTTTCCAAGCAGCGCATAAAGCCGGGTTGACGAAGGTCGTATAATTTTGTTCAAAACGCGTTTTTTCGACTTTCCCCATCGGGGTGAAACGAAAAAACACCCTGGGAATCGAATTTTACAATTTCGGTTTCAAAGCACCATTTTGGGTGGGCTTTTCCAAGCAGCGCATAAAGCCGGGTTGACGAAGGTCGTATAATTTTGTTCAAAACGCGTTTTTTCGACTTTCCCCATCGGGGCGAAACGAAAAAAACCCCTGGGAATCGAATTTTAAAATTTTGGTTTCATAGCACCATTTTGGGTGGGCTTTTCCAAGCAGCGCATAAAGCCGGGTTGACGAAGGTCGTATAATTTTGTTAAAAACGCGTTTTTTCGACTTTCCCCATCGGGGCGAAACGAAAAAACACCCTGGGAATCGAGTGTTACAATTTCGGTTTCATACC
Organism: Meandrina meandrites; assembly: GCA_963693305.1. Lineage (NCBI taxonomy): Eukaryota > Metazoa > Cnidaria > Anthozoa > Scleractinia > Meandrinidae > Meandrina > Meandrina meandrites. Next base: position 686,940 of record OY855910.1, on the reverse strand, counting down.
ACCATTTTGGGTGGGCTTTTCCAAGCAGCGCATAAAGCCGGGTTGACGAAGGTCGTATAATTTTGTTAAAAACGCGTTTTTTCGACTTTCCCCATCGGGGCGAAACGAAAAAACACCCTGGGAATCGAATTTTACAATTTCGGTTTCATAGCACCATTTTGGGTGGGCTTTTCCAAGCAGCGCATAAAGCCGGGTTGACGAAGGTCGTATAATTTTGTTCAAAACGCGTTTTTTCGACTTTCCCCATCTAGGCGAAACGAAAAAACACCCTGGGAATCGAATTTTACAATTTCGGTTTCATAGCACCATTTTGGGTGGGCTTTTCCAAGCAGCGCATAAAGCCGGGTTGACGAAGGTCGTATAATTTTGTTCAAAACGCGTTTTTTCGACTTTCCCCATCGGGGTGAAACGAAAAAACACCCTGGGAATCGAATTTTACAATTTCGGTTTCAAAGCACCATTTTGGGTGGGCTTTTCCAAGCAGCGCATAAAGCCGGGTTGACGAAGGTCGTATAATTTTGTTCAAAACGCGTTTTTTCGACTTTCCCCATCGGGGCGAAACGAAAAAAACCCCTGGGAATCGAATTTTAAAATTTTGGTTTCATAGCACCATTTTGGGTGGGCTTTTCCAAGCAGCGCATAAAGCCGGGTTGACGAAGGTCGTATAATTTTGTTAAAAACGCGTTTTTTCGACTTTCCCCATCGGGGCGAAACGAAAAAACACCCTGGGAATCGAGTGTTACAATTTCGGTTTCATACCACCATTTTGGGTGGGCTTTTCCAAGCAGCGCATAAAGCCGGGTTGACGAAGGTCGTATAATTTTGTTAAAAACGCGTTTTTTCGACTTTCCCCATCGGGGCGAAACGAAAAAACACCCTGGGAATCGAATTTTACAATTTCGGTTTCATAGCACCATTTTGGGTGGGCTTTTCCAAGCAGCGCATAAAGCCGGGTTGACGAAGGTCGTATAATTTTGTTCAAAACGCGTTTTTTCGACTTTCCCCATCGGGGCGAAACGAAAAAACACCCTGGGAATCGAATTTTACAATTTCGGTTTCATAGCACCATTTTGGGTGGGCTTTTCCAAGCAGTGCATAAAGCCGGGTTGACGAAGGTCGTATAATTTTGTTCAAAACGCGCTTTTTCGACTTTCCCCATCGGGGCGAAACGAAAAAACACCCTGGGAATCGAATTTTGAAATTTCGGTTTCACACCACCATTTTGGGTGGGCTTTTCCAAGCAGCGCATAAAGCCGGGTTGACGAAGGTCGTATAATTTTGTTCAAAACGCGTTTTTGCGACTTTCCCCATCGGGGCGAAACGAAAAAACACCCTGGGAATCGAGTGTTACAATTTCGGTTTCATACCACCATTTTGGGTGGGCTTTTCCAAGCAGCGCATAAAGCCGGGTTGACGAAGGTCGTATAATTTTGTTAAAAACGCGTTTTTTCGACTTTCCCCATCGGGGCGAAACGAAAAAACACCCTGGGAATCGAATTTTACAATTTCGGTTTCATAGCACCATTTTGGGTGGGCTTTTCCAAGCAGCGCATAAAGCCGGGTTGACGAAGGTCGTATAATTTTGTTCAAAACGCGTTTTTTCGACTTTCCCCATCGGGGCGAAACGAAAAAACACACTGGGAATCGAATTTTACAATTTCGGTTTCAAAGCACCATTTTGGGTGGGCTTTTCCAAGCAGCGCATAAAGCCGAGTAGACGAAGGTCGTATAATTTTGTTCAAAACGCGTTTTTTCGACTTTCCCCATCGGGGCGAAACGAAAAAACACCCTGGGAATCGAGTGTTACAATTTCGGTTTCATACCACCATTTTGGGTGGGCTTTTCCAAGCAGCGCATAAAGCCGGGTTGACGAAGGTCGTATAATTTTGTTCAAAACGCGTTTTTCCACTTTCCCCATCGGGGCGAAACGAAAAAACACCCTGGGAATCGAATTTTACAATTTCGGTTACTTAGCACCAGTTTGGGTGGGCTTTTCCAAGCAGCGCATAAAGCCGGGTTGACGAAGGTCGTATAATTTTGTTCAAAACGCGTTTTTTCGACTTTCCCCATCGGGGCGAAACGAAAAAACACCCTGGGAATCGAATTTTACAATTTCGGTTTCATAGCACCATTTTGGGTGGGTTTTTCCAAGCAGCGCATAAAGCCGGGTTGACGAAGGTCGTATAATGTTGTTCAAAACGCGTTTTCTCGACTTTCCCCATCGGGGCGAAACGAAAAAACACCCTGGGAATCGAATTTTTCAATTTCGGTTTCATAGCACCATTTTGGGTGGGCTTTTCCAAGCAGCGCATAAAGCCGGGTTGACGAAGGTCGTATAATTTTGTTCAAAACGCGTTTTTTCGATTTTCCCCATTGGGGCGAAACGAAAAAACACCCTGGGAATCGAATTTTAAAATTTCGGTTTCATAGCACCATTTTGGGTGGGCTTTTCCAAGCAGCGCATAAAGCCGGGTTGACGAAGGTCGTATAATTTTGTTCAAAACGCCCTTTTTCGACTTTCCCCATCGGGGCGAAACGAAAAAACACCCTGGGAATCGAATTTGACAATTTCGGTTTCACACCACCATTTTGGGTGTGCTTTTCCAAGCAGCGCATATAGTCGGGTTGACGAAGGTCGTATAATTTTGTTCAAAACGCGTTTTTTCGACTTTCCCCATCGGGGCGAAACGAAAAAACACCCTGGGAATCGAATTTTACAATTTCGGTTTCATAGCACCATTTTGGGTGGGCTTTTCCAAGCAGCGCATAAAGCCGGGTTGACGAAGGTCGTATAATTTTGTTCAAAACGCGTTTTTTCGACTTTCCCCATCGGGGCGAAACGAAAAAACACCCTGGGAATCGAATTTTACAATTTCGGTTTCATAGCACCATTTTGGGTGGGCTTTTGCAAGCAGCGCATACAGCCGGGTTGACGAAGGTCGTATAATTTTGTTCAAAACGCGTTTTTGCGACTTTCCCCATCGGGGCGAAACGAAAAAACACCCTGGGAATCGAATTTTACAATTTCGGTTTCACATCACCATTTTGGGTGGGCTTTTCCAAGCAGCGCATAAAGCCGGGTTGACAAAGGTCGTATAATTTTGTTCAAAACGCGTTTTTTCGACTTTCCCCATCGGGGCGAAACGAAAAAACACCCTGGAAATCGTATTTTACAATTTCGGTTTCACACCACCATTTTGGGTGTGCTTTTCAGAGCAGCGCATAAAGCCGGGTTGACGAAGGTCGTATAATTTTGTTCAAAACGCGTTTTTGCGACTTTCCCCATCGGGGCGAAACGAAAAAACACCCTGGGAATCGAATTTTACAATTTCGGTTTCACATCACCATTTTGGGTGGGCTTTTCCAAGCAGCGCATAAAGCCGGGTTGACGAAGGTCGTATAATTTTGTTCAAAACGCGTTTTTGCGACTTTCCCCATCGGGGCGAAACGAAAAAACACCCTGGGAATCGAATTTTACAATTTCGGTTTCATAGCACCATTTTGGGTGGGCTTTTCCAAGCAGCGCATAAAGCCGGGTTGACGAAGGTCGTATAATTTTGTTCAAAACGCGTTTTTTCGACTTTCCCCATCGGGGCGAAACGAAAAAACACCATGGGAATCGAATTTTACAATTTCGGTTTCATAGCACCATTTTGGGTGGGCTTTTGCAAGCAGCGCATACAGCCGGGTTGACGAAGGTCGTATAATTTTGTTCAAAACGCGTTTTTGCGACTTTCCCCATCGGGGCGAAACGAAAAAACACCCTGGGAATCGAATTTTACAATTTCGGTTTCACATCACCATTTTGGGTGGGCTTTTCCAAGCAGCGCATAAAGCCGGGTTGACAAAGGTCGTATAATTTTGTTCAAAACGCGTTTTTTCGACTTTCCCCATCGGGGCGAAACGAAAAAACACCCTGGAAATCGTATTTTACAATTTCGGTTTCACACCACCATTTTGGGTGTGCTTTTCAGAGCAGCGCATAAAGCCGGGTTGACGAAGGTCGTATAATTTTGTTCAAAACGCGTTTTTGCGACTTTCCCCATCGGGGCGAAACGAAAAAACACCCTGGGAATCGAATTTTACAATTTCGGTTTCACATCACCATTTTGGGTGGGCTTTTCCAAGCAGCGCATAAAGCCGGGTTGACAAAGGTCGTATAATTTTGTTCAAAACGCGTTTTTTCGACTTTCCCCATCGGGGCGAAACGAAAAAACACCCTGGAAATCGTATTTTACAATTTCGGTTTCACACCACCATTTTGGGTGTGCTTTTCAGAGCAGCGCATAAAGCCGGGTTGACGAAGGTCGTATAATTTTGTTCAAAACGCGTTTTTGCGACTTTCCCCATCGGGGCGAAACGAAAAAACACCCTGGGAATCGAATTTTACAATTTCGGTTTCACATCACCATTTTGGGTGGGCTTTTCCAAGCAGCGCATAAAGCCGGGTTGACAAAGGTCGTATAATTTTGTTCAAAACGCGTTTTTTCGACTTTCCCCATCGGGGCGAAACGAAAAAACACCCTGGAAATCGTATTTTACAATTTCGGTTTCACACCACCATTTTGGGTGTGCTTTTCAGAGCAGCGCATAAAGCCGGGTTGACGAAGGTCGTATAATTTTGTTCAAAACGCGTTTTTGCGACTTTCCCCATCGGGGCGAAACGAAAAAACACCCTGGGAATCGAATTTTACAATTTCGGTTTCACATCACCATTTTGGGTGGGCTTTTCCAAGCAGCGCATAAAGCCGGGTTGACAAAGGTCGTATAATTTTGTTCAAAACGCGTTTTTTCGACTTTCCCCATCGGGGCGAAACGAAAAAACACCATGGAAATCGTATTTTACAATTTCGGTTTCACACCACCATTTTGGGTGTGCTTTTCAGAGCAGCGCATAAAGCCGGGTTGACGAAGGTCGTATAATTTTGTTCAAAACGCGTTTTTGCGACTTTCCCCATCGGGGCGAAACGAAAAAACACCCTGGGAATCGAATTTTACAATTTCGGTTTCACACCACCATTTTGGGTGGGCTTTTCCAAGCAGCGCATAAAGCCGGGTTGACGAAGGTCGTATAATTTTGTTCAAAACGCGTTTTTGCGACTTTCCCCATCGGGGCGAAACGAAAAAACACCCTGGGAATCGAATTTTACAATTTCGGTTTCATAGCACCATTTTGGGTGGGCTTTTCCAAGCAGCGCATAAAGCCGGGTTGACGAAGGTCGTATAATTTTGTTCAAAACGCGTTTTTGCGACTTTCCCCATCGGGGCGAAACGAAAAAACACCCTGGGAATCGAATTTGACAATTTCGGTTTCACACCACCATTTTGGGTGGGCTTTTCCAAGCAGCGCATAAAGCCGGGTTGACGAAGGTCGTATAATTTTGTTCAAAACGCGTTTTTGCGACTTTCCCCATCGGGGCGAAACGAAAAAACACCCTGGGAATCGAATTTTAAAATTTCGGTTTCTTAGCACCATTTTGGGTGGGCTTTTCCAAGCAGCGCATAAAGCCGGGTTGACGAAGGTCGTATAATTTTGTTCAAAACGCGTTTTTTCGACTTTCCCCATCGGGGCGAAACGAAAAAACACCCTGGGAATCGAATTTTACAATTTCGGTTTCATAGCACCATTTTGGGTGGGTTTTTCCAAGCAGCGCATAAAGCCGGGTTGACGAAGGTCGTATAATGTTGTTCAAAACGCGTTTTCTCGACTTTCCCCATCGGGGCGAAACAAAAAAACACCCTGGGAATCGAATTTTACAATTTCGGTTTCATAGCACCATTTTGGGTGGGCTTTTCCAAGCAGCGCATAAAGCCGGGTTGACGAAGGTCGTATAATTTTGTTCAAAACGCGTTTTTTCGACTTTCCCCATTGGGGCGAAACGAAAAAACACCCTGGGAATCGAATTTTAAAATTTCGGTTTCATAGCACCATTTTGGGTGGGCTTTTCCAAGCAGCGCATAAAGCCGGGTTGACGAAGGTCGTATAATTTTGTTCAAAACGCGCTTTTTCGACTTTCCCCATCGGGGCGAAACGAAAAAACACCCTGGGAATCGAATTTTGAAATTTCGGTTTCACACCACCATTTTGGGTGGGCTTTTCCAAGCAGCGCATAAAGCCGGGTTGACGAAGGTCGTATAATTTTGTTCAAAACGCGTTTTTGCGACTTTCCCCATCGGGGCGAAACGAAAAAACACCCTGGGAATCGAGTGTTACAATTTCGGTTTCATACCACCATTTTGGGTGGGCTTTTCCAAGCAGCGCATAAAGCCGGGTTGACGAAGGTCGTATAATTTTGTTAAAAACGCGTTTTTTCGACTTTCCCCATCGGGGCGAAACGAAAAAACACCCTGGGAATCGAATTTTACAATTTCGGTTTCATAGCATTATTTTGGGTGGGCTTTTCCAAGCAGCGCATAAAGCCGGGTTGACGAAGGTCGTATAATTTTGTTCAAAACGCGTTTTTTCGACTTTCCCCATCGGGGCGAAACGAAAAAACACACTGGGAATCGAATTTTACAATTTCGGTTTCAAAGCACCATTTTGGGTGGGCTTTTCCAAGCAGCGCATAAAGCCGAGTTGACGAAGGTCGTATAATTTTGTTCAAAACGCGTTTTTTCGACTTTCCCCATCGGGGCGAAACGAAAAAACACCCTGGGAATCGAGTGTTACAATTTCGGTTTCATACCACCATTTTGGGTTGGTTTTCCAAGCAGCGCATAAAGCCGGGTTGACGAAGGTCGTATAATTTTGTTCAAAACGCGTTTTTTCGACTTTCCCCATCGGGGCGAAACGAAAAAACACCCTGGGAATCGAATTTTACAATTTCGGTTTCTTAGCACCATTTTGGGTGGGCTTTTCCAAGCAGCGCATAAAGCCGGGTTGACGAAGGTCGTATAATTTTGTTCAAAACGCGTTTTTTCGACTTTCCCCATCGGGGCGAAACGAAAAAACACCCTGGGAATCGAATTTTACAATTTCGCTTTCATAGCACCATTTTGGGTGGGTTTTTCCAAGCAGCGCATAAAGCCGGGTTGACGAAGGTCGTATAATTTTGTTTAAAACGCGTTTTTGCGACTTTCCCCAACGGGGCGAAACGAAAAAACACCCTGGGAATCGAATTTTACAATTTCGGTTTCGTAGCACCATTTTGGGTGGGCTTTTCCAAGCAGCGCATAAAGCCGGGTTGACGAAGGTCGTATAATTTTGTTAAAAACGCGTTTTTTCGACTTTCCCCATCGGGGCGAAACGAAAAAACACCCTGGGAATCGAATTTTACAATTTCGGTTTCATAGCACCATTTTGGGTGGGCTTTTCCAAGCAGCGCATAAAGCCGGGTTGACGAAGGTCGTATAATTTTGTTCAAAACGTGTTTTTTCGACTTTCCCCATTGGGGCGAAACGAAAAAACACCCTGGGAATCGAATTTTAAAATTTCGGTTTCATAGCACCATTTTGGGTGGGCTTTTCCAAGCAGCGCATAAAGCCGGGTTGACGAAGGTCGTATAATTTTGTTCAAAACGCGCTTTTTCGACTTTCCCCATCGGGGCGAAACGAAAAAACACCCTGGGAATCGAATTTTGAAATTTCGGTTTCACACCACCATTTTGGGTGGGCTTTTCCAAGCAGCGCATAAAGCCGGGTTGACGAAGGTCGTATAATTTTGTTCAAAACGCGTTTTTGCGACTTTCCCCATCGGGGCGAAACGAAAAAACACCCTGGGAATCGAGTGTTACAATTTCGGTTTCATACCACCATTTTGGGTGGGCTTTTCCAAGCAGCGCATAAAGCCGGGTTGACGAAGGTCGTATAATTTTGTTAAAAACGCGTTTTTTCGACTTTCCCCATCGGGGCGAAACGAAAAAACACCCTGGGAATCGAATTTTACAATTTCGGTTTCATAGCATTATTTTGGGTGGGCTTTTCCAAGCAGCGCATAAAGCCGGGTTGACGAAGGTCGTATAATTTTGTTCAAAACGCGTTTTTTCGACTTTCCCCATCGGGGCGAAACGAAAAAACACACTGGGAATCGAATTTTACAATTTCGGTTTCAAAGCACCATTTTGGGTGGGCTTTTCCAAGCAGCGCATAAAGCCGAGTTGACGAAGGTCGTATAATTTTGTTCAAAACGCGTTTTTTCGACTTTCCCCATCGGGGCGAAACGAAAAAACACCCTGGGAATCGAGTGTTACAATTTCGGTTTCATACCACCATTTTGGGTTGGTTTTCCAAGCAGCGCATAAAGCCGGGTTGACGAAGGTCGTATAATTTTGTTCAAAACGCGTTTTTTCGACTTTCCCCATCGGGGCGAAACGAAAAAACACCCTGGGAATCGAATTTTACAATTTCGGTTTCTTAGCACCATTTTGGGTGGGCTTTTCCAAGCAGCGCATAAAGCCGGGTTGACGAAGGTCGTATAATTTTGTTCAAAACGCGTTTTTTCGACTTTCCCCATCGGGGCGAAACGAAAAAACACCCTGGGAATCGAATTTTACAATTTCGCTTTCATAGCACCATTTTGGGTGGGTTTTTCCAAGCAGCGCATAAAGCCGGGTTGACGAAGGTCGTATAATTTTGTTTAAAACGCGTTTTTGCGACTTTCCCCAACGGGGCGAAACGAAAAAACACCCTGGGAATCGAATTTTACAATTTCGGTTTCGTAGCACCATTTTGGGTGGGCTTTTCCAAGCAGCGCATAAAGCCGGGTTGACGAAGGTCGTATAATTTTGTTAAAAACGCGTTTTTTCGACTTTCCCCATCGGGGCGAAACGAAAAAACACCCTGGGAATCGAGTGTTACAATTTCGGTTTCATACCACCATTTTGGGTGGGCTTTTCCAAGCAGCGCATAAAGCCGGGTTGACGAAGGTCGTATAATTTTGTTCAAAACGCGTTTTTGCGACTTTCCCCATCGGGGCGAAACGAAAAAACACCCTGGGAATCGAATTTTACAATTTCGGTTTCACACCACCATTTTGGGTGGGCTTTTCCAAGCAGCGCATATAGCCGGGTTGACGAAGGTCGTATAATTTTGTTCAAAACGCGTTTTTGCGACTTTCCCCATCGGGGCGAAACGAAAAAACACCCTGGGAATCGAATTTTACAATTTCGGTTTCACACCACCATTTTGGGTGTGCTTTTCCAAGCAGCGCATATAGTCGGGTTGACGAAGGTGGTATAATTTTGTTCAAAACGCGTTTTTTCGACTTTCCCCATCGGGGCGAAACGAAAAAACACCCTGGGAATCGAATTTTACAATTTCGGTTTCACACCACCATTTTGGGTGTGCTTTTCCAAGCAGCGCATATAGTCGGGTTGACGAAGGTCGTATAATTTTGTTCAAAACGCGTTTTTGCGACTTTCCCCATCGGGGCGAAACGAAAAAACACCCTGGGAATCGAATTTTACAATTTCGGTTTCACACCACCATTTTGGGTGTGCTTTTCCAAGCAGCGCATAAAGCCGGGTTGACGAAGGTCGTATAATTTTGTTCAAAACGCGTTTTTTCGACTTTCCCCATCGGGGCGAAACGAAAAAACACCCTGGGAATCGAATTTTACAATTTCGGTTTCATAGCACCATTTTGGGTGGGCTTTTCCAAGCAGCGCATAAAGCCGGGTTGACGAAGGTGGTATAATTTTGTTCAAAACGCGTTTTTTCGACTTTCCCCATCGGGGCGAAACGAAAAAACACCCTGGGAATCGAATTTTACAATTTCGGTTTCATAGCACCATTTTGGGTGGGCTTTTGCAAGCAGCGCATACAGCCGGGTTGACGAAGGTCGTATAATTTTGTTCAAAACGCGTTTTTGCGACTTTCCCCATCGGGGCGAAACGAAAAAACACCCTGGGAATCGAATTTTACAATTTCGGTTTCACATCACCATTTTGGGTGGGCTTTTCCAAGCAGCGCATAAAGCCGGGTTGACAAAGGTCGTATAATTTTGTTCAAAACGCGTTTTTTCGACTTTCCCCATCGGGGCGAAACGAAAAAACACCCTGGAAATCGTATTTTAAAATTTCGGTTTCACACCACCATTTTGGGTGTGCTTTTCAGAGCAGCGCATAAAGCCGGGTTGACGAAGGTCGTATAATTTTGTTCAAAACGCGTTTTTGCGACTTTCCCCATCGGGGCGAAACGAAAAAACACCCTGGGAATCGAATTTTAAAATTTCGGTTTCACACCACCATTTTGGGTGGGCTTTTCCAAGCAGCGCATAAAGCCGGGTTGACGAAGGTCGTATAATTTTGTTCAAAACGCGTTTTTGCGACTTTCCCCATCGGGGCGAAACGAAAAAACACCCTGGGAATCGAATTTTACAATTTCGCTTTCATAGCACCATTTTGGGTTGGCTTTTCCAAGCAGCGCATAAAGCCGGGTTGACGAAGGTCGTATAATTTTGTTCAAAACGCGTTTTTTCGACTTTCCCCATCGGGGCGAAACGAAAAAACACCCTGGGAATCGAATTTTACAATTTCGGTTTCATAGCACCATTTTGGGTGGGCTTTTCCAAGCAGCGCATATAGCCGGGTTGACGAAGGTCGTATAATTTTGTTCAAAACGCGTTTTTGCGACTTTCCCCATCGGGGCGAAACGAAAAAACACCCTGGGAATCGAATTTTACAATTTCGGTTTCACACCACCATTTTGGGTGGGCTTTTCCAAGCAGCGCATAAAGCCGGGTTGACGAAGGTCGTATAATTTTGTTCAAAACGCGTTTTTGCGACTTTCCCCATCGGGGCGAAACGAAAAAACACCCTGGGAATCGAATTTTACAATTTCGGTTTCACACCACCATTTTGGGTGGGCTTTTCCAAGCAGCGCATATAGCCGGGTTGACGAAGGTCGTATAATTTTGTTCAAAACGCGTTTTTGCGACTTCCCCATCGGGGCGAAACGAAAAAACACCCTGGGAATCGAATTTTACAATTTCGGTTTCACACCACCATTTTGGGTGTGCTTTTCCAAGCAGCGCATATAGTCGGGTTGACGAAGGTCGTATAATTTTGTTCAAAACGCGTTTTTTCGACTTTCCCCATCGGGGCGAAACGAAAAAACACCCTGGGAATCGAATTTTACAATTTCGGTTTCACACCACCATTTTGGGTGTGCTTTTCCAAGCAGCGCATATAGTCGGGTTGACGAAGGTCGTATAATTTTGTTCAAAACGCGTTTTTGCGACTTTCCCCATCGGGGCGAAACGAAAAAACACCCTGGGAATCGAATTTTACAATTTCGGTTTCACACCACCATTTTGGGTGTGCTTTTCCAAGCAGCGCATAAAGCCGGGTTGACGAAGGTCGTATAATTTTGTTCAAAACGCGTTTTTTCGACTTTCCCCATCGGGGCGAAACGAAAAAACACCCTGGGAATCGAATTTTACAATTTCGGTTTCATAGCACCATTTTGGGTGGGCTTTTCCAAGCAGCGCATAAAGCCGGGTTGACGAAGGTGGTATAATTTTGTTCAAAACGCGTTTTTTCGACTTTCCCCATCGGGGCGAAACGAAAAAACACCCTGGGAATCGAATTTTACAATTTCGGTTTCATAGCACCATTTTGGGTGGGCTTTTGCAAGCAGCGCATACAGCCGGGTTGACGAAGGTCGTATAATTTTGTTCAAAACGCGTTTTTGCGACTTTCCCCATCGGGGCGAAACGAAAAAACACCCTGGGAATCGAATTTTACAATTTCGGTTTCACATCACCATTTTGGGTGGGCTTTTCCAAGCAGCGCATAAAGCCGGGTTGACAAAGGTCGTATAATTTTGTTCAAAACGCGTTTTTTCGACTTTCCCCATCGGGGCGAAACGAAAAAACACCCTGGAAATCGTATTTTAAAATTTCGGTTTCACACCACCATTTTGGGTGTGCTTTTCAGAGCAGCGCATAAAGCCGGGTTGACGAAGGTCGTATAATTTTGTTCAAAACGCGTTTTTGCGACTTTCCCCATCGGGGCGAAACGAAAAAACACCCTGGGAATCGAATTTTAAAATTTCGGTTTCACACCACCATTTTGGGTGGGCTTTTCCAAGCAGCGCATAAAGCCGGGTTGACGAAGGTCGTATAATTTTGTTCAAAACGCGTTTTTGCGACTTTCCCCATCGGGGCGAAACGAAAAAACACCCTGGGAATCGAATTTTACAATTTCGGTTTCATAGCACCATTTTGGGTTGGCTTTTCCAAGCAGCGCATAAAGCCGGGTTGACGAAGGTCGTATAATTTTGTTCAAAACGCGTTTTTTCGACTTTCCCCATCGGGGCGAAACGAAAAAACACCCTGGGAATCGAATTTTACAATTTCGGTTTCATAGCACCATTTTGGGTGGGCTTTTCCAAGCAGCGCATATAGCCGGGTTGACGAAGGTCGTATAATTTTGTTCAAAACGCGTTTTTGCGACTTTCCCCATCGGGGCGAAACGAAAAAACACCCTGGGAATCGAATTTGACAATTTCGGTTTCACACCACCATTTTGGGTGGGCTTTTCCAAGCAGCGCATAAAGCCGGGTTGACGAAGGTCGTATAATTTTGTTCAAAACGCGTTTTTTCGAGTTTCCCCATCGGGGCGAAACGAAAAAACACCCTGGGAATCGAATTTTACAATTTCGGTTTCATAGCACCATTTTGGGTGGGCTTTTGCAAGCAGCGCATACAGCCGGGTTGACGAAGGTCGTATAATTTTGTTCAAAACGCGTTTTTGCGACTTTCCCCATCGGGGCGAAACGAAAAAACACCCTGGGAATCGAATTTTACAATTTCGGTTTCACATCACCATTTTGGGTGGGCTTTTCCAAGCAGCGCATAAAGCCGGGTTGACAAAGGTCGTATAATTTTGTTCAAAACGCGTTTTTGCGACTTTCCCCATCGGGGCGAAACGAAAAAACACCCTTGAAAACGTATTTTACAATTTCGGTTTCACACCACCATTTTGGGTGTGCTTTTCAGAGCAGCGCATAAAGCCGGGTTGACGAAGGTCGTATAATTTTGTTCAAAACGCGTTTTTGCGACTTTCCCCATCGGGGCGTAACGAAAAAACACCCTGGGAATCGAATTTTACAATTTCGGTTTCATAGCACCATTTTGGGTGGGCTTTTCCAAGCAGCGCATAAAGCCGGGTTGACGAAGGTCGTATAATTTTGTTCAAAACGCGTTTTTTCGACTTTCCCCATCGGGGCGAAACGAAAAAACACCCTGGGAATCGAATTTTACAATTTCGGTTTCATAGCACCATTTTGGGTGGGCTTTTCCAAGCAGCGCATATAGCCGGGTTGACGAAGGTCGTATAATTTTTTTCCAAATGCGTTTTTGCGACTTTCCCCATCGGGGCGAAACGAAAAAACACCCTGGGAATCGAATTTGACAATTTCGGTTTCACACCACCATTTTGGGTTGGCTTTTCCAAGCAGCGCATAAAGCCGGGTTGACGAAGGTCGTATAATTTTGTTCAAAACGCGTTTTTTCGACTTTCCCCATCGGGGCGAAACGAAAAAACACCCTGGGAATCGAATTTTACAATTTCGGTTTCATAGCACCATTTTGGGTGGGCTTTTCCAAGCAGCGCATATAGCCGGGTTGACGAAGGTCGTATAATTTTGTTCAAAACGCGTTTTTGCGACTTTCCCCATCGGGGCGAAACGAAAAAACACCCTGGGAATCGAATTTGACAATTTCGGTTTCACACCACCATTTTGGGTGGGCTTTTCCAAGCAGCGCATAAAGCCGGGTTGACGAAGGTGGTATAATTTTGTTCAAAACGCGTTTTTTCGACTTTCCCCATCGGGGCGAAACGAAAAAACACCCTGGGAATCGAATTTTAGAATTTCGGTTTCGTAGCACCATTTTGGGTGGGCTTTTCCAAGCAGCGCATAAAGCCGGGTTGACGAAGGTCGTATAATTTTGTTCAAAACGCGTTTTTTCGACTTTCCCCATCGGGGCGAAACGAAAAAACACCCTGGGAATCGAATTTTACAATTTCGGTTTCATAGCACCATTTTGGGTGGGCTTTTGCAAGCAGCGCATAAAGCCGGGTTGACGAAGGTCGTATAATTTTGTTCAAAACGCGTTTTTTCGACTTTCCCCATCGGGGCGAAACGAAAAAACACCCTGGGAATCGAATTTTACAATTTCGGTTTCATAGCACCATTTTGGGTGGGCTTTTGCAATCAGCGCATACAGCCGGGTTGACGAAGGTCGTATAATTTTGTTCAAAACGCGTTTTTGCGACTTTCCCCATCGGGGCGAAACGAAAAAACACCCTGGGAATCGAATTTTACAATTTCGGTTTCACATCACCATTTTGGGTGGGCTTTTCCAAGCAGCGCATAAAGCCGGGTTGACAAAGGTCGTATAATTTTGTTCAAAACGCGTTTTTTCGACTTTCCCCATCGGGGCGAAACGAAAAAACACCCTGGAAATCGTATTTTACAATTTCGGTTTCACACCACCATTTTGGGTGTGCTTTTCAGAGCAGCGCATAAAGCCGGGTTGACGAAGGTCGTATAATTTTGATCAAAACGCGTTTTTGCGACTTTCCCCATCGGGGCGAAACGAAAAAACACCCTGGGAATCGAATTTTACAATTTCGGTTTCGTAGCACCATTTTGGGTGGGCTTTTCCAAGCAGCGCATAAAGCCGGGTTGACGAAGGTCGTATAATTTTGTTCAAAACGCGTTTTTGCGACTTTCCCCATCGGGGCGAAACGAAAAAACACCCTGGAAATCGTATTTTACAATTTCGGTTTCACACCACCATTTTGGGTGTGCTTTTCAGAGCAGCGCATAAAGCCGGGTTGACGAAGGTCGTATAATTTTGTTCAAAACGCGTTTTTGCGACTTTCCCCATCGGGGCGAAACGAAAAAACACCCTGGGAATCGAATTTTACAATTTCGGTTTCGTAGCACCATTTTGGGTGGGCTTTTCCAAGCAGCGCATAAAGCCGGGTTGACGAAGGTCGTATAATTTTGTTCAAAACGCGTTTTTTCGACTTTCACCATCGGGGCGAAACGAAAAAACACCCTGGGAATCGAATTTTACAATTTCGGTTTCATAGCACCATTTTGGGTGGGCTTTTCCAAGCAGCGCATAAAGCCGGGTCGACGAAGGTCGTATAATTTTGTTCAAAACGCGTTTTTCCGACTTTCCCCATCGGGGCGAAACGAAAAATCACCCTGGGAATCGAATTTTACAATTTCGGTTTCACACCACCATTTTGGGTGGGCTTTTCGAAGCAGCGCATAAAGCCGGGTTGACGAAGGTCGTATAATTTTGTTCAAAACGCGTTTTTGCGACTTTCCCCATCGGGGCGAAACGAAAAAACACCCTGGGAATCGAATTTTACAATTTCGGTTTCGTAGCACCATTTTGGGTGGGCTTTTCCAAGCAGCGCATAAAGCCGGGTTGACGAAGGTCGTATAATTTTGTTCAAAACGCGTTTTTTCGACTTTCCCCATCGGGGCGAAACGAAAAAACACCCTGGGAATCGAATTTTACAATTTCGGTTTCATAGCACCATTTTGGGTGGGCTTTTCCAAGCACCGCATAAAGCCGGGTTGACGAAGGTCGTATAATTTTGTTCAAAACGCGTTTTTTCGACTTTCCCCATCGGGGCGAAACGAAAAAACACCCTGGGAATCGAATTTTACAATTTCGGTTTCATAGCACCATTTTGGGTGGGCTTTTCCAAGCAGCGCATATAGCCGGGTTGACGAAGGTGGTATAATTTTGTTCAAAACGCGTTTTTGCGACTTTCCCCATGGAGGCGAACGAAAAAACACCCTGGGAATCGAATTTGACAATTTCGGTTTCACACCACCATTTTGGGTGGGCTTTTCCAAGCAGCGCATAAAGCCGGGTTGACGAAGGTGGTATAATTTTGTTCAAAACGCGTTTTTTCGACTTTCCCCATCGGGGCGAAACGAAAAAACACCCTGGGAATCGAATTTTACAATTTCGGTTTCGTAGCACCATTTTGGGTGGGCTTTTCCAAGCAGCGCATAAAGCCGGGTTGACGAAGGTGGTATAATTTTGTTCAAAACGCGTTTTTTCGACTTTCCCCATAGGGGCGAAACGAAAAAACACCCTGGGAATCGAATTTTACAATTTCGGTTTCATAGCACCATTTTGGGTGGGCTTTTCCAAGCAGCGCATATAGCCGGGTTGACGAAGGTCGTATAATTTTGTTCAAAACGCGTTTTTCCGACTTTCCCCATCGGGGCGAAACGAAAAAACACCCTGGGAATCGAATTTTACAATTTCGGTTTCACACCACCATTTTGGGTGGGCTTTTCGAAGCAGCGCATAAAGCCGGGTTGACGAAGGTCGTATAATTTTGTTCAAAACGCGTTTTTCCGACTTTCCCCATCGGGGCGAAACGAAAAAACACCCTGGGAATCGAATTTTACAATTTCGGTTTCGTAGCACCATTTTGGGTGGGCTTTTCCAAGCAGCGCATAAAGCCGGGTTGACGAAGGTCGTATAATTTTGTTCAAAACGCGTTTTTTCGACTTTCCCCATCGGGGCGAAACGAAAAAACACCCTGGGAATCGAATTTTACAATTTCGGTTTCATAGCACCATTTTGGGTGGGCTTTTCCAAGCAGCGCATAAAGCCGGGTCGACGAAGGTCGTATAATTTTGTTCAAAACGCGTTTTTCCGACTTTCCCCATCGGGGCGAAACGAAAAAACACCCTTGGAATCGAATTTTACAATTTCGGTTTCATAGCACCATTTTGGGTGGGCTTTTCCAAGCAGCGCATAAAGCCGGGTTGACGAAGGTCGTATAATTTTGTTCAAAACGCGTTTTTGCGACTTTCCCCATCGGGGCGAAACGAAAAAACACCCTGGGAATCGAAATTGACAATTTCGGTTTCACACCACCATTTTGGGTGGGCTTTTCCAAGCAGCGCATAAAGCCGGGTTGACGAAGGTCGTATAATTTTGTTCAAAACGCGCTTTTTCGACTTTCCCCATCGGGGCGAAACGAAAAAACACCCTGGGAATCGAATTTTACAATTTCGGTTTCGTAGCACCATTTTGGGTGGGCTTTTCCAAGCAGCGCATAAAGCCGGGTTGACGAAGGTCGTATAATTTTGTTCAAAACGCGTTTTTTCGACTTTCCCCATCGGGGCGAAACGAAAAAACACCCTGGGAATCGAATTTTACAATTTCGGTTTCATAGCACCATTTTGGGTGGGCTTTTCCAAGCAGCGCATAAAGCCGGGTCGACGAAGGTCGTATAATTTTGTTCAAAACGCGTTTTTCCGACTTTCCCCATCGGGGCGAAACGAAAAAACACCCTGGGAATCGAATTTTACAATTTCGGTTTCACACCACCATTTTGGGTGGGTTTTTCGAAGCAGCGCAAAAAGCCGGGTTGACGAAGGTCGTATAATTTTGTTCAAAACGCGTTTTTCCGACTTTCCCCATCGGGGCGAAACGAAAAAACACCCTGGGAATCGAATTTTACAATTTCGGTTTCATAGCACCATTTTGGGTGGGCTTTTCCAAGCAGCGCATAAAGCCGGGTTGACGAAGGTCGTATAATTTTGTTCAAAACGCGTTTTTGCGACTTTCCCCATCGGGGCGAAACGAAAAAACACCCTGGGAATCGAAATTGACAATTTCGGTTTCACACCACCATTTTGGGTGGGCTTTTCCAAGCAGCGCATAAAGCCGGGTTGACGAAGGTCGTATAATTTTGTTCAAAACGCGCTTTTTCGACTTTCCCCATCGGGGCGAAACGAAAAAACACCCTGGGAATCGAATTTTACAATTTCGGTTTCGTAGCACCATTTTGGGTGGGCTTTTCCAAGCAGCGCATAAAGCCGGGTTGACGAAGGTCGTATAATTTTGTTCAAAACGCGTTTTTTCGACTTTCCCCATCGGGGCGAAACGAAAAAACACCCTGGGAATCGAATTTTACAATTTCGGTTTCGTAGCACCATTTTGGGTGGGCTTTTCCAAGCAGCGCATAAAGCCGGGTTGACGAAGGTCGTATAATTTTGTTCAAAACGCGTTTTTGCGACTTTCCCCATCGGGGCGAAACGAAAAAACACCCTGGGAATCGAATTTTACAATTTCGGTTTCACA
Organism: Meandrina meandrites; assembly: GCA_963693305.1. Lineage (NCBI taxonomy): Eukaryota > Metazoa > Cnidaria > Anthozoa > Scleractinia > Meandrinidae > Meandrina > Meandrina meandrites. Next base: position 668,859 of record OY855910.1, on the reverse strand, counting down.
CCACCATTTTGGGTGGGCTTTTCCAAGCAGCGCATAAAGCCGGGTTGACGAAGGTCGTATAATTTTGTTCAAAACGCGTTTTTGCGACTTTCCCCATCGGGGCGAAACGAAAAAACACCCTGGGAATCCAATTTTACAATTTCGGTTTCATAGCACCATTTTGGGTGGGCTTTTCCAAGCAGCGCATAAAGCCGGGTTGACGAAGGTCGTATAATTTTGTTCAAAACGCGTTTTTCCGACTTTCCCCATCGGGGCGAAACGAAAAAACACCCTGGGAATCGAATTTTACAATTTCGGTTTCATAGCACCATTTTGGGTGGGCTTTTCCAAGCAGCGCATAAAGCCGGGTTGACGAAGGTCGTATAATTTTGTTCAAAACGCGTTTTTCCGACTTTCCCCATCGGGGCGAAACGAAAAAACACCCTGGGAATCGAATTTTACAATTTCGGTTTCACACCACCATTTTGGGTGGGCTTTTCCAAGCAGCGCATAAAGCCGGGTTGACGAAGGTCGTATAATTTTGTTCAAAACGCGTTTTTGCGACTTTCCCCATCGGGGCGAAACGAAAAAACACCCTGGGAATCCAATTTTACAATTTCGGTTTCATAGCACCATTTTGGGTGGGCTTTTCCAAGCAGCGCATAAAGCCGGGTTGACGAAGGTCGTATAATTTTGTTCAAAACGCGTTTTTCCGACTTTCCCCATCGGGGCGAAACGAAAAAACACCCTGGGAATCGAATTTTACAATTTCGGTTTCATAGCACCATTTTGGGTGGGCTTTTCCAAGCAGCGCATAAAGCCGGGTTGACGAAGGTCGTATAATTTTGTTCAAAACGCGTTTTTGCGACTTTCCCCATCGGGGCGAAACGAAAAAACACCCTGGGAATCGAATTTTACAATTTCGGTTTCACACCACCATTTTGGGTGGGCTTTTCCACGCAGCGCATAAAGCCGGGTTGACGAAGGTCGTATAATTTTGTTCAAAACGCGTTTTTGCGACTTTCCCCATCGGGGCGAAACGAAAAAACACCCTGGGAATCGAATTTTACAATTTCGGTTTCATAGCACCATTTTGGGTGGGCTTTTCCAAGCAGCGCATAAAGCCGGGTTGACGAAGGTCGTATAATTTTGTTCAAAACGCGTTTTCTCGACCTTCAACATCGGGGCGAAACGAAAAAACACCCTGGGAATCGAATTTTACAATTTCGGTTTCATAGCACCATTTTGGGTGGGCTTTTCCAAGCAGCGCATAAAGCCGGGTTGACGAAGGTCGTATAATTTTGTTCAAAACGCGTTTTTGCGACTTTCCCCATCGGGGCGAAACGAAAAAACACCCTGGGAATCGAATTTTACAATTTCGGTTTCACACCACCATTTTGGGTGGGCTTTTCCAAGCAGCGCATAAAGCCGGGTTGACGAAGGTCGTATAATTTTGTTCAAAACGCGTTTTTGCGACTTTCCCCATCGGGGCGAAACGAAAAAACACCCTGGGAATCGAATTTTACAATTTCGGTTTCACACCACCATTTTGGGTGGGCTTTTCCAAGCAGCGCATAAAGCCGGGTTGACGAAGGTCGTATAATTTTGTTCAAAACGGGTTTTTTTGACTTTCCCCATCGGGGCGAAACGAAAAAACACCCTGGGAATCGAATTTTAGAATTTCGGATTCGTAGCACCATTTTGGGTGGGCTTTTCCAAGCAGCGCATAAAGCCGGGTTGACGAAGGTCGTATAATTTTGTTCAAAACGCGTTTTTTCGACTTTCCCCATCGGGGCGAAACGAAAAAACACCCTGGGAATCGAATTTTACAATTTCGGTTTCATAGCACCATTTTGGGTGGGCTTTTCCAAGCAGCGCATAAAGCCGGGTTGACGAAGGTCGTATAATTTTGTTCAAAACGCGTTTTTTCGACTTTCCCCATCGGGGCGAAACGAAAAAACACCCTGGGAATCGAATTTTACAATTTCGGTTTCATAGCACCATTTTGGGTGGGCTTTTCCAAGCAGCGCATAAAGCCGGGTTGACGAAGGTCGTATAATTTTGTTCAAAACGCGTTTTGGCGACTTTCCCCATCGGGGCGAAACGAAAAAACACCCTTGGAATCGAATTTTACAATTTCGGTTTCACACCACCATTTTGGGTGGGCTTTTCCAAGCAGCGCATAAAGCCGGGTTGACGAAGGTCGTATAATTTTGTTCAAAACGCGTTTTTGCGACTTTCCCCATCGGGGCGAAACGAAAAAACACCCTGGGAATCGAATTTTACAATTTCGGTTTCACACCACCATTTTGGGTGGGCTTTTCCAAGCAGCGCATAAAGCCGGGTTGACGAAGGTCGTATAATTTTGTTCAAAACGCGTTTTTGCGACTTTCCCCATCGGGGCGAAACGAAAAAACACCCTGGGAATCGAATTTTACAATTTCGGTTTCACACCACCATTTTGGGTGGGCTTTTCCAAGCAGCGCATAAAGCCGGTTTGACGAAGGTCGTATAATTTTGTTCAAAATGCGTTTTTTCGACTTTCCCCATCGGGGCGAAACGAAAAAACACCCTGGGAATCGAATTTTACAATTTCGGTTTCATAGCACCATTTTGGGTGGGCTTTTCCAAGCAGCGCATAAAGCCGGGTTGACGAAGGTCGTATAATTTTGTTCAAAACGCGTTTTTGCGACTTTCCCCATCGGGGCGAAACGAAAAAACACCCTGGGAATCGAATTTTACAATTTCGGTTTCACACCACCATTTTGGGTGGGCTTTTCCAAGCAGCGCATAAAGCCGGGTTGACGAAGGTCGTATAATTTTGTTCAAAACGCGTTTTTTCGACTTTCCCCATCGGGGCGAAACGAAAAAACACCCTGGGAATGGAATTTTACAATTTCGGTTTCACACCACCATTTTGGGTGGGCTTTTCCAAGCAGCGCATAAAGCCGGGTTGACGAAGGTCGTATGATTTTGTTCAAAACGCGTTTTTGCGACTTTCCCCATCGGGGCGAAACGAAAAAACACCCTGGGAATCGAATTTTACAATTTCGGTTTCATAGCACCATTTTGGGTGGGCTTTTCCAAGCAGCGCATAAAGCCGGGTTGACGAAGGTCGTATAATTTTGTTCAAAACGCGTTTTTGCGACTTTCCCCATCGGGGCGAAACGAAAAAACACCCTGGGAATCGAATTTTACAATTTCGGTTTCATAGCACCATTTTGGGTGGGCTTTTGCAAGCAGCGCATAAAGCCGGGTTGACGAAGGTCGTATGATTTTGTTCAAAACGCGTTTTTTCGACTTTCCCCATCGGGGCGAAACGAAAAAACACCCTGGGAATCGAATTTTACAATTTCGGTTTCATAGCACCATTTTGGGTGGGCTTTTCCAAGCAGCGCATAAAGCCGGGTTGACGAAGGTCGTATGATTTTGTTCAAAACGCGTTTTTGCGACTTTCCCCATCGGGGCGAAACGAAAAAACACCCTGGGAATCGAATTTTACAATTTCGGTTTCACACCACCATTTTGGGTGGGCTTTTCCAAGCAGCGCATAAAGCCGGGTTGACGAAGGTCGTATAATTTTGTTCAAAACGCGTTTTTGCGACTTTCCCCATCGGGGCGAAACGAAAAAACACCCTGGGAATCGAATTTTACAATTTCGGTTTCACACCACCATTTTGGGTGGGCTTTTCCAAGCAGCGCATAAAGCCGGGTTGACGAAGGTCGTATAATTTTGTTCAAAACGCGTTTTTGCGACTTTCCCCATCGGGGGGAAACGAAAAAACACCCTGGGAATCGAATTTTACAATTTCGGTTTCATAGCACCATTTTGGGTGGACTTTTCCAAGCAGCGCATAAAGCCGGGTTGACGAAGGTCGTATAATTTTGTTCAAAACGCGTTTTTGCGACTTTCCCCATCGGGGCGAAACGAAAAAACACCCTGGGAATCGAATTTTACAATTTCGGTTTCACACCACCATTTTGGGTGGGCTTTTCCAAGCAGCGCATAAAGCCGGTTTGACGAAGGTCGTATAATTTTGTTCAAAATGCGTTTTTTCGACTTTCCCCATCGGGGCGAAACGAAAAAACACCCTGGGAATCGAATTTTACAATTTCGGTTTCATAGCACCATTTTGGGTGGGCTTTTCCAAGCAGCGCATAAAGCCGGTTTGACGAAGGTCGTATAATTTTGTTCAAAATGCGTTTTTTCGACTTTCCCCATCGGGGCGAAACGAAAAAACACCCTGGGAATCGAATTTTACAATTTCGGTTTCATAGCACCATTTTGGGTGGGCTTTTCCAAGCAGCGCATAAAGCCGGGTTGACGAAGGTCGTATAATTTTGTTCAAAACGCGTTTTTGCGACTTTCCCCATCGGGGCGAAACGAAAAAACACCCTGGGAATCGAATTTTGCAATTTCGGTTTCACACCACCATTTTGGGTGGGCTTTTCCAAGCAGCGCATAAAGCCGGGTTGACGAAGGTCGTATAATTTTGTTCAAAACGCGTTTTTGCGACTTTCCCCATCGGGGCGAAACGAAAAAACACCCTGGGAATCGAATTTTACAATTTCGGTTTCATAGCACCATTTTGGGTGGACTTTTCCAAGCAGCGCATAAAGCCGGGTTGACGAAGGTCGTATAATTTTGTTCAAAACGCGTTTTTGCGACTTCCCCCATCGGGGCGAAACGAAAAAACACCCTGGGAATCGAATTTTACAATTTCGGTTTCATAGCACCATTTTGGGTGGGCTTTTCCAAGCAGCGCATAAAGCCGGGTTGACGAAGGTCGTATAATTTTGTTCAAAACGCGTTTTTGCGACTTTCCCCATCGGGGCGAAACGAAAAAACACCCTGGGAATCGAATTTTACAATTTCGGTTTCACACCACCATTTTGGGTGGGCTTTTCCAAGCAGCACATAAAGCCGGTTTGACGAAGGTCGTATAATTTTGTTCAAAACGCGTTTTTGCGACTTTCCCCATCGGGGCGAAACGAAAAAACACCCTGGGAATCGAATTTTACAATTTCGGTTTCACACCACCATTTTGGGTGGGCTTTTCCAAGCAGCGCATAAAGCCGGTTTGACGAAGGTCGTATAATTTTGTTCAAAATGCGTTTTTTCGACTTTCCCCATCGGGGCGAAACGAAAAAACACCCTGGGAATCGAATTTTACAATTTCGGTTTCATAGCACCATTTTGGGTGGGCTTTTCCAAGCAGCGCATAAAGCCGGTTTGACGAAGGTCGTATAATTTTGTTCAAAATGCGTTTTTTCGACTTTCCCCATCGGGGCGAAACGAAAAAACACCCTGGGAATCGAATTTTACAATTTCGGTTTCATAGCACCATTTTGGGTGGGCTTTTCCAAGCAGCGCATAAAGCCGGGTTGACGAAGGTCGTATAATTTTGTTCAAAACGCGTTTTTGCGACTTTCCCCATCGGGGCGAAACGAAAAAACACCCTGGGAATCGAATTTTACAATTTCGGTTTCACACCACCATTTTGGGTGGGCTTTTCCAAGCAGCGCATAAAGCCGGGTTGACGAAGGTCGTATAATTTTGTTCAAAACGCGTTTTTGCGACTTTCCCCATCGGGGCGAAACGAAAAAACACCCTGGGAATCGAATTTTACAATTTCGGTTTCACACCACCATTTTGGGTGGGCTTTTCCAAGCAGCGCATAAAGCCGGGTTGACGAAGGTCGTATAATTTTGTTCAAAACGCGTTTTTGCGACTTTCCCCATCGGGGCGAAACGAAAAAACACCCTGGGAATCGAATTTTACAATTTCGGTTTCACACCACCATTTTGGGTGGGCTTTTCCAAGCAGCGCATAAAGCCGGGTTGACGAAGGTCGTATAATTTTGTTCAAAACGCGTTTTTGCGACTTTCCCCATCGGGGGGAAACGAAAAAACACCCTGGGAATCGAATTTTACAATTTCGGTTTCATAGCACCATTTTGGGTGGACTTTTCCAAGCAGCGCATAAAGCCGGGTTGACGAAGGTCGTATAATTTTGTTCAAAACGCGTTTTTGCGACTTCCCCCATCGGGGCGAAACGAAAAAACACCCTGGGAATCGAATTTTACAATTTCGGTTTCATAGCACCATTTTGGGTGGGCTTTTCCAAGCAGCGCATAAAGCCGGGTTGACGAAGGTCGTATAATTTTGTTCAAAACGCGTTTTTGCGACTTTCCCCATCGGGGCGAAACGAAAAAACACCCTGGGAATCGAATTTTACAATTTCGGTTTCACACCACCATTTTGGGTGGGCTTTTCCAAGCAGCGCATAAAGCCGGTTTGACGAAGGTCGTATAATTTTGTTCAAAATGCGTTTTTTCGACTTTCCCCATCGGGGCGAAACGAAAAAACACCCTGGGAATCGAATTTTACAATTTCGGTTTCACACCACCATTTTGGGTGGGCTTTTCCAAGCAGCGCATAAAGCCGGGTTGACGAAGGTCGTATAATTTTGTTCAAAACGCGTTTTTTCGACTTTCCCCATCGGGGCGAAACGAAAAAACACCCTGGGAATCGAATTTTACAATTTCGGTTTCACACCACCATTTTGGGTGGGCTTTTCCAAGCAGCGCATAAAGCCGGGTTGACGAAGGTCGTATAATTTTGTTCAAAACGCGTTTTTGCGACTTTCCCCATCGGGGCGAAACGAAAAAACACCCTGGGAATCGAATTTTACAATTTCGGTTTCACACCACCATTTTGGGTGGGCTTTTCCAAGCAGCGCATAAAGCCGGGTTGACGAAGGTCGTATAATTTTGTTCAAAACGCGTTTTTGCGACTTTCCCCATCGGGGCGAAACGAAAAAACACCCTGGGAATCGAATTTTACAATTTCGGTTTCATAGCACCATTTTGGGTGGGCTTTTCCAAGCAGCGCATAAAGCCGGGTTGACGAAGGTCGTATAATTTTGTTCAAAACGCGTTTTTGCGACTTTCCCCATCGGGGCGAAACGAAAAAACACCCTGGGAATCGAATTTTACAATTTCGGTTTCATAGCACCATTTTGGGTGGACTTTTCCAAGCAGCGCATAAAGCCGGGTTGACGAAGGTCGTATAATTTTGTTCAAAACGCGTTTTTGCGACTTCCCCCATCGGGGCGAAACGAAAAAACACCCTGGGAATCGAATTTTACAATTTCGGTTTCATAGCACCATTTTGGGTGGGCTTTTCCAAGCAGCGCATAAAGCCGGGTTGACGAAGGTCGTATAATTTTGTTCAAAACGCGTTTTTGCGACTTTCCCCATCGGGGCGAAACGAAAAAACACCCTGGGAATCGAATTTTACAATTTCGGTTTCACACCACCATTTTGGGTGGGCTTTTCCAAGCAGCGCATAAAGCCGGGTTGACGAAGGTCGTATAATTTTGTTCAAAACGCGTTTTTGCGACTTTCCCCATCGGGGCGAAACGAAAAAACACCCTGGGAATCGAATTTTACAATTTCGGTTTCATAGCACCATTTTGGGTGGGCTTTTCCAAGCAGCGCATAAAGCCGGGTTGACGAAGGTCGTATAATTTTGTTCAAAACGCGTTTTTGCGACTTTCCCCATCGGGGCGAAACGAAAAAACACCCTGGGAATCGAATTTTACAATTTCGGTTTCATAGCACCATTTTGGGTGGACTTTTCCAAGCAGCGCATAAAGCCGGGTTGACGAAGGTCGTATAATTTTGTTCAAAACGCGTTTTTGCGACTTCCCCCATCGGGGCGAAACGAAAAAACACCCTGGGAATCGAATTTTACAATTTCGGTTTCATAGCACCATTTTGGGTGGGCTTTTCCAAGCAGCGCATAAAGCCGGGTTGACGAAGGTCGTATAATTTTGTTCAAAACGCGTTTTTGCGACTTTCCCCATCGGGGCGAAACGAAAAAACACCCTGGGAATCGAATTTTACAATTTCGGTTTCACACCACCATTTTGGGTGGGCTTTTCCAAGCAGCGCATAAAGCCGGGTTGACGAAGGTCGTATAATTTTGTTCAAAACGCGTTTTTTCGACTTTCCCCATCGGGGCGAAACGAAAAAACACCCTGGGAATCGAATTTTACAATTTCGGTTTCACACCACCATTTTGGGTGGGCTTTTCCAAGCAGCGCATAAAGCCGGGTTGACGAAGGTCGTATAATTTTGTTCAAAACGCGTTTTTGCGACTTTCCCCATCGGGGCGAAACGAAAAAACACCCTGGGAATCGAATTTTACAATTTCGGTTTCACACCACCATTTTGGGTGGGCTTTTCCAAGCAGCGCATAAAGCCGGGTTGACGAAGGTCGTATAATTTTGTTCAAAACGCGTTTTTGCGACTTTCCCCATCGGGGCGAAACGAAAAAACACCCTGGGAATCGAATTTTACAATTTCGGTTTCATAGCACCATTTTGGGTGGGCTTTTCCAAGCAGCGCATTAAGCCGGGTTGACGAAGGTCGTATAATTTTGTTCAAAACGCGTTTTTGCGACTTTCCCCATCGGGGCGAAACGAAAAAACACCCTGGGAATCGAATTTTACAATTTCGGTTTCATAGCACCATTTTGGGTGGGCTTTTCCGAGCAGCGCATAAAGCCGGGTTGACGAAGGTCGTATAATTATGTTCAAAACGCATTTTTTCGACTTTCCCCATCGGGGCGAAACGAAAAAGCACCCTGGGAATCGAATTTTACAATTTCGGTTTCACACCACCATTTTGGGTGGGCTTTTCCAAGCAGCGCATAAAGCCCGGTTGACCAAGGTCGTATAATTTTGTTCAAAACGCGTTTTTGCGACTTTCCCCATCGGGGCGAAACGAAAAAACACCCTGGGAATCGAATTTTGCAATTTCGGTTTCACACCACCATTTTGGGTGGGCTTTTCCAAGCAGCGCATAAAGCCGGGTTGACGAAGGTCGTATAATCTTGTTCAAAACGCGTTTTTTCGACTTTCCCCATCGGGGCGAAACGAAAAAACACCCTGGGAATCGAATTTTACAATTTCGGTTTCACACCACCATTTTGGGTGGGCTTTTCCAAGCAGCGCATAAAGCCGGGTTGACGAAGGTCGTATAATTTTGTTCAAAACGCGTTTTTTCGACTTCCCCCATCGGGGCGAAACGAAAAAACACCCTGGGAATCGAATTTTACAATTTCGGTTTCATAGCACCATTTTGGGTAGGCTTTTTCAAGCAGCGCATAAAGCCGGGTTGACGAAGGTCGTATAATTATGTTCAAAACGTGTTTTTTCGACTTTCCCCATCGGGGCGAAACGAAAAAACACCCTGGGAATCGAATTTTGCAATTTCGGTTTCACACCACCATTTTGGGTGGGCTTTTCCAAGCAGCGCATAAAGCCGGTTTGACGAAGGTCGTATAATTTTGTTCAAAACGCGTTTTTGCGACTTTTCCCATCGGGGCGAAACGAAAAAACACCCTGGGAATCGAATTTTACAATTTCGGTTTCATAGCACCATTTTGGGTGGGCTTTTCCAAGCAGCGCATAAAGCCAGGTTGACGAAGGTCGTATAATTATGTTCAAAACGCGTTTTTTCGACTTTCCCCATCGGGGCGAAACGAAAAAACACCCTGGGAATCGAATTTTACAATTTCGGTTTCACACCACCATTTTGGGTGGGCTTTTCCAAGCAGCGCATAAAGCCGGGTTGACGAAGGTCGTATAATTTTGTTCAAAACGCGTTTTTGCGACTTTCCCCATCGGGGCGAAGCGAAAAACACCCTGGGAATCAAATTTTACAATTTCGGTTTCACACCACCATTTTGGGTGGGCTTTTCCAAGCAGCGCATAAAGCCGGGTTGACGAAGGTCGTATAATTTTGTTCAAAACGCGTTTTTGCGACTTTCCCCATCGGGGCGAAACGAAAAAACACCCTGGGAATCGAATTTTACAATTTCGGTTTCATAGCACCATTTTGGGTGGGCTTTTCCAATCAGCGCATAAAGCCAGGTTGACGAAGGTCGTATAATTATGTTCAAAACGCGTTTTTTCGACTTTCCCCATCGGGGCGAAACGAAAAAACACCCTGGGAATCGAATTTTACAATTTCGGTTTCACACCACCATTTTGGGTGGGCTTTTCCAAGCAGCGCATAAAGCCGGGTTGACGAAGGTCGTATAATTTTGTTCAAAACGCGTTTTTTCGACTTTCCCCATCGGGGCGAAACGAAAAAACACCCTGGGAATCGAATTTTACAATTTCGGTTTCACACCACCATTTTGGGTGGGCTTTTCCAAGCAGCGCATAAAGCCGGGTTGACGAAGGTCGTATAATTTTGTTCAAAACGCGTTTTTTCGACTTCCCCCATCGGGGCGAAACGAAAAAACACCCTGGGAATCGAATTTTACAATTTCGGTTTCATAGCACCATTTTGGGTGGGCTTTTCCAAGAAGCGCATAAAGCCGGGTTGACGAAGGTCGTATAATTTTGTTCAAAACGCGTTTTTGCGACTTTCCCCATCGGGGCGAAACGAAAAAACACCCTGGGAATCGAATTTTACAATTTCGGTTTCACACCACCATTTTGGGTGGGCTTTTCCAAGCAGCGCATAAAGCCGGGTTGACGAAGGTCGTATAATTTTGTTCAAAACGCGTTTTTGCGACTTTCCCCATCGGGGTGCAACGAAAAAACACCCTGGGAATCGAATTTTACAATTTCGGTTTCATAGCACCATTTTGGGTGGGCTTTTCCAAGCAGCGCATAAAGCCGGGTTGACGAAGGTCGTATAATTATGTTCAAAACGCGTTTTCTCGACTTTCCCCATCGGGGCGAAACGAAAAAACACCCTGGGAATCGAATTTTACAATTTCGGTTTCACACCACCATTTTGGGTGGGCTTTTCCAAGCAGCGCATAAAGCCGGGTTGACGAAGGTCGTATAATTTTGTTCAAAACGCGTTTTTGCGACTTTCCCCATCGGGGCGAAACGAAAAAACACCCTGGGAATCGAATTTTACTATTTCGGTTTCACACCACCATTTTGGGTGGGCTTTTCCAAGCAGCGCATAAAGCCGGGTTGACGAAGGTCGTATAATTTTGTTCAAAACGCGTTTTTTCGACTTCCCCCATCGGGGCGAAACGAAAAAACAACCTGGGAATCGAATTTTACAATTTCGGTTTCATAGCACCATTTTGGGTAGGCTTTTCCAAGCAGCGCATAAAGCCGGGTTGACGAAGGTCGTATAATTTTGTTCAAAACGCGTTTTTGCGACTTTCCCCATCGGGGCGAAACGAAAAAACACCCTGGGAATCGAATTTTGCAATTTCGGTTTCACACCACCATTTTGGGTGGGCTTTTCCAAGCAGCGCATAAAGCCGGTTTGACGAAGGTCGTATAATTTTGTTCAAAACGCGTTTTTGCGACTTTTCCCATCTGGGCGAAACGAAAAAACACCCTGGGAATCGAATTTTACAATTTCGGTTTCATAGCACCATTTTGGGTGGGCTTTTCCAAGAAGTGCATAAAGCCGGGTTGACGAAGGTCGTATAATTTTGTTCAAAACGCGTTTTTGCGACTTTCCCCATCGGGGCGAAACGAAAAAACACCCTGGGAATCAAATTTTACAATTTCGGTTTCACACCACCATTTTGGGTGGGCTTTTCCAAGCAGCGCATAAAGCCGGGTTGACGAAGGTCGTATAATTTTGTTCAAAACGCGTTTTTGCGACTTTCCCCATCGGGGCGAAACGAAAAAACACCCTGGGAATCGAATTTTACAATTTCGGTTTCATAGCACCATTTTGGGTGGGCTTTTCCAAGCAGCGCATAAAGCCGGGTTGACGAAGGTCGTATAATTATGTTCAAAACGCGTTTTTTCGACTTTCCCCATCGGGGCGAAACGAAAAAACACCCTGGGAATCGAATTTTACAATTTCGGTTTCACACCACCATTTTGGGTGGGCTTTTCCAAGCAGCGCATAAAGCCGGGTTGACGAAGGTCGTATAATTTTGTTCAAAACGCGTTTTTTCGACTTCCCCCATCGGGGCGAAACGAAAAAACACCCTGGGAATCGAATTTTACAATTTCGGTTTCATAGCACCATTTTGGGTAGGCTTTTCCAAGCAGCGCATAAAGCCGGGTTGACGAAGGTCGTATAATTATGTTCAAAACGTGTTTTTTCGACTTTCCCCATCGGGGCGAAACGAAAAAACACCCTGGGAATCGAATTTTGCAATTTCGGTTTCACACCACCATTTTGGGTGGGCTTTTCCAAGCAGCGCATAAAGCCGGGTTGACGAAGGTCGTATAATTTTGTTCAAAACGCGTTTTTGCGACTTTTCCCATCGGGGCGAAACGAAAAAACACCCTGGGAATCGAATTTTACAATTTCGGTTTCATAGCACCATTTTGGGTGGGCTTTTCCAAGCAGCGCATAAAGCCAGGTTGACGAAGGTCGTATAATTATGTTCAAAACGCGTTTTTTCGACTTTCCCCATCGGGGCGAAACGAAAAAACACCCTGGGAATCGAATTTTACAATTTCGGTTTCACACCACCATTTTGGGTGGGCTTTTCCAAGCAGCGCATAAAGCCGGGTTGACGAAGGTCGTATAATTTTGTTCAAAACGCGTTTTTGCGAATTTCCCCATCGGGGCGAAGCGAAAAAACACCCTGGGAATCAAATTTTACAATTTCGGTTTCACACCACCATTTTGGGTGGGCTTTTCCAAGCAGCGCATAAAGCCGGGTTGACGAAGGTCGTATAATTTTGTTCAAAACGCGTTTTTGCGACTTTCCCCATCGGGGCGAAACGAAAAAACACCCTGGGAATCAAATTTTACAATTTCGGTTTCACACCACCATTTTGGGTGGGCTTTTCCAAGCAGCGCATAAAGCCGGGTTGACGAAGGTCGTATAATTTTGTTCAAAACGTGTTTTTGCGACTTTCCCCATCGGGGCGAAACGAAAAAACACCCTGGGAATCGAATTTTACAATTTCGGTTTCATAGCACCATTTTGGGTGGGCTTTTCCAAGCAGCGCATAAAGCCGGGTTGACGAAGGTCGTATAATTATGTTCAAAACGCGTTTTTTCGACTTTCCCCATCGGGGCGAAACGAAAAAACACCCTGGGAATCGAATTTTACAATTTCGGTTTCACACCACCATTTTGGGTGGGCTTTTCCAAGCAGCGCATAAAGCCGGGTTGACGAAGGTCGTATAATTTTGTTCAAAACGCGTTTTTTCGACTTTCCCTATCGGGGCGAAACGAAAAAACACCCTGGGAATCGAATTTTACAATTTCGGTTTCACACCACCATTTTGGGTGGGCTTTTCCAAGCAGCGCATAAAGCCGGGTTGACGAAGGTCGTATAATTTTGTTCAAAACGCGTTTTTTCGACTTCCCCCATCGGGGCGAAACGAAAAAACACCCTGGGAATCGAATTTTACAATTTCGGTTTCATAGCACCATTTTGGGTAGGCTTTTCCAAGCAGCGCATAAAGCCGGGTTGACGAAGGTCGTATAATTATGTTCAAAACGTGTTTTTTCGACTTTCCCCATCGGGGCGAAACGAAAAAACACCCTGGGAATCGAATTTTGCAATTTCGGTTTCACACCACCATTTTGGGTGGGCTTTTCCAAGCAGCGCATAAAGCCGGGTTGACGAAGGTCGTATAATTTTGTTCAAAACGCGTTTTTGCGACTTTTCCCATCGGGGCGAAACGAAAAAACACCCTGGGAATCGAATTTTACAATTTCGGTTTCATAGCACCATTTTGGGTGGGCTTTTCCAAGCAGCGCATAAAGCCAGGTTGACGAAGGTCGTATAATTATGTTCAAAACGCGTTTTTTCGACTTTCCCCATCGGGGCGAAACGAAAAAACACCCTGGGAATCGAATTTTACAATTTCGGTTTCACACCACCATTTTGGGTGGGCTTTTCCAAGCAGCGCATAAAGCCGGGTTGACGAAGGTCGTATAATTTTGTTCAAAACGCGTTTTTGCGAATTTCCCCATCGGGGCGAAGCGAAAAAACACCCTGGGAATCAAATTTTACAATTTCGGTTTCACACCACCATTTTGGGTGGGCTTTTCCAAGCAGCGCATAAAGCCGGGTTGACGAAGGTCGTATAATTTTGTTCAAAACGCGTTTTTGCGACTTTCCCCATCGGGGCGAAACGAAAAAACACCCTGGGAATCGAATTTTACAATTTCGGTTTCATAGCACCATTTTGGGTGGGCTTTTCCAAGCAGCGCATAAAGCCAGGTTGACGAAGGTCGTATAATTATGTTCAAAACGCGTTTTTTCGACTTTCCCCATCGGGGCGAAACGAAAAAACACCCTGGGAATCGAATTTTACAATTTCGGTTTCACACCACCATTTTGGGTGGGCTTTTCCAAGCAGCGCATAAAGCCGGGTTGACGAAGGTCGTATAATTTTGTTCAAAACGCGTTTTTGCGACTTTCCCCATCGGGGCGAAACGAAAAAACACCCTGGGAATCGAATTTTACAATTTCGGTTTCACACCACCATTTTGGGTGGGCTTTTCCAAGCAGCGCATAAAGCCGGGTTGACGAAGGTCGTATAATTTTGTTCAAAACGCGTTTTTTCGACTTTCCCCATCGGGGCGAAACGAAAAAACACCCTGGGAATCGAATTTTACAATTTCGGTTTCATAGCACCATTTTGGGTAGGCTTTTCCAAGCAGCGCATAAAGCCGGGTTGACGAAGGTCGTATAATTTTGTTCAAAACGCGTTTTTGCGACTTTCCCCATCGGGGCGAAACGAAAAAACACCCTGGGAATCGAATTTTGCAATTTCGGTTTCACACCACCATTTTGGGTGGGCTTTTCCAAGCAGCGCATAAAGCCGGGTTGACGAAGGTCGTATAATTTTGTTCAAAACGCGTTTTTGCGACTTTCCCCATCGGGGCGAAACGAAAAAACACCCTGGGAATCGAATTTTACAATTTCGGTTTCATACCACCATTTTGGGTGGGCTTTTCCAAGCAGCGCATAAAGCCGGGTTGACGAAGGTCGTATAATTATGTTCAAAACGCGTTTTTTCGACTTTCCCCATCGGGGCGAAACGAAAAAGCACCCTGGGAATCGAATTTTACAATTTCGGTTTCACACCACCATTTTGGGTGGGCTTTTCCAAGCAGCGCATAAAGCCGGGTTGACGAAGGTCGTATAATTTTGTTCAAAACGCGTTTTTGCGACTTTCCCCATCGGGGCGAAACGAAAAAACACCCTGGGAATCGAATTTTACAATTTCGGTTTCATAGCACCATTTTGGGTGGGCTTTTCCAAGCAGCGCATAAAGCCAGGTTGACGAAGGTCGTATAATTATGTTCAAAACGCGTTTTTTCGACTTTCCCCATCGGGGCGAAACGAAAAAACACCCTGGGAATCGAATTTTACAATTTCGGTTTCACACCACCATTTTGGGTGGGCTTTTCCAAGCAGCGCATAAAGCCGGGTTGACGAAGGTCGTATAATTTTGTTCAAAACGCGTTTTTGCGACTTTCCCCATCGGGGCGAAACGAAAAAACACCCTGGGAATCGAATTTTACAATTTCGGTTTCACACCACCATTTTGGGTGGGCTTTTCCAAGCAGCGCATAAAGCCGGGTTGACGAAGGTCGTATAATTTTGTTCAAAACGCGTTTTTTCGACTTTCCCCATCGGGGCGAAACGAAAAAACACCCTGGGAATCGAATTTTACAATTTCGGTTTCATAGCACCATTTTGGGTAGGCTTTTCCAAGCAGCGCATAAAGCCGGGTTGACGAAGGTCGTATAATTTTGTTCAAAACGCGTTTTTGCGACTTTCCCCATCGGGGCGAAACGAAAAAACACCCTGGGAATCGAATTTTGCAATTTCGGTTTCACACCACCATTTTGGGTGGGCTTTTCCAAGCAGCGCATAAAGCCGGGTTGACGAAGGTCGTATAATTTTGTTCAAAACGCGTTTTTGCGACTTTCCCCATCGGGGCGAAACGAAAAAACACCCTGGGAATCGAATTTTACAATTTCGGTTTCATACCACCATTTTGGGTGGGCTTTTCCAAGCAGCGCATAAAGCCGGGTTGACGAAGGTCGTATAATTATGTTCAAAACGCGTTTTTTCGACTTTCCCCATCGGGGCGAAACGAAAAAGCACCCTGGGAATCGAATTTTACAATTTCGGTTTCACACCACCATTTTGGGTGGGCTTTTCCAAGCAGCGCATAAAGCCGGGTTGACGAAGGTCGTATAATTTTGTTCAAAACGCGTTTTTGCGACTTTCCCCATCGGGGCGAAACTAAAAAACACCCTGGGAATCGAATTTTGCAATTTCGGTTTCACACCACCATTTTGGGTGGGCTTTTCCAAGCAGCGCATAAAGCCGGTTTGACGAAGGTCGTATAATTTTGTTCAAAACGCGTTTTTGCGACTTTTCTCATCGGGGCGAAACGAAAAAACACCCTGGGAATCGAATTTTACAATTTCGGTTTCATAGCACCATTTTGGGTGGGCTTTTCCAAGAAGCGCATAAAGCCGGGTTGACGAAGGTCGTATAATTTTGTTCAAAACGCGTTTTTGCGACTTTCCCCATCGGGGCGAAACGAAAAAACACCCTGGGAATCGAATTTTACAATTTCGGATTCACACCACCATTTTGGGTGGGCTTTTCCAAGCAGCGCATAAAGCCGGGTTGACGAAGGTCGTATAATTTTGTTCAAAACGCGTTTTTGCGACTTTCCCCATCGGGGCGAAACGAAAAAACACCCTGGGAATCGAATTTTACAATTTCGGTTTCATAGCACCATTTTGGGTGGGCTTTTCCAAGCAGCGCATAAAGCCGGGTTGACGAAGGTCGTATAATTATGTTCAAAACGCGTTTTTTCGACTTTCCCCATCGGGGCGAAACGAAAAAACACCCTGGGAATCGAATTTTACAATTTCGGTTTCACACCACCATTTTGGGTGGGCTTTTCCAAGCAGCGCATAAAGCCGGGTTGACGAAGGTCGTATAATTTTGTTCAAAACGCGTTTTTGCGACTTTCCCCATCGGGGCGAAACGAAAAAACACCCTGGGAATCGAATTTTACAATTTCGGTTTCACACCACCATTTTGGGTGGGCTTTTCCAAGCAGCGCATAAAGCCGGGTTGACGAAGGTCGTATAATTTTGTTCAAAACGCGTTTTTTCGACTTCCCTCATCGGGGCGAAACGAAAAAACACCCTGGGAATCGAATTTTACAATTTCGGTTTCATAGCACCATTTTGGGTAGGCTTTTCCAAGCAGCGCATAAAGCCGGGTTGACGAAGGTCGTATAATTTTGTTCAAAACGCGTTTTTGCGACTTTCCCCATCGGGGCGAAACGAAAAACCACCCTGGGAATCGAATTTTACTTTTTCGGTTTCACACCACCATTTTGGGTGGGCTTTTCCAAGCAGCGCATAAAGCCGGGTTGACGAAGGTCGTATAATTTTGTTCAAAACGCGTTTTTGCGACTTTCCCCATCGGGGCGAAACGAAAAAACACCCTGGGAATCGAATTTTACAATTTCGGTTTTATAGCACCATTTTGGGTGGGCTTTTCCAAGCACCGCATAAAGCCGGGTTGACGAAGGTCGTATAATTTTGTTCAAAACGCGTTTTTGCGACTTTCCCCATCGGGGCGAAACGAAAAAACACCCTGGGAATCGAATTTTACAATTTCGGTTTCACACCACCATTTTGGGTGGGCTTTTCCAAGCAGCGCATAAAGCCGGGTTGACGAAGGTCGTATAATTTTGTTCAAAACGCGTTTTTGCGACTTTCCCCATCGGGGCGAAACGAAAAAACACCCTGGGAATCGAATTTTACAATTTCGGTTTCACACCACCATTTTGGGTGGGCTTTTCCAAGCAGCGCATAAAGCCGGGTTGACGAAGGTCGTATAATTTTGTTCAAAACGCGTTTTTGCGACTTTCCCCATCGGGGCGAAACGAAAAAACACCCTGGGAATCGAATTTTACAATTTCGGTTTTATAGCACCATTTTGGGTGGGCTTTTCCAAGCACCGCATAAAGCCGGGTTGACGAAGGTCGTATAATTTTGTTCAAAACGACACACATATATAATACTGGTTTTAGCGCAAAAAAAAATAAAGATACAAAACAATGCTGATTTAACAAGAAACTCGGCTCCCATGCTCGCCTCGTTTCTTGTTAAATCAGCATTGTTTTGTATCTTTATTTTTTTTTCCGCTAAAACCAGTATTATATATGTGTGTGGTGGTATTTGAGTGAAAATAAGCAAGGAAGTAACAAAGAGCGAGCGGATGTGTCACACAAAAAAATTATTTTCTTTTGAAGAAATGTATGCACTGTCTATATACAAAAGTGCGCCAGAATTATTTTCCATTTGAACAATTATCTGCAGTTGTATATACGGCGAGATGGCAGGCACACTTGAACTAATACAAGCACTTCCGGCTGAACTTCGGGAAAAAATCTGTACGGAGTATATTATAATAAGACTCTGGCAGCGTAAAATGCTTGGCTGGGCTCAAGTACACAAAGAGTTAGAAAAAACCCCATTTTGTGAAAGGAGGGAAAGTTTTGTAAAAGCGATGTATTGTGTAGATCATTTAGATTGCGGAGTTGATGGTATTTGTGTACCATGCATGCGAAAAAGCAATATAAATCATTATGTTTTCTCAGACATGCACGAATACAACTGCTTTAGACGCTGTGTTGAGATATGCGAAGATGAATTAGAACATAAATGGATCCATTGTAAGGTAAAAGGTTTAGACCCAATGCGAGAAATCATAAGGGAATTTTACTGAGCGGCCGATACCTTCGTTTGGTTGCAATATTTTTGTTTCGAAATATGTGAGTTGCGTGACATTTTTCTCAGAAAGATACCGGAAACCAATATTTATATTTCCCAGGCCCCTTGGACGAGCAGAATAACACAAAACATGGCGGTCGCTTCACGATTTAGTGTTTGGGCCGAAAAAAGACGAAACAGAATAGATATTACGAAAAAAATACGCTCAGTTAACGCGCTGTAAGTTTTTGTGCCCCCACAGAAGCTGGCGAAGTGAAGCGACGAGAAGAAATCGAGAAATAACAGGATTTGATCACAAAACTTTTGTCGAACTATCGAGCGATCTTTCTAGAACACGGACTCGATAGAACCTGTTTATTTTTTTTCGGCATCTCGCATAGCCTCCACTACTTGATATGTTATCTGTCTGACTTCGTTCTGCCAAACGGGAGTAGAAAGTTCGGTTAAAATAAAGCAAATCGCGTGGAAAAGGACAACCATTTTGGCCTCTTGGCTATATTTTATTTACAAACTTTACCAAGTCTTTACCAAGTCTTCAAAAGCGCATGCGTACAGGCTCAAATATTGCGTCATTTAGGTGAAGAACAGAGAAAGTGGCACCACAAGGGTCAGAAATTTTAAACTGAAACAAATAAATAGAAATTTTGCCCATAGACTAGTCAGTTCACAAATTCTGGTGAAGCCAAGAGAGGTGTGGTTGGCCCCCACTGAATCTTGTTATAATGGCTTGTGCAGATGGTGAGTTACGGAGTATAGGGGAACTCCTTTCAGTGGGAGATGCCCCTTGGGTGAGCCCGCTCCGGCCCTACTGATAACGTGGGGGTGCTCAGAGATCCCTCGGGATTTCAAACCTCGTACCCAGAGGTAAAATGGGGGGGACAGCCGCCTTGTCAGCGGCGGGGAAAAGACCTAGCCGGGGCTAGGCAAAGAACAGCCAACGAGCACCCCCCGACCAGGGTTTTGCTTTTTTGTTTGACCTGTCACGCAACGTCACGCGTGACTGTAACGCAACAGAGTCACACAACGTCACGTGTGAAGGTAACGCTCTTGTAACGCATTCATATATTTTTGAAAGACTTAGAAAAAATTTTTTGAAAGACTTAGAGAAATTTTTTCAAAGACTTAGAGAAAAGACTTAGAGAAATTTTTTGAAAGACTTAGAGAAAAAGACTTAGAGAAAATTTTTTGTAACACTTAGAGAAAATCTCGTTTTTTTCCCAAAAAAGTTAATTCAAATTTGTGCAGGAACGGCTATCATTCTTTAATAAAGTGAAAGAGTGTGCGCTTAGACTGATATCTTATTTCGAAACGTCGACCGCGCTGCCCAGAAACTTTTTTTGAAGCCTAATTCTTTCTTCGTGCATGGCCTCTTGTCGTATTTTTTCTATGTCAGGGCTGCTTGGTTTATTTTTTTCCTTGGGAAGTGTTCCTTTCCGAAGAATCTCCTTCTGAATTAGATAGCTCTGTTTTTCATCAAGAATGCTTTGAAACTCAGAATCGCTGATTTTTCCGTCAATGAGTGATTTTGACAGTATGCGGTTGACAGTATCGCATTTTGACATAGCCAGTGTCATGATTTTGCAGTGTTTGATAAGTTTGGGCTCAAGCTTTTTGTAAAAACCGGTTAGCCCAGCAGCTGTTAGCCCAAATAAAGAGGCAACACAGCCAATAGGTATTGCCGCTGGAATTCCAATGCCTGTAAAAGCAGCTGCTACTCCACCTGCGGATAGAAAACCACTAATACCGCCAGAAGAAAAGCTAGCATAGTTGATAATGGTTTTAGTTCGTTTATATTTTTTGGCAACAAGCCTATAATGGGAAACTTCATCACTTAAATATTTTAAAACTTCATTGGCTTTCTGCATACGAAAATTGTTATCTGGTTGATTTGGTAGAACTGGATAAAGTGTTGTCTGCATTTCTGTTTCTCGATAATCTGGTGCAGATGGTAATACGTTGGATGCCATGGTTATATTTACAAAATTATTTTCTTGTTTAATTAATTTCAATTAGAAACTGAAGAGGCATGCCGTTAAAGTCAAATAGATTATTATTTTGGTCCCTGACGGAAATTGTCATATTTGAGATATGCTTATCAGCAGAAACATCGCGTAAGACATGTTGTGGGCTGCTTTGATAAAAAACTTTTTCAAAAGGTTTTCCCGTTATGTCAAAAGTTTGTAAAACAGTAGACGGTTTGCCATTTAACAGATTCTGTTCTTTGTCAAGTAGGTCGCAATGAATGTAATATGTCGTTTCGGAATTCAGCTTTTTTATGAACGTTTTAAATTCCAATGTAAAAGAGTTTAAATTGAGTAAATTGCCTAAATTGGAATCAATAACAATCTTTTTAAACTCTGGATTTGTTATTACAAGCTGGCCAACGATAGTATTAACATCTGTTTGCAATGGGACCCTATGTTTGTTTAAACTGTTTCTGATTTCACTCGCCAACGCATCGAGTGTATAATGGCCCGGCAAAAAAGTAACTTTGAAAGGCTTTTCGACAGCATCTAACAAAGTAATTGCCCCCTCTTCCTTTAAGTTAAACCACGAATTGTAAAGAGAACAACTTAACACCCGGATATAGTTTGGTTTTTGAATAGGATAAGGTTCAAAATAGACCGTATGCGGATTTTCTGTTGTAACAACAGTAAGAATAACCATTTTATAATTAGAGAAAAATATTTTGTTTAAATAATGGATAATGAATGGACCGGTGGTGGTGGATGGTTGGATGCTTATTCGAGGCAGCAAAGAACCAAAAGTGCAGCAAAAGCTGATACAGCAAAAGACAAGGCCCCTCAACCTTCACAGCACAGCAGCGCATCTGCGCTTCTAAAATGGATCCAGACACCAGAAGCTAACAGCATTGCCAAAGTAGCAGAACAAAAGGCATGGAAAACTTTTAATGCAAAATACCCGAATGCTGATAAATCAAAGTTTGAGCCACAGACCGATTTCACCAAAGACCACACAGCAACCTCAGAAATTTATTTCAAAGCAGGGCCAGGCCATTTGATAAACGTTTTTGGTTCAGACAGCAAATATTGGAGCCCGGAAATAAAAAGTGCGCTGGGTGTTGGCCAATCATCAGAAGGGTTTCCACAACAGCTTACACCAAGTGGTTTAAAAGGTGACTCTTTGCCGATTCCTGCTGTTGGCTTTCACGATGCCGCCCCGAGTTTGAAAAAAATATTTAATAACCAACTGAATATTTACGTAACACCGGACCAGTATTTCACAACAAAGTTCAGAGAGGTATTTCAAAAAACCAAACTCACCCACCATTCAGGGAAAGAGTCAAAAACATGGCTAGCCGGCCCAAATATGAGATATTGGCCACAGCAGCTGAATTTTGCTGTCTGGTGTGCGACAACGGGCTGTGGTATAAGTCGCGAAATTTTCGATAACAACTATGCTATGCCAGAGAATGTGCGAGCTTTTTACAAGTTCCATATATATTTTACTGTCAGGCGAATATTGTTTCAGATGGGGGGAATACAAAGCATAAGCGCTTTGCCAGGCGACCCAACTTTTAACCAGATTAACAACAAATACGACGTGGCTTCATACAAAAGAATATGCAATGAGTTCGGAGTCGACCCGTCAAGCGATTTTCGTTTTACAAGAGGCGCAAACCACGGCCTGGGAAGTGTTTACATATATGTATCCAACATTGGCCCGGCAAAAGAAGCGGGAGACGTTTACCCCGGGGGATCAAAAAAGTTCTCAGATGAAGGTGGCACAGGCTCAAAAGGTAACCTGATTTACTACATCGAACCGGGTGATTCAGCGTACGCTCAGGCGGATTGGTTTTGCCCAAATGTAGCAGAAGGTCTAACCCAGGCAGGTTTGTCGAGAATAAACCAGTCGATAGAGGCGTTCGTTTACTGTGTTTTGGGTTCACAGGTAAATGTGAGAAGTAGCATTTTGGGAACCGGGGGGCGGGCAAAAGAAGCGCAAAGTGAGTTTTTAGTTTTAGTGGAAGACGCAATACGGCAACCGGATCTGGCAAAGTCAGTTCAAAGGTACCAACTTGCAGTCGACGAGGCAAAGGTGAGGCTTAACTTTGCTGTGTGTCCAGGTGCATGGCTGATGCCTGCGCGGATGGTAATAAATACGGGAAGTGTTATTGGTTACAACAACCAGCTAAAACAAGCTATACCAGGTATGAAGCTAGGGGTTAACGACGAAGTAAATAAGGGCACAAAAAAAGCAGCGCTAAAGCTGATGGCAGGAGGACCAACAAAGATAAACCCACCAAACAGCCACCCCTCAAACCCGATACACAAGGAAGCAACGCAGCCTGAAAAAAATAGGCCCGAGACTGAAGAACAAACACCTCAGCCTGATGAGCCAGTAAAAGATGTAGGTGGCACTGAAACACACGAAAATAACAAAGCAGCTATTGCTGTTGTCGCGGTAGGTGTTGCGGCTTTGATTTACGCTTTTATGCGTTAACGCCGCTTCTTTATGTATTTTTCTACAAGAAAGGCAACCACAGCCAAAATAATCAGCCAGGTGTGCTCAGCAAGAAAACCGATAGCTTGACCGGCGGCTTTGAAAAGAAAGCTCACAATTGAGCCAATAAGACCTGGCAGAGCTGATGCAATCTTTGAGCCAATATCTTTTAGACCTTTTCCCAACGCTTTACCGGTGGCTCTCAAAGCGTTTGTAATAGCCCCAATGACAGCACCAATTGTGACCCCGGCAGCAAGAACGATAGCCGTAACGGTCACACCATATTTTTTGAATATCTCCTTTACCCTCTCACGAAGTGGAAGCGCTCTTTCTCTTTCATCAATCTGCGTTTGCAAACGAGCAAGCTCCTCTTGTCTTTCCGCTACTCTTCCTTCGGCAGCTTGTTTATCAGAAGGTGATGTGTTTTCATCGTCGATAACTGCCTGATCTTCCTCATTTTGGCGCTGTAGTTCTGATTCTTGCTCTTTCAGCTCATCTAACGTTCTTGTGTCGTTGAGCCTCGCTTCCATTGTGTTTCTTTCTCTCTCTTTAGCGGCTAGGCTTGCTCTAAGTTGGTTGACCCTGGTTTGTTCTTTGGCTTTGGTTTTAGCTTTTTTCTCAAGAGCCGCCACCTCTGTTTTTGCGTTTTCAAAATCATTTTGAAGATTTTTTTTCAGTTGCTGCAGTCTCCGCAGTTCTGATTCACTTTCAACGTTTGACCCCAGTTGTTCAATACTGGCTTGAGTTCGCTCAATTCTTATTCTAAGATCTTGCACTTCTTGGGCGGCTTTTTCTCTTTCAGAGGCGAGTTTTTCTGCATCTCTGAGTTCTTTTTCAGCTTCTCTTAATCTCTGCCGGTTTTCTCTTATTTCATCATTGTCTTGAGCAATCAGAGATTCAGCTTCTGGACCAAGTGATGTTTTGAACTTGTCTTTAAATTTTTGGAGAAGACCTTTCCCATCTTGTCTGAAAATTTCAGTCTCGCCACCCCTTGTTCCAAATGAAACGATTGTAGTGTCCTTGCCAGGCTTTTTGCTGAAACCGATTGGGCCTAATTTCCCGAAGTCAACTCTTGGAAACTTCCTTTTAATAAAATCTCTTGCTCTTTCAAGAAGTGCTGGTTTGTCATCTTGATGAATAAAGCCACTCAACAAAGGTATATCTTCATCAAATGATGTTTCTGGAAGTCTGCTCAGTTCGTGCAATTCAATTTGTTCACCATAGCGTGTGGATTCTGCTTCAGGAGGAAATAGCGGCTGACTTGTGTCTATCTCAGTATCAACATTAAAATCATATTGATCATCACCATTTTTATTGTCAAGATCCTTGTCAAGTTCTTGTTGTTCTATAGCAAAATCGCTAACTTTTGCCATCGATTATCAACAAAGTTGAAAAGCAGAAACTATGTTTCTATTTAACAAAGTTGATGGAGTTATTTTATATTTACAATTGAAATTTTTTAATTGAATATTTTATATTCTTTGTAATAATGGACGGTGTACAGGAAAACCTTCGGCCAACACGAAGTGAGAAAACTCTTGGCGCTCTTAGAGCGGAGCGCGCGGTGAAACGAATCACTTTCAACCCCACAGAAGCCAAACCAGAGGAAACGCTTTATGTTTCGGTGCCCAAGCTGAATGAAAACGAGGTCATTGTTCCCGGCACACTTGCGCTGCGCTTCAACATCGATTTGAGCGGAGGTCATGCCAACAACTTTCTTGTCGACAATGTTGGACGGGCGCTAGTTGAAAAACTTGTTGTAAAGTACTCTGGCACAATCCTGCAGGACACAGTTGGTTATGACATTTACAAGATATTCGAGGATCTCTTTCTATCGCAGGAGGAGCGCGACAACATGTTGCAAGATGGAATCCAGAGTATGGGCCTCAACAAAATTCGCTCAAACGCGGGTGACAAGCAGACCACAGGCGTCGATTCGGAAAACAAACTGAACGGGATTTACGGATCAAAATACAGGATACGCCTTGACCACCAGATTTTGAACGACCACGGGACCTTTTATCCGCAGGCTCTATACAACGATCTTGTGTTCGAACTGACACTTGCGCCAGCTTCTCAGGTTGTCAGAGGCTCCGATAAAACAAAACTGTAATACAAGCTGACAAACATCCAGCTGGAGTACGAGATGATAAGAAGCAAAACACTGGCAGATGAAGCCCTCAGCGAGTACACAAATGGAAAAGAATTTGCGTATGACCACATCCAGCGTGAAGAAGTGCATCCCTTTGCCAAAGGCACAGTCACAAGGCTGAATCTCAGAGTTAACCCACAGAGAAGGTCCCTCAAAGGCATCTTGCTACTGTTTGTCGAGCCCTATGTTGCTGGTGCAAGGCAGTCAGAAGCATACTTTAACCCAGACCTGACAAAAGTCAGTGTCACAGTAAATGGCTCGCCCAACAGGCTGTACAACAACGGACTTGAAGGAATTGATATTTGGGAGGAGGTCAAACGCTTCTTTCTCAAAAATGAAAACAAAACACAGCACATGAATGCAACAAAGTTTTATGCAGATAACAAGTTCGGGGTTATGATCGATCTGCGTTCCATGGCTGATCACTCTATGCACGGAAGCGGCACGCGACTTGTAAACACAAAGGATGGGGTACAGCTGGAGCTCGAGAGGAATGCAAGCGGCTCTGGCAATGTGAACTGCCACATTTACGTAATCAGTGATGCGCAGATGAATATATTAAAAAGGCAATTAGAATCTGTTCTGTATTAATATAGCAACTGAGTTGCTGAAGATGGATCCGAGCAAGATACCCTTTAACGCTCTGATTGTGGGGCCGACGAATTCAGGAAAATCGAAGTATGTGGTTGACCAGATCTACGGCCCTTTCCGCGGCAAGTTTGACTACATTGTGCTTATCTGCCCAACATTCGCGCACAACAAGACCTACTACCGAATTGGTGAAAATGATCCAAGAATGTTTATAATAATATGCAAGCAGCACGAGGTGGAAAGTTGGTTGAAGGTCGTGAGCTGGCTGTTTGAGGGCACCAACACGCTCATAATCCTCGATGACTGCGCAGCCTCAAAAGATGTGAAAGGGCGCACAGGCCAGCTGGTGAATCTTGGCTTTTCCGCTCGGCATATCGGCATCAGCGTTTGGGTGCTGACCCAGAAGATAACCAGCATAACACCTTCCTTCCGTGAAAACGTGGCGGCTATCGTTTTATTTTACACTCCCTCAGCCAAAACTACGAAGGCAATCTTTGAAGATTACGCCGGCGAACTCTCCCACGATGAGTACAAAAATCTGATTTCAAAGCTGAAAGAGCGGAAGTTCTCTTACCTTGTGTTCTCGCTTCGCTACCCCTACGGATTATCATATCAACTAAGTTGATAATTTTGAATTAAAAAAATAAAAGTTGTATATAGTATATAAACATGGCAGAACAAGAGTTCGCAGATGTTATAAACCTACTGGAAGCTGAGCCGTCAAGCAGCCCAGCTGATAGTAGCCTTGTGCCACAGTTGCTATCCGGACCTAACATTCCTGCCCTTCGTGAGCAGCTGGCCGTGCTTGTATCAACAGGCAAATCCAAAGAGGCCATCGGAGTGCAATTAACACATGAGCAGTTGAAACGCTTGACTGATAAAGAAGTTGAAAAGTACTACAAGAGATATGAAACCTTCGTTGGCAGCAAGACAACCGAAAGCATGGTTGACAACCTGCTTACGCTTGTGACAAGAGGCCTGCAAATGGTTATTGAAATAGATGACGTTGATGCAATGAAAAAAGAACTAAAAGAAGACTTCATTATTAACAAAGAAATGACAAATTTTGTTGGCAGTCTCTCTTTGAAATATGGAAAATTTCTTGCTCCTATTTCTGCTGCTTTGATAACGGCGAAGCACATTGATTTTAATTCGCATTTGGAGAAAAATGACAAAGCAAAATTAGAAGAAATTCCTGAGCATTCCTCACCAACTACTGAACATTTGCAGACAAATTCTGAATAATTGCTTAATAATTTTTTATTTGCTTAACATATAATGTCAACCGAACAATCCGAGCAGGTCGAAACCCCACAACAACAGGTCGATATAACACAGCAAGCAACAACTCCAACTCCAACTACAGCCCCGCGTGCAAAAAATCCCAAGCGTGTGGCTGCTGGCAAAGCGGTTGCTGAAAGAACGCGGCTGGCCCGTGAACAACAGAAAAAAGCTGCAGCTGAGGCTGCTATCATAATCGCAAACAACAAGGCAAAGGGTAGCAACTCAGTTGCTGATCCCCCGGTTTCTGAGCCAACACCGACTATTGCAGATGATACCCTAAAAAGTAGCAAAGTTGATAATAGCAGTCTCAGCACCACACAATGGATTGGTGTTGTCGGCATAGTCGTTTCACTGATCGGTATTTATTACAAACGTGAAGAGCTCAAGGCCGCATTCAGCAAAAAAAATACACCTGAGCCAGCACGTGCTCGCCCGACACAGACCAGAGTTTTAAGTCATATGGATTAAATATTTACGAATTAATATTATACCTGTATCAATATCATGAAGAAAGTTGATATTCCTCAAGTTCTTATCTCAACCGCAGCCATTTTTGGGATCGGACTGTTATGGTACGACTTCAATGTGAAGATTTTTCTTACAGTCCGCGATCTTATGAAGGCCACAATATTTGACCCGGACTCAGAAGAGACAAATTAATTTTTATTTAAACTTTGTATGTTTCTTTATAATTATGGTGAAAGTTCCAACGCAAACATTTGTTGTCAATTTTCTTGGCGGCGTCATCCTTTCTAGTTATTGGTTGTATGTTACTTACAAGATATCTAATGAATTGATTTGGTTGGCAAAAGACCCTTCGAATTTTGTTGAATTGGTAGAGAAAAATGAAGCAGATGACACGGAAGCAGAAGAGGACACGGACGCAGAAGAGACAGATTAATTTTTATTTAAACTTTTTGTATGTTTTATATACGTATCAACAAAGTTGATAAATAATGTCAGACAACAAGCTTGTTAAAACCTTCATGGATGCTGCTACTATAACCGGTTTGGCCGCCGGCATCGGCTGGGTCGCAAAAAAGGTTGTGAAAGAGAATTTTACTTCTGACCCCAGCAGCAGTGCTATGAACTATGTGAAGTTCACCGCCGTCATGGCAGGTAGCATTGCGCTCAAACAGTACCTGGAGGACCAAAAAATCCTTCCCACCAGCATGTAAAGTGGGGCATCAGCAACTGAGTTGCTATCCAGGATTTTGATTTGAAAAAACTCTGCTCTTTTAATATATCACAATGGCAAGTATCGCGATTATGGCTGGTGGAGCTATATTGAATGCTGCTGCTTTTATTGGCGGCAATTATCTTGCTAGGGCGCTTGGTGGAGGTGACAAAGCTGCACTTGATGAAAAAGTACGACATGATAAAGCTCTCGAGGCGTATCAAGCAGCTTATGCCAAATACTCCCGTGACCGCACCAAACTTCTCGACTGGATTGCGACTAACACGCAAATAAAAGAGCAGGCCAAACAGAACTTTACTAACACTGACTACGCCTTCAAACTGTATAACCAGGCGCACCCTGATAAACAAATGATACTCCCTAAAGAACCCAAGTTCTCAGATTTCTATCAACCAAGCCAGCAGCAGAAAAATGGTGAACTTATGTTCGTGGGTGCCGGGGCTCTTGCTCTGGGCTACGCTGCCTTCCGTTTCCTTTAGTGAAGTGGGGTAAACCCCACACCCCAGCATTTTAAACTTTTTTAATTTCTTACTTATATAAGTAGGGTAAACACGATGGATGCCAAACTAGCAAAGATATACTATAGCCCTGGGGGCTACTGGAAAGGTTTTGCTGCAATCAAAAAATTAGCCGAAGCTGCAAAGGTACCAGAAGAAACCGCAAAAAAGTGGCTGTTCAAGCAAGCACTCTGGCAGATATTCCTCCCTGCACCGAAGCGCATTCCTCGGCCGAAATTCGATGTACCTATACCAAACAAAGTGCATCAGGCGGATCTTCTTTTTTTGCCACATGACAAACTACCCCGCGGACGCAAAGTTTTTAAATATGCACTCACCGTTGTCGATGTTGCCAGCAGATACAAAGAGGCTGAACCCTTGACATCGAAAAACTCTGATGAAGTTGCTCTTGCTTTTAAGAGAATTTACAAACGCTCGCCTCTGAAATGGCCTGAACTGCTGCAGGTTGACCCTGGGCGCGAATTTATGGGCGCTGTTACAAAAGAAATGGAAAATCACAAAACATATATTCGGCGTGGGCGAGTTGACATTCACCGTGATCAGGCCATTGTTGAACGTTTTAACCGCACCCTGGCTGAGCGCTTGTTCGGGCACCAGTACGCTGTTGAAATGCGAATGCCTGAGGGACAGCGGTACACGGCGTGGGTAAAAAGACTTCCTGAAGTTGTAGCCGCTCTGAAAATTGAAGTCACAAGCCTTATCGGCAAGAAACCTGTAGTTGCCATCAAAGAAAAAAATATTTATGCAAAGCCATCCACACCTTATTTGAGGCCTGTTGGAGAAAGCGAAAAAAAGCTCCCCTCTCGTGTGAATGTTAGGTATTTGTACCAACCTGGCGAGCTTGAAGGTGGTGTTAAAAGAGCCACTGATCCAATCTGGTCTTTGAAAGTTTACAACATTGAACGTTCTTTTACCAAACCGAATCAGCCCGTTCTCTACTATTTGCATGACGGGCCCAAGCGTGGCTTCGTGCGTGAAGAACTGCTTGTTGTGCCTCCAAACACACAATTACCCCCCGAGCGACTTTAACGCTTCTTCTATTTCTTCCATTTCTGTATTTGTTAATTCTATTTCTTCCATTTCTGTATTAGCGAATAAAGCTTCCATTTCTTCCATTGCACTGTTGTACCCGTAAGCCTTTGTATTTACCCCGTCGTCAGCTATCCAGCGCTTTGAATCAAACGGGGACAGTGAAATTTTATTTACATGCATGCCGTAGATCTCGTGCCCCTCGCTTCGCAAAATGTTCATTCCGTGCCACATCTGCTCTTTGCTGAACAGCGCCTGCTTGTACTGTTCATGCTTTATCTGTTTCTTAACAACGTTCTTTTTCACGCCTTTCGCTTTTCTTACGTTTATTTCATCAGCTTTTATCATTTTACAGCATTGCGACACTATTGCTTTCGAATGTTTCTTTTTTATTTTTTTGAACAACTCCGCGTCTTTTGCTATTATTGCCTGCACTTTTATTCCATCGCAGGTGCACTCTTTTATTTCCACCTCAGGGAAGTCTTTCTTTATTTTGTCTATTCCCTTTTTGCTTTCATCTACCTTCATGACTGAGTACATTTTTGACCTCAGGCCCACATACTCCGATATTGGGGTCCCCGCGCACTCATCTTTCATTTTTCCCAGTACCTTTTTGTTCACGGTTGAGTGGAGCGGATGCTCCTTCGGGTAGTCTGATGTATCATAGAAGCTTTCGTTAGCTTTTATGTCTTTGTAGACGTCCTCTGTTTCTATCTTCAGCAGCAGGCTGTCCGTGTCAGTGTACAAGAGCTCGCATTTCTCGCCGTACTGCTTTTTCAGGTGGTTGTAAAAGAAGTCGTACATCAGTATCTTGCTTTTGTCAAGGATTGTCATTCCTGTGTAGACCGGCTTGTTGAGCAGCAGGCGGCTTTTGTGCATGTCAATGCCCACCAAGTCGTTTGTAAATATTACATGCCTTGAGTACAAAGGGCTGGCGACCAATTTCCTTATTTTGTCTTTCTCATTGCTGCGGACTATTCTTATGTCTACTCGGTTGCGCAGGTTTTCCATGGTTTTGCCGAAAACTGAGTTATTCATCAGCTTGTAAAAGTTCTTTTCAAAGTCATTCTTTGCTTGCTTTCTGAATTCTGTGTTCATCCGAATGTACGGCTCCATCCAGCACTC
The DNA here is from genome assembly GCA_963693305.1 of Meandrina meandrites. Taxonomy (NCBI): domain Eukaryota; kingdom Metazoa; phylum Cnidaria; class Anthozoa; order Scleractinia; family Meandrinidae; genus Meandrina; species Meandrina meandrites. Next base: position 637,758 of record OY855910.1, on the reverse strand, counting down.
TTGTTCGAACTCCAGCGCTCTTTTTACACGCTTCAGTTTCATCCCCTGCTTCAGATAGAACTTCAAGTTTTCGTAGTGAACCACGTAGTCTTTTTTGTCCTCAAGCGTCAGCAGTAGCTTCTTGCTGTTTGGGATTTTCAGGTCCAATTCTTTTATCAGATTATTTTGGTAGTCCGACATGTTTTCTTTTTTCACGACCTTTTTCTCTGGCGCCAGCGGGTAGCTGTTGTGTTCTTTATGCAGCTCCGCCGGGTACTCCAGGTCTACTTCAAGGATCCAGCCTTTCTTGGCGTTTTCTTTTTTGTTCATTATTTCCTCCTCTGTCGGCATAACGCGTTTCCATTTGAATCTGCTTTTGGGGAGAGGCTTGCTCATTGCCCAGCCGTACAGGTTGTTCGCGTCCAGATACATTATGTAGCTGTTCGGTTTGCTTTCGTCATAGTCTGATACCAAAGGATTGTTTGCCTTTGCGTGTCTTTTGCTTACCATCGAGATTCCTCCGCGAATTCCTCGTTCCACGAACATATGCATTTCATAGTCTGTTAACAACTCAAGCTCGACACCCGTCTTTTTCAAGAGTGCGTCCCATGATAGTCCTGGTGATGTGAAATAGTGCGCCGGGTCAAGACCGTACTGCTGCAAACACAATTTACGGAAATTTTCAAATACATCTGCCAACAGTGCTACATCCGTTTTCACGTAAAGGTCATGGTAATCCCCCAATGTTTTACAATCAAAAGTCTTCCATACTTTCTTCGCGTGAGCGTACTCATATTCTGTTATGTGATCATCGTTGAGTTTGCTGTAGAAGTCTTCTTTTTTGGGCAGACTTGTTTCGCTGAATTTTTCAAATGAATCCATGTACTCGTATGGGTAAATTCCCTTTTTGTAAAGCAGATCACTACCATTTGATAATGTTGATGTGATTTTGAGTTCCTCCTTAATTTTCTTTTTGTACTGCAGCTCTCTGTCTTTTAATTTTGATGTGGCTTCTTCTACCCCATCTACTATTACTTTTACCAATGAGTCCAAGCTTCCTTGCAAAAAGTTCAAGCTGTCTATAAATCGCAAACCATCAACCGAAATGGTTATGTACTTCTCCATGTTGTTTGCGACACATTTCACCTCTTTTTTCAAATTTGCCATCGCTTGCATTAAATGGTGCGCGTCGTACCCCCTCAGGTTGTGAAATACAACTGGTACCTGGTGCGTTTTGGGGTTTATTTTTAGTTTTAGGTTGCATTCGCTGTGCGCTGCCCCCCGGTATTTACCCGTCAGATGACAATGGTCTTTTACCGCGTCTCTGTAGTTCTTTTGGAGAAGTGACTTTTTGCATTTGTAGCAGTTGGTTTGTTCTTTTGCTGTGTGGCGCGCGGCTGCGGTTTCCGGTTTTTTCAGCTTTATTATTTCAAAATCATCGTCTTTTGATGCATTATGGCACAGCGTTTCATAAAATTCACTTTGGTAATTTTGCTCTTCATAGAAACATCTTTTGTGATACTGCCCCTGGTATTTCTCTTTTTTTGATATGTGTCCTGTTGCGTAGACCGGCATTGAATCCCAAAAGTTTTCTTTTACCAGCTTTTTTTCGCAGATGTGGCAGCTGTGTGCGTTTTTGAATTCATACCAGTCTTTGTTCGTCATTGCTATGGGTTTTACTTGCGCGAGGTTTTCTCTTATTTTGTCTTTTACTATTACCAGTCTTTTCAGGAAAGACCTTACCGCGTTTTCACCCCTGTATACAAATGGTCCTGTAACTTTCCCGTCACTTCTTACTACAACAAATGAATATCCACACGCCTCATGCCTTTCCGTCTTTTCTGTGTAACTTTTGTTTTTGTATTTGTCATTTTCAGGGTCTCGCTCGCAACCTTGAAATTTTCTTACTAACGCCTCAAAGTCAGCGTATATCACGTATGGCGCTTTCATCTGTTTCTGATAGTTTTTAAAAGCTAGGATATTATCCCCCTCTTCCGGCATGTCTATCTTTGTTGGCCTCCCATTCACACCGTTGCAGTGCTTTTCGTGTTCCACCAGCACGTGCGCTCTTGTAAAACGTGTTAAGCACCTCATACAGTAGAAAGTTTTATTGTTTATTGCCTTATCGAACAACAAAGCGCTTTCTCTTTTTATCCAACAGTAATGCTGTCTCTCGCCTTTTTCAATCAACATCAGGTTTATTCTTTTTACGCTTTTTTCTTTACTGCTTATTCTGTACACTATCACTGTGTCTTTTTCCCATCCGAACACGTTTATTGCCAGGTTTCGGTTTTGTTTTTCCAGCTTGTCGATTTGTTTTACCGGTGTTGGAAAATCTATCCCCTCGTAATTTATCCCGTCATTTTTGGGGTATTTGCTTGGTCTTTGGGGGTCCTTCCCATCTTTTGGAGGAAATAAAGCAGCTCTTAGAGCCCACTTCAGACATTCGTTGTCTTTGTTTTTCACATTTATTATTGCCTTCTTTTTTGCTAGATCGGCTGGAAGTGGCAAATAGGTTCCTCCGCGCAGTGGCTGATATTTTGCAACGTTCACGTATGCTAACTCTATACTTTCAATTTCCCATCCTGATCCTTGCAATGACCAGTTTTCTATTTCTCCCTTTATTCTTTCCATGAATTCTTCGTATTTTTGTTTTATCTGTTCTTTGTCATAACTGGTAAAAACGTGCGGCTGGTCCTCTTTGAAATAGTGCGACATTTCTTGCGTTTCTCCGTTTCTTTCTATTTCAAAGTTTACTTTTAGCCCGAAGCTCACCTTTACACTTCCCAACTTTTGAATTTCCTGTTCTATCAAGTTTGTATACTTTTCTTTATTTGCATTTTTAAACATATAAATATCTTTGTTGTTTTGATTTGTTTTGGATATATCCATTATCCAAACACGAAGCCATTCCTGGAAATTGGTCTGACTTATTTTAAACCCGTCGCGTAAAATAGTACGTTCTGGCTGTAATGGTTCAGGAAGATTTCTATTTTGCTCCCTTGCTATTGGACCGTAAAATGTTTTCAGAACATCTGATGAAAATCTTGCAGCCGCCATCTCGCCGTATATACAACTGCAGATAATTGTTCAAATGGAAAATAATTCTGGCGCACTTTTGTATATAGACAGTGCATACATTTCTTCAAAAGAAAATAATTTTTTTGTGTGACACATCCGCTCGCTCTTTGTTACTTCCTTGCTTATTTTCACTCAAATACCACCACACACATATATAATACTGGTTTTAGCGGAAAAAAAAATAAAGATACAAAACAATGCTGATTTAACAAGAAACGAGGCGAGCATGGGAGCCGAGTTTCTTGTTAAATCAGCATTGTTTTGTATCTTTATTTTTTTTTGCGCTAAAACCAGTATTATATATGTGTGTAAACGCGTTTTTTCGACTTTCCCCATCGGGGCGAAACGAAAAAACACCCTGGGAATCGAATTTTACAATTTCGGTTTCATAGCACCATTTTGGGTGGGCTTTTCCAAGCAGCGCATAAAGCCGGGTTGACGAAGGTCGTATAATTTTGTTCAAAACGCGTTTTTGCGACTTTCCCCATCGGGGCGAAACGAAAAAACACCCTGGGAATCGAATTTTACAATTTCGGTTTCACACCACCATTTTGGGTGGGCTTTTCCAAGCAGCGCATAAAGCCGGGTTGACGAAGGTCGTATAATTTTGTTCAAAACGCGTTTTTTCGACTTCCCCCATCGGGGCGAAACGAAAAAACACCCTGGGAATCGAATTTTACAATTTCGGTTTCACACCACCATTTTGGGTGGGCTTTTCCAAGAAGCGCATAAAGCCGGGTTGACGAAGGTCGTATAATTTTGTTCAAAACGCGTTTTTTCGACTTTCCCCATCGGGGCGAAACGAAAAAACACCCTGGGAATCGAATTTTACAATTTCGGTTTCATAGCACCATTTTGGGTGGGCTTTTCCAAGCAGCGCATAAAGCCGGGTTGACGAAGGTCGTATAATTTTGTTCAAAACGCGTTTTTGCGACTTTCCCCATCGGGGCGAAACGAAAAAACACCCTGGGAATCGAATTTTACAATTTCGGTTTCACATCACCATTTTGGGTGGGCTTTTCCAAGCAGCGCATAAAGCCGGGTTGACGAAGGTCGTATAATTTTGTTCAAAACGCGTTTTTTCGACTTTCCCCATCGGGGCGAAACGAAAAAACACCCTGGGAATCGAATTTTACAATTTCGGTTTCACACCACCATTTTGGGTGGGCTTTTCCAAGCAGCGCATAAAGCCGGGTTGACGAAGGTCGTATAATTTTGTTCAAAACGCGTTTTTGCGACTTTCCCCATCGGGGCGAAACGAAAAAACACCCTGGGAATCGAATTTTACAATTTCGGTTTCACACCACCATTTTGGGTGGGCTTTTCCAAGCAGCGCATAAAGCCGGGTTGACGAAGGTCGTATAATTTTGTTCAAAACGCGTTTTTGCGACTTTCCCCATCGGGGCGAAACGAAAAAACACCCTGGGAATCGAATTTTACAATTTCGGTTTCACACCACCATTTTGGGTGGGCTTTTCCAAGCAGCGCATAAAGCCGGGTTGACGAAGGTCGTATAATTTTGTTCAAAACGCGTTTTTTCGACTTTTCCCATCGGGGCGAAACGAAAAAACACCCTGGGAATCGAATTTTACAATTTCGGTTTTATAGCACCATTTTGGGTGGGCTTTTCCAAGCACCGCATAAAGCCGGGTTGACGAAGGTCGTATAATTTTGTTCAAAACGCGTTTTTTCGACTTTCCCCATCGGGGCGAAACGAAAAAACACCCTGGGAATCGAATTTTACAATTTCGGTTTCATAGCACCATTTTGGGTGGGCTTTTCCAAGCAGCGCATAAAGCCGGGTTGACGAAGGTCGTATAATTTTGTTCAAAACGCGTTTTTGCAACTTTCCCCATCGGGGCGAAACGAAAAAACACCCTGGGAATCGAATTTTACAATTTCGGTTTCACATCACCATTTTGGGTGGGCTTTTCCAAGCAGCGCATAAAGCCGGGTTGACGAAGGTCGTATAATTTTGTTCAAAACGCGTTTTTTCGACTTTCCCCATCGGGGCGAAACGAAAAAACACCCTGGGAATCGAATTTTACAATTTCGGTTTCACACCACCATTTTGGGTGGGCTTTTCCAAGCAGCGCATAAAGCCGGGTTGACGAAGGTCGTATAATTTTGTTCAAAACGCGTTTTTGCGACTTTCCCCATCGGGGCGAAACGAAAAAACACCCTGGGAATCGAATTTTACAATTTCGGTTTCACACTACCATTTTGGGTGGGCTTTTCAAAGCAGCGCATAAAGCCGGGTTGACGAAGGTCGTATAATTTTGTTCAAAACGCGTTTTTTCGACTTTCCCCATCGGGGCGAAACGAAAAAACACCCTGGGAATCGAATTTTACAATTTCGGTTTCATAGCACCATTTTGGGTGGGCTTTTCCAAGCAGCGCATAAAGCCGGGTTGACGAAGGTCGTATAATTTTGTTCAAAACGCGTTTTTGCGACTTTCCCCATCGGGGCGAAACGAAAAAACACCCTGGGAATCGAATTTTACATTTTCGGTTTCACACCACCATTTTGGGTGGGCTTTTCCAAGCAGCGCATAAAGCCGGGTTGACGAAGGTCGTATAATTTTGTTCAAAACGCGTTTTTGCGACTTTCCCCATCGGCGCGAAACGAAAAAACACCCTGGGAATCGAATTTTACAATTTCGGTTTCACACCACCATTTTGGGTGGGCTTTTCCAAGAAGCGCATATAGCCGGTTTGACGAAGGTCGTATAATTTTGTTCAAAACGCGTTTTTGCGACTTTCCCCATCGGGGCGAAACGAAAAAACACCCTGGGAATCGAATTTTACATTTTCGGTTTCACACCACCATTTTGGGTGGGCTTTTCCAAGCAGCGCATAAAGCCGGGTTGACGAAGGTCGTATAATTTTGTTCAAAACGCGTTTTTGCGACTTTCCCCATCGGCGCGAAACGAAAAAACACCCTGGGAATCGAATTTTACAATTTCGGTTTCACACCACCATTTTGGGTGGGCTTTTCCAAGAAGCGCATATAGCCGGTTTGACGAAGGTCGTATAATTTTGTTCAAAACGCGTTTTTGCGACTTTCCCCATCGGGGCGAAACGAAAAAACACCCTGGGAATCGAATTTTACATTTTCGGTTTCACACCACCATTTTGGGTGGGCTTTTCCAAGCAGCGCATAAAGCCGGGTTGACGAAGGTCGTATAATTTTGTTCAAAACGCGTTTTTGCGACTTTCCCCATCGGCGCGAAACGAAAAAACACCCTGGGAATCGAATTTTACAATTTCGGTTAAACACCACCATTTTGGGTGGGCTTTTCCAAGCAGCGCATAAAGCCGGGTTGACGAAGGTCGTATAATTTTGTTCAAAACGCGTTTTTGCGACTTTCCCCATCGGGGCGAAACGAAAAAACACCCTGGGAATCGAATTTTACATTTTCGGTTTCACACCACCATTTTGGGTGGGCTTTTCCAAGCAGCGCATAAAGCCGGGTTGACGAAGGTCGTATAATTTTGTTCAAAACGCGTTTTTGCGACTTTCCCCATCGGCGCGAAACGAAAAAACACCCTGGGAATCGAATTTTACAATTTCGGTTTCACACCACCATTTTGGGTGGGCTTTTCCAAGAAGCGCATATAGCCGGTTTGACGAAGGTCGTATAATTTTGTTCAAAACGCGTTTTTGCGACTTTCCCCATCGGGGCGAAACGAAAAAACACCCTGGGAATCGAATTTTACATTTTCGGTTTCACACCACCATTTTGGGTGGGCTTTTCCAAGCAGCGCATAAAGCCGGGTTGACGAAGGTCGTATAATTTTGTTCAAAACGCGTTTTTGCGACTTTCCCCATCGGCGCGAAACGAAAAAACACCCTGGGAATCGAATTTTACAATTTCGGTTAAACACCACCATTTTGGGTGGGCTTTTCCAAGCAGCGCATAAAGCCGGGTTGACGAAGGTCGTATAATTTTTTTCAAAACGCGTTTTTGCGACTTTCCCCATCGGGGCGAAACGAAAAAACACCCTGGGAATCGAATTTTACAATTTCGGTTTCACACCACCATTTTGGGTGGGCTTTTCCAAGCAGCGCATAAAGCCGGGTTGACGAAGGTCGTATAATTTTGTTCAAAACGCGTTTTTTCGACTTCCCCCATCGGGGCGAAACGAAAAAACACCCTGGGAATCGAATTTTACAATTTCGGTTTCATAGCACCATTTTGGGTGGCTTTTCCAAGCAGCGCATAAAGCCGGGTTGACGAAGGTCGTATAATTTTGTTCAAAACGCGTTTTTTCGACTTTCCCCATCGGGGCGAAACGAAAAAACACCCTGGGAATCGAATTTTACAATTTCGGTTTCATAGCACCATTTTGGGTGGGCTTTTCCAAGCAGCGCATAAAGCCGGGTTGACGAAGGTCGTATAATTTTGTTCAAAACGCGTTTTTGCGACTTTCCCCATCGGGGCGAAACGAAAAAACACCCTGGGAATCGAATTTTACAATTTCGGTTTCACACCACCATTTTGGGTGGGCTTTTCCAAGCAGCGCATAAAGCCGGGTTGACGAAGGTCGTATAATTTTGTTCAAAACGCGTTTTTTCGACTTCCCCCATCGGGGCGAAACGAAAAAACACCCTGGGAATCGAATTTTACAATTTCGGTTTCACACCACCATTTTGGGTGGGCTTTTCCAAGCAGCGCATAAAGCCGGGTTGACGAAGGTCGTATAATTTTGTTCAAAACGCGTTTTTGCGACTTTCCCCATCGGGGCGAAACGAAAAAACACCCTGGGAATCGAATTTTACAATTTCGGTTTTATAGCACCATTTTGGGTGGGCTTTTCCAAGCAGCGCATAAAGCCGGGTTGACGAAGGTCGTATAATTTTGTTCAAAACGCGTTTTTTCGACTTTCCCCATCGGGGCGAAACGAAAAAACACCCTGGGAATCGAATTTAACAATTTCGGTTTCATAGCACCATTTTGGGTGGGCTTTTCCAAGCAGCGCATAAAGCCGGGTTGACGAAGGTCGTATAATTTTGTTCAAAACGCGTTTTTGCGACTTTCCCCATCGGGGCGAAACGAAAAAACACCCTGGGAATCGAATTTTACATTTTCGGTTTCACACCACCATTTTGGGTGGGCTTTTCCAAGCAGCGCATAAAGCCGGGTTGACGAAGGTCGTATAATTTTGTTCAAAACGCGTTTTTGCGACTTTCCCCATCGGCGCGAAACGAAAAAACACCCTGGGAATCGAATTTTACAATTTCGGTTTCACACCACCATTTTGGGTGGGCTTTTCCAAGAAGCGCATATAGCCGGTTTGACGAAGGTCGTATAATTTTGTTCAAAACGCGTTTTTGCGACTTTCCCCATCGGGACGAAACGAAAAAACACCCTTGGAATCGAATTTTACATTTTCGGTTTCACACCACCATTTTGGGTGGGCTTTTCCAAGCAGCGCATAAAGCCGGGTTGACGAAGGTCGTATAATTTTGTTCAAAACGCGTTTTTGCGACTTTCCCCATCGGCGCGAAACGAAAAAACACCCTGGGAATCGAATTTTACAATTTCGGTTTTATAGCACCATTTTGGGTGGGCTTTTCCAAGCACCGCATAAAGCCGGGTTGACGAAGGTCGTATAATTTTGTTCAAAACGCGTTTTTTCGACTTTCCCCATCGGGGCGAAACGAAAAAACACCCTGGGAATCGAATTTTACAATTTCGGTTTCATAGCACCATTTTGGGTGGGCTTTTCCAAGCAGCGCATAAAGCCGGGTTGACGAAGGTCGTATAATTTTGTTCAAAACGCGTTTTTGCGACTTTCCCCATCGGGGCGAAACGAAAAAACACCCTGGGAATCGAATTTTACATTTTCGGTTTCACACCACCATTTTGGGTGGGCTTTTCCAAGCAGCGCATAAAGCCGGGTTGACGAAGGTCGTATAATTTTGTTCAAAACGCGTTTTTGCGACTTTCCCCATCGGCGCGAAACGAAAAAACACCCTGGGAATCGAATTTTACAATTTCGGTTTCACACCACCATTTTGGGTGGGCTTTTCCAAGAAGCGCATATAGCCGGTTTGACGAAGGTCGTATAATTTTGTTCAAAACGCGTTTTTGCGACTTTCCCCATCGGGGCGAAACGAAAAAACACCCTGGGAATCGAATTTTACATTTTCGGTTTCACACCACCATTTTGGGTGGGCTTTTCCAAGCAGCGCATAAAGCCGGGTTGACGAAGGTCGTATAATTTTGTTCAAAACGCGTTTTTGCGACTTTCCCCATCGGCGCGAAACGAAAAAACACCCTGGGAATCGAATTTTACAATTTCGGTTAAACACCACCATTTTGGGTGGGCTTTTCCAAGCAGCGCATAAAGCCGGGTTGACGAAGGTCGTATAATTTTGTTCAAAACGCGTTTTTGCGACTTTCCCCATCGGGGCGAAACGAAAAAACACCCTGGGAATCGAATTTTACAATTTCGGTTTCACACCACCATTTTGGGTGGGCTTTTCCAAGCAGCGCATAAAGCCGGGTTGACGAAGGTCGTATAATTTTGTTCAAAACGCGTTTTTTCGACTTCCCCCATCGGGGCGAAACGAAAAAACACCCTGGGAATCGAATTTTACAATTTCGGTTTCATAGCACCATTTTGGGTGGCTTTTCCAAGCAGCGCATAAAGCCGGGTTGACGAAGGTCGTATAATTTTGTTCAAAACGTGTTTTTTCGACTTTCCCCATCGGGGCGAAACGAAAAAACACCCTGGGAATCGAATTTTACAATTTCGGTTTCATAGCACCATTTTGGGTGGGCTTTTCCAAGCAGCGCATAAAGCCGGGTTGACGAAGGTCGTATAATTTTGTTCAAAACGCGTTTTTGCGACTTTCCCCATCGGGGCGAAACGAAAAAACACCCTGGGAATCGAATTTTACAATTTCGGTTTCACACCACCATTTTGGGTGGGCTTTTCCAAGCAGCGCATAAAGCCGGGTTGACGAAGGTCGTATAATTTTGTTCAAAACGCGTTTTTTCGACTTCCCCCATCGGGGCGAAACGAAAAAACACCCTGGGAATCGAATTTTACAATTTCGGTTTCACACCACCATTTTGGGTGGGCTTTTCCAAGCAGCGCATAAAGCCGGGTTGACGAAGGTCGTATAATTTTGTTCAAAACGCGTTTTTGCGACTTTCCCCATCGGGGCGAAACGAAAAAACACCCTGGGAATCGAATTTTACAATTTCGGTTTTATAGCACCATTTTGGGTGGGCTTTTCCAAGCAGCGCATAAAGCCGGGTTGACGAAGGTCGTATAATTTTGTTCAAAACGCGTTTTTTCGACTTTCCCCATCGGGGCGAAACGAAAAAACACCCTGGGAATCGAATTTTACAATTTCGGTTTCATAGCACCATTTTGGGTGGGCTTTTCCAAGCAGCGCATAAAGCCGGGTTGACGAAGGTCGTATAATTTTGTTCAAAACGCGTTTTTGCGACTTTCCCCATCGGGGCGAAACGAAAAAACACCCTGGGAATCGAATTTTACATTTTCGGTTTCACACCACCATTTTGGGTGGGCTTTTCCAAGCAGCGCATAAAGCCGGGTTGACGAAGGTCGTATAATTTTGTTCAAAACGCGTTTTTGCGACTTTCCCCATCGGCGCGAAACGAAAAAACACCCTTGGAATCGAATTTTACATTTTCGGTTTCACACCACCATTTTGGGTGGGCTTTTCCAAGCAGCGCATAAAGCCGGGTTGACGAAGGTCGTATAATTTTGTTCAAAACGCGTTTTTGCGACTTTCCCCATCGGCGCGAAACGAAAAAACACCATGGGAATCGAATTTTACAATTTCGGTTTCACACCACCATTTTGGGTGGGCTTTTCCAAGCAGCGCATAAAGCCGGGTTGACGAAGGTCGTATAATTTTGTTCAAAACGCGTTTTTGCGACTTTCCCCATCGGGGCGAAACGAAAAAACACCCTGGGAATCGAATTTTACAATTTCGGTTTCACACCACCATTTTGGGTGGGCTTTTCCAAGCAGCGCATAAAGCCGGGTTGACGAAGGTCGTATAATTTTGTTCAAAACGCGTTTTTTCGACTTCCCCCATCGGGGCGAAACGAAAAAACACCCTGGGAATCGAATTTTACAATTTCGGTTTCATAGCACCATTTTGGGTGGCTTTTCCAAGCAGCGCATAAAGCCGGGTTGACGAAGGTCGTATAATTTTGTTCAAAACGCGTTTTTTCGACTTCCCCCATCGGGGCGAAACGAAAAAACACCCTGGGAATCGAATTTTACAATTTCGGTTTCATAGCACCATTTTGGGTGGCTTTTCCAAGCAGCGCATAAAGCCGGGTTGACGAAGGTCGTATAATTTTGTTCAAAACGCGTTTTTTCGACTTTCCCCATCGGGGCGAAACGAAAAAACACCCTGGGAATCGAATTTTACAATTTCGGTTTCACACCACCATTTTGGGTGGGCTTTTCCAAGCAGCGCATAAAGCCGGGTTGACGAAGGTCGTATAATTTTGTTCAAAACGCGTTTTTGCGACTTTCCCCATCGGCGCGAAACGAAAAAACACCCTGGGAATCGAATTTTACAATTTCGGTTTCACACCACCATTTTGGGTGGGCTTTTCCAAGCAGCGCATAAAGCCGGGTTGACGAAGGTCGTATAAATTTGTTCAAAACGCGTTTTTGCGACTTTCCCCATCGGGGCGAAACGAAAAAACACCCTGGGAATCGAATTTTACAATTTCGGTTTCACACCACCATTTTGGGTGGGCTTTTCCAAGCAGCGCATAAAGCCGGGTTGACGAAGGTCGTATAATTTTGTTCAAAACGCGTTTTTTCGACTTCCCCCATCGGGGCGAAACGAAAAAACACCCTGGGAATCGAATTTTACAATTTCGGTTTCATAGCACCATTTTGGGTGGCTTTTCCAAGCAGCGCATAAAGCCGGGTTGACGAAGGTCGTATAATTTTGTTCAAAACGCGTTTTTTCGACTTTCCCCATCGGGGCGAAACGAAAAAACACCCTGGGAATCGAATTTTACAATTTCGGTTTCACACCACCATTTTGGGTGGGCTTTTCCAAGCAGCGCATAAAGCCGGGTTGACGAAGGTCGTATAATTTTGTTCAAAACGCGTTTTTGCGACTTTCCCCATCGGGGCGAAACGAAAAAACACCCTGGGAATCGAATTTTACAATTTCGGTTTCACACCACCATTTTGGGTGGGCTTTTCCAAGCAGCGCATAAAGCCGGGTTGACGAAGGTCGTATAATTTTGTTCAAAACGCGTTTTTTCGACTTTCCCCATCGGGCCGAAACGAAAAAACACCCTGGGAATCGAATTTTACAATTTCGGTTTCATAGCACCATTTTGGGTGGGCTTTTCCAAGCAGCGCATAAAGCCGGGTTGACGAAGGTCGTATAATTTTGTTCAAAACGCGTTTTTTCGACTTTCCCCATCGGGGCGAAACGAAAAAACACCCTGGGAATCGAATTTTACAATTTCGGTTTCATAGCACCATTTTGGGTGGGCTTTTCCAAGCAGCGCATAAAGCCGGGTTGACGAAGGTCGTATAATTTTGGTTAAAAACGCGTTTTTGCGACTTTCCCCATCGGGGCGAAACGAAAAAACACCCTGGGAATCGAATTTTACAATTTCGGTTTCATAGCACCATTTTGGGTGGGCTTTTCCAAGCAGCGCATAAAGCCGGGTTGACGAAGGTCGTATAATTTTGTTCAAAACGCGTTTTTTCGACTTTCTCCATCGGGGCGTCACGAAAAAACACCCTGGGAATCGAATTTTACAATTTCGGTTTTATAGCACCATTTTGGGTGGGCTTTTCCAAGCAGCGCATAAACCCGGGTTGACGAAGGTCGTATAATTTTGTTCAAAACGCGTTTTTTCGACTTTCCCCATCGGGGCGAAACGAAAAAACACCCTGGGAATCGAATTTTACAATTTCGGTTTCATAGCACCATTTTGGGTGGGCTTTTCCAAGCAGCGCATAAAGCCGGGTTGACGAAGGTCGTATAATTTTGTTCAAAACGCGTTTTTTCGACTTCCCCCATCGGGGCGAAACGAAAAAACACCCTGGGAATCGAATTTTACAATTTCGGTTTCATAGCACCATTTTGGGTGGCTTTTCCAAGCAGCGCATAAAGCCGGGTTGACGAAGGTCGTATAATTTTGTTCAAAACGCGTTTTTTCGACTTTCCCCATCGGGGCGAAACGAAAAAACACCCTGGGAATCGAATTTTACAATTTCGGTTTCACACCACCATTTTGGGTGGGCTTTTCCAAGCAGCGCATAAAGCCGGGTTGACGAAGGTCGTATAATTTTGTTCAAAACGCGTTTTTGCGACTTTCCCCATCGGGGCGAAACGAAAAAACACCCTGGGAATCGAATTTTACAATTTCGGTTTCACACCACCATTTTGGGTGGGCTTTTCCAAGCAGCGCATAAAGCCGGGTTGACGAAGGTCGTATAATTTTGTTCAAAACGCGTTTTTTCGACTTTCCCCATCGGGCCGAAACGAAAAAACACCCTGGGAATCGAATTTTACAATTTCGGTTTCATAGCACCATTTTGGGTGGGCTTTTCCAAGCAGCGCATAAAGCCGGGTTGACGAAGGTCGTATAATTTTGTTCAAAACGCGTTTTTTCGACTTTCCCCATCGGGGCGAAACGAAAAAACACCCTGGGAATCGAATTTTACAATTTCGGTTTCATAGCACCATTTTGGGTGGGCTTTTCCAAGCAGCGCATAAAGCCGGGTTGACGAAGGTCGTATAATTTTGTTCAAAACGCGTTTTTGCGACTTTCCCCATCGGGGCGAAACGAAAAAACACCCTGGGAATCGAATTTTACAATTTCGGTTTCATAGCACCATTTTGGGTGGGCTTTTCCAAGCAGCGCATAAAGCCGGGTTGACGAAGGTCGTATAATTTTGTTCAAAACGCGTTTTTTCGACTTTCTCCATCGGGGCGTCACGAAAAAACACCCTGGGAATCGAATTTTACAATTTCGGTTTTATAGCACCATTTTGGGTGGGCTTTTCCAAGCAGCGCATAAACCCGGGTTGACGAAGGTCGTATAATTTTGTTCAAAACGCGTTTTTTCGACTTTCCCCATCGGGGCGAAACGAAAAAACACCCTGGGAATCGAATTTTACAATTTCGGTTTCATAGCACCATTTTGGGTGGGCTTTTCCAAGCAGCGCATAAAGCCGGGTTGACGAAGGTCGTATAATTTTGTTCAAAACGCGTTTTTTCGACTTTCCCCATCGGGGCGAAACGAAAAAACACCCTGGGAATCGAATTTTACAATTTCGATTTCATAGCACCATTTTGGGTGGGCTTTTCCAAGCAGCGCATAAAGCCGGGTTGACGAAGGTCGTATAATTTTGTTCAAAACGCGTTTTTTCGACTTTCCCCATCGGGGCGACACGAAAAAACACCCTGGGAATCGAATTTTACAATTTCGGTTTTATAGCACCATTTTGGGTGGGCTTTTCCAAGCAGCGCATAAACCCGGGTTGACGAAGGTCGTATAATTTTGTTCAAAACGCGTTTTTGCGAGTTTCCCCATCGGGGCGAAACGAAAAAACACCCTGGGAATCGAATTTTACAATTTCGGTTTCATAGCACCATTTTGGGTGGGCTTTTCCAAGCAGCGCATAAAGCCGGGTTGACGAAGGTCGTATAATTTTGTTCAAAACGCGTTTTTTCGACTTTCCCCATCGGGGCGAAACGAAAAAACACCCTGGGAATCGAATTTTACAATTTCGGTTTCACACCACCATTTTGGGTGGGCTTTTCCAAGCAGCGCATAAAGCCGGGTTGACGAAGGTCGTATAATTTTGTTCAAAACGCGTTTTTGCGACTTTCCCCATCGGGGGGAAACGAAAAAACACCCTGGGAATCGAATTTTACAATTTCGGTTTTATAGCACCATTTTGGGTGGGCTTTTCCAAGCAGCGCATAAACCCGGGTTGACGAAGGTCGTATAATTTTCTTCAAAACGCGTTTTTTCGACTTTCCCCATCGGGGCGAAACGAAAAAACACCCTGGGAATCGAATTTTACAATTTCGGTTTCATAGCACCATTTTGGGTGGGCTTTTCAAAGCAGCGCATAAAGCCGGGTTGACGAAGGTCGTATAATTCTGTTCAAAACGCGTTTTTTCGACTTTCCCCATCATGGCGAAACGAAAAAACACCCTGGGAATCGAATTTTACAATTTCGGTTTCATAGCACCATTTTGGGTGGGCTTTTCCAAGCAGCGCATAAAGCCGGGTTGACGAAGGTCGTATAATTTTGTTCAAAACGCGTTTTTGCGACTTTCCCCATCGGGGCGAAACGAAAAAACACCCTGGGAATCGAATTTTACAATTTCGGTTTCATAGCACCATTTTGGGTGGGCTTTTCCAAGCAGCGCATAAAGCCGGGTTGACGAAGGTCGTATAATTTTGTTCAAAACGCGTTTTTTCGACTTTCCCCATCGGGGCGAAACGAAAAAACACCCTGGGAATCGAATTTTACAATTTCGGTTTCACACCACCATTTTGGGTGGGCTTTTCCAAGCAGCGCATAAAGCCGGGTTGACGAAGGTCGTATAATTTTGTTCAAAACGCGTTTTTGCGACTTTCCCCATCGGGGCGACACGAAAAAACACCCTGGGAATCGAATTTTACAATTTCGGTTTTATAGCACCATTTTGGGTGGGCTTTTCCAAGCAGCGCATAAACCCGGGTTGACGAAGGTCGTATAATTTTGTTCAAAACGCGTTTTTTCGACTTTCCCCATCGGGGCGAAACGAAAAAACACCCTGGGAATCGAATTTTACAATTTCGGTTTCATAGCACCATTTTGGGTGGGCTTTTCAAAGCAGCGCATAAAGCCGGGTTGACGAAGGTCGTATAATTCTGTTCAAAACGCGTTTTTTCGACTTTCCCCATCATGGCGAAACGAAAAAACACTCTGGGAATCGAATTTTACAATTTCGGTTTCATAGCACCATTTTGGGTGGGCTTTTCCAAGCAGCGCATAAAGCCGGGTTGACGAAGGTCGTATAATTTTGTTCAAAACGCGTTTTTGCGACTTTCCCCATCGGGGCGAAACGAAAAAACACCCTGGGAATCGAATTTTACAATTTCGGTTTCATAGCACCATTTTGGGTGGGCTTTTCCAAGCAGCGCATAAAGCCGGGTTGACGAAGGTCGTATAATTTTGTTCAAAACGCGTTTTTGCGACTTTCCCCATCGGGGCGAAACGAAAAAACACCCTGGGAATCGAATTTTGCAATTTCGGTTTCACACCACCATTTTGGGTGGGCTTTTCCAAGCAGCGCATAAAGCCGGGTTGACGAAGGTCGTATAATTTTGTTCAAAACGCGTTTTTGCGACTTTCCCCATCGGGGCGACACGAAAAAACACCCTGGGAATCGAATTTTACAATTTCGGTTTTATAGCACCATTTTGGGTGGGCTTTTCCAAGCAGCGCATAAACCCGGGTTGACGAAGGTCGTATAATTTTGTTCAAAACGCGTTTTTTCGACTTTCCCCATCGGGGCGAAACGAAAAAACACCCTGGGAATCGAATTTTACAATTTCGGTTTCATAGCACCATTTTGGGTGGGCTTTTCCAAGCAGCGCATAAAGCCGGGTTGACGAAGGTCGTATAATTTTGTTCAAAACCCCTTTTTTTCGACTTTCCCCATCGGGGCGAAACGAAAAAACACCCTGGGAATCGAATTTTACAATTTCGGTTTCACACCACCATTTTGGGTGGGCTTTTCCAAGCAGCGCATAAAGCCGGGTTGACGAAGGTCGTATAATTTTGTTCAAAACGCGTTTTTGCGACTTTCCCCATCGGGGCGAAACGAAAAAACACCCTGGGAATCTAATTTTACAATTTCGGTTTCACACCACCATTTTGGGTGGGCTTTTCCAAGCAGCGCGTAAAGCCGGGTTGACGAAGGTCGTATAATTTTGTTCAAAACGCGTTTTTGCGACTTTCCCCATCGGGGCGAAACGAAAAAACACCCTGGGAATCGAATTTTACAATTTCGGTTTCACACCACCATTTTGGGTGGGCTTTTCCAAGCAGCGCATAAACCCGGGTTGACGAAGGTCGTATAATTTTGTTCAAAACGCGTTTTTTCGACTTTCCCCATCGGGGCGAAACGAAAAAACACCCTGGGAATCGAATTTTACAATTTCGGTTTCACACCACCATTTTGGGTGGGCTTTTCCAAGCAGCGCATAAACCCGGGTTGACGAAGGTCGTATAATTTTGTTCAAAACGCGTTTTTGCGACTTTCCCCATCGGGGCGAAACGAAAAAACACCCTGGGAATCGAATTTTACAATTTCGGTTTTATAGCACCATTTTGGGTGGGCTTTTCCAAGCACCGCATAAAGCCGGGTTGACGAAGGTCGTATAATTTTGTTCAAAACGCGTTTTTTCGACTTTCCCCATCGGGGCGAAACGAAAAAACACCCTGGGAATCGAATTTTAGAATTTCGGTTTCATAGCACCATTTTGGGTGGGCTTTTCCAAGCAGCGCATAAAGCCGGGTTGACGAAGGTCGTATAATTTTGTTCAAAACGCGTTTTTGCGACTTTCCCCATCGGGGCGAAACGAAAAAACACCCTGGGAATCGAATTTTACATTTTCGGTTTCACACCACCATTTTGGGTGGGCTTTTCCAAGCAGCGCATAAAGCCGGGTTGACGAAGGTCGTATAATTTTGTTCAAAACGCGTTTTTGCGACTTTCCCCATCGGCGCGAAACGAAAAAACACCCTGGGAATCGAATTTTACAATTTCGGTTTCACACCACCATTTTGGGTGGGCTTTTCCACGAAGCGCATATAGCCGGTTTGACGAAGGTCGTATAATTTTGTTCAAAACGCGTTTTTGCGACTTTCCCCATCGGGGCGAAACGAAAAAACACCCTGGGAATCGAATTTTACATTTTCGGTTTCACACCACCATTTTGGGTGGGCTTTTCCAAGCAGCGCATAAAGGCGGGTTGACGAAGGTCGTATAATTTTGTTCAAAACGCGTTTTTGCGACTTTCCCCATCGGCGCGAAACGAAAAAACACCCTGGGAATCGAATTTTACAATTTCGGTTTCACACCACCATTTTGGGTGGGCTTTTCCAAGCAGCGCATAAAGCCGGGTTGACGAAGGTCGTATAATTTTGTTCAAAACGCGTTTTTGCGACTTTCCCCATCGGGGCGAAACGAAAAAACACCCTGGGAATCGAATTTTACAATTTCGGTTTCACACCACCATTTTGGGTGGGCTTTTCCAAGCAGCGCATAAAGCCGGGTTGACGAAGGTCGTATAATTTTGTTCAAAACGCGTTTTTTCGACTTCCCCCATCGGGGCGAAACGAAAAAACACCCTGGGAATCGAATTTTACAATTTCGGTTTCATAGCACCATTTTGGGTGGCTTTTCCAAGCAGCGCATAAAGCCGGGTTGACGAAGGTCGTATAATTTTGTTCAAAACGCGTTTTTTCGACTTTCCCCATCGGGGCGAAACGAAAAAACACCCTGGGAATCGAATTTTACAATTTCGGTTTCACACCACCATTTTGGGTGGGCTTTTCCAAGCAGCGCATAAAGCCGGGTTGACGAAGGTCGTATAATTTTGTTCAAAACGCGTTTTTGCGACTTTCCCCATCGGGGCGAAACGAAAAAACACCCTGGGAATCGAATTTTACATTTTCGGTTTCACACCACCATTTTGGGTGGGCTTTTCCAAGCAGCGCATAAAGCCGGGTTGACGAAGGTCGTATAATTTTGTTCAAAACGCGTTTTTGCGACTTTCCCCATCGGCGCGAAACGAAAAAACACCCTGGGAATCGAATTTTACAATTTCGGTTTCACACCACCATTTTGGGTGGGCTTTTCCAAGCAGCGCATAAAGCCGGGTTGACGAAGGTCGTATAATTTTGTTCAAAACGCGTTTTTGCGACTTTCCCCATCGGGGCGAAACGAAAAAACACCCTGGGAATCGAATTTTACAATTTCGGTTTCACACCACCATTTTGGGTGGGCTTTTCCAAGCAGCGCATAAAGCCGGGTTGACGAAGGTCGTATAATTTTGTTCAAAACGCGTTTTTTCGACTTCCCCCATCGGGGCGAAACGAAAAAACACCCTGGGAATCGAATTTTACAATTTCGGTTTCATAGCACCATTTTGGGTGGCTTTTCCAAGCAGCGCATAAAGCCGGGTTGACGAAGGTCGTATAATTTTGTTCAAAACGCGTTTTTTCGACTTTCCCCATCGGGGCGAAACGAAAAAACACCCTGGGAATCGAATTTTACAATTTCGGTTTCACACCACCATTTTGGGTGGGCTTTTCCAAGCAGCGCATAAAGCCGGGTTGACGAAGGTCGTATAATTTTGTTCAAAACGCGTTTTTGCGACTTTCCCCATCGGGGCGAAACGAAAAAACACCCTGGGAATCGAATTTTACAATTTCGGTTTCACACCACCATTTTGGGTGGGCTTTTCCAAGCAGCGCATAAAGCCGGGTTGACGAAGGTCGTATAATTTTGTTCAAAACGCGTTTTTTCGACTTTCCCCATCGGGCCGAAACGAAAAAACACCCTGGGAATCGAATTTTACAATTTCGGTTTCATAGCACCATTTTGGGTGGGCTTTTCCAAGCAGCGCATAAAGCCGGGTTGACGAAGGTCGTATAATTTTGTTCAAAACGCGTTTTTGCGACTTTCCCCATCGGGGCGAAACGAAAAAACACCCTGGGAATCGAATTTTACAATTTCGGTTTCATAGCACCATTTTGGGTGGGCTTTTCCAAGCAGCGCATAAAGCCGGGTTGACGAAGGTCGTATAATTTTGTTCAAAACGCGTTTTTGCGACTTTCCCCATCGGGGCGAAACGAAAAAACACCCTGGGAATCGAATTTTACAATTTCGGTTTCATAGCACCATTTTGGGTGGGCTTTTCAAAGCAGCGCATAAAGCCGGGTTGACGAAGGTCGTATAATTCTGTTCAAAACGCGTTTTTTCGACTTTCCCCATCATGGCGAAACAAAAAACACCCTGGGAATCGAATTTTACAATTTCGGTTTCATAGCACCATTTTGGGTGGGCTTTTCCAAGCAGCGCATAAAGCCGGGTTGACGAAGGTCGTATAATTTTGTTCAAAACGCGTTTTTGCGACTTTCCCCATCGGGGCGAAACGAAAAAACACCCTGGGAATCGAATTTTTCAATTTCGGTTTCATAGCACCATTTTGGGTGGGCTTTTCCAAGCAGCGCATAAAGCCGGGTTGACGAAGGTCGTATAATTTTGTTCAAAACGCGTTTTTTCGACTTTCCCCATCGGGGCGAAACGAAAAAACACCCTGGGAATCGAATTTTACAATTTCGGTTTCATAGCACCATTTTGGGTGGGCTTTTCCAAGCAGCGCATAAAGCCGGGTTGACGAAGGTCGTATAATTTTGTTCAAAACGCGTTTTTTCGACTTTCTCCATCGGGGCGTCACGAAAAAACACCCTGGGAATCGAATTTTACAATTTCGGTTTTATAGCACCATTTTGGGTGGGCTTTTCCAAGCAGCGCATAAACCCGGGTTGACGAAGGTCGTATAATTTTGTTCAAAACGCGTTTTTTCGACTTTCCCCATCGGGGCGAAACGAAAAAACACCCTGGGAATCGAATTTTACAATTTCGGTTTCATAGCACCATTTTGGGTGGGCTTTTCAAAGCAGCGCATAAAGCCGGGTTGACGAAGGTCGTATAATTCTGTTCAAAACGCGTTTTTTCGACTTTCCCCATCATGGCGAAACGAAAAAACACCCTGGGAATCGAATTTTACAATTTCGGTTTCATAGCACCATTTTGGGTGGGCTTTTCCAAGCAGCGCATAAAGCCGGGTTGACGAAGGTCGTATAATTTTGTTCAAAACGCGTTTTTGCGACTTTCCCCATCGGGGCGAAACGAAAAAA
This sequence comes from Meandrina meandrites, assembly GCA_963693305.1. Lineage (NCBI taxonomy): Eukaryota > Metazoa > Cnidaria > Anthozoa > Scleractinia > Meandrinidae > Meandrina > Meandrina meandrites. The sequence goes on along the minus strand of OY855910.1, from coordinate 616,719 downwards.
CACCCTGGGAATCGAATTTTACAATTTCGGTTTCATAGCACCATTTTGGGTGGGCTTTTCCAAGCAGCGCATAAAGCCGGGTTGACGAAGGTCGTATAATTTTGTTCAAAACGCGTTTTTGCGACTTTCCCCATCGGGGCGAAACGAAAAAACACCCTGGGAATCGAATTTTGCAATTTCGGTTTCACACCACCATTTTGGGTGGGCTTTTCCAAGCAGCGCATAAAGCCGGGTTGACGAAGGTCGTATAATTTTGTTCAAAACGCGTTTTTGCGACTTTCCCCATCGGGGCGAAACGAAAAAACACCCTGGGAATCGAATTTTACAATTTCGGTTTCATAGCACCATTTTGGGTGGGCTTTTCCAAGCAGCGCATAAAGCCGGGTTGACGAAGGTCGTATAATTTTGTTCAAAACGCGTTTTTTCGACTTTCCCCATCGGGGCGAAACGAAAAAACACCCTGGGAATCGAATTTTACAATTTCGGTTTCACACCACCATTTTGGGTGGGCTTTTCCAAGCAGCGCATAAAGCCGGGTTGACGAAGGTCGTATAATTTTGTTCAAAACGCGTTTTTGCGACTTTCCCCATCGGGGCGACACGAAAAAACACCCTGGGAATCGAATTTTACAATTTCGGTTTTATAGCACCATTTTGGGTGGGCTTTTCCAAGCAGCGCATAAACCCGGGTTGACGAAGGTCGTATAATTTTGTTCAAAACGCGTTTTTTCGACTTTCCCCATCGGGGCGAAACGAAAAAACACCCTGGGAATCGAATTTTACAATTTCGGTTTCATAGCACCATTTTGGGTGGGCTTTTCAAAGCAGCGCATAAAGCCGGGTTGACGAAGGTCGTATAATTCTGTTCAAAACGCGTTTTTTCGACTTTCCCCATCATGGCGAAACGAAAAAACACTCTGGGAATCGAATTTTACAATTTCGGTTTCATAGCACCATTTTGGGTGGGCTTTTCCAAGCAGCGCATAAAGCCGGGTTGACGAAGGTCGTATAATTTTGTTCAAAACGCGTTTTTGCGACTTTCCCCATCGGGGCGAAACGAAAAAACACCCTGGGAATCGAATTTTACAATTTCGGTTTCATAGCACCATTTTGGGTGGGCTTTTCCAAGCAGCGCATAAAGCCGGGTTGACGAAGGTCGTATAATTTTGTTCAAAACGCGTTTTTTCGACTTTCCCCATCGGGGCGAAACGAAAAAACACCCTGGGAATCGAATTTTACAATTTCGGTTTCACACCACCATTTTGGGTGGGCTTTTCCAAGCAGCGCGTAAAGCCGGGTTGACGAAGGTCGTATAATTTTGTTCAAAACGCGTTTTTGCGACTTTCCCCATCGGGGCGAAACGAAAAAACACCCTGGGAATCGAATTTTACAATTTCGGTTTCACACCACCATTTTGGGTGGGCTTTTCCAAGCAGCGCATAAACCCGGGTTGACGAAGGTCGTATAATTTTGTTCAAAACGCGTTTTTTCGACTTTCCCCATCGGGGCGAAACGAAAAAACACCCTGGGAATCGAATTTTACAATTTCGGTTTCACACCACCATTTTGGGTGGGCTTTTCCAAGCAGCGCATAAACCCGGGTTGACGAAGGTCGTATAATTTTGTTCAAAACGCGTTTTTGCGACTTTCCCCATCGGGGCGAAACGAAAAAACACCCTGGGAATCGAATTTTACAATTTCGGTTTTATAGCACCATTTTGGGTGGGCTTTTCCAAGCACCGCATAAAGCCGGGTTGACGAAGGTCGTATAATTTTGTTCAAAACGCGTTTTTTCGACTTTCCCCATCGGGGCGAAACGAAAAAACACCCTGGGAATCGAATTTTACAATTTCGGTTTCATAGCACCATTTTGGGTGGGCTTTTCCAAGCAGCGCATAAAGCCGGGTTGACGAAGGTCGTATAATTTTGTTCAAAACGCGTTTTTGCGACTTTCCCCATCGGGGCGAAACGAAAAAACACCCTGGGAATCGAATTTTACATTTTCGGTTTCACACCACCATTTTGGGTGGGCTTTTCCAAGCAGCGCATAAAGCCGGGTTGACGAAGGTCGTATAATTTTGTTCAAAACGCGTTTTTGCGACTTTCCCCATCGGCGCGAAACGAAAAAACACCCTGGGAATCGAATTTTACAATTTCGGTTTCACACCACCATTTTGGGTGGGCTTTTCCAAGAAGCGCATATAGCCGGTTTGACGAAGGTCGTATAATTTTGTTCAAAACGCGTTTTTGCGACTTTCCCCATCGGGGCGAAACGAATAAACACCCTGGGAATCGAATTTTACATTTTCGGTTTCACACCACCATTTTGGGTGGGCTTTTCCAAGCAGCGCATAAAGCCGGGTTGACGAAGGTCGTATAATTTTGTTCAAAACGCGTTTTTGCGACTTTCCCCATCGGCGCGAAACGAAAAAACACCCTGGGAATCGAATTTTACAATTTCGGTTTCACACCACCATTTTGGGTGGGCTTTTCCAAGCAGCGCATAAAGCCGGGTTGACGAAGGTCGTATAATTTTGTTCAAAACGCGTTTTTGCGACTTTCCCCATCGGCGCGAAACGAAAAAACACCCTGGGAATCGAATTTTACAATTTCGGTTTCACACCACCATTTTGGGTGGGCTTTTCCAAGAAGCGCATATAGCCGGTTTGACGAAGGTCGTATAATTTTGTTCAAAACGCGTTTTTGCGACTTTCCCCATCGGGGCGAAACGAATAAACACCCTGGGAATCGAATTTTACATTTTCGGTTTCACACCACCATTTTGGGTGGGCTTTTCCAAGAAGCGCATATAGCCGGTTTGACGAAGGTCGTATAATTTTGTTCAAAACGCGTTTTTGCGACTTTCCCCATCGGGGCGAAACGAATAAACACCCTGGGAATCGAATTTTACATTTTCGGTTTCACACCACCATTTTGGGTGGGCTTTTCCAAGCAGCGCATAAAGCCGGGTTGACGAAGGTCGTATAATTTTGTTCAAAACGCGTTTTTGCGACTTTCCCCATCGGCGCGAAACGAAAAAACACCCTGGGAATCGAATTTTACAATTTCGGTTTCACACCACCATTTTGGGTGGGCTTTTCCAAGCAGCGCATAAAGCCGGGTTGACGAAGGTCGTATAATTTTGTTCAAAACGCGTTTTTGCGACTTTCCCCATCGGCGCGAAACGAAAAAACACCCTGGGAATCGAATTTTACAATTTCGGTTTCACACCACCATTTTGGGTGGGCTTTTCCAAGAAGCGCATATAGCCGGTTTGACGAAGGTCGTATAATTTTGTTCAAAACGCGTTTTTGCGACTTTCCCCATCGGGGCGAAACGAATAAACACCCTGGGAATCGAATTTTACATTTTCGGTTTCACACCACCATTTTGGGTGGGCTTTTCCAAGCAGCGCATAAAGCCGGGTTGACGAAGGTCGTATAATTTTGTTCAAAACGCGTTTTTGCGACTTTCCCCATCGGCGCGAAACGAAAAAACACCCTGGGAATCGAATTTTACAATTTCGGTTTCACACCACCATTTTGGGTGGGCTTTTCCAAGCAGCGCATAAAGCCGGGTTGACGAAGGTCGTATAATTTTGTTCAAAACGCGTTTTTGCGACTTTCCCCATCGGGGCGAAACGAAAAAACACCCTGGGAATCGAATTTTACAATTTCGGTTTCACACCACCATTTTGGGTGGGCTTTTCCAAGCAGCGCATAAAGCCGGGTTGACGAAGGTCGTATAATTTTGTTCAAAACGCGTTTTTTCGACTTCCCCCATCGGGGCGAAACGAAAAAACACCCTGGGAATCGAATTTTACAATTTCGGTTTCATAGCACCATTTTGGGTGGCTTTTCCAAGCAGCGCATAAAGCCGGGTTGACGAAGGTCGTATAATTTTGTTCAAAACGCGTTTTTGCGACTTTCCCCATCGGGGCGAAACGAAAAAACACCCTGGGAATCGAATTTTACAATTTCGGTTTCACACCACCATTTTGGGTGGGCTTTTCCAAGCAGCGCATAAAGCCGGGTTGACGAAGGTCGTATAATTTTGTTCAAAACGCGTTTTTTCGACTTCCCCCATCGGGGCGAAACGAAAAAACACCCTGGGAATCGAATTTTACAATTTCGGTTTCATAGCACCATTTTGGGTGGCTTTTCCAAGCAGCGCATAAAGCCGGGTTGACGAAGGTCGTATAATTTTGTTCAAAACGCGTTTTTTCGACTTTCCCCATCGGGGCGAAACGAAAAAACACCCTGGGAATCGAATTTTACAATTTCGGTTTCACACCACCATTTTGGGTGGGCTTTTCCAAGCAGCGCATAAAGCCGGGTTGACGAAGGTCGTATAATTTTGTTCAAAACGCGTTTTTGCGACTTTCCCCATCGGGGCGAAACGAAAAAACACCCTGGGAATCGAATTTTACAATTTCGGTTTCACACCACCATTTTGGGTGGGCTTTTCCAAGCAGCGCATAAAGCCGGGTTGACGAAGGTCGTATAATTTTGTTCAAAACGCGTTTTTTCGACTTTCCCCATCGGGCCGAAACGAAAAAACACCCTGGGAATCGAATTTTACAATTTCGGTTTCATAGCACCATTTTGGGTGGGCTTTTCCAAGCAGCGCATAAAGCCGGGTTGACGAAGGTCGTATAATTTTGTTCAAAACGCGTTTTTTCGACTTTCCCCATCGGGGCGAAACGAAAAAACACCCTGGGAATCGAATTTTACAATTTCGGTTTCATAGCACCATTTTGGGTGGGCTTTTCCAAGCACCGCATAAAGCCGGGTTGACGAAGGTCGTATAATTTTGTTCAAAACGCGTTTTTGCGACTTTCCCCATCGGGGCGAAACGAAAAAACACCCTGGGAATCGAATTTTACAATTTCGGTTTCGTAGCACCATTTTGGGTGGGCTTTTCAAAGCAGCGCATAAAGCCGGGTTGACGAAGGTCGTATAATTCTGTTCAAAACGCGTTTTTTCGACTTTCCCCATCATGGCGAAACGAAAAAACACCCTGGGAATCGAATTTTACAATTTCGGTTTCATAGCACCATTTTGGGTGGGCTTTTCCAAGCAGCGCATAAAGCCGGGTTGACGAAGGTCGTATAATTTTGTTCAAAACGCGTTTTTGCGACTTTCCCCATCGGGGCGAAACGAAAAAACACCCTGGGAATCGAATTTTTCAATTTCGGTTTCATAGCACCATTTTGGGTGGGCTTTTCCAAGCAGCGCATAAAGCCGGGTTGACGAAGGTCGTATAATTTTGTTCAAAACGCGTTTTTTCGACTTTCCCCATCGGGGCGAAACGAAAAAACACCCTGGGAATCGAATTTTACAATTTCGGTTTTATAGCACCATTTTGGGTGGGCTTTTCCAAGCACCGCATAAAGCCGGGTTGACGAAGGTCGTATAATTTTGTTCAAAACGCGTTTTTGCGACTTTCCCCATCGGGGCGAAACGAAAAAACACCCTGGGAATCGAATTTTACAATTTCGGTTTCATAGCACCATTTTGGGTGGGCTTTTCAAAGCAGCGCATAAAGCCGGGTTGACGAAGGTCGTATAATTCTGTTCAAAACGCGTTTTTTCGACTTTCCCCATCATGGCGAAACGAAAAAACACCCTGGGAATCGAATTTTACAATTTCGGTTTCATAGCACCATTTTGGGTGGGCTTTTCCAAGCAGCGCATAAAGCCGGGTTGACGAAGGTCGTATAATTTTGTTCAAAACGCGTTTTTGCGACTTTCCCCATCGGGGCGAAACGAAAAAACACCCTGGGAATCGAATTTTTCAATTTCGGTTTCATAGCACCATTTTGGGTGGGCTTTTCCAAGCAGCGCATAAAGCCGGGTTGACGAAGGTCGTATAATTTTGTTCAAAACGCGTTTTTTCGACTTTCCCCATCGGGGCGAAACGAAAAAACACCCTGGGAATCGAATTTTACAATTTCGGTTTCATAGCACCATTTTGGGTGGGCTTTTCCAAGCACCGCATAAAGCCGGGTTGACGAAGGTCGTATAATTTTGTTCAAAACGCGTTTTTGCGACTTTCCCCATCGGGGCGAAACGAAAAAACACCCTGGGAATCGAATTTTACAATTTCGGTTTCGTAGCACCATTTTGGGTGGGCTTTTCAAAGCAGCGCATAAAGCCGGGTTGACGAAGGTCGTATAATTCTGTTCAAAACGCGTTTTTTCGACTTTCCCCATCATGGCGAAACGAAAAAACACCCTGGGAATCGAATTTTACAATTTCGGTTTCATAGCACCATTTTGGGTGGGCTTTTCCAAGCAGCGCATAAAGCCGGGTTGACGAAGGTCGTATAATTTTGTTCAAAACGCGTTTTTGCGACTTTCCCCATCGGGGCGAAACGAAAAAACACCCTGGGAATCGAATTTTTCAATTTCGGTTTCATAGCACCATTTTGGGTGGGCTTTTCCAAGCAGCGCATAAAGCCGGGTTGACGAAGGTCGTATAATTTTGTTCAAAACGCGTTTTTTCGACTTTCCCCATCGGGGCGAAACGAAAAAACACCCTGGGAATCGAATTTTACAATTTCGGTTTTATAGCACCATTTTGGGTGGGCTTTTCCAAGCACCGCATAAAGCCGGGTTGACGAAGGTCGTATAATTTTGTTCAAAACGCGTTTTTGCGACTTTCCCCATCGGGGCGAAACGAAAAAACACCCTGGGAATCGAATTTTACAATTTCGGTTTCATAGCACCATTTTGGGTGGGCTTTTCAAAGCAGCGCATAAAGCCGGGTTGACGAAGGTCGTATAATTCTGTTCAAAACGCGTTTTTTCGACTTTCCCCATCATGGCGAAACGAAAAAACACCCTGGGAATCGAATTTTACAATTTCGGTTTCATAGCACCATTTTGGGTGGGCTTTTCCAAGCAGCGCATAAAGCCGGGTTGACGAAGGTCGTATAATTTTGTTCAAAACGCGTTTTTGCGACTTTCCCCATCGGGGCGAAACGAAAAAACACCCTGGGAATCGAATTTTTCAATTTCGGTTTCATAGCACCATTTTGGGTGGGCTTTTCCAAGCAGCGCATAAAGCCGGGTTGACGAAGGTCGTATAATTTTGTTCAAAACGCGTTTTTTCGACTTTCCCCATCGGGGCGAAACGAAAAAACACCCTGGGAATCGAATTTTACAATTTCGGTTTCATAGCACCATTTTGGGTGGGCTTTTCCAAGCAGCGCATAAAGCCGGGTTGACGAAGGTCGTATAATTTTGTTCAAAACGCGTTTTTTCGACTTTCTCCATCGGGGCGTCACGAAAAAACACCCTGGGAATCGAATTTTACAATTTCGGTTTTATAGCACCATTTTGGGTGGGCTTTTCCAAGCAGCGCATAAACCCGGGTTGACGAAGGTCGTATAATTTTGTTCAAAACGCGTTTTTTCGACTTTCCCCATCGGGGCGAAACGAAAAAACACCCTGGGAATCGAATTTTACAATTTCGGTTTCATAGCACCATTTTGGGTGGGCTTTTCAAAGCAGCGCATAAAGCCGGGTTGACGAAGGTCGTATAATTCTGTTCAAAACGCGTTTTTTCGACTTTCCCCATCATGGCGAAACGAAAAAACACCATGGGAATCGAATTTTACAATTTCGGTTTCATAGCACCATTTTGGGTGGGCTTTTCCAAGCAGCGCATAAAGCCGGGTTGACGAAGGTCGTATAATTTTGTTCAAAACGCGTTTTTGCGACTTTCCCCATCGGGGCGAAACGAAAAAACACCCTGGGAATCGAATTTTACAATTTCGGTTTCATAGCACCATTTTGGGTGGGCTTTTCCAAGCAGCGCATAAAGCCGGGTTGACGAAGGTCGTATAATTTTGTTCAAAACGCGTTTTTGCGACTTTCCCCATCGGGGCGAAACGAAAAAACACCCTGGGAATCGAATTTTTCAATTTCGGTTTCATAGCACCATTTTGGGTGGGCTTTTCCAAGCAGCGCATAAAGCCGGGTTGACGAAGGTCGTATAATTTTGTTCAAAACGCGTTTTTTCGACTTTCCCCATCGGGGCGAAACGAAAAAACACCCTGGGAATCGAATTTTACAATTTCGGTTTCATAGCACCATTTTGGGTGGGCTTTTCCAAGCAGCGCATAAAGCCGGGTTGACGAAGGTCGTATAATTTTGTTCAAAACGCGTTTTTTCGACTTTCTCCATCGGGGCGTCACGAAAAAACACCCTGGGAATCGAATTTTACAATTTCGGTTTTATAGCACCATTTTGGGTGGGCTTTTCCAAGCAGCGCATAAACCCGGGTTGACGAAGGTCGTATAATTTTGTTCAAAACGCGTTTTTTCGACTTTCCCCATCGGGGCGAAACGAAAAAACACCCTGGGAATCGAATTTTACAATTTCGGTTTCATAGCACCATTTTGGGTGGGCTTTTCAAAGCAGCGCATAAAGCCGGGTTGACGAAGGTCGTATAATTCTGTTCAAAACGCGTTTTTTCGACTTTCCCCATCATGGCGAAACGAAAAAACACCATGGGAATCGAATTTTACAATTTCGGTTTCATAGCACCATTTTGGGTGGGCTTTTCCAAGCAGCGCATAAAGCCGGGTTGACGAAGGTCGTATAATTTTGTTCAAAACGCGTTTTTGCGACTTTCCCCATCGGGGCGAAACGAAAAAACACCCTGGGAATCGAATTTTACAATTTCGGTTTCATAGCACCATTTTGGGTGGGCTTTTCCAAGCAGCGCATAAAGCCGGGTTGACGAAGGTCGTATAATTTTGTTCAAAACGCGTTTTTGCGACTTTCCCCATCGGGGCGAAACGAAAAAACACCCTGGGAATCGAATTTTGCAATTTCGGTTTCACACCACCATTTTGGGTGGGCTTTTCCAAGCAGCGCATAAAGCCGGGTTGACGAAGGTCGTATAATTTTGTTCAAAACGCGTTTTTTCGACTTTCCCCATCATGGCGAAACGAAAAAACACCCTGGGAATCGAATTTTACAATTTCGGTTTCATAGCACCATTTTGGGTGGGCTTTTCCAAGCAGCGCATAAAGCCGGGTTGACGAAGGTCGTATAATTTTGTTCAAAACGCGTTTTTGCGACTTTCCCCATCGGGGCGAAACGAAAAAACACCCTGGGAATCGAATTTTACAATTTCGGTTTCATAGCACCATTTTGGGTGGGCTTTTCCAAGCAGCGCATAAAGCCGGGTTGACGAAGGTCGTATAATTTTGTTCAAAACGCGTTTTTTCGACTTTCCCCATCGGGGCGAAACGAAAAAACACCCTGGGAATCGAATTTTACAATTTCGGTTTCACACCACCATTTTGGGTGGGCTTTTCCAAGCAGCGCATAAAGCCGGGTTGACGAAGGTCGTATAATTTTGTTCAAAACGCGTTTTTGCGACTTTCCCCATCGGGGCGAAACGAAAAAACACCCTCGGAATCGAATTTTACAATTTCGGTTTTATAGCACCATTTTGGGTGGGCTTTTCCAAGCAGCGCATAAACCCGGGTTGACGAAGGTCGTATAATTTTGTTCAAAACGCGTTTTTTCGACTTTCCCCATCGGGGCGAAACGAAAAAACACCCTGGGAATCGAATTTTACAATTTCGGTTTCATAGCACCATTTTGGGTGGGCTTTTCAAAGCAGCGCATAAAGCCGGGTTGACGAAGGTCGTATAATTCTGTTCAAAACGCGTTTTTTCGACTTTCCCCATCATGGCGAAACGAAAAAACACTCTGGGAATCGAATTTTACAATTTCGGTTTCATAGCACCATTTTGGGTGGGCTTTTCCAAGCAGCGCATAAAGCCGGGTTGACGAAGGTCGTATAATTTTGTTCAAAACGCGTTTTTGCGACTTTCCCCATCGGGGCGAAACGAAAAAACACCCTGGGAATCGAATTTTACAATTTCGGTTTCATAGCACCATTTTGGGTGGGCTTTTCCAAGCAGCGCATAAAGCCGGGTTGACGAAGGTCGTATAATTTTGTTCAAAACGCGTTTTTGCGACTTTCCCCATCGGGGCGAAACGAAAAAACACCCTGGGAATCGAATTTTGCAATTTCGGTTTCACACCACCATTTTGGGTGGGCTTTTCCAAGCAGCGCATAAAGCCGGGTTGACGAAGGTCGTATAATTTTGTTCAAAACGCGTTTTTGCGACTTTCCCCATCGGGGCGAAACGAAAAAACACCCTGGGAATCGAATTTTACAATTTCGGTTTCATAGCACCATTTTGGGTGGGCTTTTCCAAGCAGCGCATAAAGCCGGGTTGACGAAGGTCGTATAATTTTGTTCAAAACGCGTTTTTTTCGACTTTCCCCATCGGGGCGAAACGAAAAAACACCCTGGGAATCGAATTTTACAATTTCGGTTTCATAGCACCATTTTGGGTGGGCTTTTCCAAGCAGCGCATAAAGCCGGGTTGACGAAGGTCGTATAATTTTGTTCAAAACGCGTTTTTTCGACTTTCCCCATCGGGGCGACACGAAAAAACACCCTGGGAATCGAATTTTACAATTTCGGTTTTATAGCACCATTTTGGGTGGGCTTTTCCAAGCAGCGCATAAACCCGGGTTGACGAAGGTCGTATAATTTTGTTCAAAACGCGTTTTTTCGACTTTCCCCATCGGGGCGAAACGAAAAAACACCCTGGGAATCGAATTTTACAATTTCGGTTTCTTAGCACCATTTTGGGTGGGCTTTTCCAAGCAGCGCATAAAGCCGGGTTGACGAAGGTCGTATAATTTTGTTCAAAACGCGTTTTTTCGACTTTCCCCATCGGGGCGAAACGAAAAAACACCCTGGGAATCGAATTTTACAATTTCGGTTTCATAGCACCATTTTGGGTGGGCTTTTCCAAGCAGCGCATAAAGCCGGGTTGACGAAGGTCGTATAATTTTGTTCAAAACGCGTTTTTTTCGACTTTCCCCATCGGGGCGAAACGAAAAAACACCCTGGGAATCGAATTTTACAATTTCGGTTTCATAGCACCATTTTGGGTGGGCTTTTCCAAGCAGCGCATAAAGCCGGGTTGACGAAGGTCGTATAATTTTGTTCAAAACGCGTTTTTTCGACTTTCCCCATCGGGGCGACACGAAAAAACACCCTGGGAATCGAATTTTACAATTTCGGTTTTATAGCACCATTTTGGGTGGGCTTTTCCAAGCAGCGCATAAACCCGGGTTGACGAAGGTCGTATAATTTTGTTCAAAACGCGTTTTTTCGACTTTCCCCATCGGGGCGAAACGAAAAAACACCCTGGGAATCGAATTTTACAATTTCGGTTTCATAGCACCATTTTGGGTGGGCTTTTCCAAGCAGCGCATAAAGCCGGGTTGACGAAGGTCGTATAATTTTGTTCAAAACCCCTTTTTTTCGACTTTCCCCATCGGGGCGAAACGAAAAAACACCCTGGGAATCGAATTTTACAATTTCGGTTTCACACCACCATTTTGGGTGGGCTTTTCCAAGCAGCGCATAAAGCCGGGTTGACGAAGGTCGTATAATTTTGTTCAAAACGCGTTTTTTCGACTTTGCCCATCGGGGCGAAACGAAAAAACACCCTGGGAATCGAATTTTACAATTTCGGTTTCACACCACCATTTTGGGTGGGCTTTTCCAAGCAGCGCATAAAGCCGGGTTGACGAAGGTCGTATAATTTTGTTCAAAACGCGTTTTTGCGACTTTCCCCATCGGGGCGAAACGAAAAAACACCCTGGGAATCGAATTTTACAATTTCGGTTTCATAGCACCATTTTGGGTGGGCTTTTCCAAGCAGCGCATAAAGCCGGGTTGACGAAGGTCGTATAATTTTGTTCAAAACGCGTTTTTGCGACTTTCCCCATCGGGGCGAAACGAAAAAACACCCTGGGAATCGAATTTTTCAATTTCGGTTTCATAGCACCATTTTGGGTGGGCTTTTCCAAGCAGCGCATAAAGCCGGGTTGACGAAGGTCGTATAATTTTGTTCAAAACGCGTTTTTTCGACTTTCCCCATCGGGGCGAAACGAAAAAACACCCTGGGAATCGAATTTTACAATTTCGGTTTCATAGCACCATTTTGGGTGGGCTTTTCCAAGCAGCGCATAAAGCCGGGTTGACGAAGGTCGTATAATTTTGTTCAAAACGCGTTTTTTCGACTTTCTCCATCGGGGCGTCACGAAAAAACACCCTGGGAATCGAATTTTACAATTTCGGTTTTATAGCACCATTTTGGGTGGGCTTTTCCAAGCAGCGCATAAACCCGGGTTGACGAAGGTCGTATAATTTTGTTCAAAACGCGTTTTTTCGACTTTCCCCATCGGGGCGAAACGAAAAAACACCCTGGGAATCGAATTTTACAATTTCGGTTTCATAGCACCATTTTGGGTGGGCTTTTCCAAGCAGCGCATAAAGCCGGGTTGACGAAGGTCGTATAATTCTGTTCAAAACGCGTTTTTTCGACTTTCCCCATCATGGCGAAACGAAAAAACACCATGGGAATCGAATTTTACAATTTCGGTTTCATAGCACCATTTTGGGTGGGCTTTTCCAAGCAGCGCATAAAGCCGGGTTGACGAAGGTCGTATAATTTTGTTCAAAACGCGTTTTTGCGACTTTCCCCATCGGGGCGAAACGAAAAAACACCCTGGGAATCGAATTTTACAATTTCGGTTTCATAGCACCATTTTGGGTGGGCTTTTCCAAGCAGCGCATAAAGCCGGGTTGACGAAGGTCGTATAATTTTGTTCAAAACGCGTTTTTGCGACTTTCCCCATCGGGGCGAAACGAAAAAACACCCTGGGAATCGAATTTTGCAATTTCGGTTTCACACCACCATTTTGGGTGGGCTTTTCCAAGCAGCGCATAAAGCCGGGTTGACGAAGGTCGTATAATTTTGTTCAAAACGCGTTTTTGCGACTTTCCCCATCGGGGCGAAACGAAAAAACACCCTGGGAATCGAATTTTACAATTTCGGTTTCATAGCACCATTTTGGGTGGGCTTTTCCAAGCAGCGCATAAAGCCGGGTTGACGAAGGTCGTATAATTTTGTTCAAAACGCGTTTTTTCGACTTTCCCCATCGGGGCGAAACGAAAAAACACCCTGGGAATCGAATTTTACAATTTCGGTTTCATAGCACCATTTTGGGTGGGCTTTTCCAAGCAGCGCATAAAGCCGGGTTGACGAAGGTCGTATAATTTTGTTCAAAACGCGTTTTTTCGACTTTCCCCATCGGGGCGACACGAAAAAACACCCTGGGAATCGAATTTTACAATTTCGGTTTTATAGCACCATTTTGGGTGGGCTTTTCCAAGCAGCGCATAAAGCCGGGTTGACGAAGGTCGTATAATTTTGTTCAAAACGCGTTTTTGCGACTTTCCCCATCGGGGGGAAACGAAAAAACACCCTGGGAATCGAATTTTACAATTTCGGTTTTATAGCACCATTTTGGGTGGGCTTTTCCAAGCAGCGCATAAACCCGGGTTGACGAAGGTCGTATAATTTTGTTCAAAACGCGTTTTTTCGACTTTCCCCATCGGGGCGAAACGAAAAAACACCCTGGGAATCGAATTTTACAATTTCGGTTTCATAGCACCATTTTGGGTGGGCTTTTCAAAGCAGCGCATAAAGCCGGGTTGACGAAGGTCGTATAATTCTGTTCAAAACGCGTTTTTTCGACTTTCCCCATCATGGCGAAACGAAAAAACACCCTGGGAATCGAATTTTACAATTTCGGTTTCATAGCACCATTTTGGGTGGGCTTTTCCAAGCAGCGCATAAAGCCGGGTTGACGAAGGTCGTATAATTTTGTTCAAAACGCGTTTTTGCGACTTTCCCCATCGGGGCGAAACGAAAAAACACCCTGGGAATCGAATTTTACAATTTCGGTTTCATAGCACCATTTTGGGTGGGCTTTTCCAAGCAGCGCATAAAGCCGGGTTGACGAAGGTCGTATAATTTTGTTCAAAACGCGTTTTTTCGACTTTCCCCATCGGGGCGAAACGAAAAAACACCCTGGGAATCGAATTTTACAATTTCGGTTTCACACCACCATTTTGGGTGGGCTTTTCCAAGCAGCGCATAAAGCCGGGTTGACGAAGGTCGTATAATTTTGTTCAAAACGCGTTTTTGCGACTTTCCCCATCGGGGCGAAACGAAAAAACACCCTGGGAATCGAATTTTACAATTTCGGTTTTATAGCACCATTTTGGGTGGGCTTTTCCAAGCAGCGCATAAACCCGGGTTGACGAAGGTCGTATAATTTTGTTCAAAACGCGTTTTTTCGACTTTGCCCATCGGGGCGAAACGAAAAAACACCCTGGGAATCGAATTTTACAATTTCGGTTTCATAGCACCATTTTGGGTGGGCTTTTCAAAGCAGCGCATAAAGCCGGGTTGACGAAGGTCGTATAATTCTGTTCAAAACGCGTTTTTTCGACTTTCCCCATCATGGCGAAACGAAAAAACACTCTGGGAATCGAATTTTACAATTTCGGTTTCATAGCACCATTTTGGGTGGGCTTTTCCAAGCAGCGCATAAAGCCGGGTTGACGAAGGTCGTATAATTTTGTTCAAAACGCGTTTTTGCGACTTTCCCCATCGGGGCGAAACGAAAAAACACCCTGGGAATCGAATTTTACAATTTCGGTTTCATAGCACCATTTTGGGTGGGCTTTTCCAAGCAGCGCATAAAGCCGGGTTGACGAAGGTCGTATAATTTTGTTCAAAACGCGTTTTTGCGACTTTCCCCATCGGGGCGAAACGAAAAAACACCCTGGGAATCGAATTTTGCAATTTCGGTTTCACACCACCATTTTGGGTGGGCTTTTCCAAGCAGCGCATAAAGCCGGGTTGACGAAGGTCGTATAATTTTGTTCAAAACGCGTTTTTGCGACTTTCCCCATCGGGGCGAAACGAAAAAACACCCTGGGAATCGAATTTTACAATTTCGGTTTCATAGCACCATTTTGGGTGGGCTTTTCCAAGCAGCGCATAAAGCCGGGTTGACGAAGGTCGTATAATTTTGTTCAAAACGCGTTTTTGCGACTTTCCCCATCGGGGCGAAACGAAAAAACACCCTGGGAATCGAATTTTACAATTTCGGTTTCATAGCACCATTTTGGGTGGGCTTTTCCAAGCAGCGCATAAAGCCGGGTTGACGAAGGTCGTATAATTTTGTTCAAAACGCGTTTTTGCGACTTTCCCCATCGGGGCGAAACGAAAAAACACCCTGGGAATCGAATTTTGCAATTTCGGTTTCACACCACCATTTTGGGTGGGCTTTTCCAAGCAGCGCATAAAGCCGGGTTGACGAAGGTCGTATAATTTTGTTCAAAACGCGTTTTTGCGACTTTCCCCATCGGGGCGAAACGAAAAAACACCCTGGGAATCGAATTTTACAATTTCGGTTTCATAGCACCATTTTGGGTGGGCTTTTCCAAGCAGCGCATAAAGCCGGGTTGACGAAGGTCGTATAATTTTGTTCAAAACGCGTTTTTTTCGACTTTCCCCATCGGGGCGAAACGAAAAAACACCCTGGGAATCGAATTTTACAATTTCGGTTTCATAGCACCATTTTGGGTGGGCTTTTCCAAGCAGTGCATAAAGCCGGGTTGACGAAGGTCGTATAATTTTGTTCAAAACGCGTTTTTTCGACTTTCCCCATCGGGGCGAAACGAAAAAACACCCTGGGAATCGAATTTTACAATTTCGGTTTCACACCACCATTTTGGGTGGGCTTTTCCAAGCAGCGCATAAAGCCGGGTTGACGAAGGTCGTATAATTTTGTTCAAAACGCGTTTTTTCGAGTTTCCCCATCGGGGCGAAACGAAAAAACACCCTGGGAATCGAATTTTACAATTCCGGTTTCATAGCACCATTTTGGGTGGGCTTTTCCAAGCAGCGCATAAAGCCGGGTTGACGAAGGTCGTATAATTTTGTTCAAAACGCGTTTTTTCGACTTTCCCCATCGGGGCGAAACGAAAAAACACCCTGGGAATCGAATTTTACAATTTCGGTTTCACACCACCATTTTGGGTGGGCTTTTCCAAGCAGCGCATAAACCCGGGTTGACGAAGGTCGTATAATTTTGTTCAAAACGCGTTTTTTCGACTTTCCCCATCGGGGCGACACGAAAAAACACCCTGGGAATCGAATTTTACAATTTCGGTTTTATAGCACCATTTTGGGTGGGCTTTTCCAAGCAGCGCATAAACCCGGGTTGACGAAGGTCGTATAATTTTGTTCAAAACCCGTTTTTTCGACTTTCCCCATCGGGGCGAAACGAAAAAACACCCTGGGAATCGAATTTTACAATTTCGGTTTCATAGCACCATTTTGGGTGGGCTTTTCCAAGCAGCGCATAAAGCCGGGTTGACGAAGGTGGTATAATTTTGTTCAAAACCCCTTTTTTTCGACTTTCCCCATCGGGGCGAAACGAAAAAACACCCTGGGAATCGAATTTTACAATTTCGGTTTCACACCACAATTTTGGGTGGGCTTTTCCAAGCAGCGCATAAAGCCGGGTTGACGAAGGTCGTATAATTTTGTTCAAAACGCGTTTTTGCGACTTTCCCCATCGGGGCGAAACGAAAAAACACCCTGGGAATCTAATTTTACAATTTCGGTTTCACACCACCATTTTGGGTGGGCTTTTCCAAGCAGCGCGTAAAGGCGGGTTGACGAAGGTCGTATAATTTTGTTCAAAACGCGTTTTTGCGACTTTCCCCATCGGGGCGAAACGAAAAAACACCCTGGGAATCGAATTTTACAATTTCGGTTTTATAGCACCATTTTGGGTGGGCTTTTCCAAGCAGTGCATAAAGCCGGGTTGACGAAGGTCGTATAATTTTGTTCAAAACGCGTTTTTTCGACTTTCCCCATCGGGGCGAAACGAAAAAACACCCTGGGAATCGAATTTTACAATTTCGGTTTCACACCACCATTTTGGGTGGGCTTTTCCAAGCAGCGCATAAAGCCGGATCGACGAAGGTCGTATAATTTTGTTCAAAACGCGTTTTTTCGACTTTCCCCATCGGGGCGAAACGAAAAAACACCCTGGGAATCGAATTTTACAATTTCGGTTTCACACCACCATTTTGGGTGGGCTTTTCCAAGCAGCGCATAAACCCGGGTTGACGAAGGTCGTATAATTTTGTTCAAAACGCGTTTTTTCGACTTTCCCCATCGGGGCGACACGAAAAAACACCCTGGGAATCGAATTTTACAATTTCGGTTTTATAGCACCATTTTGGGTGGGCTTTTCCAAGCAGCGCATAAACCCGGGTTGACGAAGGTCGTATAATTTTGTTCAAAACCCCTTTTTTTCGACTTTCCCCATCGGGGCGAAACGAAAAAACACCCTGGGAATCGAAGTTTACAATTTCTGTTTCATAGCACCATTTTGGGTGGGCTTTTCCAAGCAGCGCATAAAGCCGGGTTGACGAAGGTCGTATAATTTTGTTCAAAACCCCTTTTTTTCGACTTTCCCCATCGGGGCGAAACGAAAAAACACCCTGGGAATCGAATTTTACAATTTCGGTTTTATAGCACCATTTTGGGTGGGCTTTTCCAAGCAGCGCATAAACCCGGGTTGACGAAGGTCGTATAATTTTGTTCAAAACCCCTTTTTTTCGACTTTCCCCATCGGGGCGAAACGAAAAAACACCCTGGGAATCGAATTTTACAATTTCTGTTTCATAGCACCATTTTGGGTGGGCTTTTCCAAGCAGCGCATAAAGCCGGGTTGACGAAGGTCGTATAATTTTGTTCAAAACCCCTTTTTTTCGACTTTCCCCATCGGGGCGAAACGAAAAAACACCCTGGGAATCGAATTTTACAATTTCGGTTTCACACCACCATTTTGGGTGGGCTTTTCCAAGCAGCGCATAAAGCCGGGTTGACGAAGGTCGTATAATTTTGTTCAAAACGCGTTTTTGCGACT
This sequence comes from Meandrina meandrites, assembly GCA_963693305.1. NCBI lineage: Eukaryota > Metazoa > Cnidaria > Anthozoa > Scleractinia > Meandrinidae > Meandrina > Meandrina meandrites. The sequence goes on along the minus strand of OY855910.1, from coordinate 598,802 downwards.
TTCCCCATCGGGGCGAAACGAAAAAACACCCTGGGAATCTAATTTTACAATTTCGGTTTCACACCACCATTTTGGGTGGGCTTTTCCAAGCAGCGCGTAAAGCCGGGTTGACGAAGGTCGTATAATTTTGTTCAAAACGCGTTTTTTCGACTTTCCCCATCGGGTGGAAACGAAAAAACACCCTGGGAATCGAATTTTACAATTTCGGTTTCATAGCACCATTTTGGGTGGGCTTTTCCAAGCAGCGCATAAAGCCGGGTTGACGAAGGTCGTATAATTTTGTTCAAAACGCGTTTTTTCGACTTTCCCCATCGGGGCGAAACGAAAAAACACCCTGGGAATCGAATTTTACAATTTCGGTTTCACACCACCATTTTGGGTGGGCTTTTCCAAGCAGCGCATAAAGCCGGGTTGACGAAGGTCGTATAATTTTGTTCAAAACGCGTTTTTTCGAGTTTCCCCATCGGGGCGAAACGAAAAAACACCCTGGGAATCGAATTTTACAATTCCGGTTTCATAGCACCATTTTGGGTGGGCTTTTCCAAGCAGCGCATAAAGCCGGGTTGACGAAGGTCGTATAATTTTGTTCAAAACGCGTTTTTTCGACTTTCCCCATCGGGGCGAAACGAAAAAACACCCTGGGAATCGAATTTTACAATTTCGGTTTCACACCACCATTTTGGGTGGGCTTTTCCAAGCAGCGCATAAAGCCGGGTTGACGAAGGTCGTATAATTTTGTTCAAAACGCGTTTTTTCGACTTTCCCCATCGGGGCGAAACGAAAAAACACCCTGGGAATCGAATTTTACAATTTCGGTTTCATAGCACCATTTTGGGTGAGCTTTTCCAAGCAGCGCATAAAGCCGGGTTGACGAAGGTCGTATAATTTTGTTCAAAACGCGTTTTTCCGACTTTCCCCATCGGGGCAAAACGAAAAAACACCCTGGGAATCGAATTTTACAATTTCGGTTTCATAGCACCATTTTGGGTGGGCTTTTCCAAGCAGCGCATAAAGCCGAGTTGACGAAGGTCGTATAATTTTGTTCAAAACGCGTTTTTGCGACTTTCCCCATCGGGGCGAAACGAAAAAACACCCTGGGAATCGAATTTTACAATTTCGGTTTCATAGCACCATTTTGGGTGGGCTTTTCCAAGCAGCGCATAAAGCCGGGTTGACGAAGGTCGTATAATTTTGTTCAAAACGCGTTTTTTCGACTTTCCCCATCGGGGCGAAACGAAAAAACACCCTGGGAATCGAATTTTACAATTTCGGTTTCATAGCACCATTTTGGGTGGGCTTTTCCAAGCAGCGCATAAAGCCGGGTTGACGAAGGTCGTATAATTTTGTTCAAAACGCGTTTTTCCGACTTTCCCCATCGGGGCGAAACGAAAAAACACCCTGGGAATCGAATTTTACAATTTCGCTTTCATAGCACCATTTTGGGTGGGCTTTTCCAAGCAGCGAATAAAGCCGGGTTGACGAAGGTCGTATAATTTTGTTCAAAACGCGTTTTTTCGACTTTCCCCATCGGGGCGAAACGAAAAAACACCCTGGAAATCGAATTTTACAATTTCGGTTTTATAGCACCATTTTGGGTGGGCTTTTCCAAGCAGCGCATAAACCCGGGTTGACGAAGGTCGTATAATTTTGTTCAAAACGCGTTTTTTCGACTTTCCCCATCGGGTCGAAACGAAAAAACACCCTGGGAATCGAATTTTACAATTTCGGTTTCATAGCACCATTTTGGGTGGGCTTTTCCAAGCAGCGCATAAAGCCGGGTTGACGAAGGTCGTATAATTTTGTTCAAAACGCGTTTTTTCGACTTTCCCCATCGGGGCGAAACGAAAAAACACCCTGGGAATCGAATTTTACAATTTCGGTTTCACACCACCATTTTGGGTGGGCTTTTCCAAGCAGCGCATAAAGCCGGGTTGACGAAGGTCGTATAATTTTGTTCAAAACGCGTTTTTTCGAGTTTCCCCATCGGGGCGAAACGAAAAAACACCCTGGGAATCGAATTTTACAATTCCGGTTTCATAGCACCATTTTGGGTGGGCTTTTCCAAGCAGCGCATAAAGCCGGGTTGACGAAGGTCGTATAATTTTGTTCAAAACGCGTTTTTTCGACTTTCCCCATCGGGGCGAAACGAAAAAACACCCTGGGAATCGAATTTTACAATTTCGGTTTCACACCACCATTTTGGGTGGGCTTTTCCAAGCAGCGCATAAAGCCGGGTTGACGAAGGTCGTATAATTTTGTTCAAAACGCGTTTTTTCGACTTTCCCCATCGGGGCGAAACGAAAAAACACCCTGGAAATCGAATTTTACAATTTCGGTTTTATAGCACCATTTTGGGTGGGCTTTTCCAAGCAGCGCATAAACCCGGGTTGACGAAGGTCGTATAATTTTGTTCAAAACGCGTTTTTTCGACTTTCCCCATCGGGTCGAAACGAAAAAACACCCTGGGAATCGAATTTTACAATTTCGGTTTCATAGCACCATTTTGGGTGGGCTTTTCCAAGCAGCGCATAAAGCCGGGTTGACGAAGGTCGTATAATTTTGTTCAAAACGCGTTTTTTCGACTTTCCCCATCGGGGCGAAACGAAAAAACACCCTGGGAATCGAATTTTACAATTTCGGTTTCACACCACCATTTTGGGTGGGCTTTTCCAAGCAGCGCATAAAGCCGGGTTGACGAAGGTCGTATAATTTTGTTCAAAACGCGTTTTTGCGACTTTCCCCATCGGGGCGAAACGAAAAAACACCCTGGGAATCTAATTTTACAATTTCGGTTTCACACCACCATTTTGGGTGGGCTTTTCCAAGCAGCGCATAAAGCCGGGTTGACGAAGGTCGTATAATTTTGTTCAAAACGCGTTTTTGCGACTTTCCCCATCGGGGCGAAACGAAAAAACACCCTGGGAATCGAATTTTACAATTTCGGTTTCATAGCACCATTTTGGGTGGGCTTTTCCAAGCAGCGCATAAAGCAGGGTTGACGAAGGTCGTATAATTTTGTTCAAAACGCGTTTTTGCGACTTTCCCCATCGGGGCGAAACGAAAAAACACCCTGGGAATCGAATTTTACAATTTCGGTTTCACACCACCATTTTGGGTGGGCTTTTCCAAGCAGCGCATAAAGCCGGGTTGACGAAGGTCGTATAATTTTGTTCAAAACGCGTTTTTGCGACTTTCCCCATCGGGGCGAAACGAAAAAACACCCTGGGAATCTAATTTTACAATTTCGGTTTCATAGCACCATTTTGGGTGGGCTTTTCCAAGCAGCGCATAAAGCCGGGTTGACGAAGGTCGTATAATTTTGTTCAAAACGCGTTTTTCCGACTTTTCCCATCGGGGCAAAACGAAAAAACACCCTGGGAATCGAATTTTACAATTTCGGTTTCATAGCACCATTTTGGGTGGGCTTTTCCAAGCAGCGCATAAAGCCGGGTTGACGAAGGTCGTATAATTTTGTTCAAAACGCGTTTTTTCGACTTTCCCCATCGGGGCGAAACGAAAAAACACCCTGGGAATCGAATTTTACAATTTCGGTTTCATAGCACCATTTTGGGTGGGCTTTTCCAAGCAGCGCATAAAGCCGGGTTGACGAAGGTCGTATAATTTTGTTCAAAACGCGTTTTTCCGACTTTCCCCATCGGGGCGAAACAAAAAAACACCCTGGGAATCGAATTTTACAATTTCGGTTTCACACCACCATTTTGGGTGAGCTTTTCCAAGCAGCGCATAAAGCCGGGTTGACGAAGGTCGTATAATTTTGTTCAAAACGCGTTTTTGCGACTTTCCCCATCGGGGCGAAACGAAAAAACACCCTGGGAATCTAATTTTACAATTTCGGTTTCACACCACCATTTTGGGTGGGCTTTTCCAAGCAGCGCATAAAGCCGGGTTGACGAAGGTCGTATAATTTTGTTCAAAAAGCGTTTTTGCGACTTTCCCCATCGGGGCGAAACGAAAAAACACCCTGGGAATCGAATTTTACAATTTCGGTTTCATAGCACCATTTTGGGTGGGCTTTTCCAAGCAGCGAATAAAGCCGGGTTGACGAAGGTCGTATAATTTTGTTCAAAACGCGTTTTTGCGACTTTCCCCATCGGGGCGAAACGAAAAAACACCCTGGGAATCGAATTTTACAATTTCGGTTTCACACCACCATTTTGGGTGGGCTTTTCCAAGCAGCGCATAAAGCCGGGTTGACGAAGGTCGTATAATTTTGTTCAAAACGCGTTTTTTCGACTTTCCCCATCGGGGCGAAACGAAAAAACACCCTGGGAATCTAATTTTACAATTTCGGTTTCACACCACCATTTTGGGTGGGCTTTTCCAAGCAGCGCATAAAGCCGGGTTGACGAAGGTCGTATAATTTTGTTCAAAACGCGTTTTTGCGACTTTCCCCATCGGGGCGAAACGAAAAAACACCCTGGGAATCGAATTTTACAATTTCGGTTTCACACCACCATTTTGGGTGGGCTTTTCCAAGCAGCGCATAAAGCCGGGTTGACGAAGGTCGTATAATTTTGTTCAAAACGCGTTTTTGCGACTTTCCCCATCGGGGGAAACGAAAAAACACCCTGGGAATCGAATTTTACAATTTCGGTTTCATAGCACCATTTTGGGTGGGCTTTTCCAAGCAGCGCATAAAGCCGGGTTGACGAAGGTCGTATAATTTTGTTCAAAACGCGTTTTTGCGACTTTCCCCATCGGGGGAAACGAAAAAACACCCTGGGAATCGAATTTTACAATTTCGGTTTCATAGCACCATTTTGGGTGGGCTTTTCCAAGCAGCGCATAAAGCCGGGTTGACGAAGGTCGTATAATTTTGTTCAAAACGCGTTTTTGCGACTTTCCCCATCGGGGCGAAACGAAAAAACACCCTGGGAATCGAATTTTACAATTTCGGTTTCACACCACCATTTTGGGTGGGCTTTTCCAAGCAGCGCATAAAGCCGGGTTGACGAAGGTCGTATAATTTTGTTCAAAACGCGTTTTTGCGACTTTCCCCATCGGGGCGAAACGAAAAAACACCCTGGGAATCGAATTTTACAATTTCGGTTTCACACCACCATTTTGGGTGGGCTTTTCCAAGCAGCGCATAAAGCCGGGTTGACGAAGGTCGTATAATTTTGTTCAAAACGCGTTTTTTCGACTTTCCCCATCGGGGCGAAACGAAAAAACACCCTGGGAATCGAATTTTACAATTTCGGTTTCACACCACCATTTTGGGTGGGCTTTTCCAAGCAGCGCATAAAGCCGGGTTGACGAAGGTCGTATAATTTTGTTCAAAACGCGTTTTTTCGACTTTCCCCATCGGGGCGAAACGAAAAAACACCCTGGGAATCGAATTTTACAATTTCGGTTTCATAGCACCATTTTGGGTGGGCTTTTCCAAGCAGCGCATAAAGCCGGGTTGACGAAGGTCGTATAATTTTGTTCAAAACGCGTTTTTCCGACTTTCCCCATCGGGGCGAAACAAAAAAACACCCTGGGAATCGAATTTTACAATTTCGGTTTCACACCACCATTTTGGGTGAGCTTTTCCAAGCAGCGCATAAAGCCGGGTTGACGAAGGTCGTATAATTTTGTTCAAAACGCGTTTTTGCGACTTTCCCCATCGGGGCGAAACGAAAAAACACCCTGGGAATCTAATTTTACAATTTCGGTTTCACACCACCATTTTGGGTGGGCTTTTCCAAGCAGCGCATAAAGCCGGGTTGACGAAGGTCGTATAATTTTGTTCAAAACGCGTTTTTGCGACTTTCCCCATCGGGGCGAAACGAAAAAACACCCTGGGAATCGAATTTTACAATTTCGGTTTCATAGCACCATTTTGGGTGGGCTTTTCCAAGCAGCGAATAAAGCCGGGTTGACGAAGGTCGTATAATTTTGTTCAAAACGCGTTTTTGCGACTTTCCCCATCGGGGCGAAACGAAAAAACACCCTGGGAATCGAATTTTACAATTTCGGTTTCACACCACCATTTTGGGTGGGCTTTTCCAAGCAGCGCATAAAGCCGGGTTGACGAAGGTCGTATAATTTTGTTCAAAACGCGTTTTTGCGACTTTCCCCATCGGGGCGAAACGAAAAAACACCCTGGGAATCGAATTTTACAATTTCGGTTTCATAGCACCATTTTGGGTGGGCTTTTCCAAGCAGCGAATAAAGCCGGGTTGACGAAGGTCGTATAATTTTGTTCAAAACGCGTTTTTGCGACTTTCCCCATCGGGGCGAAACGAAAAAACACCCTGGGAATCGAATTTTACAATTTCGGTTTCACACCACCATTTTGGGTGGGCTTTTCCAAGCAGCGCATAAAGCCGGGTTGACGAAGGTCGTATAATTTTGTTCAAAACGCGTTTTTTCGACTTTCCCCATCGGGGCGAAACGAAAAAACACCCTGGGAATCGAATTTTACAATTTCGGTTTCACACCACCATTTTGGGTGGGCTTTTCCAAGCAGCGCATAAAGCCGGGTTGACGAAGGTCGTATAATTTTGTTCAAAACGCGTTTTTGCGACTTTCCCCATCGGGGCGAAACGAAAAAACACCCTGGGAATCGAATTTTACAATTTCGGTTTCACACCACCATTTTGGGTGGGCTTTTCCAAGCAGCGCATAAAGCCGGGTTGACGAAGGTCGTATAATTTTGTTCAAAACGCGTTTTTTCGACTTTCCCCATCGGGGGAAACGAAAAAACACCCTGGGAATCGAATTTTACAATTTCGGTTTCATAGCACCATTTTGGGTGGGCTTTTCCAAGCAGCGCATAAAGCCGGGTTGACGAAGGTCGTATAATTTTGTTCAAAACGCGTTTTTGCGACTTTCCCCATCGGGGCGAAACGAAAAAACACCCTGGGAATCGAATTTTACAATTTCGGTTTCACACCACCATTTTGGGTGGGCTTTTCCAAGCAGCGCATAAAGCCGGGTTGACGAAGGTCGTATAATTTTGTTCAAAACGCGTTTTTGCGACTTTCCCCATCGGGGCGAAACGAAAAAACACCCTGGGAATCGAATTTTACAATTTCGGTTTCACACCACCATTTTGGGTGGGCTTTTCCAAGCAGCGCATAAAGCCGGGTTGACGAAGGTCGTATAATTTTGTTCAAAACGCGTTTTTTCGACTTTCCCCATCGGGGCGAAACGAAAAAACACCCTGGGAATCGAATTTTACAATTTCGGTTTCACACCACCATTTTGGGTGGGCTTTTCCAAGCAGCGCATAAAGCCGGGTTGACGAAGGTCGTATAATTTTGTTCAAAACGCGTTTTTTCGACTTTCCCCATCGGGGCGAAACGAAAAAACACCCTGGGAATCGAATTTTACAATTTCGGTTTCACACCACCATTTTGGGTGGGCTTTTCCAAGCAGCGCATAAAGCCGGGTTGACGAAGGTCGTATAATTTTGTTCAAAACGCGTTTTTTCGACTTTCCCCATCGGGGCGAAACGAAAAAACACCCTGGGAATCGAATTTTAAAATTTCGGTTTCATACCACCATTTTGGGTGAGCTTTTCCAAGCAGCGCATAAAGCCGGGTTGACGAAGGTCGTATAATTTTGTTCAAAACGCGTTTTTCCGACTTTCCCCATCGGGGCAAAACGAAAAAACACCCTGGGAATCGAATTTTACAATTTCGGTTTCATAGCACCATTTTGGGTGGGCTTTTCCAAGCAGCGCATAAAGCCGGGTTGACGAAGGTCGTATAATTTTGTTCAAAACGCGTTTTTTCGACTTTCCCCATCGGGGCGAAACGAAAAAACACCCTGGGAATCGAATTTTACAATTTCGGTTTCATAGCACCATTTTGGGTGGGCTTTTCCAAGCAGCGCATAAAGCCGGAGAGACGAAGGTCGTATAATTTTGTTCAAAACGCGTTTTTTCGACTTTCCCCATCGGGGCGAAACGAAAAAACACCCTGGGAATCGAATTTTACAATTTCGGTTTCACACCACCATTTTGGGTGGGCTTTTCCAAGCAGCGCATAAAGCCGGGTTGACGAAGGTCGTATAATTTTGTTCAAAACGCGTTTTTTCGACTTTCCCCATCGGGGCGAAACGAAAAAACACCCTGGGAATCGAATTTTACAATTTCGGTTTCATAGCACCATTTTGGGTGAGCTTTTCCAAGCAGCGTATAAAGCCGGGTTGACGAAGGTCGTATAATTTTGTTCAAAACGCGTTTTTCCGACTTTCCCCATCGGGGCAAAACGAAAAAACACCCTGGGAATCGAATTTTAAAATTTCGGTTTCATAGCACCATTTTGGGTGGGCTTTTCCAAGCAGCGCATAAAGCCGGGTTGACGAAGGTCGTATAATTTTGTTCAAAACGCGTTTTTTCGACTTTCCCCATCGGGGCGAAACGAAAAAACACCCTGGGAATCGAGTGTTACAATTTCGGTTTCATACCACCATTTTGGGTGGGCTTTTCCAAGCAGCGCATAAAGCCGGGTTGACGAAGGTCGTATAATTTTGTTCAAAACGCGTTTTTTCGACTTTCCCCATCGGGGCGAAACGAAAAAACACCCAGGGAATCGAATTTTACAATTTCGGTTTCACACCACCATTTTGGGTGGGCTTTTCCAAGCAGCGCATAAAGCCGGGTTGACGAAGGTCGTATAATTTTGTTCAAAACGCGTTTTTTCGACTTTCCCCATCGGGGCGAAACGAAAAAACACCCTGGGAATCGAATTTTACAATTTCGATTTGACACCACCATTTTGGGTGGGCTTTTCCAAGCAGCGCATAAAGCTGGGTTGACGAAGGTCGTATAATTTTGTTCAAAACGCGTTTTTTCGACTTTCCCCATCGGGGCGAAACGAAAAAACACCCTGGGAATCGAATTTTAAAATTTCGGTTTCATACCACCATTTTGGGTGAGCTTTTCCAAGCAGCGCATAAAGCCGGGTTGACGAAGGTCGTATAATTTTGTTCAAAACGCGTTTTTCCGACTTTCCCCATCGGGGCAAAACGAAAAAACACCCTGGGAATCGAATTTTACAATTTCGGTTTCATAGCACCATTTTGGGTGGGCTTTTCCAAGCAGCGCATAAAGCCGGGTTGACGAAGGTCGTATAATTTTGTTCAAAACGCGTTTTTTCGACTTTCCCCATCGGGGCGAAACAAAAAAACACCCTGGGAATCGAATTTTACAATTTCGGTTTCATAGCACCATTTTGGGTGGGCTTTTCCAAGCAGCGCATAAAGCCGGGTTGACGAAGGTCGTATAATTTTGTTCAAAACGCGTTTTTGCGACTTTCCCCATCGGGGCGAAACGAAAAAACACCCTGGGAATCGAATTTTACAATTTCGGTTTCACACCACCATTTTGGGTGGGCTTTTCCAAGCAGCGCATAAAGCCGGGTTGACGAAGGTCGTATAATTTTGTTCAAAACGCGTTTTTTCGACTTTCCCCATCGGGGCGAAACGAAAAAACACCCTGGGAATCGAATTTTAAAATTTCGGTTTCATACCACCATTTTGGGTGAGCTTTTCCAAGCAGCGCATAAAGCCGGGTTGACGAAGGTCGTATAATTTTGTTCAAAACGCGTTTTTCCGACTTTCCCCATCGGGGCAAAACGAAAAAACACCCTGGGAATCGAATTTTACAATTTCGGTTTCATAGCACCATTTTGGGTGGGCTTTTCCAAGCAGCGCATAAAGCCGGGTTGACGAAGGTCGTATAATTTTGTTCAAAACGCGTTTTTTCGACTTTCCCCATCGGGGCGAAACGAAAAAACACCCTGGGAATCGAATTTTACAATTTCGGTTTCATAGCACCATTTTGGGTGGGCTTTTCCAAGCAGCGCATAAAGCCGGGTTGACGAAGGTCGTATAATTTTGTTCAAAACGCGTTTTTTCGACTTTCCCCATCGGGGCGAAACGAAAAAACACCCTGGGAATCGAATTTTACAATTTCGGTTTCACACCACCATTTTGGGTGGGCTTTTCCAAGCAGCGCATAAAGCCGGGTTGACGAAGGTCGTATAATTTTGTTCAAAACGCGTTTTTTCGACTTTCCCCATAGGGGCGAAACGAAAAAACACCCTGGGAATCGAATTTTACAATTCCGGTTTCATAGCACCATTTTTGGTGGGCTTTTCCAAGCAGCGCTTAAAGCCGGGTTGACGAAGGTCGTATAATTTTGTTCAAAACGCGTTTTTTCGACTTTCCCCATCGGGGCGAAACGAAAAAACACCCTGGGAATCGAATTTTACAATTTCGGTTTCACACCACCATTTTGGGTGGGCTTTTCCAAGCAGCGCATAAAGCCGGGTTGACGAAGGTCGTATAATTTTGTTCAAAACGCGTTTTTTCGACTTTCCCCATCGGGGCGAAACGAAAAAACACCCTGGGAATCGAATTTTACAATTTCGGTTTCATAGCACCATTTTGGGTGAGCTTTTCCAAGCAGCGCATAAAGCCGGGTTGACGAAGGTCGTATAATTTTGTTCAAAACGCGTTTTTCCGACTTTCCCCATCGGGGCAAAACGAAAAAACACCCTGGGAATCGAATTTTAAAATTTCGGTTTCATAGCACCATTTTGGGTGGGCTTTTCCAAGCAGCGCATAAAGCCGGGTTGACGAAGGTCGTATAATTTTGTTCAAAACGCGTTTTTTCGACTTTCCCCATCGGGGCGAAACGAAAAAACACCCTGGGAATCGAGTGTTACAATTTCGGTTTCATACCACCATTTTGGGTGGGCTTTTCCAAGCAGCGCATAAAGCCGGGTTGACGAAGGTCGTATAATTTTGTTCAAAACGCGTTTTTTCGACTTTCCCCATCGGGGCGAAACGAAAAAACACCCTGGGAATCAAATTTTACAATTTCGGTTTCACACCACCATTTTGGGTGGGCTTTTCCAAGCAGCGCATAAAGCCGGGTTGACGAAGGTCGTATAATTTTGTTCAAAACGCGTTTTTGCGACTTTCCCCATCGGGGCGAAACGAAAAAACACCCTGGGAATCTAATTTTACAATTTCGGTTTCACACCACCATTTTGGGTGGGCTTTTCCAAGCAGCGCATAAAGCCGGGTTGACGAAGGTCGTATAATTTTGTTCAAAACGCGTTTTTTCGACTTTCCCCATCGGGGCGAAACGAAAAAACACCCTGGGAATCGAATTTTACAATTTCGGTTTCATAGCACCATTTTGGGTGGGCTTTTCCAAGCAGCGCATAAAGCCGGGTTGACGAAGGTCGTATAATTTTGTTCAAAACGCGTTTTTGCGACTTTCCCCATCGGGGCGAAACGAAAAAACACCCTGGGAATCGAATTTTACAATTTCGGTTTCACACCACCATTTTGAGTGGGCTTTTCCAAGCAGCACATAAAGCCGGGTTGACGAAGGTCGTATAATTTTGTTCAAAACGCGTTTTTTCGACTTTCCCCATCGGGGCGAAACGAAAAAACACCCTGGGAATCGAATTTTACAATTTCGGTTTCACACCACCATTTTGGGTGGGCTTTTCCAAGCAGCGCATAAAGCCGGGTTGACGAAGGTCGTATAATTTTGTTCAAAACGCGTTTTTTCGACTTTCCCCATCGGGGCGAAACGAAAAAACACCCTGGGAATCGAATTTTACAATTTCGGTTTCACACCACCATTTTGGGTGGGCTTTTCCAAGCAGCGCATAAAGCCGGGTTGACGAAGGTCGTATAATTTTGTTCAAAACGCGTTTTTTCGACTTTCCCCATCGGGGTGAAACGAAAAAACACCCTGGGAATCGAATTTTACAATTTCGGTTTCATACCACCATTTTGGGTGAGCTTTTTCAAGCAGCGCATAAAGCCAGGTTGACGAAGGTCGTATAATTTTGTTCAAAACGCGTTTTTCCGACTTTCCCCATCGGGGCAAAACGATAAAACACCCTGGGAATCGAATTTTACAATTTCGGTTTCATAGCACCATTTTGGGTGGGCTTTTCCAAGCAGCGCATAAAGCCGGGTTGACGAAGGTCGTATAATTTTGTTCAAAACGCGTTTTTTCGACTTTCCCCATCGGGGCGAAACGAAAAAACACCCTGGGAATCGAATTTTACAATTTCGGTTTCATAGCACCATTTTGGGTGGGCTTTTCCAAGCAGCGCATAAAGCCGGGTTGACGAAGGTCGTATAATTTTGTTCAAAACGCGTTTTTGCGACTTTCCCCATCGGGGCGAAACGAAAAAACACCCTGGGAATCGAATTTTACAATTTCGGTTTCACACCACCATTTTGGGTGGGCTTTTCCAAGCAGCGCATAAAGCCGGGTTGACGAAGGTCGTATAATTTTGTTCAAAACGCGTTTTTTCGACTTTCCCCATCGGGGCGAAACGAAAAAACACCCTGGGAATCGAATTTTACAATTTCGGTTTCACACCACCATTTTGGGTGGGCTTTTCCAAGCAGCGCATAAAGCCGGGTTGACCAAGGTCGTATAATTTTGTTCAAAACGCGTTTTTTCGACTTTCCCCATCGGGGCGAAACGAATAAACACCCTGGGAATCTAATTTTACAATTTCGGTTTCATAGCACCATTTTGGGTGGGCTTTTCCAAGCAGCGCATAAAGCCGGGTTGACGAAGGTCGTATAATTTTGTTCAAAACGCGTTTTTTCGACTTTCCCCATCGGGGCGAAACGAAAAAACACCCTGGGAATCGAATTTTACAATTTCGGTTTCACACCACCATTTTGGGTGGGCTTTTCCAAGCAGCGCATAAAGCCGGGTTGACCAAGGTCGTATAATTTTGTTCAAAACGCGTTTTTTCGACTTTCCCCATCGGGGCGAAACGAAAAAACACCCTGGGAATCGAATTTTACAATTTCGGTTTCATAGCACCATTTTGGGTGAGCTTTTCCAAGCAGCGCATAAAGCCGGGTTGACGAAGGTCGTATAATTTTGTTCAAAACGCGTTTTTCCGACTTTCCCCATCGGGGCAAAACGAAAAAACACCCTGGGAATCGAATTTTACAATTTCGGTTTCACACCACCATTTTGGGTGGGCTTTTCCAAGCAGCGCATAAAGCCGGGTTGACGAAGGTCGTATAATTTTGTTCAAAACGCGTTTTTTCGACTTTGCCCATCGGGGCGAAACGAAAAAACACCCTGGGAATCGAATTTTACAATTTCGGTTTCATAGCACCATTTTGGGTGAGCTTTTCCAAGCAGCGCATAAAGCCGGGTTGACGAAGGTCGTATAATTTTGTTCAAAACGCGTTTTTCCGACTTTCCCCATCGGGGCAAAACGAAAAAACACCCTGGGAATCGAATTTTAAAATTTCGGTTTCATAGCACCATTTTGGGTGGGCTTTTCCAAGCAGCGTATAAAGCCGGGTTGACGAAGGTCGTATAATTTTGTTCAAAACGCGTTTTTTCGACTTTCCCCATCGGGGCGAAACGAAAAAACACCCTGGGAATCGAATTTTACAATTTCGGTTTCACACCACCATTTTGGGTGGGCTTTTCCAAGCAGCGCATAAAGCCGGGTTGACGAAGGTCGTATAATTTTGTTCAAAACGCGTTTTTTCGACTTTCCCCATCGGGGCGAAACGAAAAAACACCCTGGGAATCGAATTTTACAATTTCGGTTTCATAGCACCATTTTGGGTGGGCTTTTCCAAGCAGCGCATAAAGCCGGGTTGACGAAGGTCGTATAATTTTGTTCAAAACGCGTTTTTGCGACTTTCCCCATCGGGGCAAAACGAAAAAACACCCTGGGAATCGAATTTTACAATTTCGGTTTCACACCACCATTTTGGGTGGGCTTTTCCAAGCAGCGCATAAAGCCGGGTTGACGAAGGTCGTATGATTTTGTTCAAAACGCGTTTTTTCGACTTTCCCCATCGGGGCGAAACGAAAAAACACCCTGGGAATCGAATTTTACAATTTCGGTTTCACACCACCATTTTGGGTGGGCTTTTCCAAGCAGCGCATAAAGCCGGGTTGACGAAGGTCGTATAATTTTGTTCAAAACGCGTTTTTTCGACTTTCCCCATCGGGGCGAAACGAAAAAACACCCTGGGAATCGAATTTTACAATTTCGGTTTCATAGCACCATTTTGGGTGGGCTTTTCCAAGCAGCGCATAAAGCCGGGTTGACGAAGGTCGTATAATTTTGTTCAAAACTCGTTTTTTCGACTTTCCCCATAGGGGCGAAACGAAAAAACACCCTGGGAATCGAATTTTACAATTTCGGTTTCACACCACCATTTTGGGTGGGCTTTTCCAAGCAGCGCATAAAGCCGGGTTGACGAAGGTCGTATAATATTGTTCAAAACGCGTTTTTTCGACTTTCCCCATCGGGGCGAAACGAAAAAACACCCTGGGAATCGAATTTTACAATTTCGGTTTCATAGCACCATTTTGGGTGAGCTTTTCCAAGCAGCGCATAAAGCCGGGTTGACGAAGGTCGTATAATTTTGTTCAAAACGCGTTTTTCCGACTTTCCCCATCGGGGCAAAACGAAAAAACACCCTGGGAATCGAATTTTACAATTTCAGTTTCATAGCACCATTTTGGGTGGGCTTTTCCAAGCAGCGCATAAAGCCGGGTTGACGAAGGTCGTATAATTTTGTTCAAAACGCGTTTTTTCGACTTTCCCCATCGGGGCGAGACGAAAAAACACCCTGGGAATCGAATTTTACAATTTCGGTTTCATAGCACCATTTTGGGTGGGCTTTTAAAAGCAGCGCATAAAGCCGGATCGACGAAGGTCGTATAATTTTGTTCAAAACGCGTTTTTTCGACTTTCCCCATCGGGGCGAAACGAAAAAACACCCTGGGAATCGAATTTTACAATTTCGGTTTCTTAGCACCATTTTGGGTGGGCTTTTCCAAGCAGCGCATAAAGCCGGGTTGACGAAGGTCGTATAATTTTGTTCAAAACGCGTTTTTTCGACTTTCCCCATCGGGGCGAAACGAAAAAACACCCTGGGAATCGAATTTTACAATTTCGGTTTCATAGCACCATTTTGGGTGGGCTTTTCCAAGCAGCGCATAAAGCCGGGTTGACGAAGGTCGTATAATTTTGTTCAAAACGCGTTTTTCCGACTTTCCCCATCGGGGCGAAACGAAAAAACACCCTGGGAATCGAATTTTACAATTTCGGTTTCATAGCACCATTTTGGGTGAGCTTTTCCAAGCAGCGCATAAAGCCGGGTTGACGAAGGTCGTATAATTTTGTTCAAAACGCGTTTTTCCGACTTTCCCCATCGGGGCAAAACGAAAAAACACCCTGGGAATCGAATTTTAAAATTTCGGTTTCATAGCACCATTTTGGGTGGGCTTTTCCAAGCAGCGTATAAAGCCGGGTTGACGAAGGTCGTATAATTTTGTTCAAAACGCGTTTTTTCGACTTTCCCCATCGGGGCGAAACGAAAAAACACCCTGGGAATCGAATTTTACAATTTCGGTTTCACACCACCATTTTGGGTGGGCTTTTCCAAGCAGCGCATAAAGCCGGGTTGACGAAGGTCGTATAATTTTGTTCAAAACGCGTTTTTTCGACTTTCCCCATCGGGGCGAAACGAAAAAACACCCTGGGAATCGAATTTTACAATTTCGGTTTCATAGCACCATTTTGGGTGGGCTTTTCCAAGCAGCGCATAAAGCCGGGTTGACGAAGGTCGTATAATTTTGTTCAAAACGCGTTTTTGCGACTTTCCCCATCGGGGCAAAACGAAAAAACACCCTGGGAATCGAATTTTACAATTTCGGTTTCACACCACCATTTTGGGTGGGCTTTTCCAAGCAGCGCATAAAGCCGGGTTGACGAAGGTCGTATAATTTTGTTCAAAACGCGTTTTTTCGACTTTCCCCATCGGGGCGAAACGAAAAAACACCCTGGGAATCGAATTTTACAATTTCGGTTTCACACCACCATTTTGGGTGGGCTTTTCCAAGCAGCGCATAAAGCCGGGTTGACGAAGGTCGTATAATTTTGTTCAAAACGCGTTTTTTCGACTTTCCCCATCGGGGCGAAACGAAAAAACACCCTGGGAATCGAATTTTACAATTTCGGTTTCATAGCACCATTTTGGGTGGGCTTTTCCAAGCAGCGCATAAAGCCGGGTTGACGAAGGTCGTATAATTTTGTTCAAAACTCGTTTTTTCGACTTTCCCCATAGGGGCGAAACGAAAAAACACCCTGGGAATCGAATTTTACAATTTCGGTTTCACACCACCATTTTGGGTGGGCTTTTCCAAGCAGCGCATAAAGCCGGGTTGACGAAGGTCGTATAATATTGTTCAAAACGCGTTTTTTCGACTTTCCCCATCGGGGCGAAACGAAAAAACACCCTGGGAATCGAATTTTACAATTTCGGTTTCATAGCACCATTTTGGGTGAGCTTTTCCAAGCAGCGCATAAAGCCGGGTTGACGAAGGTCGTATAATTTTGTTCAAAACGCGTTTTTCCGACTTTCCCCATCGGGGCAAAACGAAAAAACACCCTGGGAATCGAATTTTACAATTTCAGTTTCATAGCACCATTTTGGGTGGGCTTTTCCAAGCAGCGCATAAAGCCGGGTTGACGAAGGTCGTATAATTTTGTTCAAAACGCGTTTTTTCGACTTTCCCCATCGGGGCGAGACGAAAAAACACCCTGGGAATCGAATTTTACAATTTCGGTTTCATAGCACCATTTTGGGTGGGCTTTTAAAAGCAGCGCATAAAGCCGGATCGACGAAGGTCGTATAATTTTGTTCAAAACGCGTTTTTTCGACTTTCCCCATCGGGGCGAAACGAAAAAACACCCTGGGAATCGAATTTTACAATTTCGGTTTCTTAGCACCATTTTGGGTGGGCTTTTCCAAGCAGCGCATAAAGCCGGGTTGACGAAGGTCGTATAATTTTGTTCAAAACGCGTTTTTTCGACTTTCCCCATCGGGGCGAAACGAAAAAACACCCTGGGAATCGAATTTTACAATTTCGGTTTCATAGCACCATTTTGGGTGGGCTTTTCCAAGCAGCGCATAAAGCCGGGTTGACGAAGGTCGTATAATTTTGTTCAAAACGCGTTTTTTCGACTTTCCCCATCGGGGCGAAACGAAAAAACACCCTGGGAATCGAATTTTACAATTTCGGTTTCATAGCACCATTTTGGGTGGGCTTTTCCAAGCAGCGCATAAAGCCGGGTTGACGAAGGTCGTATAATTTTGTTCAAAACGCGTTTTTCCGACTTTCCCCATCGGGGCGAAACGAAAAAACACCCTGGGAATCGAATTTTACAATTTCGGTTTCATAACACCATTTTGGGTGGGCTTTTCCAAGCAGCGCATAAAGCCGGGTTGACGAAGGTCGTATAATTTTGTTCAAAACGCGTTTTTGCGACTTTCCCCATCGGGGCGAAACGAAAAAACACCCTGGGAATCGAATTTTACAATTTCGGTTTCATAGCACCATTTTGGGTGGGCTTTTCCAAGCAGCGCATAAAGCCGGGTTGACGAAGGTCGTATAATTTTGTTCAAAACGCGTTTTTCCGACTTTCCCCATCGGGGCAAAACGAAAAAACACCCTGGGAATCGAATTTTACAATTTCGGTTTCATAGCACCATTTTGGGTGGGCTTTTCCAAGCAGCGCATAAAGCCGGGTTGACGAAGGTCGTATAATTTTGTTCAAAACTCGTTTTTTCGACTTTCCCCATCGGGGCGAAACGAAAAAACACCCTGGGAATCGAATTTTACAATTTCGGTTTCATAGCACCATTTTGGGTGGGCTTTTAAAAGCAGCGCATAAAGCCGGATCGACGAAGGTCGTATAATTTTGTTCAAAACGCGTTTTTTCGACTTTCCCCATCGGGGCGAAACGAAAAAACACCCTGGGAATCGAATTTTACAATTTCGGTTTCTTAGCACCATTTTGGGGTGGCTTTTCCAAGCAGCGCATAAAGCCGGGTTGACGAAGGTCGTATAATTTTGTTCAAAACGCGTTTTTTCGACTTTCCCCATCGGGGCGAAACGAAAAAACACCCTGGGAATCGAATTTTACAATTTCGGTTTCATAGCACCATTTTGGGTGGGCTTTTCCAAGCAGCGCATAAAGCCGGGTTGACGAAGGTCGTATAATTTTGTTCAAAACGCGTTTATTTGACTTTCCCCATCGGGGCAAAACGAAAAAACACCCTGGGAATCGAATTTTACAATTTCGGTTTCATAGCACCATTTTGGGTGGGCTTTTCCAAGCAGCGCATAAAGCCGGGTTGACGAAGGTCGTATAATTTTGTTCAAAACTCGTTTTTTCGACTTTCCCCATCGGGGCGAAACGAAAAAACACCCTGGGAATCGAATTTTACAATTTCGGTTTCATAGCACCATTTTGGGTGGGCTTTTAAAAGCAGCGCATAAAGCCGGATCGACGAAGGTCGTATAATTTTGTTCAAAACGCGTTTTTTCGACTTTCCCCATCGGGGCGAAACGAAAAAACACCCTGGGAATCGAATTTTACAATTTCGGTTTCTTAGCACCATTTTGGGGTGGCTTTTCCAAGCAGCGCATAAAGCCGGGTTGACGAAGGTCGTATAATTTTGTTCAAAACGCGTTTTTTCGACTTTCCCCATCGGGGCGAAACGAAAAAACACCCTGGGAATCGAATTTTACAATTTCGGTTTCATAGCACCATTTTGGGTGGGCTTTTCCAAGCAGCGCATAAAGCCGGGTTGACGAAGGTCGTATAATTTTGTTCAAAACGCGTTTTTTCGACTTTCCCCATCGGGGCGAAACGAAAAAACACCCTGGGAATCGAATTTTACAATTTCGGTTTCATAGCACCATTTTGGGTGGGCTTTTAAAAGCAGCGCATAAAGCCGGATCGACGAAGGTCGTATAATTTTGTTCAAAACTCGTTTTTTCGACTTTCCCCATAGGGGCGAAACGAAAAAACACCCTGGGAATCGAATTTTACAATTTCGGTTTCACACCACCATTTTGGGTGGGCTTTTCCAAGCAGCGCATAAAGCCGGGTTGACGAAGGTCGTATAATTTTGTTCAAAACGCGTTTTTTCGACTTTCCCCATCGGGGCGAAACGAAAAAACACCCTGGGAATCGAATTTTACAATTTCGGTTTCATAGCACCATTTTGGGTGAGCTTTTCCAAGCAGCGCATAAAGCCGGGTTGACGAAGGTCGTATAATTTTGTTCAAAACGCGTTTTTCCGACTTTCCCCATCGGGGCAAAACGAAAAAACACCCTGGGAATCGAATTTTACAATTTCAGTTTCATAGCACCATTTTGGGTGGGCTTTTCCAAGCAGCGCATAAAGCCGGGTTGACGAAGGTCGTATAATTTTGTTCAAAACGCGTTTTTTCGACTTTCCCCATCGGGGCGAGACGAAAAAACACCCTGGGAATCGAATTTTACAATTTCGGTTTCATAGCACCATTTTGGGTGGGCTTTTAAAAGCAGCGCATAAAGCCGGATCGACGAAGGTCGTATAATTTTTTTCAAAACGCGTTTTTTCGACTTTCCCCATCGGGGCGAAACGAAAAAACACCCTGGGAATCGAATTTTACAATTTCGGTTTCTTAGCACCATTTTGGGTGGGCTTTTCCAAGCAGCGCATAAAGCCGGTTTGACGAAGGTCGTATAATTTTGTTCAAAACGCGTTTTTGCGACTTTCCCCATCGGGGCGAAACGAAAAAGCAGCCTGGGAATCGAATTTTACAATTTCGGTTTCATAGCACCATTTTGGGTGGGCTTTTGCAAGCAGCGCATAAAGCCGGGTTGACGAAGGTCGTATAATTTTGTTCAAAACGCGTTTTTCCGACTTTCCCCATCGGGGCGAAACGAAAAAACACCCTGGGAATCGAATTTTACAATTTCGGTTTCATAACACCATTTTGGGTGGGCTTTTCCAAGCAGCGCATAAAGCCGGGTTGACGAAGGTCGTATAATTTTGTTCAAAACGCGTTTTTGCGACTTTCCCCATCGGGGCGAAACGAAAAAACACCCTGGGAATCGAATTTTACAATTTCGGTTTCATAGCACCATTTTGGGTGGGCTTTTCCAAGCAGCGCATAAAGCCGGGTTGACGAAGGTCGTATAATTTTGTTCAAAACGCGTTTTTCCGACTTTCCCCATCGGGGCAAAACGAAAAAACACCCTGGGAATCGAATTTTACAATTTCGGTTTCATAGCACCATTTTGGGTGGGCTTTTCCAAGCAGCGCATAAAGCCGGGTTGACGAAGGTCGTATAATTTTGTTCAAAACTCGTTTTTTCGACTTTCCCCATCTTGGCGAAACGAAAAAACACCCTGGGAATCGAATTTTACAATTTCGGTTTCATAGCACCATTTTGGGTGGGCTTTTCCAAGCAGCGCATAAAGCCGGGTTGACGAAGGTGGTATAATTTTGTTCAAAACGCGTTTTTCCGACTTTCCCCATCGGGGCAAAACGAAAAAACACCCTGGGAATCGAATTTTACAATTTCGGTTTCATACCACCATTTTGGGTGGGCTTTTCCAAGCAGCGCATAAAGCGGATCGAGGAAGGTCGTATAATTTTGTTCAAAACGCGTTTTTTCGAGTTTCCCCATCGGGGCGAAACGAAAAAACACCCTGGGAATCGAATTTTACAATTTCGGTTTCACACCACCATTTTGGGTGGGCTTTTCCAAGCAGCGCATAAAACCGGGTTGACGAAGGTGGTATAATTTTGTTCAAAACGCGTTTTTCCGACTTTCCCCATCGGGGCAAAACGAAAAAACACCCTGGGAATCGAATTTTACAATTTTGGTTTCATAGCACCATTTTGGGTGGGCTTTTCCAAGCAGCGCATAAAGCGGATTGACGAAGGTCGTATAATTTTGTTCAAAACGCGTTTTTTCGAGTTTCCCCATCGGGGCGAAACGAAAAAACACCCTGGGAATCGAATTTTACAATTTCGGTTTCACACCACCATTTTGGGTGGGCTTTTCCAAGCAGCGCATAAAGCCGGGTTGACGAAGGTCGTATAATTTTGTTCAAAACTCGTTTTTTCGACTTTCCCCATCGGGGCGAAACGAAAAAACACCCTGGGAATCGAATTTTACAATTTCGGTTTCATAGCGCCATTTTGGGTGGGCTTTTCCAAGCAGCGCATAAAGCCGGGTTGACGAAGGTCGTATAATTTTGTTCAAAACGCGTTTTTTCGACTTTCCCCATCGGGGCGAAACGAAAAAACACCCTGGGAATCGAATTTTACAATTTCGGTTTCTTAGCACCATTTTGGGTGGGCTTTTCCAAGCAGCGCATAAAGCCGGGTTGACGAAGGTCGTATAATTTTGTTCAAAACGCGTTTTTTCGACTTTCCCCATCGGGGCGAAACGAAAAAACACCCTGGGAATCGAATTTTACAATTTCGGTTTCATAGCACCATTTTGGGTGGGCTTTTCCAAGCAGCGCATAAAGCCGGGTTGACGAAGGTCGTATAATTTTGTTCAAAACTCGTTTTTTCGACTTTCCCCATCGGGGCGAAACGAAAAAACACCCTGGGAATCGAATTTTACAATTTCGGTTTCACACCACCATTTTGGGTGGGCTTTTCCAAGCAGCGCATAAAGCCGGGTTGACCAAGGTCGTATAATTTTGTTCAAAACGCGTTTTTTCGACTTTCCCCATCGGGGCGAAACGAAAAAACACCCTGGGAATCGAATTTTACAATTTCGGTTTCATAGCACCATTTTGGGTGAGCTTTTCCAAGCAGCGCATAAAGCCGGGTTGACGAAGGTCGTATAATTTTGTTCAAAACGCGTTTTTCCGACTTTCCCCATCGGGGCAAAACGAAAAAACACCCTGGGAATCGAATTTTACAATTTCGGTTTCATAGCACCATTTTGGGTGGGCTTTTCCAAGCAGCGCATAAAGCCGGGTTGACGAAGGTCGTATAATTTTGTTCAAAACGCGTTTTTTCGACTTTCCCCATCGGGGCGAAACGAAAAAACACCCTGGGAATCGAATTTTACAATTTCGGTTTCATAGCACCATTTTGGGTGGGCTTTTCCAAGCAGCGCATAAAGCCGGGTTGACGAAGGTCGTATAATTTTGTTCAAAACGCGTTTTTTCGACTTTCCCCATCGGGGCGAAACGAAAAAACACCCTGGGAAACAAATTTTACAATTTCGGTTTCACACCACCATTTTGGGTGGGCTTTTCCAAGCAGCGCATAAAGCCGGGTTGACGAAGGTCGTATAATTTTGTTCAAAACGCGTTTTTTCGACTTTCCCCATCGGGGCGAAACGAAAAAACACCCTGGGAATCGAATTTTACAATTTCGGTTTCATAGCACCATTTTGGGTGGGCTTTTCCAAGCAGCGCATAAAGCCGGGTTGACGAAGGTCGTATAATTTTGTTCAAAACGCGTTTTTTCGACTTTCCCCATCGGGGCAAAACGAAAAAACACCCTGGGAATCGAATTTTACAATTTCGGTTTCATAGCACCATTTTGGGTGGGCTTTTCCAAGCAGCGCATAAAGCCGGGTTGACGAAGGTCGTATAATTTTGTTCAAAACGCGTTTTTGCGACTTTCCCCATCGGGGCGAAACGAAAAAACACCCTGGGAATCGAATTTTACAATTTCGGTTTCATAGCACCATTTTGGGTGGGCTTTTCCAAGCAGCGCATAAAGCCGGGTTGACGAAGGTCGTATAATTTTGTTCAAAACTCGTTTTTTCGACTTTCCCCATCGGGGCGAAACGAAAAAACACCCTGGGAATCCAATTTTACAATTTCGGTTTCACACCACCATTTTGGGTGGGCTTTTCCAAGCAGCGCATAAAGCCGGGTTGACGAAGGTCGTATAATTTTGTTCAAAACGCGTTTTTTCGACTTTCCCCATCGGGGCGAAACGAAAAAACACCCTGGGAATCGAATTTTACAATTTCGGTTTCATAGCACCATTTTGGGTGAGCTTTTCCAAGCAGCGCATAAAGCCGGGTTGACGAAGGTCGTATAATTTTGTTCAAAACGCGTTTTTCCGACTTTCCCCATCGGGGCAAAACGAAAAAACACCCTGGGAATCGAATTTTACAATTTCGGTTTCATAGCACCATTTTGGGTGGGCTTTTCCAAGCAGCGCATAAAGCCGGGTTGACGAAGGTCGTATAATTTTGTTCAAAACGCGTTTTTTCGACTTTCCTCATCGGGGCGAAACGAAAAAACACCCTGGGAATCGGATTTTACAATTTCGGTTTCATAGCACCATTTTGGGTGGGCTTTTCCAAGCAGCGCATAAAGCCGGATCGACGAAGGTCGTATAATTTTGTTCAAAACGCGTTTTTTCGACTTTCCCCATCGGGGCGAAACGAAAAAACACCCTGGGAATCAAATTTTACAATTTCGGTTTCACACCACCATTTTGGGTGGGCTTTTCCAAGCAGCGCATAAAGCCGGGTTGACGAAGGTCGTATAATTTTGTTCAAAACGCGTTTTTTCGACTTTCCCCATCGGGGCGAAACGAAAAAACACCCTGGGAATCGAATTTTACAATTTCGGTTTCATAGCACCATTTTGGGTGGGCTTTTCCAAGCAGCGCATAAAGCCGGGTTGACGAAGGTCGTATAATTTTGTTCAAAACGCGTTTTTCCGACTTTCCCCATCGGGGCGAAACGAAAAAACACCCTGGGAATCGAATTTTACAATTTCGGTTTCATAGCACCATTTTGGGTGGGCTTTTCCGAGCAGCGCATAAAGCCGGGTTGACGAAGGTCGTATAATTTTGTTCAAAACGCGTTTTTGCGACTTTCCCCATCGGGGCGAAACGAAAAAACACCCTGGGAATCGAATTTTACAATTTCGGTTTCATAGCACCATTTTGGGTGGGCTTTTCCAAGCAGCGCATAAAGGCGGGTTGACGAAGGTCGTATAATTTTGTTCAAAACGCGTTTTTCCGACTTTCCCCATCGGGGCAAAACGAAAAAACACCCTGGGAATCGAATTTTACAATTTCGGTTTCATAGCACCATTTTGGGTGGGCTTTTCCAAGCAGCGCATAAAGCCGGGTTGACGAAGGTCGTATAATTTTGTTCAAAACGCGTTTTTTCGACTTTCCCCATCGGGGCAAAACGAAAAAACACCCTGGGAATCGAATTTTACAATTTCGGTTTCATAGCACCATTTTGGGTGGGCTTTTCCAAGCAGCGCATAAAGCCGGGTTGACGAAGGTCGTATAATTTTGTTCAAAACGCGTTTTTGCGACTTTCCCCATCGGGGCGAAACGAAAAAACACCCTGGGAATCGAATTTTACAATTTCGGTTTTATAGCACCATTTTGGGTGGGCTTTTCCAAGCAGCGCATAAAGCCGGGTTGACGAAGGTCGTATAATTTTGTTCAAAACGCGTTTTTTCGACTTTCCCCATCGGGGCGAAACGAAAAAACACCCTGGGAATCGAATTTTACAATTTCGGTTTCATAGCACCATTTTGGGTGGGCTTTTCCAAGCAGCGAATAAAGCCGGATCGACGAAGGTCGTATAATTTTGTTCAAAACGCGTTTTTTCGACTTTCCCCATCGGGGCGAAACGAAAAAACAACCTGGGAATCGAATTTTACAATTTCGGTTTCACACCACCATTTTGGGTGGGCTTTTCCAAGCAGCGCATAAAGCCGGGTTGACGAAGGTCGTATAATTTTGTTCAAAACTCGTTTTTTCGACTTTCCCCATCGGGGCGAAACGAAAAAACACCCTGGGAATCGAATTTTACAATTTCGGTTTCATAGCACCATTTTGGGTGGGCTTTTCCAAGCAGCGCATAAAGCCGGGTTGACGAAGGTCGTATAATTTTGTTCAAAACGTGTTTTTCCGACTTTCCCCATCGGGGCAAAACGAAAAAACACCCTGTGAATCGAATTTTACAATTTCGGTTTCATAGCACCATTTTGGGTGGGCTTTTCCAAGCAGCGCATAAAGCCGGGTTTACGAAGGTCGTATAATTTTGTTCAAAACGCGTTTTTTCGACTTTCCCCATCGGGGCGAAACGAAAAAACACCCTGGGAATCGAATTTTACAATTTCGGTTTCATAGCACCATTTTGGGTGGGCTTTTCCAAGCAGCGCATAAAGCCGGGTTGACGAAGGTCGTATAATTTTGTTCAAAACGCGTTTTTTCGACTTTCCCCATCGGGGAGAAACGAAAAAACACCCTGGGAATCGAATTTTACAATTTCGGTTTCATAGCACCATTTTGGGTGGGCTTTTCCAAGCAGCGCATAAGGCCGGATTGACGAAGGTCGTATAATTTTGTTCAAAACGCGTTTTTTCGACTTTTCCCATCGGGGCGAAACGAAAAAACACCCTGGGAATCGAATTTTACAATTTCGGTTTCACACCACCATTTTGGGTGGGCTTTTCCAAGCAGCGCATAAAGCCGGGTTGACGAAGGTCGTATAATTTTGTTCAAAACGCGTTTTTTCGACTTTCCCCATCGGGGCGAAACGAAAAAACACCCTGGGAATCGAATTTTACAATTTCGGTTTCATAGCACCATTTTGGGTGGGCTTTTCCAAGCAGCGCATAAAGCCGGGTTGACGAAGGTCGTATAATTTTGTTCAAAACGCTTTTTTTCGACTTTTCCCATCGGGGCGAAACGAAAAAACACCCTGGGAATCGAATTTTACAATTTCGGTTTCATAGCACCATTTTGGGTGGGCTTTTCCAAGCAGCGCATAAAGCCGGGTTGACGAAGGTCGTATAATTTTGTTCAAAACGCGTTTTTCCGACTTTCCCCATCGGGGCGAAACGAAAAAACACCCTGGGAATCGAATTTTACAATTTCGGTTTCATAGCACCATTTTGGGTGGGCTTTTCCAAGCAGCGCATAAAGCCGGATTGACGAAGGTCGTATAATTTTGTTCAAAACGCGTTTTTTCGACTTTTCCCATCGGGGCGAAACGAAAAAACACCCTGGGAATCGAATTTTACAATTTCGGTTTCACACCACCATTTTGGGTGGGCTTTTCCAAGCAGCGCATAAAGCCGGGTTGACGAAGGTCGTATAATTTTGTTCAAAACGCGTTTTTCCGACTTTCCCCATCGGGGCGAAACGAAAAAACACCCTGGGAATCGAATTTTACAATTTCGGTTTCATAGCACCATTTTGGGTGGGCTTTTCCAAGCAGCGCATAAAGCCGGGTTGACGAAGGTCGTATAATTTTGTTCAAAACGCGTTTTTTCGACTTTCCCCATCGGGGCGAAACGAAAAAACACCCTGGAAATCGAATTTTACAATTTCGGTTTCACACCACCATTTTGGGTGGGCTTTTCCAAGCAGCGCATAAAGCCGGGTTGACGAAGGTCGTATAATTTTGTTCAAAACGCGTTTTTTCGACTTTTCCCATCGGGGCGAAACGAAAGAACACCCTGGGAATCGAATTTTTCAATTTCGGTTTCACACCACCATTTTGGGTGGGCTTTTCCAAGCAGCGCATAAAGCCGGGTTGACGAAGGTCGTATAATTTTGTTCAAAGCGCGTTTTTCCGACTTTCCCCATCGGGGCGAAACGAAAAAACACCCTGGGAATCGAAATTTACAATTTTGGTTTCATAGCACCATTTTGGGTGGGCTTTTCCAAGCAGCGCAAAAAGCCGGGTTGACGAAGGTCGTATAATTTTCTTCAAAACGCGTTTTTTCGACTTTCCCCATCGGGGCGAAACGAAAAAACACCCTGGGAATCGAATTTTACAATTTCGGTTTCATAGCACCATTTTGGGTGGGCTTTTCCAAGCAGCGCATAAAGCCGGATTGACGAAGGTCGTATAATTTTGTTCAAAACGCGTTTTTTCGACTTTCCCCATCGGGGCGAAACGAAAAAACACCCTGGGAATCGAATTTTACAATTTCGGTTTCATAGCACCATTTTGGGTGGGCTTTTCCAAGCAGCGCATAAAGCCGGATTGACGAAGGTCGTATAATTTTGTTCAAAACGCGTTTTTTCGAGTTTTCCCATCGGGGCGAAACGAAAAAACACCCTGGGAATCGAATTTTACAATTTCGGTTTCATAGCACCATTTTGGGTGGGCTTTTCCAAGCAGCGCATAAAGCCGGGTTGACGAAGGTCGTATAATTTTGTTCAAAACGCGTTTTTTCGACTTTCCCCATCGGGGCGAAACGAAAAAACACCCTGGGAATCGAATTTTACAATTTCGGTTTCATAGCACCATTTTGGGTGGGCTTTTCCAAGCAGCGCATAAAGCCGGGTTGACGAAGGTCGTATAATTTTGTTCAAAACGCGTTTTTTCGACTTTCCCCATCGGGGCGAAACGAAAAAACACCCTGGAAATCGAAATTTACAATTTCGGTTTCACACCACCATTTTGGGTGGGCTTTTCCAAGCAGCGCATAAAGCCGGGTTGACGAAGGTCGTATAATTTTGTTCAAAACGCGTTTTTTCGACTTTTCCCATCGGGGCGAAACGAAAAAACACCCTGGGAATCGAATTTTTCAATTTCGGTTTCACACCACCATTTTGGGTGGGCTTTTCCAAGCAGCGCATAAAGCCGGGTTGACGAAGGTCGTATAATTTTGTTCAAAGCGCGTTTTTCCGACTTTCCCCATCGGGGCGAAACGAAAAAACACCCTGGGAATCGAAATTTACAATTTTGGTTTCATAGCACCATTTTGGGTGGGCTTTTCCAAGCAGCGCAAAAAGCCGGGTTGACGAAGGTCGTATAATTTTCTTCAAAACGCGTTTTTTCGAGTTTCCCCATCGGGGCGAAACGAAAAAACACCCTGGGAATCGAATTTTACAATTTCGGTTTCATAGCACCATTTTGGGTGGGCTTTTCCAAGCAGCGCATAAAGCCGGATTGACGAAGGTCGTATAATTTTGTTCAAAACGCGTTTTTTCGACTTTCCCCATCGGGGCGAAACGAAAAAACACCCTGGGAATCGAATTTTACAATTTCGGTTTCATAGCACCATTTTGGGTGGGCTTTTCCAAGCAGCGCATAAAGCCGGATTGACGAAGGTCGTATAATTTTGTTCAAAACGCGTTTTTTCGAGTTTTCCCATCGGGGCGAAACGAAAAAACACCCTGGGAATCGAATTTTACAATTTCGGTTTCATAGCACCATTTTGGGTGGGCTTTTCCAAGCAGCGCATAAAGCCGGGTTGACGAAGGTCGTATAATTTTGTTCAAAACGCGTTTTTTCGACTTTCCCCATCGGGGCGAAACGAAAAAACACCCTGGGAATCGAATTTTACAATTTCGGTTTCATAGCACCATTTTGGGTGGGCTTTTCCAAGCAGCGCATAAAGCCGGGTTGACGAAGGTCGTATAATTTTGTTCAAAACGCGTTTTTTTGACTTTCCCCATCGGGGCGAAACGAAAAAACACCCTGGGAATCGAATTTTACAATTTCGGTTTCATAGCACCATTTTGGGTGGGCTTTTCCAAGCAGCGCATAAAGCCGGGTTGACGAAGGTCGTATAATTTTGTTCAAAACGCGTTTTTTCGACTTTCCCCATCGGGGCGAAACGAAAAAACACCCTGGGAATCGAATTTTACAATTTCGGTTTCATAGCACCATTTTGGGTGGGCTTTTCCAAGCAGCGCATAAAGCCGGGTTGACGAAGGTCGTATAATTTTGTTCAAAACGCGTTTTTTCGACTTTCCCCATCGGGGCGAAACGAAAAAACACCCTGGGAATCGAATTTTACAATTTCGGTTTCATAGCACCATTTTGGGTGGGCTTTTCCAAGCAGCGCATAAAGCCGGGTTGACGAAGGTCGTATAATTTTATTCAAAACGCGTTTTTTCGACTTTCCCCATCGGGGCGAAACGAAAAAACACCCTGGGAATCGAATTTTACAATTTCGGTTTCATAGCACCATTTTGGGTGGGCTTTTCCAAGCAGCGCATAAAGCCGGGTTGACGAAGGTCGTATAATTTTTTTCAAAACGCGTTTTTTCGACTTTCCCCATCGGGGCGAAACGAAAAAACACCCTGGGAATCGAATTTTACAATTTCGGTTTCATAGCACCATTTTGGGTGGGCTTTTCCAAGCAGCGCATAAAGCCGGGTTGACGAAGGTCGTATAATTTTGTTCAAAACGCGTTTTTTCGACTTTCTCCATCGGGGCGAAACGAAAAAACACCCTGGGAATCGAATTTTACAATTTCGGTTTCTTAGCACCATTTTGGGTGGGCTTTTCCAAGCAGCGCATAAAGCCGGGTTGACGAAGGTCGTATAATTTTGTTCAAAACGCGTTTTTTCGACTTTCCCCATCGGGGCGAAACGAAAAAACACCCTGGGAATCGAATTTTACAATTTCGGTTTCATAGCACCATTTTGGGTGGGCTTTTCCAAGCAGCGCATAAAGCCGGGTTGACGAAGGTCGTATAATTTTGTTCAAAACGCGTTTTTTTGACTTTCCCCATCGGGGCGAAACGAAAAAACACCCTGGGAATCGAATTTTACAATTTCGGTTTCATAGCACCATTTTGGGTGGGCTTTTCCAAGCAGCGCATAAAGCCGGGTTGACGAAGGTCGTATAATTTTGTTCAAAAAGCGTTTTTTCGACTTTCCCCATCGGGGCGAAACGAAAAAACACCCTGGGAATCGAATTTTACAATTTCGGTTTCATAGCACCATTTTGGGTGGGCTTTTCCAAGCAGCGCATAAAGCCGGGTTGACGAAGGTCGTATAATTTTGTTCAAAACGCGTTTTTTCGACTTTCCCCATCGGGGCGAAACGAAAAAACACCCTGGGAATCGAATTTTACAATTTCGGTTTCATAGCACCATTTTGGGTGGGCTTTTCCAAGCAGCGCATAAAGCCGGGTTGACGAAGGTCGTATAATTTTATTCAAAACGCGTTTTTTCGACTTTCCCCATCGGGGCGAAACGAAAAAACACCCTGGGAATCGAATTTTACAATTTCGGTTTCATAGCACCATTTTGGGTGGGCTTTTCCAAGCAGCGCATAAAGCCGGGTTGACGAAGGTCGTATAATTTTTTTCAAAACGCGTTTTTTCGACTTTCCCCATCGGGGCGAAACGAAAAAACACCCTGGGAATCGAATTTTACAATTTCGGTTTCATAGCACCATTTTGGGTGGGCTTTTCCAAGCAGCGCATAAAGCCGGGTTGACGAAGGTCGTATAATTTTTTTCAAAACGCGTTTTTTCGACTTTCCCCATCGGGGCGAAACGAAAAAACACCCTGGGAATCGAATTTTACAATTTCGGTTTCATAGCACCATTTTGGGTGGGCTTTTCCAAGCAGCGCATAAAGCCGGGTTGACGAAGGTCGTATAATTTTGTTCAAAACGCGTTTTTTCGACTTTCTCCATCGGGGCGAAACGAAAAAACACCCTGGGAATCGAATTTTACAATTTCGGTTTCTTAGCACCATTTTGGGTGGGCTTTTCCAAGCAGCGCATAAAGCCGGGTTGACGAAGGTCGTATAATTTTGTTCAAAACGCGTTTTTTCGACTTTCCCCATCGGGGCGAAACGAAAAAACACCCTGGGAATCGAATTTTACAATTTCGGTTTCATAGCACCATTTTGGGTGGGCTTTTCCAAGCAGCGCATAAAGCCGGGTTGACGAAGGTCGTATAATTTTGTTCAAAACGCGTTTTTTTGACTTTCCCCATCGGGGCGAAACGAAAAAACACCCTGGGAATCGAATTTTACAATTTCGGTTTCATAGCACCATTTTGGGTGGGCTTTTCCAAGCAGCGCATAAAGCCGGGTTGACGAAGGTCGTATAATTTTGTTCAAAACGCGTTTTTTCGACTTTCCCCATCGGGGCGAAACGAAAAAACACCCTGGGAATCGAATTTTACAATTTCGGTTTCATAGCACCATTTTGGGTGGGCTTTTCCAAGCAGCGCATAAAGCCGGGTTGACGAAGGTCGTATAATTTTATTCAAAACGCGTTTTTTCGACTTTCCCCATCGGGGCGAAACGAAAAAACACCCTGGGAATCGAATTTTACAATTTCGGTTTCATAGCACCATTTTGGGTGGGCTTTTCCAAGCAGCGCATAAAGCCGGGTTGACGAAGGTCGTATAATTTTTTTCAAAACGCGTTTTTTCGACTTTCCCCATCGGGGCGAAACGAAAAAACACCCTGGGAATCGAATTTTACAATTTCGGTTTCATAGCACCATTTTGGGTGGGCTTTTCCAAGCAGCGCATAAAGCCGGGTTGACGAAGGTCGTATAATTTTGTTCAAAACGCGTTTTTTCGACTTTCTCCATCGGGGCGAAACGAAAAAACACCCTGGGAATCGAATTTTACAATTTCGGTTTCTTAGCACCATTTTGGGTGGGCTTTTCCAAGCAGCGCATAAAGCCGGGTTGACGAAGGTCGTATAATTTTTTTCAAAACGCGTTTTTTCGACTTTTCCCATCGCGGCGAAACGAAAAAACACCCTGGGAATCGAATTTTTCAATTTCGGTTTCACACCACCATTTTGGGTGGGCTTTTCCAAGCAGCGCATAAAGCCGGGTTGACGAAGGTCGTATAATTTTGTTCAAAACGCGTTTTTTCGACTTTCCCCATCGGGGCGAAACGAAAAAACACCCTGGGAATCGAATTTTACAATTTCGGTTTCATAGCACCATTTTGGGTGGGCTTTTCCAAGCAGCGCATAAAGCCGGGTTGACGAAGGTCGTATAATTTTCTTCAAAACGCGTTTTTCCGACTTTCCCCATCGGGGCGAAACGAAAAAACACCCTGGGAATCGAAATTTACAATTTTGGTTTCATAGCACCATTTTGGGTGGGCTTTTCCAAGCAGCGCAAAAAGCCGGGTTGACGAAGGTCGTATAATTTTCTTCAAAACGCGTTTTTTCGACTTTCCCCATCGGGGCGAAACGAAAAAACACCCTGGGAATCGAATTTTACAATTTCGGTTTCATAGCACCATTTTGGGTGGGCTTTTCCAAGCAGCGCATAAAGCCGGGTTGACGAAGGTCGTATAATTTTGTTCAAAACGCGTTTTTTCGAGTTTCCCCATCGGGGCGAAACGAAAAAACACCCTGGGAATCGAATTTTACAATTTCGGTTTCATAGCACCATTTTGGGTGGGCTTTTCCAAGCAGCGCATAAAGCCGGGTTGACGAAGGTCGTATAATTTTGTTCAAAACGCGTTTTTTCGACTTTCCCCATCGGGGCGAAACGAAAAAACACCCTGGGAATCGAAATTTACAATTTCGGTTTCATAGCACCATTTTGGGTGGGCTTTTCCAAGCAGCGCATAAAGCCGGGTTGACGAAGGTCGTATAATTTTGTTCAAAACGCGTTTTTTCGACTTTCCCCATCGGGGCGAAACGAAAAAACACCCTGGGAATCGAATTTTACAATTTCGGTTTCATAGCACCATTTTGGGTGGGCTTTTCCAAGCAGCGCATAAAGCCGGGTTGACGAAGGTCGTATAATTTTGTTCAAAACGCGTTTTTTCGACTTTCCCCATCGGGGCGAAACGAAAAAACACCCTGGGAATCGAATTTTACAATTTCGGTTTCATAGCACCATTTTGGGTGGGCTTTTCCAAGCAGCGCATAAAGCCGGGTTGACGAAGGTCGTATAATTTTGTTCAAAACGCTTTTTTTCGACTTTCCCCATCGGGGCGAAACGAAAAAACACCCTGGGAATCGAATTTTACAATTTCGGTTTCATAGCACCATTTTGGGTGGGCTTTTCCAAGCAGCGCATAAAGCCGGGTTGACGAAGGTCGTATAATTTTGTTCAAAACGAGTTTTTCCGACTTTCCCTATCGGGGCGAAACGAAAAAACACCCTGGGAATCGAATTTTACAATTTCGGTTTCATAGCACCATTTTGGGTGGGCTTTTCCAAGCAGCGCATAAAGCCGGGTTGACGAAGGTCGTATAATTTTGTTCAAAACGCGTTTTTTCGACTTTCCCCATCGGGGCGAAACGAAAAAACACCCTGGGAATCGAATTTTACAATTTCGGTTTCACACCACCATTTTGGGTGGGCTTTTCCAAGCAGCGCATAAAGCCGGGTTGACGAAGGTCGTATAATTTTGTTCAAAACGCGTTTTTTCGACTTTCCCCATCGGGGCGAAACGAAAAAACACCCTGGGAATCGAATTTTTCAATTTCGGTTTCACACCACCATTTTGGGTGGGCTTTTCCAAGCAGCGCATAAAGCCGGGTTGACGAAGGTCGTATAATTTTGTTCAAAACGCGTTTTTTCGACTTTCCCCATCGGGGCGAAACGAAAAAACACCCTGGGAATCGAATTTTACAATTTCGGTTTCATAGCACCATTTTGGGTGGGCTTTTCCAAGCAGCGCATAAAGCCGGATTGACGAAGGTCGTATAATTTTGTTCAAAACGCGTTTTTTCGACTTTTGCCATCGGGGCGAAACGAAAAAACACCCTGGGAATCGAATTTTACAATTTCGGTTTCACACCACCATTTTGGGTGGGCTTTTCCAAGCAGCGCATAAAGCCGGGTTGACGAAGGTCGTATAATTTTGTTCAAAACGCGTTTTTTCGACTTTCCCCATCGGGGCGAAACGAAAAAACACCCTGGGAATCGAATTTTACAATTTCGGTTTCATAGCACCATTTTGGGTGGGCTTTTCCAAGCAGCGCATAAAGCCGGATTGACGAAGGTCGTATAATTTTGTTCAAAACCCGTTTTTTCGACTTTTCCCATCGGGGCGAAACGAAAAAACACCCTGGGAATCGAATTTTACAATTTCGGTTTCATAGCACCATTTTGGGTGGGCTTTTCCAAGCAGCGCATAAAGCCGGGTTGACGAAGGTCGTATAATTTTCTTCAAAACGCGTTTTTTCGTCTTTTCCCATCGCGGCGAAACGAAAAAACACCCTGGGAATCGAATTTTTCAATTTCGGTTTCACACCACCATTTTGGGTGGGCTTTTCCAAGCAGCGCATAAAGCCGGGTTGACGAAGGTCGTATAATTTTGTTCAAAACGCGTTTTTTCGACTTTCCCCATCGGGGCGAAACGAAAAAACACCCTGGGAATCGAATTTTACAATTTCGGTTTCATAGCACCATTTTGGGTGGGCTTTTCCAAGCAGCGCATAAAGCCGGGTTGACGAAGGTCGTATAATTTTCTTCAAAACGCGTTTTTCCGACTTTCCCCATCGGGGCGAAACGAAAAAACACCCTGGGAATCGAAATTTACAATTTTGGTTTCATAGCACCATTTTGGGTGGGCTTTTCCAAGCAGCGCAAAAAGCCGGGTTGACGAAGGTCGTATAATTTTCTTCAAAACGCGTTTTTTCGACTTTCCCCATCGGGGCGAAACGAAAAAACACCCTGGGAATCGAATTTTACAATTTCGGTTTCATAGCACCATTTTGGGTGGGCTTTTCCAAGCAGCGCATAAAGCCGGGTTGACGAAGGTCGTATAATTTTGTTCAAAACGCGTTTTTTCGAGTTTCCCCATCGGGGCGAAACCAAAAAACACCCTGGGAATCGAATTTTACAATTTCGGTTTCATAGCACCATTTTGGGTGGGCTTTTCCAAGCAGCGCATAAAGCCGGGTTGACGAAGGTCGTATAATTTTGTTCAAAACGCGTTTTTTCGACTTTCCCCATCGGGGCGAAACGAAAAAACACCCTGGGAATCGAATTTTACAATTTCGGTTTCATAGCACCATTTTGGGTGGGCTTTTCCAAGCAGCGCATAAAGCCGGGTTGACGAAGGTCGTATAATTTTGTTCAAAACGCGTTTTTTCGACTTTCCCCATCGGGGCGAAACGAAAAAACACCCTGGAAATCGAATTTTACAATTTCGGTTTCATAGCACCATTTTGGGTGGGCTTTTCCAAGCAGCGCATAAAGCCGGGTTGACGAAGGTCGTATAATTTTGTTCAAAACGCGTTTTTCCGACTTTCCCCATCGGGGCGAAACGAAAAAACACCCTGGGAATCGAAATTTACAATTTCGGTTTCATAGCACCATTTTGGGTGGGCTTTTCCAAGCAGCGCATAAAGCCGGGTTGACGAAGGTCGTATAATTTTGTTCAAAACGCGTTTTTTCGACTTTCCCCATCGGGGCGAAACGAAAAAACACCCTGGGAATCGAATTTTACAATTTCGGTTTCACACCACCATTTTGGGTGGGCTTTTCCAAGCAGCGCATAAAGCCGGATTGACGAAGGTCGTATAATTTTGTTCAAAACGCGTTTTTTCGTCTTTTCCCATCGCGGCGAAACGAAAAAACACCCTGGGAATCGAATTTTTCAATTTCGGTTTCACACCACCATTTTGGGTGGGCTTTTCCAAGCAGCGCATAAAGCCGGGTTGACGAAGGTCGTATAATTTTGTTCAAAACGCGTTTTTTCGACTTTCCCCATCGGGGCGAAACGAAAAAACACCCTGGGAATCGAATTTTACAATTTCGGTTTCATAGCACCATTTTGGGTGGGCTTTTCCAAGCAGCGCATAAAGCCGGGTTGACGAAGGTCGTATAATTTTCTTCAAAACGCGTTTTTCCGACTTTCCCCATCGGGGCGAAACGAAAAAACACCCTGGGAATCGAAATTTACAATTTTGGTTTCATAGCACCATTTTGGGTGGGCTTTTCCAAGCAGCGCAAAAAGCCGGGTTGACGAAGGTCGTATAATTTTCTTCAAAACGCGTTTTTTCGACTTTCCCCATCGGGGCGAAACGAAAAAACACCCTGGGAATCGAATTTTACAATTTCGGTTTCATAGCACCATTTTGGGTGGGCTTTTCCAAGCAGCGCAAAAAGCCGGGTTGACGAAGGTCGTATAATTTTCTTCAAAACGCGTTTTTTC
The DNA here is from genome assembly GCA_963693305.1 of Meandrina meandrites. Classification (NCBI taxonomy): domain Eukaryota; kingdom Metazoa; phylum Cnidaria; class Anthozoa; order Scleractinia; family Meandrinidae; genus Meandrina; species Meandrina meandrites. Next base: position 563,091 of record OY855910.1, on the reverse strand, counting down.
GACTTTCCCCATCGGGGCGAAACGAAAAAACACCCTGGGAATCGAATTTTACAATTTCGGTTTCATAGCACCATTTTGGGTGGGCTTTTCCAAGCAGCGCATAAAGCCGGGTTGACGAAGGTCGTATAATTTTGTTCAAAACGCGTTTTTTCGAGTTTCCCCATCGGGGCGAAACCAAAAAACACCCTGGGAATCGAATTTTACAATTTCGGTTTCATAGCACCATTTTGGGTGGGCTTTTCCAAGCAGCGCATAAAGCCGGGTTGACGAAGGTCGTATAATTTTGTTCAAAACGCGTTTTTTCGACTTTCCCCATCGGGGCGAAACGAAAAAACACCCTGGAAATCGAATTTTACAATTTCGGTTTCATAGCACCATTTTGGGTGGGCTTTTCCAAGCAGCGCATAAAGCCGGGTTGACGAAGGTCGTATAATTTTGTTCAAAACGCGTTTTTTCGACTTTCCCCATCGGGGCGAAACGAAAAAACACCCTGGGAATCGAATTTTACAATTTCGGTTTCACACCACCATTTTGGGTGGGCTTTTCCAAGCAGCGCATAAAGCCGGGTTGACGAAGGTCGTATAATTTTGTTCAAAACGCGTTTTTTCGACTTTTCCCATCGGGGCGAAACGAAAAAACACCCTGGGAATCGAATTTTTCAATTTCGGTTTCACACCACCATTTTGGGTGGGCTTTTCCAAGCAGCGCATAAAGCCGGGTTGACGAAGGTCGTATAATTTTGTTCAAAACGCGTTTTTTCGACTTTCCCCATCGGGGCGAAACGAAAAAACACCCTGGGAATCGAATTTTACAATTTCGGTTTCATAGCACCATTTTGGGTGGGCTTTTCCAAGCAGCGCATAAAGCCGGATTGACGAAGGTCGTATAATTTTGTTCAAAACGCGTTTTTTCGACTTTTCCCATCGGGGCGAAACGAAAAAACACCCTGGGAATCGAATTTTACAATTTCGGTTTCACACCACCATTTTGGGTGGGCTTTTCCAAGCAGCGCATAAAGCCGGGTTGACGAAGGTCGTATAATTTTGTTCACAACGCGTTTTTTCGACTTTCCCCATCGGGGCGAAACGAAAAAACACCCTGGGAATCGAATTTTACAATTTCGGTTTCATAGCACCATTTTGGGTGGGCTTTTCCAAGCAGCGCATAAAGCCGGATTGACGAAGGTCGTATAATTTTGTTCAAAACGCGTTTTTTCGACTTTTCCCATCGGGGCGAAACGAAAAAACACCCTGGGAATCGAATTTTACAATTTCGGTTTCATAGCACCATTTTGGGTGGGCTTTTCCAAGCAGCGCATAAAGCCGGGTTGACGAAGGTCGTATAATTTTGTTCAAAACGCGTTTTTTCGACTTTCCCCATCGGGGCGAAACGAAAAAACACCCTGGGAATCGAATTTTACAATTTCGGTTTCATAGCACCATTTTGGGTGGGCTTTTCCAAGCAGCGCATAAAGCCGGGTTGACGAAGGTCGTATAATTTTGTTCAAAACGCGTTCTTTCGACTTTCCCCATCGGGGCGAAACGAAAAAACACCCTGGGAATCGAATTTTACAATTTCGGTTTCATAGCACCATTTTGGGTGGGCTTTTCCAAGCAGCGCATAAAGCCGGGTTGACGAAGGTCGTATAATTTTGTTCAAAACGCGTTTTTTCGACTTTCCCCATCGGGGCGAAACGAAAAAACACCCTGGGAATCGAATTTTACAATTTCGGTTTCATAGCACCATTTTGGGTGGGCTTTTCCAAGCAGCGCATAAAGCCGGGTTGACGAAGGTCGTATAATTTTGTTCAAAACGCGTTTTTTCGACTTTCCCCATCGGGGCGAAACGAAAAAACACCCTGGGAATCGAATTTTACAATTTCGGTTTCATAGCACCATTTTGGGTGGGCTTTTCCAAGCAGCGCATATAGCCGGGTTGACGAAGGTCGTATAATTTTGTTCAAAACGCGTTTTTTCGACTTTCCCCATCGGGGCGAAACGAAAAAACACCCTGGGAATCGAATTTTACAATTTCGGTTTCATAGCACCATTTTGGGTGGGCTTTTCCAAGCAGCGCATAAAGCCGGGTTGACGAAGGTCGTATAATTTTGTTCAAAACGCGTTCTTTCGACTTTCCCCATCGGGGCGAAACGAAAAAACACCCTGGGAATCGAATTTTACAATTTCGGTTTCATAGCACCATTTTGGGTGGGCTTTTCCAAGCAGCGCATAAAGCCGGGTTGACGAAGGTCGTATAATTTTGTTCAAAACGCGTTTTTTCGACTTTCTCCATCGGGGCGAAACGAAAAAACACCCTGGGAATCGAATTTTACAATTTCGGTTTCTTAGCACCATTTTGGGTGGGCTTTTCCAAGCAGCGCATAAAGCCGGGTTGACGAAGGTCGTATAATTTTGTTCAAAACGCGTTTTTTCGACTTTCCCCATCGGGGCGAAACGAAAAAACACCCTGGGAATCGAATTTTACAATTTCGGTTTCATAGCACCATTTTGGGTGGGCTTTTCCAAGCAGCGCATAAAGCCGGGTTGACGAAGGTCGTATAATTTTGTTCAAAACGCGTTTTTTCGACTTTCCCCATCGGGGCGAAACGAAAAAACACCCTGGGAATCGAATTTTACAATTTCGGTTTCATAGCACCATTTTGGGTGGGCTCTTCCAAGCAGCGCATAAAGCCGGGTTGACGAAGGTCGTATAATTTTGTTCAAAACGCGTTTTTTCGACTTTCCCCATCGGGGCGAAACGAAAAAACACCCTGGGAATCGAATTTTACAATTTCGGTTTCATAGCAACATTTTGGGTGGGCTTTTCCAAGAAGCGCATAAAGCCGGGTTGACGAAGGTCGTATAATTTTGTTCAAAACGCGTTTTTTCGACTTTCTTCATCGGGGCGAAACAAAAAAAACACCCTGGGAATTGAATTTTACAATTTCGGTTTCTTAGCACCATTTTGGGTGGGCTTTTCCAAGCAGCGCATAAAGCCGGGTTGACGAAGGTCGTATAATTTTGTTCAAAACGCGTTTTTTCGACTTTCCCCATCGGGGCGAAACGAAAAAACACCCTGGGAATCGAATTTTACAATTTCGGTTTCATAGCACCATTTTGGGTGGGCTTTTCCAAGCAGCGCATAAAGCCGGGTTGACGAAGGTCGAATAATTTTGTTCAAAACGCGTTTTTTTCGACTTTCCCCATCGGGGCGAAAGGAAAAAACACCCTGGGAATCGAATTTTACAATTTCGGTTTCATAGCACCATTTTGGGTGGGCTTTTCCAAGCAGCGCATAAAGCCGGGTTGACGAAGGTCGTATAATTTTGTTCAAAGCGCGTTTTTTCGACTTTCCCCATCGGGGCGAAACGAAAAAACACCCTGGGAATCGAATTTTACAATTTCGGTTTCCTAGCACCATTTTGGGTGGGCTTTTCCAAGCAGCGCATAAAGCCGGATTGACGAAGGTCGTCTAATTTTGTTCAAAACGCTTTTTTTCGACTTTCCTCATCGGGGCGAAACGAAAAAACACCCCTGGAATCGATTTTTACAATTTTGGTTTCACACCACCATTTTGGGTGGGCTCTTCCAAGCAGCGCATAAAGCCGGGTTGACGAAGGTCGTATAATTTTGTTCAAAACGCGTTTTTGCGACTTTCCCCATCGGGGCGAAACGAAAAAACACCCTGGGAATCGAATTTTACAATTTCGGTTTCATAGCACCATTTTGGGTGGGCTTTTCCAAGCAGCGCATAAAGCCGGGTTGACGAAGGTCGTATAATTTTGTTCAAAACGCGTTTTTTCGACTTTCCCCATCGGGGCGAAACGAAAAAACACCCTGGGAATCGAATTTTACAATTTCGGTTTCATAGCACCATTTTGGGTGGGCTTTTCCAAGCAGCGCATAAAGCCGGGTTGACGAAGGTCGAATAATTTTGTTCAAAACGCGTTTTTTTCGACTTTCCCCATCGGGGCGAAAGGAAAAAACACCCTGGGAATCGAATTTTACAATTTCGGTTTCATAGCACCATTTTGGGTGGGCTTTTCCAAGCAGCGCATAAAGCCGGGTTGACGAAGGTCGTATAATTTTGTTCAAAGCGCGTTTTTTCGACTTTCCCCATCGGGGCGAAACGAAAAAACACCCTGGGAATCGAATTTTACAATTTCGGTTTCCTAGCACCATTTTGGGTGGGCTTTTCCAAGCAGCGCATAAAGCCGGATTGACGAAGGTCGTCTAATTTTGTTCAAAACGCTTTTTTTCGACTTTCCCCATCGGGGCGAAACGAAAAAACACCCCTGGAATCGATTTTTACAATTTTGGTTTCACACCACCATTTTGGGTGGGCTCTTCCAAGCAGCGCATAAAGCCGGGTTGACGAAGGTCGTATAATTTTGTTCAAAACGCGTTTTTGCGACTTTCCCCATCGGGGCGAAACGAAAAAACACCCTGGGAATCGAATTTTACAATTTCGGTTTCATAGCACCATTTTGGGTGGGCTTTTCCAAGCAGCGCATAAAGCCGGGTTGACGAAGGTCGTATAATTTTGTTCAAAACGCGTTTTTTCGACTTTCCCCATCGGGGCGAAACGAAAAAACACCCTGGGAATCGAATTTTACAATTTCGGTTTCATAGCACCATTTTGGGTGGGCTTTTCCAAGCAGCGCATAAAGCCGGGTTGACGAAGGTCGTATAATTTTGTTCAAAACGCGTTTTTTCGACTTTCCCCATCGGGGCGAAACGAAAAAACACCCTGGGAATCGAATTTTACAATTTCGGTTTCATAGCACCATTTTGGGTGGGCTTTTCCAAGCAGCGCATAAAGCCGGGTTGACGAAGGTCGTATAATTTTGTTCAAAACGCGTTTTTTCGACTTTCCCCATCGGGGCGAAACGAAAAAACACCCTGGGAATCGAATTTTACAATTTCGGTTTCATAGCACCATTTTGGGTGGGCTTTTCCAAGCAGCGCATAAAGCCGGGTTGACGAAGGTCGTATAATTTTGTTCAAAGCGCGTTTTTTCGACTTTCCCCATCGGGGCGAAACGAAAAAACACCCTGGGAATCGAATTTTACAATTTCGGTTTCCTAGCACCATTTTGGGTGGGCTTTTCCAAGCAGCGCATAAAGCCGGATTGACGAAGGTCGTATAATTTTGTTCAAAACGCGTTTTTTCGACTTTCCCCATCGGGGCGAAACGAAAAAACACCTCTGGAATCGATTTTTACAATTTTGGTTTCACACCACCATTTTGGGTGGGCTCTTCCAAGCAGCGCATAAAGCCGGGTTGACGAAGGTCGTATAATTTTGTTCAAAACGCGTTTTTTCGACTTTCCCCATCGGGGCGAAACGAAAAAACACCCTGGGAATCGAATTTTACAATTTCGGTTTCATAGCACCATTTTGGGTGGGCTTTTCCAAGCAGCGCATAAAGCCGGGTTGACGAAGGTCGTATAATTTTGTTCAAAACCCTTTTTTTCGACTTTCCCCATCGGGGCGAAACGAAAAAACACCCTGGGAATCGAATTTTACAATTTCGGTTTCCTAGCACCATTTTGGGTGGGCTTTTCCAAGCAGCGCATAAAGCCGGATTGACGAAGGTCGTATAATTTTGTTCAAAGCGCGTTTTTTCGACTTTCCCCATCGGGGCGAAACGAAAAAACACCCTGGGAATCGAATTTTAAAATTTCGGTTTCATAGCACCATTTTGGGTGGGCTTTTCCAAGCAGCGCATAAAGCCGGGTTGACGAAGGTCGTATAATTTTGTTCAAAACGCGTTTTTTCGACTTTCCCCATCGGGGCGAAACGAAAAAACACCCTGGGAATCGAATTTTACAATTTCGGTTTCATAGCACCATTTTGGGTGGGCTTTTCCAAGCAGCGCATAAAGCCGGGTTGACGAAGGTCGTATAATTTTGTTCAAAACGCGTTTTTTCGACTTTCCCCATCGGGGCGAAACGAAAAAACACCCTGGGAATCGAATTTTACAATTTCGGTTTCATAGCACCATTTTGGGTGGGCTTTTCCAAGCAGCGCATAAAGCCGGGTTGACGAAGGTCGTATAATTTTGTTCAAAGCGCGTTTTTTCGACTTTCCCCATCGGGGCGAAACGAAAAAACACCCTGGGAATCGAATTTTACAATTTCGGTTTCCTAGCACCATTTTGGGTGGGCTTTTCCAAGCAGCGCATAAAGCCGGATTGACGAAGGTCGTATAATTTTGTTCAAAACGCGTTTTTTCGACTTTCCCCATCGGGGCGAAACGAAAAAACACCCCTGGAATCGATTTTTACAATTTTGGTTTCACACCACCATTTTGGGTGGGCTCTTCCAAGCAGCGCATAAAGCCGGGTTGACGAAGGTCGTATAATTTACTTCAAAACGCGTTTTTTCGACTTTCCCCATCGGGGCGAAACGAAAAAACACCCTGGGAATCGAATTTTACAATTTCGGTTTCATAGCACCATTTTGGGTGGGCTTTTCCAAGCAGCGCATAAAGCCGGGTTGACGAAGGTCGTATAATTTTGTTCAAAACGCGTTTTTTCGACTTTCCCCATCGGGGCGAAACGAAAAAACACCCTGGGAATCGAATTTTACAATTTCGGTTTCCTAGCACCATTTTGGGTGGGCTTTTCCAAGCAGCGCATAAAGCCGGGTTGACGAAGGTCGTATAATTTTGTTCAAAACGCGTTTTTTCGACTTTCCCCATCGGGGCGAAACGAAAAAACACCCCTGGAATCGATTTTTACAATTTTGGTTTCACACCACCATTTTGGGTGGGCTCTTCCAAGCAGCGCATAAAGCCGGGTTGACGAAGGTCGTATAATTTTGTTCAAAACGCGTTTTTTCGACTTTCCCCATCGGGGCGAAACGAAAAAACACCCTGGGAATCGAATTTTACAATTTCGGTTTCATAGCACCATTTTGGGTGGGCTTTTCCAAGCAGCGCATAAAGCCGGATTGACGAAGGTCGTATAATTTTGTTCAAAACGCGTTTTTTCGACTTTTGCCATCGGGGCGAAACGAAAAAACACCCTGGGAATCGAATTTTACAATTTCGGTTTCACACCACCATTTTGGGTGGGCTTTTCCAAGCAGCGCATAAAGCCGGGTTGACGAAGGTCGTATAATTTTGTTCAAAACGCGTTTTTTCGACTTTCCCCATCGGGGCGAAACGAAAAAACACCCTGGGAATCGAATTTTACAATTTCGGTTTCATAGCACCATTTTGGGTGGGCTTTTCCAAGCAGCGCATAAAGCCGGATTGACGAAGGTCGTATAATTTTGTTCAAAACGCGTTTTTTCGACTTTTCCCATCGGGGCGAAACGAAAAAACACCCTGGGAATCGAATTTTACAATTTCGGTTTCATAGCACCATTTTGGGTGGGCTTTTCCAAGCAGCGCATAAAGCCGGGTTGACGAAGGTCGTATAATTTTCTTCAAAACGCGTTTTTTCGTCTTTTCCCATCGCGGCGAAACGAAAAAACACCCTGGGAATCGAATTTTTCAATTTCGGTTTCACACCACCATTTTGGGTGGGCTTTTCCAAGCAGCGCATAAAGCCGGGTTGACGAAGGTCGTATAATTTTGTTCAAAACGCGTTTTTTCGACTTTCCCCATCGGGGCGAAACGAAAAAACACCCTGGGAATCGAATTTTACAATTTCGGTTTCATAGCACCATTTTGGGTGGGCTTTTCCAAGCAGCGCATAAAGCCGGGTTGACGAAGGTCGTATAATTTTCTTCAAAACGCGTTTTTCCGACTTTCCCCATCGGGGCGAAACGAAAAAACACCCTGGGAATCGAAATTTACAATTTTGGTTTCATAGCACCATTTTGGGTGGGCTTTTCCAAGCAGCGCAAAAAGCCGGGTTGACGAAGGTCGTATAATTTTCTTCAAAACGCGTTTTTTCGACTTTCCCCATCGGGGCGAAACGAAAAAACACCCTGGGAATCGAATTTTACAATTTCGGTTTCATAGCACCATTTTGGGTGGGCTTTTCCAAGCAGCGCATAAAGCCGGGTTGACGAAGGTCGTATAATTTTGTTCAAAACGCGTTTTTTCGAGTTTCCCCATCGGGGCGAAACCAAAAAACACCCTGGGAATCGAATTTTACAATTTCGGTTTCATAGCACCATTTTGGGTGGGCTTTTCCAAGCAGCGCATAAAGCCGGATTGACGAAGGTCGTATAATTTTGTTCAAAACGCGTTTTTTCGACTTTTCCCATCGGGGCGAAACGAAAAAACACCCTGGGAATCGAATTTTACAATTTCGGTTTCATAGCACCATTTTGGGTGGGCTTTTCCAAGCAGCGCATAAAGCCGGGTTGACGAAGGTCGTATAATTTTCTTCAAAACGCGTTTTTTCGTCTTTTCCCATCGCGGCGAAACGAAAAAACACCCTGGGAATCGAATTTTTCAATTTCGGTTTCACACCACCATTTTGGGTGGGCTTTTCCAAGCAGCGCATAAAGCCGGGTTGACGAAGGTCGTATAATTTTGTTCAAAACGCGTTTTTTCGACTTTCCCCATCGGGGCGAAACGAAAAAACACCCTGGGAATCGAATTTTACAATTTCGGTTTCATAGCACCATTTTGGGTGGGCTTTTCCAAGCAGCGCATAAAGCCGGGTTGACGAAGGTCGTATAATTTTCTTCAAAACGCGTTTTTCCGACTTTCCCCATCGGGGCGAAACGAAAAAACACCCTGGGAATCGAAATTTACAATTTTGGTTTCATAGCACCATTTTGGGTGGGCTTTTCCAAGCAGCGCAAAAAGCCGGGTTGACGAAGGTCGTATAATTTTCTTCAAAACGCGTTTTTTCGACTTTCCCCATCGGGGCGAAACGAAAAAACACCCTGGGAATCGAATTTTACAATTTCGGTTTCATAGCACCATTTTGGGTGGGCTTTTCCAAGCAGCGCATAAAGCCGGGTTGACGAAGGTCGTATAATTTTGTTCAAAACGCGTTTTTTCGAGTTTCCCCATCGGGGCGAAACCAAAAAACACCCTGGGAATCGAATTTTACAATTTCGGTTTCATAGCACCATTTTGGGTGGGCTTTTCCAAGCAGCGCATAAAGCCGGGTTGACGAAGGTCGTATAATTTTGTTCAAAACGCGTTTTTTCGACTTTCCCCATCGGGGCGAAACGAAAAAACACCCTGGGAATCGAATTTTACAATTTCGGTTTCATAGCACCATTTTGGGTGGGCTTTTCCAAGCAGCGCATAAAGCCGGGTTGACGAAGGTCGTATAATTTTGTTCAAAACGCGTTTTTTCGACTTTCCCCATCGGGGCGAAACGAAAAAACACCCGGGAAATCGAATTTTACAATTTCGGTTTCATAGCACCATTTTGGGTGGGCTTTTCCAAGCAGCGCATAAAGCCGGGTTGACGAAGGTCGTATAATTTTGTTCAAAACGCGTTTTTCCGACTTTCCCCATCGGGGCGAAACGAAAAAACACCCTGGGAATCGAAATTTACAATTTCGGTTTCATAGCACCATTTTGGGTGGGCTTTTCCAAGCAGCGCATAAAGCCGGGTTGACGAAGGTCGTATAATTTTGTTCAAAACGCGTTTTTTCGACTTTCCCCATCGGGGCGAAACGAAAAAACACCCTGGGAATCGAATTTTACAATTTCGTTTTCACACCACCATTTTGGGTGGGCTTTTCCAAGCAGCGCATAAAGCCGGGTTGACGAAGGTCGTATAATTTTGTTCAAAACGCGTTTTTTCGACTTTTCCCATCGGGGCGAAACGAAAAAACACCCTGGGAATCGAATTTTTCAATTTCGGTTTCACACCACCATTTTGGGTGGGCTTTTCGAAGCAGCGCATAAAGCCGGGTTGACGAAGGTCGTATAATTTTGTTCAAAACGCGTTTTTTCGACTTTTCCCATCGGGGCGAAACGAAAAAACACCCTGGGAATCGAATTTTACAATTTCGGTTTCATAGCACCATTTTGGGTGGGCTTTTCCAAGCAGCGCATAAAGCCGGGTTGACGAAGGTCGTATAATTTTCTTCAAAACGCGTTTTTCCGACTTTCCCCATCGGGGCGAAACGAAAAAACACCCTGGGAATCGAAATTTACAATTTTGGTTTCATAGCACCATTTTGGGTGGGCTTTTCCAAGCAGCGCAAAAAGCCGGGTTGACGAAGGTCGTATAATTTTCTTCAAAACGCGTTTTTTCGACTTTCCCCATCGGGGCGAAACGAAAAAACACCCTGGGAATCGAATTTTACAATTTCGGTTTCATAGCACCATTTTGGGTGGGCTTTTCCAAGCAGCGCATAAAGCCGGGTTGACGAAGGTCGTATAATTTTGTTCAAAACGCGTTTTTTCGACTTTCCCCATCGGGGCGAAACGAAAAAACACCCTGGGAATCGAATTTTACAATTTCGGTTTCATAGCACCATTTTGGGTGGGCTTTTCCAAGCAGCGCATAAAGCCGGGTTGACGAAGGTCGTATAATTTTGTTCAAAACGCGTTTTTTCGACTTTCCCCATCGGGGCGAAACGAAAAAACACCCGGGAAATCGAATTTTACAATTTCGGTTTCATAGCACCATTTTGGGTGGGCTTTTCCAAGCAGCGCATAAAGCCGGGTTGACGAAGGTCGTATAATTTTGTTCAAAACGCGTTTTTCCGACTTTCCCCATCGGGGCGAAACGAAAAAACACCCTGGGAATCGAAATTTACAATTTCGGTTTCATAGCACCATTTTGGGTGGGCTTTTCCAAGCAGCGCATAAAGCCGGGTTGACGAAGGTCGTATAATTTTGTTCAAAACGCGTTTTTCCGACTTTCCCCATCGGGGCGAAACGAAAAAACACCCTGGGAATCGAAATTTACAATTTCGGTTTCATAGCACCATTTTGGGTGGGCTTTTCCAAGCAGCGCATAAAGCCGGGTTGACGAAGGTCGTATAATTTTGTTCAAAACGCGTTTTTTCGACTTTCCCCATCGGGGCGAAACGAAAAAACACCCTGGGAATCGAATTTTACAATTTCGTTTTCACACCACCATTTTGGGTGGGCTTTTCCAAGCAGCGCATAAAGCCGGGTTGACGAAGGTCGTATAATTTTGTTCAAAACGCGTTTTTTCGACTTTTCCCATCGGGGCGAAACGAAAAAACACCCTGGGAATCGAATTTTTCAATTTCGGTTTCACACCACCATTTTGGGTGGGCTTTTCGAAGCAGCGCATAAAGCCGGGTTGACGAAGGTCGTATAATTTTGTTCAAAACGCGTTTTTTCGACTTTTCCCATCGGGGCGAAACGAAAAAACACCCTGGGAATCGAATTTTACAATTTCGGTTTCATAGCACCATTTTGGGTGGGCTTTTCCAAGCAGCGCATAAAGCCGGGTTGACGAAGGTCGTATAATTTTCTTCAAAACGCGTTTTTCCGACTTTCCCCATCGGGGCGAAACGAAAAAACACCCTGGGAATCGAAATTTACAATTTTGGTTTCATAGCACCATTTTGGGTGGGCTTTTCCAAGCAGCGCAAAAAGCCGGGTTGACGAAGGTCGTATAATTTTCTTCAAAACGCGTTTTTTCGACTTTCCCCATCGGGGCGAAACGAAAAAACACCCTGGGAATCGAATTTTACAATTTCGGTTTCATAGCACCATTTTGGGTGGGCTTTTCCAAGCAGCGCATAAAGCCGGGTTGACGAAGGTCGTATAATTTTGTTCAAAACGCGTTTTTTCGACTTTCCCCATCGGGGCGAAACGAAAAAACACCCTGGGAATCGAATTTTACAATTTCGGTTTCATAGCACCATTTTGGGTGGGCTTTTCCAAGCAGCGCATAAAGCCGGGTTGACGAAGGTCGTATAATTTTGTTCAAAACGCGTTTTTTCGACTTTCCCCATCGGGGCGAAACGAAAAAACACCCGGGAAATCGAATTTTACAATTTCGGTTTCATAGCACCATTTTGGGTGGGCTTTTCCAAGCAGCGCATAAAGCCGGGTTGACGAAGGTCGTATAATTTTGTTCAAAACGCGTTTTTCCGACTTTCCCCATCGGGGCGAAACGAAAAAACACCCTGGGAATCGAAATTTACAATTTCGGTTTCATAGCACCATTTTGGGTGGGCTTTTCCAAGCAGCGCATAAAGCCGGGTTGACGAAGGTCGTATAATTTTGTTCAAAACGCGTTTTTTCGACTTTCCCCATCGGGGCGAAACGAAAAAACACCCTGGGAATCGAATTTTACAATTTCGTTTTCACACCACCATTTTGGGTGGGCTTTTCCAAGCAGCGCATAAAGCCGGGTTGACGAAGGTCGTATAATTTTGTTCAAAACGCGTTTTTTCGACTTTTCCCATCGGGGCGAAACGAAAAAACACCCTGGGAATCGAATTTTTCAATTTCGGTTTCACACCACCATTTTGGGTGGGCTTTTCGAAGCAGCGCATAAAGCCGGGTTGACGAAGGTCGTATAATTTTGTTCAAAACGCGTTTTTTCGACTTTTCCCATCGGGGCGAAACGAAAAAACACCCTGGGAATCGAATTTTTCAATTTCGGTTTCACACCACCATTTTGGGTGGGCTTTTCCAAGCAGCGCATAAAGCCGGGTTGACGAAGGTCGTATAATTTTGTTCAAAACGCGTTTTTTCGACTTTCCCCATCGGGGCGAAACGAAAAAACACCCTGGGAATCGAATTTTACAATTTCGGTTTCATAGCACCATTTTGGGTGGGCTTTTCCAAGCAGCGCATAAAGCCGGATTGACGAAGGTCGTATAATTTTGTTCAAAACGCGTTTTTTCGACTTTTCCCATCGGGGCGAAACGAAAAAACACCCTGGGAATCGAATTTTACAATTTCGGTTTCATAGCACCATTTTGGGTGGGCTTTTCCAAGCAGCGCATAAAGCCGGGTTGACGAAGGTCGTATAATTTTGTTCAAAACGCGTTTTTTCGTCTTTTCCCATCGCGGCGAAACGAAAAAACACCCTGGGAATCGAATTTTTCAATTTCGGTTTCACACCACCATTTTGGGTGGGCTTTTCCAAGCAGCGCATAAAGCCGGGTTGACGAAGGTCGTATAATTTTGTTCAAAACGCGTTTTTTCGACTTTCCCCATCGGGGCGAAACGAAAAAACACCCTGGGAATCGAATTTTACAATTTCGGTTTCATAGCACCATTTTGGGTGGGCTTTTCCAAGCAGCGCATAAAGCCGGGTTGACGAAGGTCGTATAATTTTCTTCAAAACGCGTTTTTCCGACTTTCCCCATCGGGGCGAAACGAAAAAACACCCTGGGAATCGAAATTTACAATTTTGGTTTCATAGCACCATTTTGGGTGGGCTTTTCCAAGCAGCGCAAAAAGCCGGGTTGACGAAGGTCGTATAATTTTCTTCAAAACGCGTTTTTTCGACTTTCCCAATCGGGGCGAAACGAAAAAACACCCTGGGAATCGAATTTTACAATTTCGGTTTCATAGCACCATTTTGGGTGGGCTTTTCCAAGCAGCGCATAAAGCCGGGTTGACGAAGGTCGTATAATTTTGTTCAAAACGCGTTTTTTCGACTTTCCCCATCGGGGCGAAACCAAAAAACACCCTGGGAATCGAATTTTACAATTTCGGTTTCATAGCACCATTTTGGGTGGGCTTTTCCAAGCAGCGCATAAAGCCGGGTTGACGAAGGTCGTATAATTTTGTTCAAAACGCGTTTTTTCGACTTTCCCCATCGGGGCGAAACGAAAAAACACCCTGGGAATCGAATTTTACAATTTCGGTTTCATAGCACCATTTTGGGTGGGCTTTTCCAAGCAGCGCATAAAGCCGGGTTGACGAAGGTCGTATAATTTTGTTCAAAACGCGTTTTTTCGACTTTCCCCATCGGGGCGAAACGAAAAAACACCCTGGAAATCGAATTTTACAATTTCGGTTTCATAGCACCATTTTGGGTGGGCTTTTCCAAGCAGCGCATAAAGCCGGGTTGACGAAGGTCGTATAATTTTGTTCAAAACGCGTTTTTCCGACTTTCCCCATCGGGGCGAAACGAAAAAACACCCTGGGAATCGAAATTTACAATTTCGGTTTCATAGCACCATTTTGGGTGGGCTTTTCCAAGCAGCGCATAAAGCCGGGTTGACGAAGGTCGTATAATTTTGTTCAAAACGCGTTTTTTCGACTTTCCCCATCGGGGCGAAACGAAAAAACACCCTGGGAATCGAATTTTACAATTTCGGTTTCACACCACCATTTTGGGTGGGCTTTTCCAAGCAGCGCATAAAGCCGGGTTGACGAAGGTCGTATAATTTTGTTCAAAACGCGTTTTTTCGACTTTTCCCATCGGGGCGAAACGAAAAAACACCCTGGGAATCGAATTTTTCAATTTCGGTTTCACACCACCATTTTGGGTGGGCTTTTCCAAGCAGCGCATAAAGCCGGGTTGACGAAGGTCGTATAATTTTGTTCAAAACGCGTTTTTTCGACTTTCCCCATCGGGGCGAAACGAAAAAACACCCTGGGAATCGAATTTTACAATTTCGGTTTCATAGCACCATTTTGGGTGGGCTTTTCCAAGCAGCGCATAAAGCCGGATTGACGAAGGTCGTATAATTTTGTTCAAAACGCGTTTTTTCGACTTTTCCCATCGGGGCGAAACGAAAAAACACCCTGGGAATCGAATTTTACAATTTCGGTTTCACACCACCATTTTGGGTGGGCTTTTCCAAGCAGCGCATAAAGCCGGGTTGACGAAGGTCGTATAATTTTGTTCACAACGCGTTTTTTTCGACTTTCCCCATCGGGGCGAAACGAAAAAACACCCTGGGAATCGAATTTTACAATTTCGGTTTCATAGCACCATTTTGGGTGGGCTTTTCCAAGCAGCGCATAAAGCCGGATTGACGAAGGTCGTATAATTTTGTTCAAAACGCGTTTTTTCGACTTTTCCCATCGGGGCGAAACGAAAAAACACCCTGGGAATCGAATTTTACAATTTCGGTTTCATAGCACCATTTTGGGTGGGCTTTTCCAAGCAGCGCATAAAGCCGGGTTGACGAAGGTCGTATAATTTTGTTCAAAACGCGTTTTTTCGACTTTCCCCATCGGGGCGAAACGAAAAAACACCCTGGGAATCGAATTTTACAATTTCGGTTTCATAGCACCATTTTGGGTGGGCTTTTCCAAGCAGCGCATAAAGCCGGGTTGACGAAGGTCGTATAATTTTGTTCAAAACGCGTTTTTTCGACTTTCCCCATCGGGGCGAAACGAAAAAACACCCTGGGAATCGAATTTTACAATTTCGGTTTCATAGCACCATTTTGGGTGGGCTTTTCCAAGCAGCGCATATAGCCGGGTTGACGAAGGTCGTATAATTTTGTTCAAAACGCGTTTTTTCGACTTTCCCCATCGGGGCGAAACGAAAAAACACCCTGGGAATCGAATTTTACAATTTCGGTTTCATAGCACCATTTTGGGTGGGCTTTTCCAAGCAGCGCATAAAGCCGGGTTGACGAAGGTCGTATAATTTTGTTCAAAACGCGTTCTTTCGACTTTCCCCATCGGGGCGAAACGAAAAAACACCCTGGGAATCGAATTTTACAATTTCGGTTTCATAGCACCATTTTGGGTGGGCTTTTCCAAGCAGCGCATAAAGCCGGGTTGACGAAGGTCGTATAATTTTGTTCAAAACGCGTTTTTTCGACTTTCCCCATCGGGGCGAAACGAAAAAACACCCTGGGAATCGAATTTTACAATTTCGGTTTCACACCACCATTTTGGGTGGGCTTTTCCAAGCAGCGCATAAAGCCGGGTTGACGAAGGTCGTATAATTTTGTTCAAAACGCGTTTTTTCGACTTTCCCCATCGGGGCGAAACGAAAAAACACCCTGGGAATCGAATTTTACAATTTCGGTTTCATAGCACCATTTTGGGTGGGCTTTTCCAAGCAGCGCATAAAGCCGGATTGACGAAGGTCGTATAATTTTGTTCAAAACGCGTTTTTTCGACTTTTCCCATCGGGGCGAAACGAAAAAACACCCTGGGAATCGAATTTTACAATTTCGGTTTCACACCACCATTTTGGGTGGGCTTTTCCAAGCAGCGCATAAAGCCGGGTTGACGAAGGTCGTATAATTTTGTTCACAACGCGTTTTTTCGACTTTCCCCATCGGGGCGAAACGAAAAAACACCCTGGGAATCGAATTTTACAATTTCGGTTTCATAGCACCATTTTGGGTGGGCTTTTCCAAGCAGCGCATAAAGCCGGATTGACGAAGGTCGTATAATTTTGTTCAAAACGCGTTTTTTCGACTTTTCCCATCGGGGCGAAACGAAAAAACACCCTGGGAATCGAATTTTACAATTTCGGTTTCATAGCACCATTTTGGGTGGGCTTTTCCAAGCAGCGCATAAAGCCGGGTTGACGAAGGTCGTATAATTTTGTTCAAAACGCGTTTTTTCGACTTTCCCCATCGGGGCGAAACGAAAAAACACCCTGGGAATCGAATTTTACAATTTCGGTTTCATAGCACCATTTTGGGTGGGCTTTTCCAAGCAGCGCATAAAGCCGGGTTGACGAAGGTCGTATAATTTTGTTCAAAACGCGTTTTTTCGACTTTCCCCATCGGGGCGAAACGAAAAAACACCCTGGGAATCGAATTTTACAATTTCGGTTTCATAGCACCATTTTGGGTGGGCTTTTCCAAGCAGCGCATATAGCCGGGTTGACGAAGGTCGTATAATTTTGTTCAAAACGCGTTTTTTCGACTTTCCCCATCGGGGCGAAACGAAAAAACACCCTGGGAATCGAATTTTACAATTTCGGTTTCATAGCACCATTTTGGGTGGGCTTTTCCAAGCAGCGCATAAAGCCGGGTTGACGAAGGTCGTATAATTTTGTTCAAAACGCGTTCTTTCGACTTTCCCCATCGGGGCGAAACGAAAAAACACCCTGGGAATCGAATTTTACAATTTCGGTTTCATAGCACCATTTTGGGTGGGCTTTTCCAAGCAGCGCATAAAGCCGGGTTGACGAAGGTCGTATAATTTTGTTCAAAACGCGTTTTTTCGACTTTCCCCATCGGGGCGAAACGAAAAAACACCCTGGGAATCGAATTTTACAATTTCGGTTTCATAGCACCATTTTGGGTGGGCTTTTCCAAGCAGCGCATAAAGCCGGGTTGACGAAGGTCGTATAATTTTGTTCAAAACGCGTTTTTTCGACTTTCCCCATCGGGGCGAAACGAAAAAACACCCTGGGAATCGAATTTTACAATTTCGGTTTCATAGCACCATTTTGGGTGGGCTTTTCCAAGCAGCGCATATAGCCGGGTTGACGAAGGTCGTATAATTTTGTTCAAAACGCGTTTTTTCGACTTTCCCCATCGGGGCGAAACGAAAAAACACCCTGGGAATCGAATTTTACAATTTCGGTTTCATAGCACCATTTTGGGTGGGCTTTTCCAAGCAGCGCATAAAGCCGGGTTGACGAAGGTCGTATAATTTTGTTCAAAACGCGTTCTTTCGACTTTCCCCATCGGGGCGAAACGAAAAAACACCCTGGGAATCGAATTTTACAATTTCGGTTTCATAGCACCATTTTGGGTGGGCTTTTCCAAGCAGCGCATAAAGCCGGGTTGACGAAGGTCGTATAATTTTGTTCAAAACGCGTTTTTTCGACTTTCTCCATCGGGGCGAAACGAAAAAACACCCTGGGAATCGAATTTTACAATTTCGGTTTCTTAGCACCATTTTGGGTGGGCTTTTCCAAGCAGCGCATAAAGCCGGGTTGACGAAGGTCGTATAATTTTGTTCAAAACGCGTTTTTTCGACTTTCCCCATCGGGGCGAAACGAAAAAACACCCTGGGAATCGAATTTTACAATTTCGGTTTCATAGCACCATTTTGGGTGGGCTTTTCCAAGCAGCGCATAAAGCCGGGTTGACGAAGGTCGTATAATTTTGTTCAAAACGCGTTTTTTCGACTTTCCCCATCGGGGCGAAACGAAAAAACACCCTGGGAATCGAATTTTACAATTTCGGTTTCATAGCACCATTTTGGGTGGGCTTTTCCAAGCAGCGCATAAAGCCGGGTTGACGAAGGTCGTATAATTTTGTTCAAAACGCGTTTTTTCGACTTTCCCCATCGGGGCGAAACGAAAAAACACCCTGGGAATCGAATTTTACAATTTCGGTTTCATAGCAACATTTTGGGTGGGCTTTTCCAAGAAGCGCATAAAGCCGGGTTGACGAAGGTCGTATAATTTTGTTCAAAACGCGTTTTTTCGACTTTCTTCATCGGGGCGAAACAAAAAAAACACCCTGGGAATTGAATTTTACAATTTCGGTTTCTTAGCACCATTTTGGGTGGGCTTTTCCAAGCAGCGCATAAAGCCGGGTTGACGAAGGTCGTATAATTTTGTTCAAAACGCGTTTTTCCGACTTTCCCCATCGGGGCGAAACGAAAAAACACCCTGGGAATCGAAATTTACAATTTCGGTTTCATAGCACCATTTTGGGTGGGCTTTTCCAAGCAGCGCATAAAGCCGGGTTGACGAAGGTCGTATAATTTTGTTCAAAACGCGTTTTTTCGACTTTCCCCATCGGGGCGAAACGAAAAAACACCCTGGGAATCGAATTTTACAATTTCGGTTTCACACCACCATTTTGGGTGGGCTTTTCCAAGCAGCGCATAAAGCCGGGTTGACGAAGGTCGTATAATTTTGTTCAAAACGCATTTTTTCGACTTTTCCCATCGGGGCGAAACGAAAAAACACCCTGGGAATCGAATTTTTCAATTTCGGTTTCACACCACCATTTTGGGTGGGCTTTTCCAAGCAGCGCATAAAGCCGGGTTGACGAAGGTCGTATAATTTTGTTCAAAACGCGTTTTTTCGACTTTCCCCATCGGGGCGAAACGAAAAAACACCCTGGGAATCGAATTTTACAATTTCGGTTTCATAGCACCATTTTGGGTGGGCTTTTCCAAGCAGCGCATAAAGCCGGATTGACGAAGGTCGTATAATTTTGTTCAAAACGCGTTTTTTCGACTTTTCCCATCGGGGCGAAACGAAAAAACACCCTGGGAATCGAATTTTACAATTTCGGTTTCACACCACCATTTTGGGTGGGCTTTTCCAAGCAGCGCATAAAGCCGGGTTGACGAAGGTCGTATAATTTTGTTCACAACGCGTTTTTTTCGACTTTCCCCATCGGGGCGAAACGAAAAAACACCCTGGGAATCGAATTTTACAATTTCGGTTTCATAGCACCATTTTGGGTGGGCTTTTCCAAGCAGCGCATAAAGCCGGATTGACGAAGGTCGTATAATTTTGTTCAAAACGCGTTTTTTCGACTTTTCCCATCGGGGCGAAACGAAAAAACACCCTGGGAATCGAATTTTACAATTTCGGTTTCATAGCACCATTTTGGGTGGGCTTTTCCAAGCAGCGCATAAAGCCGGGTTGACGAAGGTCGTATAATTTTGTTCAAAACGCGTTTTTTCGACTTTCCCCATCGGGGCGAAACGAAAAAACACCCTGGGAATCGAATTTTACAATTTCGGTTTCATAGCACCATTTTGGGTGGGCTTTTCCAAGCAGCGCATAAAGCCGGGTTGACGAAGGTCGTATAATTTTGTTCAAAACGCGTTTTTTCGACTTTCCCCATCGGGGCGAAACGAAAAAACACCCTGGGAATCGAATTTTACAATTTCGGTTTCATAGCACCATTTTGGGTGGGCTTTTCCAAGCAGCGCATATAGCCGGGTTGACGAAGGTCGTATAATTTTGTTCAAAACGCGTTTTTTCGACTTTCCCCATCGGGGCGAAACGAAAAAACACCCTGGGAATCGAATTTTACAATTTCGGTTTCATAGCACCATTTTGGGTGGGCTTTTCCAAGCAGCGCATAAAGCCGGGTTGACGAAGGTCGTATAATTTTGTTCAAAACGCGTTCTTTCGACTTTCCCCATCGGGGCGAAACGAAAAAACACCCTGGGAATCGAATTTTACAATTTCGGTTTCATAGCACCATTTTGGGTGGGCTTTTCCAAGCAGCGCATAAAGCCGGGTTGACGAAGGTCGTATAATTTTGTTCAAAACGCGTTTTTTCGACTTTCCCCATCGGGGCGAAACGAAAAAACACCCTGGGAATCGAATTTTACAATTTCGGTTTCACACCACCATTTTGGGTGGGCTTTTCCAAGCAGCGCATAAAGCCGGGTTGACGAAGGTCGTATAATTTTGTTCAAAACGCGTTTTTTCGACTTTCCCCATCGGGGCGAAACGAAAAAACACCCTGGGAATCGAATTTTACAATTTCGGTTTCATAGCACCATTTTGGGTGGGCTTTTCCAAGCAGCGCATAAAGCCGGATTGACGAAGGTCGTATAATTTTGTTCAAAACGCGTTTTTTCGACTTTTCCCATCGGGGCGAAACGAAAAAACACCCTGGGAATCGAATTTTACAATTTCGGTTTCACACCACCATTTTGGGTGGGCTTTTCCAAGCAGCGCATAAAGCCGGGTTGACGAAGGTCGTATAATTTTGTTCACAACGCGTTTTTTCGACTTTCCCCATCGGGGCGAAACGAAAAAACACCCTGGGAATCGAATTTTACAATTTCGGTTTCATAGCACCATTTTGGGTGGGCTTTTCCAAGCAGCGCATAAAGCCGGATTGACGAAGGTCGTATAATTTTGTTCAAAACGCGTTTTTTCGACTTTTCCCATCGGGGCGAAACGAAAAAACACCCTGGGAATCGAATTTTACAATTTCGGTTTCATAGCACCATTTTGGGTGGGCTTTTCCAAGCAGCGCATAAAGCCGGGTTGACGAAGGTCGTATAATTTTGTTCAAAACGCGTTTTTTCGACTTTCCCCATCGGGGCGAAACGAAAAAACACCCTGGGAATCGAATTTTACAATTTCGGTTTCATAGCACCATTTTGGGTGGGCTTTTCCAAGCAGCGCATAAAGCCGGGTTGACGAAGGTCGTATAATTTTGTTCAAAACGCGTTTTTTCGACTTTCCCCATCGGGGCGAAACGAAAAAACACCCTGGGAATCGAATTTTACAATTTCGGTTTCATAGCACCATTTTGGGTGGGCTTTTCCAAGCAGCGCATATAGCCGGGTTGACGAAGGTCGTATAATTTTGTTCAAAACGCGTTTTTTCGACTTTCCCCATCGGGGCGAAACGAAAAAACACCCTGGGAATCGAATTTTACAATTTCGGTTTCATAGCACCATTTTGGGTGGGCTTTTCCAAGCAGCGCATAAAGCCGGGTTGACGAAGGTCGTATAATTTTGTTCAAAACGCGTTCTTTCGACTTTCCCCATCGGGGCGAAACGAAAAAACACCCTGGGAATCGAATTTTACAATTTCGGTTTCATAGCACCATTTTGGGTGGGCTTTTCCAAGCAGCGCATAAAGCCGGGTTGACGAAGGTCGTATAATTTTGTTCAAAACGCGTTTTTTCGACTTTCCCCATCGGGGCGAAACGAAAAAACACCCTGGGAATCGAATTTTACAATTTCGGTTTCATAGCACCATTTTGGGTGGGCTTTTCCAAGCAGCGCATAAAGCCGGGTTGACGAAGGTCGTATAATTTTGTTCAAAACGCGTTTTTTCGACTTTCCCCATCGGGGCGAAACGAAAAAACACCCTGGGAATCGAATTTTACAATTTCGGTTTCATAGCACCATTTTGGGTGGGCTTTTCCAAGCAGCGCATATAGCCGGGTTGACGAAGGTCATATAATTTTGTTCAAAACGCGTTTTTTCGACTTTCCCCATCGGGGCGAAACGAAAAAACACCCTGGGAATCGAATTTTACAATTTCGGTTTCATAGCACCATTTTGGGTGGGCTTTTCCAAGCAGCGCATAAAGCCGGGTTGACGAAGGTCGTATAATTTTGTTCAAAACGCGTTCTTTCGACTTTCCCCATCGGGGCGAAACGAAAAAACACCCTGGGAATCGAATTTTACAATTTCGGTTTCATAGCACCATTTTGGGTGGGCTTTTCCAAGCAGCGCATAAAGCCGGGTTGACGAAGGTCGTATAATTTTGTTCAAAACGCGTTTTTTCGACTTTCTCCATCGGGGCGAAACGAAAAAACACCCTGGGAATCGAATTTTACAATTTCGGTTTCTTAGCACCATTTTGGGTTGGCTTTTCCAAGCAGCGCATAAAGCCGGGTTGACGAAGGTCGTATAATTTTGTTCAAAACGCGTTTTTTCGACTTTCCCCATCGGGGCGAAACGAAAAAACACCCTGGGAATCGAATTTTACAATTTCGGTTTCATAGCACCATTTTGGGTGGGCTTTTCCAAGCAGCGCATAAAGCCGGGTTGACGAAGGTCGTATAATTTTGTTCAAAACGCGTTTTTTCGACTTTCCCCATCGGGGCGAAACGAAAAAACACCCTGGGAATCGAATTTTACAATTTCGGTTTCATAGCACCATTTTGGGTGGGCTTTTCCAAGCAGCGCATAAAGCCGGGTTGACGAAGGTCGTATAATTTTGTTCAAAACGCGTTTTTTCGACTTTCCCCATCGGGGCGAAACGAAAAAACACCCTGGGAATCGAATTTTACAATTTCGGTTTCATAGCAACATTTTGGGTGGGCTTTTCCAAGAAGCGCATAAAGCCGGGTTGACGAAGGTCGTATAATTTTGTTCAAAACGCGTTTTTTCGACTTTCTTCATCGGGGCGAAACAAAAAAAACACCCTGGGAATTGAATTTTACAATTTCGGTTTCTTAGCACCATTTTGGGTGGGCTTTTCCAAGCAGCGCATAAAGCCGGGTTGACGAAGGTCGTATAATTTTGTTCAAAACGCGTTTTTTCGACTTTCCCCATCGGGGCGAAACGAAAAAACACCCTGGGAATCGAATTTTACAATTTCGGTTTCATAGCACCATTTTGGGTGGGCTTTTCCAAGCAGCGCATAAAGCCGGGTTGACGAAGGTCGTATAATTTTGTTCAAAACGCGTTTTTTCGACTTTCCCCATCGGGGCGAAACGAAAAAACACCCTGGGAATCGAATTTTACAATTTCGGTTTCATAGCAACATTTTGGGTGGGCTTTTCCAAGAAGCGCATAAAGCCGGGTTGACGAAGGTCGTATAATTTTGTTCAAAACGCGTTTTTTCGACTTTCTTCATCGGGGCGAAACAAAAAAAACACCCTGGGAATTGAATTTTACAATTTCGGTTTCTTAGCACCATTTTGGGTGGGCTTTTCCAAGCAGCGCATAAAGCCGGGTTGACGAAGGTCGTATAATTTTGTTCAAAACGCGTTTTTTCGACTTTCCCCATCGGGGCGAAACGAAAAAACACCCTGGGAATCGAATTTTACAATTTCGTTTTCATAGCACCATTTTGGGTGGGCTTTTCCAAGCAGCGCATAAAGCCGGGTTGACGAAGGTCGAATAGTTTTGTTCAAAACGCGTTTTTTTCGACTTTCCCCATCGGGGCGAAAGGAAAAAACACCCTGGGAATCGAATTTTACAATTTCGGTTTCATAGCACCATTTTGGGTGGGCTTTTCCAAGCAGCGCATAAAGCCGGGTTGACGAAGGTCGTATAATTTTGTTCAAAGCGCGTTTTTTCGACTTTCCCCATCGGGGCGAAACGAAAAAACACCCTGGGAATCGAATTTTACAATTTCGGTTTCCTAGCACCATTTTGGGTGGGCTTTTCCAAGCAGCGCATAAAGCCGGATTGACGAAGGTCGTCTAATTTTGTTCAAAACGCGTTTTTTCGACTTTCCCCATCGGGGCGAAACGAAAAAACACCCCTGGAATCGATTTTTACAATTTTGGTTTCACACCACCATTTTGGGTGGGCTCTTCCAAGCAGCGCATAAAGCCGGGTTGACGAAGGTCGTATAATTTTGTTCAAAACGCGTTTTTGCGACTTTCCCCATCGGGGCGAAACGAAAAAACACCCTGGGAATCGAATTTTACAATTTCGGTTTCATAGCACCATTTTGGGTGGGCTTTTCCAAGCAGCGCATAAAGCCGGGTTGACGAAGGTCGTATAATTTTGTTCAAAACGCGTTTTTTCGACTTTCCCCATCGGGGCGAAACGAAAAAACACCCTGGGAATCGAATTTTACAATTTCGGTTTCATAGCACCATTTTGGGTGGGCTTTTCCAAGCAGCGCATAAAGCCGGGTTGACGAAGGTCGTATAATTTTGTTCAAAACGCGTTTTTTCGACTTTCCCCATCGGGGCGAAACGAAAAAACACCCTGGGAATCGAATTTTACAATTTCGGTTTCATAGCACCATTTTGGGTGGGCTTTTCCAAGCAGCGCATAAAGCCGGGTTGACGAAGGTCGTATAATTTTGTTCAAAACGCGTTTTTTCGACTTTCCCCATCGGGGCGAAACGAAAAAACACCCTGGGAATCGAATTTTACAATTTCGGTTTCATAGCACCATTTTGGGTGGGCTTTTCCAAGCAGCGCATAAAGCCGGGTTGACGAAGGTCGTATAATTTTGTTCAAAACCCTTTTTTTCGACTTTCCCCATCGGGGCGAAACGAAAAAACACCCTGGGAATCGAATTTTACAATTTCGGTTTCCTAGCACCATTTTGGGTGGGCTTTTCCAAGCAGCGCATAAAGCCGGATTGACGAAGGTCGTATAATTTTGTTCAAAGCGCGTTTTTTCGACTTTCCCCATCGGGGCGAAACGAAAAAACACCCTGGGAATCGAATTTTACAATTTCGGTTTCATAGCACCATTTTGGGTGGGCTTTTCCAAGCAGCGCATAAAGCCGGGTTGACGAAGGTCGTATAATTTTGTTCAAAACGCGTTTTTTCGACTTTCCCCATCGGGGCGAAACGAAAAAACACCCTGGGAATCGAATTTTACAATTTCGGTTTCATAGCACCATTTTGGGTGGGCTTTTCCAAGCAGCGCATAAAGCCGGGTTGACGAAGGTCGTATAATTTTGTTCAAAACGCGTTTTTTCGACTTTCCCCATCGGGGCGAAACGAAAAAACACCCTGGGAATCGAATTTTACAATTTCGGTTTCATAGCACCATTTTGGGTGGGCTTTTCCAAGCAGCGCATAAAGCCGGGTTGACGAAGGTCGTATAATTTTGTTCAAAGCGCGTTTTTTCGACTTTCCCCATCGGGGCGAAACGAAAAAACACCCTGGGAATCGAATTTTACAATTTCGGTTTCCTAGCACCATTTTGGGTGGGCTTTTCCAAGCAGCGCATAAAGCCGGATTGACGAAGGTCGTATAATTTTGTTCAAAACGCGTTTTTTCGACTTTCCCCATCGGGGCGAAACGAAAAAACACCCCTGGAATCGATTTTTACAATTTTGGTTTCACACCACCATTTTGGGTGGGCTCTTCCAAGCAGCGCATAAAGCCGGGTTGACGAAGGTCGTATAATTTACTTCAAAACGCGTTTTTTCGACTTTCCCCATCGGGGCGAAACGAAAAAACACCCTGGGAATCGAATTTTACAATTTCGGTTTCATAGCACCATTTTGGGTGGGCTTTTCCAAGCAGCGCATAAAGCCGGGTTGACGAAGGTCGTATAATTTTGTTCAAAACGCGTTTTTTCGACTTTCCCCATCGGGGCGAAACGAAAAAACACCCTGGGAATCGAATTTTACAATTTCGGTTTCCTAGCACCATTTTGGGTGGGCTTTTCCAAGCAGCGCATAAAGCCGGATTGACGAAGGTCGTATAATTTTGTTCAAAACGCGTTTTTTCGACTTTCCCCATCGGGGCGAAACGAAAAAACACCCCTGGAATCGATTTTTACAATTTTGGTTTCACACCACCATTTTGGGTGGGCTCTTCCAAGCAGCGCATAAAGCCGGGTTGACGAAGGTCGTATAATTTTGTTCAAAACGCGTTTTTTCGACTTTCCCCATCGGGGCGAAACGAAAAAACACCCTGGGAATCGAATTTTACAATTTCGGTTTCATAGCACCATTTTGGGTGGGCTTTTCCAAGCAGCGCATAAAGCCGGGTTGACGAAGGTCGTATAATTTTGTTCAAAACGCGTTTTTTCGACTTTCCCCATCGGGGCGAAACGAAAAAACACCCTGGGAATCGAATTTTACAATTTCGGTTTCCTAGCACCATTTTGGGTGGGCTTTTCCAAGCAGCGCATAAAGCCGGATTGACGAAGGTCGTATAATTTTGTTCAAAACGCGTTTTTTCGACTTTCCCCATCGGGGCGAAACGAAAAAACACCCCTGGAATCGATTTTTACAATTTTGGTTTCACACCACCATTTTGGGTGGGCTCTTCCAAGCAGCGCATAAAGCCGGGTTGACGAAGGTCGTATAATTTTGTTCAAAACGCGTTTTTTCGACTTTCCCCATCGGGGCGAAACGAAAAAACACCCTGGGAATCGAATTTTACAATTTCGGTTTCATAGCACCATTTTGGGTGGGCTTTTCCAAGCAGCGCATAAAGCCGGGTTGACGAAGGTCGTATAATTTTGTTCAAAACGCGTTTTTTCGACTTTCCCCACGGGGCGAAACGAAAAAACACCCTGGGAATCGAATTTTACAATTTCGGTTTCCTAGCACCATTTTGGGTGGGCTTTTCCAAGCAGCGCATAAAGCCGGATTGACGAAGGTCGTATAATTTTGTTCAAAACGCGTTTTTTCGACTTTCCCCATCGGGGCGAAACGAAAAAACACCCTGGGAATCGAATTTTACAATTTCGGTTTCCTAGCACCATTTTGGGTGGGCTTTTGCAAGCAGCGCATAAAGCCGGATTGACGAAGGTCGTATAATTTTGTTCAAAACGCGTTTTTTCGACTTTCCCCATCGGGGCGAAACGAAAAAACACCCCTGGAATCGATTTTTACAATTTTGGTTTCACACCACCATTTTGGGTGGGCTCTTCCAAGCAGCGCATAAAGCCGGGTTGACGAAGGTCGTATAATTTTGTTCAAAACGCGTTTTTTCGACTTTCCCCATCGGGGCGAAACGAAAAAACACCCTGGGAATCGAATTTTACAATTTCGGTTTCATAGCACCATTTTGGGTGGGCTTTTCCAAGCAGCGCATAAAGCCGGGTTGACGAAGGTCGTATAATTTTGTTCAAAACGCGTTTTTTCGACTTTCCCCATCGGGGCGAAACGAAAAAACACCCTGGGAATCGAATTTTACAATTTCGGTTTCCTAGCACCATTTTGGGTGGGCTTTTCCAAGCAGCGCATAAAGCCGGATTGACGAAGGTCGTATAATTTTGTTCAAAACGCGTTTTTTCGACTTTCCCCATCGGGGCGAAACGAAAAAACACCCCTGGAATCGATTTTTACAATTTTGGTTTCACACCACCATTTTGGGTGGGCTCTTCCAAGCAGCGCATAAAGCCGGGTTGACGAAGGTCGTATAATTTTGTTCAAAACGCGTTTTTTCGACTTTCCCCATCGGGGCGAAACGAAAAAACACCCTGGGAATCGAATTTTACAATTTCGGTTTCATAGCACCATTTTGGGTGGGCTTTTCCAAGCAGCGCATAAAGCCGGGTTGACGAAGGTCGTATAATTTTGTTCAAAACGCGTTTTTTCGACTTTCCCCATCGGAACGAAACGAAAAAACACCCTGGGAATCGAATTTTACAATTTCGGTTTCATAGCACCATTTTGGGTGGGCTTTTCCAAGCAGCGCATAAAGCCGGGTTGACGAAGGTCGTATAATTTTGTTCAAAACGCGTTTTTTCGACTTTCCCCATCGGGGCGAAACGAAAAAACACCCTGGGAATCGAATTTTACAATTTCGGTTTCATAGCACCATTTTGGGTGGGCTTTTCCAAGCAGCGCATAAAGCCGGGTTGACGAAGGTCGTATAATTTTGTTCAAAACGCGTTTTTTCGACTTTCCCCATCGGGGCGAAACGAAAAAACACCCTGGGAATCGAATTTTACAATTTCGGTTTCATAGCACCATTTTGGGTGGGCTTTTCCAAGCAGCGCATAAAGCCGGGTTGGCGAAGGTCGTATAATTTTGTTCAAAACCCTTTTTTTCGACTTTCCCCATCGGGGCGAAACGAAAAAACACCCTGGGAATCGAATTTTACAATTTCGGTTTCCTAGCACCATTTTGGGTGGGCTTTTCCAAGCAGCGCATAAAGCCGGATTGACGAAGGTCGTATAATTTTGTTCAAAGCGCGTTTTTTCGACTTTCCCCATCGGGGCGAAACGAAAAAACACCCTGGGAATCGAATTTTACAATTTCGGTTTCATAGCACCATTTTGGGTGGGCTTTTCCAAGCAGCGCATAAAGCCGGGTTGACGAAGGTCGTATAATTTTGTTCAAAGCGCGTTTTTTCGACTTTCCCCATCGGGGCGAAACGAAAAAACACCCTGGGAATCGAATTTTACAATTTCGGTTTCCTAGCACCATTTTGGGTGGGCTTTTCCAAGCAGCGCATAAAGCCGGATTGACGAAGGTCGTATAATTTTGTTCAAAACGCGTTTTTTCGACTTTCCCCATCGGGGCGAAACGAAAAAACACCCCTGGAATCGATTTTTACAATTTTGGTTTCACACCACCATTTTGGGTGGGCTCTTCCAAGCAGCGCATAAAGCCGGGTTGACGAAGGTCGTATAATTTTGTTCAAAACGCGTTTTTTCGACTTTCCCCATCGGGGCGAAACGAAAAAACACCCTGGGAATCGAATTTTACAATTTCGGTTTCATAGCACCATTTTGGGTGGGCTTTTCCAAGCAGCGCATAAAGCCGGGTTGACGAAGGTCGTATAATTTTGTTCAAAACGCGTTTTTTCGACTTTCCCCATCGGGGCGAAACGAAAAAACACCCTGGGAATCGAATTTTACAATTT
Source organism: Meandrina meandrites (assembly GCA_963693305.1). NCBI lineage: Eukaryota > Metazoa > Cnidaria > Anthozoa > Scleractinia > Meandrinidae > Meandrina > Meandrina meandrites. Next base: position 534,298 of record OY855910.1, on the reverse strand, counting down.
CGGTTTCATAGCACCATTTTGGGTGGGCTTTTCCAAGCAGCGCATAAAGCCGGGTTGACGAAGGTCGTATAATTTTGTTCAAAACCCTTTTTTTCGACTTTCCCCATCGGGGCGAAACGAAAAAACACCCTGGGAATCGAATTTTACAATTTCGGTTTCCTAGCACCATTTTGGGTGGGCTTTTCCAAGCAGCGCATAAAGCCGGGTTGACGAAGGTCGTATAATTTTGTTCAAAACGCGTTTTTTCGACTTTCCCCATCGGGGCGAAACGAAAAAACACCCTGGGAATCAAATTTTACAATTTCGGTTTCATAGCACCATTTTGGGTGGGCTTTTCCAAGTAGCGCATAAAGCCGGGTTGACGAAGGTCGTATAATTTTGTTCAAAACGCGTTTTTTCGACTTTCCCCATCGGGGCGAAACGAAAAAACACCCTGGGAATCGAATTTTACAATTTCGGTTTCATAGCACCATTTTGGGTGGGCTTTTCCAAGCAGCGCATAAAGCCGGGTTGACGAAGGTCGTATAATTTTGTTCAAAACGCGTCTTTTCGACTTTCCCCATCGGGGCGAAACGAAAAAACACCCTGGGAATCGAGTTTTACAATTTCGGTTTCATAGCACCATTTTGGGTGGGCTTTTCCAAGCAGCGCATAAAGCCGGGTTGACGAAGGTCGTATAATTTTGTTCAAAACCCTTTTTTTCGACTTTCCCCATCGGGGCGAAACGAAAAAACACCCTGGGAATCGAATTTTACAATTTCGGTTTCCTAGCACCATTTTGGGTGGGCTTTTCCAAGCAGCGCATAAAGCCGGATTGACGAAGGTCGTATAATTTTGTTCAAAACGCGTTTTTTCGATTTTCCCCATCGGGGCGAAACGAAAAAACACCCTGGGAATCGAATTTTACAATTTCGGTTTCATAGCACCATTTTGGGTGGGCTTTTCCAAGCAGCGCATAAAGCCGGGTTGACGAAGGTCGTATAATTTTGTTCAAAGCGCGTTTTTTCGACTTTCCCCATCGGGGCGAAACGAAAAAACACCCTGGGAATCGAATTTTACAATTTCGGTTTCCTAGCACCATTTTGGGTGGGCTTTTCCAAGCAGCACATAAAGCCGGATAGACGAAGGTCGTATAATTTTGTTCAAAACGCGTTTTTTCGACTTTCCCCATCGGGGCGAAACGAAAAAACACCCCTGGACTCGATTTTTACAATTTTGGTTTCACACCACCATTTTGGGTGGGCTCTTCCAAGCAGCGCATAAAGCCGGGTTGACGAAGGTCGTATAATTTTGTTCAAAACGCGTTTTTTCGATTTTCCCCATCGGGGCGAAACGAAAAAACACCCTGGGAATCGAATTTTACAATTTCGGTTTCATAGCACCATTTTGGGTGGGCTTTTCCAAGCAGCGCATAAAGCCGGGTTGACGAAGGTCGTATAATTTTGTTCAAAACGCGTTTTTTCGACTTTCCCCATCGGGGCGAAACGAAAAAACACCCTGGGAATCGAATTTTACAATTTCGGTTTCATAGCACCATTTTGGGTGGGCTTTTCCAAGCAGCGCATAAAGCCGGGTTGACGAAGGTCGTATAATTTTGTTCAAAGCGCGTTTTTTCGACTTTCCCCATCGGGGCGAAACGAAAAAACACCCTGGGAATCGAATTTTACAATTTCGGTTTCCTAGCACCATTTTGGGTGGGCTTTTCCAAGCAGCGCATAAAGCCGGATTGACGAAGGTCGTATAATTTTGTTCAAAACGCGTTTTTTCGACTTTCCCCATCGGGGCGAAACGAAAAAACACCCTGGGAATCGAATTTTACAATTTCGGTTTCCTAGCACCATTTTGGGTGGGCTTTTCCAAGCAGCGCATAAAGCCGGGTTGACGAAGGTCGTATAATTTTGTTCAAAACGCGTTTTTTCGACTTTCCCCATCGGGGCGAAACGAAAAAACACCCTGGGAATCGAATTTTACAATTTCGGTTTCATAGCACCATTTTGGGTGGGCTTTTCCAAGCAGCGCATAAAGCCGGGTTGACGAAGGTCGTATAATTTTGTTCAAAACGCGTTTTTTCGACTTTCCCCATCGGGGCGAAACGAAAAAACACCCTGGGAATCGAATTTTACAATTTCGGTTTCATAGCACCATTTTGGGTGGGCTTTTCCAAGCAGCGCCTAAAGCCGGGTTGACGAAGGTCGTATAATTTTGTTCAAAGCGCGTTTTTTCGACTTTCCCCATCGGGGCGAAACGAAAAAACACCCTGGGAATCGAATTTTACAATTTCGGTTTCCTAGCACCATTTTGGGTGGGCTTTTCCAAGCAGCGCAAAAAGCCGGATTGACGAAGGTCGTATAATTTTGTTCAAAACGCGTTTTTTCGACTTTCCCCATCGGGGCGAAACGAAAAAACACCCTGGGAATCGAATTTTACAATTTCGGTTTCCTAGCACCATTTTGGGTGGGCTTTTCCAAGCAGCGCATAAAGCCGGATTGACGAAGGTCGTATAATTTTGTTGAAAACGCGTTTTTTCGACTTTCCCCATCGGGGCGAAACGAAAAAACACCCCTGGAATCGATTTTTACAATTTTGGTTTCACACCACCATTTTGGGTGGGCTCTTCCAAGCAGCGCATAAAGCCGGGTTGACGAAGGTCGTATAATTTTGTTCAAAACGCGTTTTTTCGACTTTCCCCATCGGGGCGAAACGAAAAAACACCCTGGGAATCGAATTTTACAATTTCGGTTTCATAGCACCATTTTGGGTGGGCTTTTCCAAGCAGCGCATAAAGCCGGGTTGACGAAGGTCGTATAATTTTGTTCAAAACGCGTTTTTTCGACTTTCCCCATCGGGGCGAAACGAAAAAACACCCTGGGAATCGAATTTTACAATTTCGGTTTCCTAGCACCATTTTGGGTGGGCTTTTCCAAGCAGCGCATAAAGCCGGGTTGACGAAGGTCGTATAATTTTGTTCAAAACGCGTTTTTTCGACTTTCCCCATCGGGGCGAAACGAAAAAACACACTGGGAATCGAATTTTACAATTTCGGTTTCATAGCACCATTTTGGGTGGGCTTTTCGAAGCAGCGCATAAAGCCGGGTTGACGAAGGTCGTATAATTTTGTTCAAAACGCGTTTTTTCGACTTTCCCCATCGGGGCGAAACGAAAAAACACCCTGGGAATCGAATTTTACAATTTCGGTTTCATAGCACCATTTTGGGTGGGCTTTTCCAAGCAGCGCCTAAAGCCGGGTTGACGAAGGTCGTATAATTTTGTTCAAAGCGCGTTTTTTCGACTTTCCCCATCGGGGCGAAACGAAAAAACACCCTGGGAATCGAATTTTACAATTTCGGTTTCCTAGCACCATTTTGGGTGGGCTTTTCCAAGCAGCGCATAAAGCCGGATTGACGAAGGTCGTATAATTTTGTTCAAAACGCGTTTTTTCGACTTTCCCCATCGGGGCGAAACGAAAAAACACCCTGGGAATCGAATTTTACAATTTCGGTTTCCTAGCACCATTTTGGGTGGGCTTTTCCAAGCAACGCATAAAGCCGGATTGACGAAGGTCGTATAATTTTGTTGAAAACGCGTTTTTTCGACTTTCCCCATCGGGGCGAAACGAAAAAACACCCCTGGAATCGATTTTTACAATTTTGGTTTCACACCACCATTTTGGGTGGGCTCTTCCAAGCAGCGCATAAAGCCGGGTTGACGAAGGTCGTATAATTTTGTTCAAAACGCGTTTTTTCGACTTTCCCCATCGGGGCGAAACGAAAAAACACCCTGGGAATCGAATTTTACAATTCGGTTTCATAGCACCATTTTGGGTGGGCTTTTCCAAGCAGCGCATAAAGCCGGGTTGACGAAGGTCGTATAATTTTGTTCAAAACGCGTTTTTTCGACTTTCCCCATCGGGGCGAAACGAAAAAACACCCTGGGAATCGAATTTTACAATTTCGGTTTCATAGCACCATTTTGGGTGGGCTTTTCCAAGCAGCGCATAAAGCCGGGTTGACGAAGGTCGTATAATTTTGTTCAAAACCCTTTTTTTCGACTTTCCCCATCGGGGCGAAACGAAAAAACACCCTGGGAATCGAATTTTACAATTTCGGTTTCCTAGCACCATTTTGGGTGGGCTTTTCCAAGCAGCGCATAAAGCCGGGTTGACGAAGGTCGTATAATTTTGTTCAAAACGCGTTTTTTCGACTTTCCCCATCGGGGCGAAACGAAAAAACACCCTGGGAATCGAATTTTACAATTTCGGTTTCCTAGCACCATTTTGGGTGGGCTTTTCCAAGCAGCGCATAAAGCCGGGTTGACGAAGGTCGTATAATTTTGTTCAAAACGCGTTTTTTCGACTTTCCCCATCGGGGCGAAACGAAAAAACACCCTGGGAATCGAATTTTACAATTTCAGTTTCATAGCACCATTTTGGGTGGGCTTTTCCAAGCAGCGCATAAAGCCGGGTTGACGAAGGTCGTATAATTTTGTTCAAAACGCGTTTTTTCGACTTTCCCCATCGGGGCGAAACGAAAAAACAGCCTGGGAATCGAATTTTACAAATTCGGTTTCATAGCACCATTTTGGGTGGGCTTTTCCAAGCAGCGCATAAAGCCGGGTTGACGAAGGTCGTATAATTTTGTTCAAAACGCGTTTTTTCGACTTTCCCCATCGGGGCGAAACGAAAAAACACCCTGGGAATCGAATTTTACAATTTCGGTTTCATAGCACCATTTTGGGTGGGCTTTTCCAAGCAGCGCATAAAGCCGGGTTGACGAAGGTCGTATAATTTTGTTCAAAACCCTTTTTTTCGACTTTCCCCATCGGGGCGAAACGAAAAAACACCCTGGGAATCGAATTTTACAATTTCGGTTTCCTAGCACCATTTTGGGTGGGCTTTTCCAAGCAGCGCATAAAGCCGGGTTGACGAAGGTCGTATAATTTTGTTCAAAACGCGTTTTTTCGACTTTCCCCATCGGGGCGAAACGAAAAAACACCCTGGGAATCGAATTTTACAATTTCGGTTTCATAGCACCATTTTGGGTGGGCTTTTCCAAGCAGCGCATAAAGCCGGGTTGACGAAGGTCGTATAATTTTGTTCAAAACGCGTTTTTTCGACTTTCCCCATCCGGGCGAAACGAAAAAACACCCTGGGAATCGAATTTTACAATTTCGGTTTCATAGCACCATTTTGGGTGGGCTTTTCCAAGCAGCGCATAAAGCCGGGTTGACGAAGGTCGTATAATTTTGTTCAAAACGCGTTTTTTCGACTTTCCCCATCGGGGCGAAACGAAAAAACACCCTGGGAATCGAATTTTACAATTTCGGTTTCCTAGCACCATTTTGGGTGGGCTTTTCCAAGCAGCGCATAAAGCCGGATTGACGAAGGTCGTATAATTTTGTTCAAAACGCGTTTTTTCGACTTTCCCCATCGGGGCGAAACGAAAAAACACCCTGGGAATCGAATTTTACAATTTCGGTTTCCTAGCACCATTTTGGGTGGGCTTTTCCAAGCAGCGCATAAAGCCGGGTTGACGAAGGTCGTATAATTTTGTTCAAAACGCGTTTTTTCGACTTTCCCCATCGGGGCGAAACGAAAAAACAGCCTGGGAATCGAATTTTACAATTTCGGTTTCATAGCACCATTTTGGGTGGGCTTTTCCAAGCAGCGCATAAAGCCGGGTAGACGAAGGTCGTATAATTTTGTTCAAAACGCGTTTTTTCGACTTTCCCCATCGGGGCGAAACGAAAAAACACCCTGGGAATCGAATTTTACAATTTCGGTTTCATAGCACCATTTTGGGTGGGCTTTTCCAAGCAGCGCATAAAGCCGGGTTGACGAAGGTCGTATAATTTTGTTCAAAACGCGTTTTTTCGACTTTCCCCATCGGGGCGAAACGAAAAAACACCCTGGGAATCGAATTTTACAATTTCGGTTTCATAGCACCATTTTGGGTGGGCTTTTCCAAGCAGCGCATAAAGCCGGGTTGACGAAGGTCGTATAATTTTATTCAAAGCGCGTTTTTTCGACTTTCCCCATCGGGGCGAAACGAAAAAACACCCTGGGAATCGAATTTTACAATTTCGGTTTCCTAGCACCATTTTGGGTGGGCTTTTCCAAGCAGCGCATAAAGCCGGATTGACGAAGGTCGTATAATTTTGTTCAAAACGCGTTTTTTCGACTTTCCCCATCGGGGTGAAACGAAAAAACACCCCTGGAATCGATTTTTACAATTTTGGTTTCACACCACCATTTTGGGTGGGCTCTTCCAAGCAGCGCATAAAGCCGGGTTGACGAAGGTCGTATAATTTTGTTCAAAACGCGTTTTTTCGACTTTCCCCATCGGGGCGAAACGAAAAAACACGCTGGGAATCGAATTTTACAATTTCGGTTTCATAGCACCATTTTGGGTGGGCTTTTCCAAGCACCGCATAAAGCCGGGTTGACGAAGGTCGTATAATTTTGTTCAAAACGCGTTTTTTCGACTTTCCCCATCGGGGCGAAACGAAAAAACACCCTGGGAATCGAATTTTACAATTTCGGTAGTAGTAATATCGGAGTCTGACTAAAACCACCTCGGGCGCACCCACCTAATTTTGCCTTTTTCCTAAGGTTTACCCTAAGAATTTTCATCTTACCTCGCTCACAAAGCTCGCTCGGTAAGTTGAAAACTTAGTGTAAACCAAGGAAAAAGGCAAAAGGTGGGAGCTGCTCGGTAGTTTTAGTCAGACTCCGATATTACTACTCGCAAGAGAAGGATCAACAGAAAAATGAAAAGGATGCCCATTTAGAGGGATGCAACAGAAATGTACAAAGCCAATCTTTACACTTATGGGACGCGGGAGAAAAGGAGTTCTATGCCAAAGCCGGAGAAAAACCAAAATATTTAAAAACGGCCTGACAACGCCGCACGCAATATTTATCGCAGAACCGGATAACGGGGAAGAAAAAGAGGCGCCAATAAACATATCAGAACAGCTGCTCGCAACAATGAAAAAAATGAGCCCACAAGATTTGAAGAACTCGCTAATAACGGAGCAAGAAGAAGTGGAAGAAGTGGATCCAAACGAGCAGAAAGAGTTTGATTTGACAGGCGAGGGAGAGCCGGTTTACGAAACGCCAATCATAACTTCACAGCTCTGCGCCAGAATAATGGCAAACGAGTTCAGCGAAGCACAGGTAGAGTACCTATTAAGAAAAGCATTGAACGCTTAATCGGGCGAACAGTCCACAATAGCTTCAACAGCCCGAGCAACAATGAGTCTGACCTCAGAGTCCCAAGGGACGGAGAAGAGCCCGCGCGGCAAGCGCTCAGAGGCCCAAACGGGGGAAGAAAGGTCTTTGACGGCGCAGACGACAGCGTGAAACAGAACAATCATGGTATATAACCGTATTTTTTTGCCCCATTAAACAAATATGCACGTGGGTTATAAGAAAGTTGAAGCAATGGCAAACACCGGGCGAATAAGGGCATTAATAAAAAGGATGCAAGTGGAGCTGGCGAAAAAGCTGGAAGAGGACATAAAAAAGCATCAAGAAGCGGAGTACATAGAGATCGACGGAATGAAAATCAAGAAATGTCTGACGCAGCGCATCCCTGCCACGAAGGAAGAGTTGGAAAAATACCGGCGGGATAAAAAGGCCTACGAAAATAAAAAACAAATCAGCTTCATTGACAAAGTATTTTTCGAAGACGGCGCGCTTGCAGATTTGCCAAAGGAGAAGAAAAGTTGTGCAATTTGCCCAAAAGAAATGAACAAAAACGGTGATCTGGCCAGCTACATTGATAAAGTTTTCTTCGAAGACGGGGCGCTGCAATTAGAGAAACGCGGCATAAGGAAATAAACATGGATACATTAGAACTGATACAAGCACTTCCACAAGAACTTCGAGAAAAAATCTGCAACGAGTATATTGTAATAAAACTCTGGCAGCGTAAAATTCTTGGCTGGGACGATGTCAGAAAAGAGATCAATAAAGGGTATACTTCAATGAAGCTCAAACAGCGTAAAACTCTCGGCTGGGATGAAGTTCATGCCGCAATCAAGGAAGCACCATTTTGTGATCGCAATGAACAAATTGTAAGGGTCTTGTTCTGTTATAAATGTGACAGAAGCAGATGTTCGCGAAATGGTCTCTGTAATCTGTGCATTAGAAATGGATTCAGACACTATCTCGGCTATCCTATTTTTGATGAAAATGATTATGATGAGTGCTTCAAGAGATCTTTCTTCTCAAAATGGAGAGGAGTCTTTGCGTGATATTTCTGAGAAGAAGAGCGGTCGGCAAACTTACCTCTTAAAAGAAAAATCGTCTATTAAAATTAAACTTACCAATACACGTTTTGTATTAGATAGGCCTCTATCTGAGTGGTCATGTTGAGATAAATAAACCGCAAAATAGTCTCCCGGGTCTATTCTTTTTCTTATATCTAAATGACGGGGCTCTGCATATTGGTATTTTAAACCTTTAGCATTACGTATGCTTGTAAATGGGGCGTCACCACGTGAACCGAAAGATAAAGTAAAATTAAAACCTATTTTTTCAAAAGTTCTAGAGGAACCCTTTTGTTCTATAATTAAAGTTGAGATACCGTCGAGTAAGCAAGAAAATGGCGCCATCACACGAATGTTACTACCGAATTTAACAAAAGTTCTATTACCAGTAACATTTTCATCGGATTTCCATTCGCCAGTTATTATTATCCTAGGTTGGAAATTTTTTAACGAATAACCGCTTAGATCTAAATCTTTTTGTAACCTGATAGTATCGTTTTCTATTTTGTACCCTCGATCATATTTTTTCAATGAAAAGCCGTTCATATCCAAATCGGTTTGTAGCGTGATTTCGCCATCATCGATAACGAAAGCCTGATCATAAACAGTTCCATCTACATCTGTTTGATAACCCTTTACCCCATAAATAATCAAAGCAGCCTTTTCAAGTGGCGACGAGCCATCATAACCCGAATTTGAAATATCAAAATAGATAGTGTTATCGTTGTTTTTGTATTTGCGCGTGTGAATAATGGTGCGTGAATATTTCGGGCTGTGACTGTAGAAGTGCTTGGTATGGTAAGTAAGAGTATCAACCGGGTTAAGGGTTGAAGGACTTAAAAACCAATTAGTATCAACTTTCGGGATAAAGAACTCGACACATATAGTGTACTCTCCTTCGGGCAGAGGTATTTTATTTAACGCCAAACGTGAGTTGAAAGAATTGACACCAGTTCTTACGAGATTGAAAGTGTAAGCTTTTTTATTCACAAAATGAAGGTTCGATGTAAAGTCTTCAAACGTAATAGAAGTAACATTGTTTCCAGCTGCAACACCTACTATTTTGGATAAATAGGCTAAGGCATTCTTTTTATGTGAGTGTCCTGCTGTAATTGAAGTGGTGGACACATATTTTTTCATCGAACCAAGATTTACAGCATCCTGATCACCCGTCGGATTCGCAAGTTGCTTTATCGCATGGTCTTTCATGAGAATATCTCCAGAAATATTAGCGGTTGATACATCCCCACTATCACCCTTATCACCTTTTGCACCTTTTGGTCCAATAGCGCCTCTCGAACCCGCAGGTCCAGTTGCTCCAGTTGGTCCAGCAGGTCCGGTTCGCCCTTGTGGACCTCTTTCGCCTTTTAATCCTTTTTCTCCAGCATCACCTTTATCTCCTTTAGGACCTTGTGGGCCAGTAACGCCCTTATCCCCTTTTTCACCTTTAGGGCCACGCGCTCCAGTTGCACCAGTTGGACCAGCAGGACCAGCAGGACCAGCTTGCCCTCGGATTGAAGGAGACTCTTCATGCGTTTGAGTTGCACCCGTCGCACCGTTAAGAAACCCCATCTCTATATATTTTCGTCAAAATTTTTTAGAGTTTGTTTTTTTGGTTTGTCGTGGTATAAAAAAGAATATTTAGCATCGGTAGCCCTTTCAAGCAGCGCTCTGTCAATTCCCAATTCATCAGCAATGCGGTTATTCTCTCTGGGAAGAAAGTTGAAAATGCAAAAGTGGCTACAATTATCTCGGATGTTTTTGGGGACCTTAAAATAGCTTTGAGAAAGATAAATGACGCTGCAATTGCGGTGGCGACCGTTGATAAAATAATCGATAATGTCGTTTTGGTTGCTTTCACAAACCATGTCATCGAAAATTACAATCTTTTGATTGTCAGTGGACAGCGTTTCCAAAGGGATAACATCGTTGGCGGCTTCAATAACATTATAGCCAGCCACAGGATTGACTCTTGAGTCAAAATCATCAAGCATATATTGGTACTTGTCTTGATGCAGGTTCTTAGCGCAAAGGTAAATTTTGTCGTAGACCAACAGCCTGTAAAGCATATGCATGAGAATATTTGTCTTACCAGAGTTGCTTGGCCCGCAAATAAGCATCCGAAAGGTATCTGCTGGCATACAAGGGTGGCCTTGCTTGTAATTACTTTTTGTAGTCAAACTGGGGTCGTAATTGGGAATTTTCATTTTTTTCTGTTATATATACGGCAAAAATATGTCCATGAAGAAGTGGCAAAAACTTGCAAGCGAAAAGGCTGAAGTTGAGCAGCAGAACGACAAAATCCTCGCGATGATAAAAAATACCAAAATCAATAAAGGGTTTGGCCAGCTATCAGGTGAGGATTTGTTCAAACCTATCACATCGCGGCTTGACAAACTCCAAGTAGGGGATAGCAACTCAGTTGCTGAGCCAAAAGAAGAGGTTCCAGACTATGGTATGGATGAGTTTGATTTAAATAACCCCTTCGATGGAGATTTTAACCCGGATGCGGAAACACCTCTACCTACACCAACACCATCACCTACACCATCACCTACACCAACACCTACACCATCACCAACATCATCACCACCACCATCTCCTACATCAACACCGTTGCCACCTTTAGCTGAAGAGGAAGAAACAGAATTAATGGAAGAAAGTGGGGCAAGCCCAGGGGAAAAACCAAGTAAATGGGGGCCACCACAAGAACCGGGTATCAAGGGATCAGAGTCGGTTGACCTGCAGACACTGAGCAGCATGTTAACAAAAAATAAAGACAATCCTGACTATGTCGTAAAAAGCCCAAAATCAAAATTCCGCGGCTACACATTGGCAGACATAAAAAAGGCAAGAGATGAAATTCTTGACAGGAGAAAAGGGAATAAACAGCCTTCAGTAAGGTTACCCCACACCCAGGATGATGAACCCGACTGGGAACAGGAACAGGAACTCGAAATGGAAGGAAGCGGAAGTGTTGATCCAAACGCTTTGGTTGAAAGGCTACACTTAAGCTTGGCGTCTATACAGGCGGGCAACACTTCACTGAAGCTGAAAAAACAGGTCCAGCAGATGTTAGGGCTGCTGGTAAAGCTAAAGGAAATAACACAAAAAGAAGCCCACAAAATTTTGAGCACAATTATATAAGCAACATGTCAACCCATAAATTTGAGTGATATTATATAAGCAACATGTCAACCCATTTTCATTTCAACCTGTTGCTCGACTCGCAGCTGGCCAAACAAAACAACGCCAACAGCAAGTCACATGACTTCACAATTAAGTTTGACCCACCAATCGCTTTAGATCCCTCCAAATCATACAAGGCGGCGTTAAATGAGCTGGTATCTATGACCTATTCGTGGTACAACATCGCGAAACAGTACAACAACAACGAGTTCAAATGGCGGAAAAAAACAGAGAACTGGAAAACCGTGACAATTCCGGATGGAATGTATGATTACGACGGTCTCAACACCACCATCCAGTCGCTTATCGGAAGAGTGGATCCCAAGGATGAAAAATCCAAGTTTATTGTCCAGCTGTATTTTCACACCACAACGTATCGGGCGGTCATTCTGTTGCAAAACGGCTACGAGCTTGATCTAAGTGGAGGTGAATTTGCTGCGTTGCTGGGTTTTGACAAGAAAACAATAGACGGAGCGAACAATAGGAGCGACCACGTGCCAAATATAACAAGAGGCGTCGACTGGATCTATATCCATTGCGATCTCATCACAAGGGCTGTGGACAACATCGGGGGCGACGTTATGTTTTCTTTTTCAACCGCTGAACTCTCCGTCAGCTACCCCTTTTCAAAAGAGCCTCGCCGTCTCCTGTGGCACCGGGTGAACAAAAACAGAATCAACGCGATAAATATCAAAATCACGGACGGGCGCAACAACATAATAGATCTGAATGACCAAGACGTGGCTTTAAGCATAATTATCGAAGAAGAAACCCCTAAGCCCATCTGAAAATAATTTACACATAGCTCATAATTGAAAATAATTTACACATAAGTATAATAATGAATCATCCGAGTGAGTGGGCGAGATATTATGACGCGCCAAGGGGTTACCATAGATACAGACACAAAGGTACGGGGGTTGTAAGAGACACCCTGATGAATATAGGAAAGCGGTTCAAAAAGCAAGTCACCCGTCAGACGTTGGAGAAGGCTGTAAATAAAGCCTCGAAGCAAATGCTGAAAAAAGCTGCAGAAAAAGCAGAAGAAAAAGCGGCTGACAAGATACAAGCGGTTTTGCGAAATAGCAACTCAGTTGCTGTTCCACACCCCCAGGGTAAAAAGACCCCAAGTGTAAAACCAAAGGGCAAAAAGACCCCAAGTGTAAAACCAAAGAGTAAAAAGACCCCATCGCAGAAACTTAGTACAGAGTCGAAACAGAAACTGAAGAAGATGCTAAACCCTGGGGTAGCAACTCAGTTAAGCGGGGATTCACGGAAAAAGTTGCAACAGATTTTAAACGCGGGTCGGGCTGCAAGGTTGAAAGTAAACCAATTGATAGCAGAAAATTAAAATAATTTTTTAAAAAGATATATAAGGATTAGAATAAAGTATAAGCTTTTATTCACACTGCGAAGGTAGGATGTTCAGAAGCCACAGGCATTTGGAAAAAACAGAGTATGTTCGTATCATGTTAGACAAACCGATCACTATCCCAGGAAACAATCAGCACCAGGTAAAGACAAACTATAAATTCACACTCACCGACCGAGACAACTGGTATGACTGGTATAACGCCTACATCCGGGCTGATTTTACTTTCGAGGCAACCGCAAATGGTGCGCTAGTTGCAGCAGACACCCGAGCGGCGCCCATTAACGGCTCGTTTTCATTGATAAACAAACTTGTGTTGAAATCAGCAGGCAAAAACATTTACAACGTAGACAACATTCACAAGCTCATATTTATCAAAAACTTGTTGGACTTTTCAGATGACTATGCGAGGAGCGCGGCAAAAAATCAGTTTTGGTATTTGGACACAACGAATAGCGATGTAACAGCCGCCGCTGCCACCAACCAAGGAAGCAGAGCAAGGGGCTTGCTTGCCCTCGGCGACCCCCAAAAAACGGTTGAAACCCTCATTCCGCTTAACAGGTACTCATTCTTCGAAGAGCTGAATGACAAGCTTCTCCCCCCCATGCAGATTGAGCTTGAAATTGAGCTACAATCGGATGCAGAGCTGATTTGGCAAAGCGATGGCACCGATCGCAGAATAGTGGTGAGAAACTTCGAGCTGTGGGTTCCATTGCTGCGTTTCACCAGCGAAGGACAGAAGCTCGCAAACGAAAACTTTTTGAAACCTCAGAAATGGACATACCTGAATGAAATGATCCAACCCAGCAGTAGCCGGCGTGACGCTTTCGGACAGTGGCAGATAAATCCGGGTATAAAGGATGCCAAACATGTTTTCATTTTCATTCAACGGTCGGCGAAGAAGGACGCCTTGACTCAAAACCCCTACTTCTTTGACACCTTTGACATTGATGGAGACAATTCAGCAAAACTTGCAACCTGCCGGCTGCAGTACGGCTCTTCACAGTTCTATCCAGAGCTGGACTACGACGAAAACTTCAAACTGCGCATTCTCAATGACTTGATGAACTACCGGTACCGCAAAAACGACTACAACACCGGTGTCCAGCTTCAGCCCAACAACTTCGAGACGCTGTACCCAATAGTCTATTTTGACTTACGCGAAAACAAGGATAACATGACCAACGACCCGAAGCAGATGGTTTTCCACTACAGGCTCAACGAGGCGGCCAACGCGCACGACTACACCATTTATGCAGGAATTTTGTACGAGTCCGAATTTGCTCTCAGGCAGGTGGGTAATGAGCTGGTGATGGGTTAATGACTCAGAATTTATTTAGCATAACAAAAGTTAATTTTGTATGAAATATAAGAGATGACGAGTGACTTTGTAGCAAATGAAAGTAAAATAATTTTGTATGAAATATAAGAATGACGACTTACTATCCGCACAAGATTTCACTTTCAGATGGGCAGAAGGTAAACCTCGCGCGAGCTTTTGGGCGAGGAGAAGCAGTTACACTCAGATTTAAAAACGAGGCTATAACCGGCGGTAGCGACACTTTGCACTTAACCACCAGGCAGATCAAAAAAATAGAGCGCGCTATCAAAAACAAAACGGGCGTGGACATAGACATGAGCAAGACACAAATCAGACGTGTGCGCAACGCTATCAAAAAGAAAACAGGATCAGGCATGCAGGTAAAACCCCCAACAGGTGGAAAGGGAATGCGCATCAACCCTCCGCCATATATGCGCCCTCCTCCATTTATAGGTTCTTGGGGTGACCAAAAAAAAGCCCGCCTTCGTTGATGTCCCCTTAACTGATTATGACTTGCAGCGATGGTGCCGATACTTGAAAATCCCCATCAAAGGTATATTTGCGAGAGACGAGTGGGGTGAACCCCACACCCCAAAGCGGGTGAAAAACCACTCCCCTTGTATAATCAACATGGATGATCTTGGAGGGCCAGGCACCCATTGGGTATGCTGCTGGGATGGAACTGAATATTTCGACTCTTTCGGTTTACCTCCACCCGCGGAATGGGAAATAGAGTTGATTCTTGAAGGTAAGCAGACCTTTCTTCGGAATGACAACCAGCTTCAGGAGGAATCTAGTGTACGCTGCGGCTACTACTGTTTGCTTTTCCTGAATGAAAGAAATAAAGGCCGGTCGTTTCGAGATATTTTGAGCATGTTTTCAGAAAATACACACACCAACGAGGCTGTGGTAAAGGATTATTTTACACAGTGGGGTATTAGCAACTGAGTTGCTGATCCCACACCCCAGTGAATTTTTGCTAGTTATATAGGATGGAGGTTTACTGTGTGAAAGAAAAGCGCTTCACACCCAATGAGGAGGGAAGTGAAAAAATCA
This sequence comes from Meandrina meandrites, assembly GCA_963693305.1. Taxonomy (NCBI): domain Eukaryota; kingdom Metazoa; phylum Cnidaria; class Anthozoa; order Scleractinia; family Meandrinidae; genus Meandrina; species Meandrina meandrites. The sequence continues at coordinate 519,089 of OY855910.1, read as the reverse complement.
CTACCACAAAAAACAATAGAAGGCTGCTTAAAGTAAAATGCGCAAGCTGCGGCATAACCAAGACAAGATTTGTTTCTAATAAAACACAAAGTGGTGCTGCTCAAGAAGGAGGTAATATTTTTGAACCGATATTTAAGTGGACCAGAAGGGGTTTGCCCAAAAAGAAGAGAGAAGAACTTGCACGCGCTGAAAAAAGAATGTTCGGTGGCGGAATTTTTGATACAATAGGAGACACAGCTGCTGAAGCTTTCATTGAGCACGGAATTCCTTATTTAGCAAAGCAAGGTGTGAAACAAGGAAGATACATGGCGAGCGAGTTTTTAAGAGAACCGGAGTATCAGAAGAAGTTAGCCAATAAAGCCAAACCAATCGCGAGAAAAGCTGTTAATTACACAATTGATGCTTTGTCTGGGGATTTATTGACTAAAGCCTCAAACAGATTAAGACCAAAAGATATGATACCCGGAAATAAGTTGAAAGGCGGGTGTCATAATTTATAATTATTATATAAGATGGAGGTTTACTGTGTGAAGGAAAAGCGCTTCACACCCAATGTGTCAGGAAGTGAAAAATACGCAACCGCAAAAAACGGTAGAAGGCTGCTTAAAGTAAAATGCGCAAGTTGTGGCATTACCAAGACACGATTCATAAGTGACAAAACGCAAAGTGGTGGTAATTATGATATGAGAATTTATGCGGGTAATCGCGTAGATGACCCAACAAACCCTCTTTACCAACGTGGTGGGCGGGGTTTTGATTTGCATAAAGCCATCGGCAAGCTGCCTAAGCCAAAAAAGGGGTGGACGCTTCCTGGTCATAACTATACAGGGCCGTACAATCCCCTTGAAAAACAGCTTTCTTACGACCCCAAGACGGGAAAGATCTTGAAGATATACCAGCAACCCACAGGCGCCACAGATGCAGTTTCAATGCAGCATGATGTTGATTATGCCGTCTGTGCAGGTAAGAAAAATGAAAAAGGTTGCAAACATGAAGCAGACAAAAAAATGGTGAAGGCACTTGACGCTATTCCCAAAAATAAACGGCAATGGGGTCATGCCGCGGCCCGAAATGCAATCAGCTCGAAGCAAAAAGTAGGATTGGGTGTCGGTGAAACGATCAATAAAAATATTGGTGAAAAAATTCCAGGCTTTCAACCGGCTCAAGATGTGGCTGCTGCAATCATGGCTGTAACAGGTGGTGATAAGAATTTGTTTAAAAAGTATTGGAGTGGTGCCATCGCTAAAGGTGCCTTCAACAAGAAAACCGGTCTGTTCAGCAAAAAGTTTTGGACACACCCTAAAAATACAACTGGGCCATGTAATCGGGTTGTATATAAAAATGGAAAATGGCATAACCAATATTGCGACTAGATTACACATTTTTTAAACACATATATAAGAAATGGATTCTGCAACAAAATTCCGGCGGGATGAAATAGAAATGATAAAGAAAAATCTTGAAAACCAGTTGGTGCATTACTACCAAACCTCAGCCAAGTTTAAACGGTGGCACACGCGTTGCCAAACAGTATGTGCGTTAACAGGCGGAGTTGCTACCATTCTTACAGGCTCTGGGTTGGCCGCTTCTCTTTCTGTGGTTGGCGTTGTTGTTGGCGCCCCTTTAATCGCAACTGCCACCCTGTTTTCATTGGTGTCAACCTCCTCCATCGTCACCGTCAAATTTTTCCTGCGTAAAGCAAAAAAACACGAAAAAATACAAACTTTGGCTGAAGCTACGCTGAGCTCAATAAACTCTCTCATATCAACCGCTCTTGAAGATGGTAAAATCTCAGACAGTGAGTACCAAGATATTATCAAAAAGTACAACAGCTTTACTACTGCAAAGACAAAACTGCGGTTTTCAAACCACACTGACGGCGGGGTAAAGGTTAACAGAACATCAAAGACAACTTCTGTTTAATGGCGGGAAAAATGATACCTGTAATAAATAATTTGTTTTAACATTTCTTCTCGCCACCATTCGTTGAAACTTTTTTCGGCTTTATTTCCGGTTTGTACCATCTTCGGCAATCTTTTCGTGAGCTTTCGCAGTATTGCATTTTTCGCCGGCCAATCGATAGGTGAGACCTTTTGAAAATAGTTGTATAAAAAACAAACGTAGTTACACGACCCGGGGTAGCAACTCAGTTGCTGATACCGCTTGAACTGGTGAATGACATTACCTAAAAAGGTCAACCCCATATTGTCACCGACCTGATCTACAGAAATGCCGGTTTTTTTTAGTACCGCGAGTAAATACCATAATTTGAGGTGGTGTCTCATCTCTTCATAGGGCTCATCCGGCAGTGGGGGTTCCCATGAGTAAAAGTCAAGATCTTTTTCGGGTTTGATTTCTTTTATTAACGCTTCCTGCTGTTTTATCAACGTTTCTTTTAGCTGTTCACGGTTCGCTGGCTGCTTTTTCACCAACATTTCGATAAGCTGTTCAAGGTAGCGTTCGTAAGGGTTACCCAAACTCATTTTTCCAGCCATGTATATATGACCGCGCATAATTATTTAAATGGATAGAAAATTAGAGCGGCATTATTACAGCCCGCAGGGTTACTGGAAAGGCATTTCTGCCATTAAAAAATTAGCGGTCGCTGCAAAGGTACCTGAAGTTGTTGCCAAAGAATGGTTGTTCAAACAAGCGCTCTGGCAGATTTACCTCCCCGCACCGCGCTACATTCCTCGCCTAAAATTCGACGTGCCTACACCCAACAAAGTTCATCAGGCAGATCTTCTTTTTCTACCACATGACAAAGTAGGCCGTAGCACTTACAAATACGCGCTTACCGTTGTTGACATTGCCAGCAGATTCAAAGAAGCTCAACCTTTAACTTCTAAAAACTCTGATGAGGTTGCCAAAGCTTTTAAGACAATTTATACACGTGGACCTTTGAAATGGCCGCAGATGTTGCAAGTTGATCCTGGGCGTGAATTTATGGGCGCTGTTACGAAAGAAATGGAAAATCACAAAACTTCGATCAGACGTGGGCACCCTGAAATACATAGAGATCAAGCTATCGTCGAACGTTTCAATCGCACCTTGGCTGAGCGTTTGTTTGGCCACCAGTACGCAGTTGAAATGCGTTCGCCTGAGGGTCAGCGATCTACAGAGTGGGTAAAAAGGCTTCCCAAAGTTGTTTCTGCTCTGAACAACCAAGTCACTCGATTGATTGGTATGAAACCTGCTGCCGCAATCAAGAAAAAACATGTTTATGCGGAGCCATCAACCAAATATTTGAGACCTGTTGGAGAAAATGAAAAAAAGCTCCCCTCCATAGTTTTGGTTCGATATTTGTACGAACCTGGTGAGCTTGAAGGTGGGACAAAAAGAGCCACTGATCCAATCTGGTCTTTAGATGTTTATAATATTGAACGCTCTTTTTCTAAACCGAATCAGCCTGTTCTCTACTATTTGTCTGACGGGCCTAAGCGCGGTTTTGTACGTGAAGAACTGCTTGTTGTACCTCCAAACACACAATTACCCCCAACTAATGTAAATTAGATATGGTATTCAATTGGTTCCGTATGAATCCCGTCTGGTAAAACCCATCTTTTGTCATAATATGCGCTCAACCCCAGCTTCTCTTGCTCGTACGTTACCATATTCCCGTCCCGCATCCGGAATCCGCGGTTTGTTGCCATGTCTTTGTTTCCATTTAGCGCTGCCTTGAAACGGTGCCAGTTTATTTCGTTTTGCTTCTTCGACATTCCTTTTGTACTTAGCTTCTGCTTCACTCCATCTTCTATTTGATGTTCTGTATAGTAACATTTGGAGCACAGCGCGATCATCCGCTCCCCTTCAAATTCTTTTTTAAACAGTCCTGGCGTTCTTCCGCTCCACTTATCCCATGCCAGCCAATTCTTTTTTTGCTCTTCAAATTCCGCTTTCATCTCTGGCTTTACGATGTCTTCTAACTTTTTTCCCGAGATCGCCAGGTAGTTGCTGTCAGTGTCCATCTGGATCAGCTCGAAATCTTTCCTGTCCAAGTACCTGTCCAGGAAGTCGTAATAGAATTGCAGCATCCGCAGCTTGGCCAGCTGATACACCGCGATCCCGATCTGAAATGGCCTTCTGATTGTTATCCGCGGCTTCCGGCTTTCTAATTCATACGCCGCCCCTATCTCATCCAGATCTTCGAAATACGCGCTTCTTAATGCCCGGTCTACCACTTTCTCATCCTTTGTGTAGATCACATTTGTTTGGCGCTCTAGCGCTTCAATCAGCTTCCCATACCCGCTGTTTCCCAGCAGTTTGAATATGTCCGCCAGCAGCGCTTTGCTTTTGTCCACATCCCCCGTTCGCCGCGCTTCTGTGACTTCTTTCACGAACCATTCGAAGATCTTTTTCGGTTTGTAATCGATTGTCCGATACACCCTTTTGATTTCTGCCCCGTGGTTTATGTACCACTGCAGTAGCGGCTCGTATAATAGTATTTTCTCCGCTGACAATGTCCCCAGCAGCTTTTTGTTGCTTTCCACCACTTTTCTCCCTGTTGCTTTCAGATATTCTTTCATGTGCTCTGGCACCACATTGGCCGGTACCTCTTTTTTGTGGAAGAATGGACACATCTCTTCAAACTTTTGATGCAGATGCTCCGGGATTTCTATGTCCACTTCCGCGTATCCGAACCAGCTTTTTTCTTCCAATCTTTGCCTGAAGTCTGCCGTTTCTTGCTCTATTTGCCAGGCATCTACCTGTTCTGTTAAATGGTCTGCTAAATGGGCTGTGTAGTGCACCACTTTTTCTTTCCCGCAGGGCATGTAGTTCAGCATGGTTGATAGATACAGCGCGTTGGCATCGTACCCCTGGATGTTTTCGCACAATTTGCTGTCTGGGTATTGATGCGATCTTATCCGCGTTTTGCCCGCCTCATGGTATCTTGTGAAAACCAGACTTGGCCCGCCTACCACCGCCCCTTTTAACATGTCGTACGCTTCTTTTCTTGGGGCGTATAGCTCCGCTTTGCGCTCTATTGCGCCTTTTAACAGATAGTGCAAACTCACCCCTGGTATGCTTACCGCGTCTTTCAGTATGTCTATCCCCTTTTCTATGTAAAACGCTTTCATTTTTTCCAGCGCTTCCAGCCCCGGGGCCACATCTAGATTGTTGTAGTATTCCAGCCAGTCTTTGAACGTTTTCATCCCTTTTTCTTCGAACGTCTGTTTGCAGGCTTCCCATTGTTTTCGCGTCAGCACATACTCTTTTTTCAGCTTTGAGTACCAATGCTCGTATTCCGGCAAGCCCTCGTAATCCAGCTTTTCTACGCTGTCGAACCATTCGTATGGGAGCCAAGATTTTGTTGCCTTGCAGTCGTACGCCTTTACCCATCTTTCGTAGCTCGTTCCTGGGCCTAAGTAGTTTATTATATCCAGAAAACGCAATCTGTCTGTGAGTAAAAACATTATTTTGCTCCCATTCTTTGCCACTCTCACTTTGTTGGTTGTACCTGCGAGCTGTTTCGCGAAGTAATTCTTTATCAGGTTCAAATCATAACTTCCTGAGTTGAAACCGAGTGTTGGCACCTGGTCGCACCATTCTTCTATTTTTTTCCTTTGATCTTTTGGTATCAGCTCGATGTCTGCCGGCATGAATTCTGCGCGCACTTTTGCTCTGATGTTTTTCTCTCGTCTTTTCAGTTCTTCCATGAACTTTTGAACCAACACTTTGGGGTTTTTTTCACAGATGTGGGTTGGCTCTCTTTCCAATGTATCGCCCACGCTTACTGAGATTGGTATGTGTTTGTTCTCAATCGTGAGATTTCCTGTTGGTTCCTTTCGATGGTTTTTGTCTCCGTACGCCTCAAAGTCATACAGAATAGCGTGTGGATAGCTTTTTGTTTGAGGTTTTGATGGTTCTTCACCATATTTGTCTGCACCTCCTGGGACGAGCCACTGACATGACCAACACTCGATTACTTTGTATCCGGCCTTTCTTAGGTGGGCTGTTCTCTTCTTTGTTGCTTGGTACAGATCTTCTGCCGTCTTTGTCCCGTGTGATAATATTTGCCCTCGATTTGGGTAACATCTCGGACATCCGTGCCAGCTACAGCCGTGATACTGCAGCACCAGCTTTCTTTCGTGGTTGTACCCGTCTACTGGACTTTTCTCTATCCACCTTTCACCTCCGTGACCTGATTCAGCATGGTGAATGATGATTTTCCAGTGTTTTGCCACGTACTCCAACCATTGGATTGATTCTTTTGAGGCCTTTTGCTTCGGATAAAACGCTTTCTGATATGCTGTTTGTGGCGCTTCGACCTTCTCTCCGGGGCAGTGTGTTACTGTTTTACCTTGGGCGCATCTTTCCACGTGACGTTGGAGATTGCAAGCCTTTGTGAATCTTGCGTGACAGTGGATGCATTCATAAGTTTTCGCTAACTTTGTTATGTCTTTTATCAAGAATGCGTGCTCATTAAAAACACCGATTGTCATAATATTTTTAAACTGCGGCGCTGGGTTTCTTGTGAGATGCCATACCACCTCGATTGGCGCTTCCATGTCAAATTCATCTTCTATGCACTCTGGCATATAAACTCTTATCCCAAGCCAATCTGAGAAAGGTTTGCCCTTGTTCAGGTGCATTTCTACCTTTTCTAGTTCATCCAATGAGGTTTTCCCGACCCAACTATTTGGCATCTTTTCAAGTTTGTAGAAACTCTTGGCCAGATCTCGGGCTGCTTCTGTACTTCGATCTGGTCTGGCTCCTTTGTGCACAGCGATACAGCGCCATAAACACAGGTTATCCCTATAGGTGTCCAGCGCCACCATTGCTTGTTTTCTCCTCGTGTTTGCTTGTTTACGCAGCCAGTCTGGTAAGGGTCCTGTTCCCATCAATGGCTGGCGGTCTAGCACAACCTTTATATCGACGGTGAAATGGGAGTCAAAAACCCACTTTGTATCTGGTCTTTCAATGTTATCCGATTCTAGACGCGCCGCCTCCATTTCCTTTATCCAATTCTCCGCGTCCGCGTAAGTTTTCATCCAGGGGGAGCCTTTATTTTGGTAGTAAGTTAGCCTGGTTCCGTCTTCGATGTTTTCAAGAAGATACGAATAGACGTGCCTCATGTAAAATGATGTTCCCACGTTCTCCCTTATCTTTTCCATAAACCTTGGTGTGAGATCTTTATTCAGCCCCTCTACGATGCGCCACCTCTTGTAACGTCTCCCGCTTGTCTCTTCTACCCCCTCATATTCCCTGTCTTCGTACAGATCTAGAATCTCATTCTGATAATCTGTCACCGTTTTCACCTTGTTCGGTTGGATAGGGTCGAATATTTTCAAAAGGGTTTCTTGTTTTCTGTTTCTGTTTCTTGGCGGTGGTATTGGTATTGGTTTTGATGGTTTTAATGGGGCTTTTAATTTTTTATTTACCCCTTCTGGGATTGGTTCTTCCAGCAGAGTATTTATTTTTCTTTGAATTGTGGGCGAATATTCTGCAATAAATTTTGATAAAAACCGCAAATCCCCGGGATCAAGATTTGCAAGCTCTTCTTCCAATGATCTGAGGTCTATGCTGTCCATCGTATATAATATGGAAAAATATTTTTTTAATTTTTATTATTTAGAACTTTGTACATTTATGTTGCATTCCTCTAAATGGGCATCCTTTTATCCTTCTCTTGCGAGTAGTAATAGAGGAGTCTGACTAAAACTACCGAGCAGCTCCCACCTTTTGCCTTTTTCCTTGGTTTACACTAAGTTTTCAACTTACCGAGCGAGCTTTGTGAGCGAGGTAAGATGAAAATTCTTAGGGTAAACCTTAGGAAAAAGGCAAAATTAGGTGGGTGCGCCCGAGGTGGTTTTAGTCAGACTCCGATATTACTACTTCGGTTTCATAGCACCATTTTGGGTGGGCTTTTCCAAGCAGCGCATAAAGCCGGGTTGACGAAGGTCGTATAATTTTGTTCAAAGCGCGTTTTTTCGACTTTCCCCAACGGGGCGAAACGAAAAAACACCCTGGGAATCGAATTTTACAATTTCGGTTTCCTAGCACCATTTTGGGTGGGCTTTTCCAAGCAGCGCAAAAAGCCGGATTGACGAAGGTCGTATAATTTTGTTCAAAACGCGTTTTTTCGACTTTCCCCATCGGGGCGAAACGAAAAAACACCCCTGGAATCGATTTTTACAATTTTGGTTTCACACCACCATTTTGGGTGGGCTCTTCCAAGCAGCGCATAAAGCCGGGTTGACGAAGGTCGTATAATTTTGTTCAAAACGCGTTTTTTCGACTTTCCCCATCGGGGCGAAACGAAAAAACACCCTGGGAATCGAATTTTACAATTTCGGTTTCATAGCACCATTTTGGGTGGGCTTTTCCAAGCAGCGCATAAAGCCGGGTTGACGAAGGTCGTATAATTTTGTTCAAAACGCGTTTTTTCGACTTTCCCCATCGGGGCGAAACGAAAAAACACCCTGGGAATCGAATTTTACAATTTCGGTTTCACACCACAGTTTTGGGTGGGTTTTTCCAAGCAGCGCATAAAGTCGGGTTGACGAAGGTCGTATAATTTTTTTCAAAACGCGTTTTTTCGACTTTCCCCATCGGGGCGAAACGAAAAAACACCCTGGGATTCGAATTTTACAATTTCGGTTTCATAGCACCATTTTGGGTGGGCTTTTCCAAGCAGCGCATAAAGCCGGGTTGACGAAGGTCGAATAATTTTGTTCAAAACGCGTTTTTTCGACTTTCCCCACCGGGGCGAAACGAAAAAACACCCTGGGAATCGAATTTTACAATTTCGGTTTCACACCACAGTTTTGGGTGGGTTTTTCCAAGCAGCGCATAAAGTCGGGTTGACGAAGGTCGTATAATTTTGTTCAAAACGCGTTTTTTCGACTTTCCCCATCGGGGCCAAACGAAAAAACACCCCTGGAATCGATTTTTACAATTTTGGTTTCACACCACCATTTTGGGTGGGCTCTTCCAAGCAGCGCATAAAGCCGGATTGACGAAGGTCGTATAATTTTGTTCAAAACGCGTTTTTTCGACTTTCCCCATCGGGGCGAAACGAAAAAACACCCTGGGAATCGAATTTTACAATTCGGTTTCATAGCACCATTTTGGGTGGGCTTTTCCAAGCAGCGCATAAAGCCGGGTTGACGAAGGTCGTATAATTTTGTTCAAAACGCGTTTTTTCGACTTTCCCCATCGGGGCCAAACGAAAAAACACCCTGGGAATCGAATTTTACAATTTCGGTTTCATAGCACCATTTTGGGTGGGCTTTTCCAAGCAGCGCATAAAGCCGGGTTGACGAAGGTCGTATAATTTTGTTCAAAACGCGTTTTTTCGACTTTCCCCATCGGGGCGAAACGAAAAAACACCCTGGGAATCGAATTTTACAATTTCGGTTTCATAGCACCATTTTGGGTGGGCTTTTCCAAGCAGCGCATAAAGCCGGGTTGACGAAGGTCGTATAATTTTGTTCAAAGCGCGTTTTTTCGACTTTCCCCATCGGGGCGAAACGAAAAAACACCCTGGGAATCGAATTTTACAATTTCGGTTTCATAGCACCATTTTGGGTGGGCTTTTCCAAGCAGCGCATAAAGCCGGGTTGACGAAGGTCGTATAATTTTGTTCAAAACGCGTTTTTTCGACTTTCCCCATCGGGGCGAAACAAAAAAACACCCTGGGAATCGAATTTTACAATTTCGGTTTCATAGCACCATTTTGGGTGGGCTTTTCCAAGCAGCGCATAAAGCCGGGTTGACGAAGGTCGTATAATTTTGTTCAAAACGCGTTTTTTCGACTTTCCCCATCGGGGCGAAACGAAAAAACACCCTGGGAATCGAATTTTACAATTCGGTTTCATAGCACCATTTTGGGTGGGCTTTTCCAAGCAGCGCATAAAGCCGGGTTGACGAAGGTCGTATAATTTTGTTCAAAACGCGTTTTTTCGACTTTCCCCATCGGGGCCAAACGAAAAAACACCCTGGGAATCGAATTTTACAATTTCGGTTTCATAGCACCATTTTGGGTGGGCTTTTCCAAGCAGCGCATAAAGCCGGGTTGACGAAGGTCGTATAATTTTGTTCAAAACGCGTTTTTTCGACTTTCCCCATCGGGGCGAAACGAAAAAACACCCTGGGAATCGAATTTTACAATTTCGGTTTCATAGCACCATTTTGGGTGGGCTTTTCCAAGCAGCGCATAAAGCCGGGTTGACGAAGGTCGTATAATTTTGTTCAAAGCGCGTTTTTTCGACTTTCCCCATCGGGGCGAAACGAAAAAACACCCTGGGAATCGAATTTTACAATTTCGGTTTCATAGCACCATTTTGGGTGGGCTTTTCCAAGCAGCGCATAAAGCCGGGTTGACGAAGGTCGTATAATTTTGTTCAAAACGCGTTTTTTCGACTTTCCCCATCGGGGCGAAACGAAAAAACACCCTGGGAATCGAATTTTACAATTTCGGTTTCATAGCACCATTTTGGGTGGGCTTTTCCAAGCAGCGCATAAAGCCGGGTTGACGAAGGTCGTATAATTTTGTTCAAAACGCGTTTTTTCGACTTTCCCCATCGGGGCGAAACGAAAAAACACCCTGGGAATCGAATTTTACAATTTCGGTTTCATAGCACCATTTTGGGTGGGCTTTTCCAAGCAGCGCATAAAGCCGGGTTGACGAAGGTCGTATAATTTTGTTCAAAACGCGTTTTTTCGACTTTCCCCATCGGGGCGAAACGAAAAAACACCCTGGGAATCGAATTTTACAATTTCGGTTTCATAGCACCATTTTGGGTGGGCTTTTCCAAGCAGCGCATAAAGCCGGGTTGACGAAGGTCGTATAATTTTGTTCAAAGCGCGTTTTTTCGACTTTCCCCATCGGGGCGAAACGAAAAAACACCCTGGGAATCGAATTTTACAATTTCGGTTTCATAGCACCATTTTGGGTGGGCTTTTCCAAGCAGCGCATAAAGCCGGGTTGACGAAGGTCGTATAATTTTGTTCAAAACGCGTTTTTTCGACTTTCCCCATCGGGGCGAAACGAAAAAACACCCTGGGAATCGAATTTTACAATTTCGGTTTCATAGCACCATTTTGGGTGGGCTTTTCCAAGCAGCGCATAAAGCCGGGTTGACGAAGGTCGTATAATTTTGTTCAAAACGCGTTTTTTCGACTTTCCCCATCGGGGCGAAACGAAAAAACACCCTGGGAATCGAATTTTACAATTTCGGTTTCATAGCACCATTTTGGGTGGGCTTTTCCAAGCAGCGCATAAAGCCGGGTTGACGAAGGTCGTATAATTTTGTTCAAAGCGCGTTTTTTCGACTTTCCCCATCGGGGCGAAACGAAAAAACACCCTGCGAATCGAATTTTACAATTTCGGTTTCATAGCACCATTTTGGGTGGGCTTTTCCAAGCAGCGCATAAAGCCGGGTTGACGAAGGTCGTATAATTTTGTTCAAAACGCGTTTTTTCGACTTTCCCCATCGGGGCGAAACGAAAAAACAGCCTGGGAATCGAATTTTACAATTTCGGTTTCATAGCACCATTTTGGGTGGGCTTTTCCAAGCAGCGCATAAAGCCGGGTAGACGAAGGTCGTATAATTTTGTTCAAAACGCGTTTTTTCGACTTTCCCCATCGGGGCGAAACGAAAAAACACCCTGGGAATCGAATTTTACAATTTCGGTTTCATAGCACCATTTTGGGTGGGCTTTTCCAAGCAGCGCATAAAGCCGGGTTGACGAAGGTCGTATAATTTTGTTCAAAACGCGTTTTTTCGACTTTCCCCATCGGGGCGAAACGAAAAAACACCCTGGGAATCGAATTTTACAATTTCGGTTTCATAGCACCATTTTGGGTGGGCTTTTCCAAGCAGCGCATAAAGCCGGGTTGACGAAGGTCGTATAATTTTATTCAAAGCGCGTTTTTTCGACTTTCCCCATCGGGGCGAAACGAAAAAACACCCTGGGAATCGAATTTTACAATTTCGGTTTCCTAGCACCATTTTGGGTGGGCTTTTCCAAGCAGCGCATAAAGCCGGATTGACGAAGGTCGTATAATTTTGTTCAAAACGCGTTTTTTCGACTTTCCCCATCGGGGTGAAACGAAAAAACACCCCTGGAATCGATTTTTACAATTTTGGTTTCACACCACCATTTTGGGTGGGCTCTTCCAAGTAGCGCATAAAGCCGGGTTGACGAAGGTCGTATAATTTTGTTCAAAACGCGTTTTTTCGACTTTCCCCATCGGGGCGAAACGAAAAAACACGCTGGGAATCGAATTTTACAATTTCGGTTTCATAGCACCATTTTGGGTGGGCTTTTCCAAGCACCGCATAAAGCCGGGTTGACGAAGGTCGTATAATTTTGTTCAAAACGCGTTTTTTCGACTTTCCCCATCGGGGCGAAACGAAAAAACACCCTGGGAATCGAATTTTACAATTTCGGTTTCATAGCACCATTTTGGGTGGGCTTTTCCAAGCAGCGCATAAAGCCGGGTTGACGAAGGTCGTATAATTTTGTTCAAAGCGCGTTTTTTCGACTTTCCCCAACGGGGCGAAACGAAAAAACACCCTGGGAATCGAATTTTACAATTTCGGTTTCCTAGCACCATTTTGGGTGGGCTTTTCCAAGCAGCGCAAAAAGCCGGATTGACGAAGGTCGTATAATTTTGTTCAAAACGCGTTTTTTCGACTTTCCCCATCGGGGCGAAACGAAAAAACACCCCTGGAATCGATTTTTACAATTTTGGTTTCACACCACCATTTTGGGTGGGCTCTTCCAAGCAGCGCATAAAGCCGGGTTGACGAAGGTCGTATAATTTTGTTCAAAACGCGTTTTTTCGACTTTCCCCATCGGGGCGAAACGAAAAAACACCCTGGGAATCGAATTTTACAATTTCGGTTTCATAGCACCATTTTGGGTGGGCTTTTCCAAGCAGCGCATAAAGCCGGGTTGACGAAGGTCGTATAATTTTGTTCAAAACGCGTTTTTTCGACTTTCCCCATCGGGGCGAAACGAAAAAACACCCTGGGAATCGAATTTTACAATTTCGGTTTCACACCACAGTTTTGGGTGGGTTTTTCCAAGCAGCGCATAAAGTCGGGTTGACGAAGGTCGTATAATTTTTTTCAAAACGCGTTTTTTCGACTTTCCCCATCGGGGCGAAACGAAAAAACACCCTGGGATTCGAATTTTACAATTTCGGTTTCATAGCACCATTTTGGGTGGGCTTTTCCAAGCAGCGCATAAAGCCGGGTTGACGAAGGTCGTATAATTTTGTTCAAAACGCGTTTTTTCGACTTTCCCCACCGGGGCGAAACGAAAAAACACCCTGGGAATCGAATTTTACAATTTCGGTTTCACACCACAGTTTTGGGTGGGTTTTTCCAAGCAGCGCATAAAGTCGGGTTGACGAAGGTCGTATAATTTTGTTCAAAACGCGTTTTTTCGACTTTCCCCATCGGGGCCAAACGAAAAAACACCCCTGGAATCGATTTTTACAATTTTGGTTTCACACCACCATTTTGGGTGGGCTCTTCCAAGCAGCGCATAAAGCCGGATTGACGAAGGTCGTATAATTTTGTTCAAAACGCGTTTTTTCGACTTTCCCCATCGGGGCGAAACGAAAAAACACCCTGGGAATCGAATTTTACAATTCGGTTTCATAGCACCATTTTGGGTGGGCTTTTCCAAGCAGCGCATAAAGCCGGGTTGACGAAGGTCGTATAATTTTGTTCAAAACGCGTTTTTTCGACTTTCCCCATCGGGGCCAAACGAAAAAACACCCTGGGAATCGAATTTTACAATTTCGGTTTCATAGCACCATTTTGGGTGGGCTTTTCCAAGCAGCGCATAAAGCCGGGTTGACGAAGGTCGTATAATTTTGTTCAAAACGCGTTTTTTCGACTTTCCCCATCGGGGCGAAACGAAAAAACACCCTGGGAATCGAATTTTACAATTTCGGTTTCATAGCACCATTTTGGGTGGGCTTTTCCAAGCAGCGCATAAAGCCGGGTTGACGAAGGTCGTATAATTTTGTTCAAAAGGCGTTTTTTCGACTTTCCCCATCGGGGCGAAACGAAAAAACACCCTGGGAATCGAATTTTACAATTTCGGTTTCATAGCACCATTTTGGGTGGGCTTTTCCAAGCAGCGCATAAAGCCGGGTTGACGAAGGTCGTATAATTTTGTTCAAAGCGCGTTTTTTCGACTTTCCCCATCGGGGCAAAACGAAAAAACACCCTGGGAATCGAATTTTACAATTTCGGTTTCCTAGCACCATTTTGGGTGGGCTTTTCCAAGCAGCGCATAAAGCCGGATTGACGAAGGTCGTATAATTTTGTTCAAAACGCGTTTTTTCGACTTTCCCCATCGGGGCGAAACGAAAAAACACCCCTGGAATCGATTTTTAAAATTTTGGTTTCACACCACCATTTTGGGTGGGCTTTTCCAAGCAGCGCATAAAGCCGGGTTGACGAAGGTCGTATAATTTTGTTCAAAACGCGTTTTTTCGACTTTCCCCATCGGGGCGAAACCAAAAAACACCCTGGGAATCGAATTTTAAAATTTCGGTTTCATAGGACCATTTTGGGTGGGCTTTTCCAAGCAGCGCATAAAGCCGGGTTGACGAAGGTCGTATAATTTTGTTCAAAACGCATTTTTTCGACTTTCCCCATCGGGGCGAAACGAAAAAACACCCTGGGAATCGAATTTTACAATTTCGGTTTCCTAGCACCATTTTGGGTGGGCTTTTCCAATCAGCGCATAAAGCCGGATTGACGAAGGTCGTATAATTTTGTTCAAAACGCGTTTTTTCGACTTTCCCCATCGGGGCGAAACGAAAAAACACCCCTGGAATCGATTTTTACAATTTTGGTTTCACACCACCATTTTGGGTGGGCTCTTCCAAGCAGCGCATAAAGCCGGGTTGACGAAGGTCGTATAATTTTGTTCAAAACGCGTTTTTTCGACTTTCCCCATCGGGGCGAAACGAAAAAACACCCTGGGAATCGAATTTTACAATTTCGGTTTCCTAGCACCATTTTGGGTGGGCTTTTCCAATCAGCGCATAAAGCCGGATTGACGAAGGTCGTATAATTTTGTTCAAAACGCGTTTTTTCGACTTTCCCCATCGGGGCGAAACGAAAAAACACCCCTGGAATCAATTTTTACAATTTTGGTTTCACACCACCATTTTGGGTGGGCTCTTCCAAGCAGCGCATAAAGCCGGGTTGACGAAGGTCGTATAATTTTGTTCAAAACGCGTTTTTTCGACTTTCCCCATCGGGGCGAAACGAAAAAACACCCTGGGAATCGAATTTTACAATTTCGGTTTCCTAGCACCATTTTGGGTGGGCTTTTCCAAGCAGCGCATAAAGCCGGATTGACGAAGGTCGTATAATTTTGTTCAAAACGCGTTTTTTCGACTTTCCCCATCGGGGCGAAACGAAAAAACACCCCTGGAATCGATTTTTACAATTTTGGTTTCACACCACCATTTTGGGTGGGCTCTTCCAAGCAGCGCATAAAGCCCGGTTGACGAAGGTCGTATAATTTTGTTCAAAACGCGTTTTTTCGACTTTCCCCATCGGGGCGAAACGAAAAAACACCCTGGGAATCGAATTTTACAATTTCGGTTTCATAGCACCATTTTGGGTGGGCTCTTCCAAGCAGCGCATAAAGCCGGGTTGACGAAGGTCGTATAATTTTGTTCAAAACGCGTTTTTTCGACTTTCCCCATCGGGGCGAAACGAAAATACACCATGGGAATCGAATTTTACAATTTCGGTTTCATAGCACCATTTTGGGTGGGCTTTTCCAAGCAGCGCATAAAGCCGGGTTGACGAAGGTCGTATAATTTTGTTCAAAACGCGTTTTTTCGACTTACCCCATCGGGGCGAAACGAAAAAACACCCTGGGAATCGAATTTTACAATTTCGGTTTCCTAGCACCATTTTGGGTGGGCTTTTCCAAGCAGCGCATAAAGCCGGATTGACGAAGGTCGTATAATTTTGTTCAAAACGCGTTTTTTCGACTTTCCCCATCGGGGTGAAACGAAAAAACACCCCTGGAATCGATTTTTACAATTTTGGTTTCACACCACCATTTTGGGTGGGCTCTTCCAAGCAGCGCATAAAGCCGGGTTGACGAAGGTCGTATAATTTTGTTCAAAACGCGTTTTTTCGACTTTCCCCATCGGGGCGAAACGAAAAAACACGCTGGGAATCGAATTTTACAATTTCGGTTTCATAGCACCATTTTGGGTGGGCTTTTCCAAGCACCGCATAAAGCCGGGTTGACGAAGGTCGTATAATTTTGTTCAAAACGCGTTTTTTCGACTTTCCCCATCGGGGCGAAACGAAAAAACACCCTGGGAATCGAATTTTACAATTTCGGTTTCATAGCACCATTTTGGGTGGGCTTTTCCAAGCAGCGCATAAAGCCGGGTTGACGAAGGTCGTATAATTTTGTTCAAAGCGCGTTTTTTCGACTTTCCCCAACGGGGCGAAACGAAAAAACACCCTGGGAATCGAATTTTACAATTTCGGTTTCCTAGCACCATTTTGGGTGGGCTTTTCCAAGCAGCGCAAAAAGCCGGATTGACGAAGGTCGTATAATTTTGTTCAAAACGCGTTTTTTCGACTTTCCCCATCGGGGCGAAACGAAAAAACACCCCTGGAATCGATTTTTACAATTTTGGTTTCACACCACCATTTTGGGTGGGCTCTTCCAAGCAGCGCATAAAGCCGGGTTGACGAAGGTCGTATAATTTTGTTCAAAACGCGTTTTTTCGACTTTCCCCATCGGGGCGAAACGAAAAAACACCCTGGGAATCGAATTTTACAATTTCGGTTTCATAGCACCATTTTGGGTGGGCTTTTCCAAGCAGCGCATAAAGCCGGGTTGACGAAGGTCGTATAATTTTGTTCAAAACGCGTTTTTTCGACTTTCCCCATCGGGGCGAAACGAAAAAACACCCTGGGAATCGAATTTTACAATTTCGGTTTCACACCACAGTTTTGGGTGGGTTTTTCCAAGCAGCGCATAAAGTCGGGTTGACGAAGGTCGTATAATTTTTTTCAAAACGCGTTTTTTCGACTTTCCTTATCGGGGCGAAACGAAAAAACACCCTGGGATTCGAATTTTACAATTTCGGTTTCATAGCACCATTTTGGGTGGGCTTTTCCAAGCAGCGCATAAAGCCGGGTTGACGAAGGTCGTATAATTTTGTTCAAAACGCGTTTTTTCGACTTTCCCCACCGGGGCGAAACGAAAAAACACCCTGGGAATCGAATTTTACAATTTCGGTTTCACACCACAGTTTTGGGTGGGTTTTTCCAAGCAGCGCATAAAGTCGGGTTGACGAAGGTCGTATAATTTTGTTCAAAACGCGTTTTTTCGACTTTCCCCATCGGGGCCAAACGAAAAAACACCCCTGGAATCGATTTTTACAATTTTGGTTTCACACCACCATTTTGGGTGGGCTCTTCCAAGCAGCGCATAAAGCCGGATTGACGAAGGTCGTATAATTTTGTTCAAAACGCGTTTTTTCGACTTTCCCCATCGGGGCGAAACGAAAAAACACCCTGATAATCGAATTTTACAATTCGGTTTCATAGCACCATTTTGGGTGGGCTTTTCCAAGCAGCGCATAAAGCCGGGTTGACGAAGGTCGTATAATTTTGTTCAAAACGCGTTTTTTCGACTTTCCCCATCGGGGCCAAACGAAAAAACACCCTGGGAATTGAATTTTACAATTTCGGTTTCATAGCACCATTTTGGGTGGGCTTTTCCAAGCAGCGCATAAAGCCGGGTTGACGAAGGTCGTATAATTTTGTTCAAAACGCGTTTTTTCGACTTTCCCCATCGGGGCGAAACGAAAAAACACCCTGGGAATCGAATTTTACAATTTCGGTTTCATAGCACCATTTTGGGTGGGCTTTTCCAAGCAGCGCATAAAGCCGGGTTGACGAAGGTCGTATAATTTTGTTCAAAACGCGTTTTTTCGACTTTCCCCATCGGGGCGAAACGAAAAAACACCCTGGGAATCGAATTTTACAATTTCGGTTTCATAGCACCATTTTGGGTGGGCTTTTCCAAGCAGCGCATAAAGCCGGGTTGACGAAGGTCGTATAATTTTGTTCAAAACGCGTTTTTTCGACTTTCCCCATCGGGGCGAAACGAAAAAACACCCTGGGAATCGAATTTTACAATTTCGGTTTCATAGCACCATTTTGGGTGGGCTTTTCCAAGCAGCGCATAAAGCCGGGTTGACGAAGGTCGTATAATTTTGTTCAAAGCGCGTTTTTTCGACTTTCCCCATCGGGGCAAAACGAAAAAACACCCTGGGAATCGAATTTTACAATTTCGGTTTCCTAGCACCATTTTGGGTGGGCTTTTCCAAGCAGCGCATAAAGCCGGATTGACGAAGGTCGTATAATTTTGTTCAAAACGCGTTTTTTCGACTTTCCCCATCGGGGCGAAACGAAAAAACACCCCTGGAATCGATTTTTAAAATTTTGGTTTCACACCACCATTTTGGGTGGGCTTTTCCAAGCAGCGCATAAAGCCGGGTTGACGAAGGTCGTATAATTTTGTTCAAAACGCGTTTTTTCGACTTTCCCCATCGGGGCGAAACCAAAAAACACCCTGGGAATCGAATTTTAAAATTTCGGTTTCATAGGACCATTTTGGGTGGGCTTTTCCAAGCAGCGCATAAAGCCGGGTTGACGAAGGTCGTATAATTTTGTTCAAAACGCATTTTTTCGACTTTCCCCATCGGGGCGAAACGAAAAAACACCCTGGGAATCGAATTTTACAATTTCGGTTTCCTAGCACCATTTTGGGTGGGCTTTTCCAATCAGCGCATAAAGCCGGATTGACGAAGGTCGTATAATTTTGTTCAAAACGCGTTTTTTCGACTTTCCCCATCGGGGCGAAACGAAAAAACACCCCTGGAATCGATTTTTACAATTTTGGTTTCACACCACCATTTTGGGTGGGCTCTTCCAAGCAGCGCATAAAGCCGGGTTGACGAAGGTCGTATAATTTTGTTCAAAACGCATTTTTTCGACTTTCCCCATCGGGGCGAAACGAAAAAACACCCTGGGAATCGAATTTTACAATTTCGGTTTCCTAGCACCATTTTGGGTGGGCTTTTCCAATCAGCGCATAAAGCCGGATTGACGAAGGTCGTATAATTTTGTTCAAAACGCGTTTTTTCGACTTTCCCCATCGGGGCGAAACGAAAAAACACCCCTGGAATCAATTTTTACAATTTTGGTTTCACACCACCATTTTGGGTGGGCTCTTCCAAGCAGCGCATAAAGCCGGGTTGACGAAGGTCGTATAATTTTGTTCAAAACGCGTTTTTTCGACTTTCCCCATCGGGGCGAAACGAAAAAACACCCTGGGAATCGAATTTTACAATTTCGGTTTCCTAGCACCATTTTGGGTGGGCTTTTCCAAGCAGCGCATAAAGCCGGATTGACGAAGGTCGTATAATTTTGTTCAAAACGCGTTTTTTCGACTTTCCCCATCGGGGCGAAACGAAAAAACACCCCTGGAATCGATTTTTACAATTTTGGTTTCACACCACCATTTTGGGTGGGCTCTTAAAAGCAGCGCATAAAGCCCGGTTGACGAAGGTCGTATAATTTTGTTCAAAACGCGTTTTTTCGACTTTCCCCATCGGGGCGAAACGAAAAAACACCCTGGGAATCGAATTTTACAATTTCGGTTTCATAGCACCATTTTGGGTGGGCTCTTCCAAGCAGCGCATAAAGCCGGGTTGACGAAGGTCGTATAATTTTGTTCAAAACGCGTTTTTTCGACTTTCCCCATCGGGGCGAAACGAAAATACACCATGGGAATCGAATTTTACAATTTCGGTTTCATAGCACCATTTTGGGTGGGCTTTTCCAAGCAGCGCATAAAGCCGGGTTGACGAAGGTCGTATAATTTTGTTCAAAACGCGTTTTTTCGACTTACCCCATCGGGGCGAAACGAAAAAACACCCTGGGAATCGAATTTTACAATTGCCGTTTCACACCACCATTTTGGGTGGGCTTTTCCAAGCAGCGCATAAAGCCGGGTTGACAAAGGTCGTATAATTTCGTTCAAAGCGCGTTTATTCGCCTTTCCCCATCGGGGCGAAACGAAAAAACACCCTGGGAATCGAATTTTACAATTTCGGTTTCATAGCGCCATTTTGGGTGGGCTTTTCCAAGCAGTGCATAAAGCCGGGTTGACGAAGGTCGTATAATTTTGTTCAAAACGCGTTTTTTCGACTTTCCCCATCGGGGCGAAACGAAAAAACACCCTGGGAATCGAATTTTACAATTTCGGTTTCATAGCGCCATTTTGGGTGGGCTTTTCCAAGCAGTGCATAAAGCCGGGTTGACGAAGGTCGTATAATTTTGTTCAAAACGCGTTTTTTCGACTTTCCCCATCGGGGCGAAACGAAAAAACACCCTGGGAATCGAATTTTACAATTTCGGTTTCATAGCACCATTTTGGGTGGGCTTTTCCAAGCAGCGCATATAGCCGGGTTGACGAAGGTCGTATAATTTTGTTCAAAACGCGTTTTTTCGACTTTCCCCATCGGGGCGAAACGAAAAAACACCCTGGGAATCGAATTTTACAATTGCGGTTTCACACCACCATTTTGGGTGGGCTTTTCCAAGCAGCGCATAAAGCCGGGTTGACGAAGGTCGTATAATTTCGTTCAAAGCGCGTTTTTTCGCCTTTCCCCATCGGGGCGAAACGAAAAAACACCCTGGGAATCGAATTTTACAATTGCGGTTTCACACCACCATTTTGGGTGGGCTTTTCCAAGCAGCGCATAAAGCCGGGTTGACGAAGGTCGTATAATTTCGTTTAAAGCGCGTTTTTTCGCCTTTCCCCATCGGGGCGAAACGAAAAAACACCATGGGAATCGAATTTTACAATTTCGGTTTCATAGCACCATTTTGGGTGGGCTTTTCCAAGCAGCGCATATAGCCGGGTTGACGAAGGTCGTATAATTTTGTTCAAAACGCGTTTTTTCGACTTTCCCCATCGGGGCGAAACGAAAAAACACCCTGGGAATCGAATTTTACAATTGCGGTTTCACACCACCATTTTGGGTGGGCTTTTCCAAGCAGCGCATAAAGCCGGGTTGACGAAGGTCGTATAATTTTGTTCAAAGCGCGTTTTTTCGCCTTTCCCCATCGGGGCGAAACGAAAAAACACCCTGGGAATCGAATTTTACAATTTCGGTTTCATAGCGCCATTTTGATGGGCTTTTCCAAGCAGTGCATAAAGCCGGGTGACGAAGGTCGTATAATTTTGTTCAAAACGCGTTTTTTCGACTTTCCCCATCGGGGCGAAACGAAAAAAATCCCTGGGAGTCGAATTTTACAATTTCGGTTTCATAGCATCATTTTGGGTGGGCTTTTCCAAGCAGCGCATAAAGCCGGGTTGACGAAGGTCGTATAATTTTGTTCAAAACGCGTTTTTTCGACTTTCCCCATCGGGGCGAAACGAAAATACACCATGGGAATCGAATTTTACAATTTCGGTTTCATAGCATCATTTTGGGTGGGCTTTTCCAAGCAGCGCATAAAGCCGGGTTGACGAAGGTCGTATAATTTTGTTCAAAACGCGTTTTCTCGACTTTCCCCATCGGGGCGAAACGAAAATACACCATGGGAATCGAATTTTACAATTTCGGTTTCATAGCACCATTTTGGGTGGGCTTTTCCAAGCAGCGCATAAAGCCGGGTTGACGAAGGTCGTATAATTTTGTTCAAAACGCGTTTTTTCGACTTTCCCCATCGGGGCGAAACGAAAAAACACCCTGGGAATCGAATTTTACAATTGCGGTTTCACACCACCATTTTGGGTGGGCTTTTCCAAGCAGCGCATAAAGCCGGGTTGACAAAGGTCGTATAATTTCGTTCAAAGCGCGTTTATTCGCCTTTCCCCATCGGGGCGAAACGAAAAAACACCCTGGGAATCGAATTTTACAATTTCGGTTTCATAGCGCCATTTTGGGTGGGCTTTTCCAAGCAGCGCATAAAGCCGGGTTGACGAAGGTCGTATAATTTTGTTCAAAGCGCGTGTTTTCGCCTTTCCCCATCGGGGCGAAACGAAAAAACACCCTGGGAATCGAATTTTACAATTTCGGTTTCATAGCGCCATTTTGATGGGCTTTTCCAAGCAGTGCATAAAGCCGGGTGACGAAGGTCGTATAATTTTCTTCAAAACGCGTTTTTTCGACTTTCCCCATCGGGGCGAAACGAAAAAAATCCCTGGGAGTCGAATTTTACAATTTCGGTTTCATAGCATCATTTTGGGTGGGCTTTTCCAAGCAGCGCATAAAGCCGGGTTGACGAAGGTCGTATAATTTTGTTCAAAACGCGTTTTTTCGACTTTCCCCATCGGGGCGAAACGAAAATACACCATGGGAATCGAATTTTACAATTTCGGTTTCATAGCATCATTTTGGGTGGGCTTTTCCAAGCAGCGCATAAAGCCGGGTTGACGAAGGTCGTATAATTTTGTTCAAAACGCGTTTTTTCGACTTTCCCCATCGGGGCGAAACGAAAATACACCATGGGAATCGAATTTTACAATTTCGGTTTCATAGCACCATTTTGGGTGGGCTTTTCCAAGCAGCGCATAAAGCCGGGTTGACGAAGGTCGTATAATTTTGTTCAAAACGCGTTTTTTCGACTTTCCCCATCGGGGCGAAACGAAAAAACACCCTGGGAATCGAATTTTACAATTGCGGTTTCACACCACCATTTTGGGTGGGCTTTTCCAAGCAGCGCATAAAGCCGGGTTGACAAAGGTCGTAAAATTTCGTTCAAAGCGCGTTTATTCGCCTTTCCCCATCGGGGCGAAACGAAAAAACACCCTGGGAATCGAATTTTACAATTTCGGTTTCATAGCGCCATTTTGGGTGGGCTTTTCCAAGCAGTGCATAAAGCCGGGTTGACGAAGGTCGTATAATTTTGTTCAAAACGCGTTTTTTCGACTTTCCCCATCGGGGCGAAACGAAAAAACACCCTGGGAATCGAATTTTACAATTTCGGTTTCATAGCGCCATTTTGGGTGGGCTTTTCCAAGCAGTGCATAAAGCCGGGTTGACGAAGGTCGTATAATTTTGTTCAAAACGCGTTTTTTCGACTTTCCCCATCGGGGCGAAACGAAAAAACACCCTGGGAATCGAATTTTACAATTTCGGTTTCATAGCACCATTTTGGGTGGGCTTTTCCAAGCAGCGCATATAGCCGGGTTGACGAAGGTCGTATAATTTTGTTCAAAACGCGTTTTTTCGACTTTCCCCATCGGGGCGAAACGAAAAAACACCCTGGGAATCGAATTTTACAATTGCGGTTTCACACCACCATTTTGGGTGGGCTTTTCCAAGCAGCGCATAAAGCCGGGTTGACGAAGGTCGTATAATTTCGTTCAAAGCGCGTTTTTTCGCCTTTCCCCATCGGGGCGAAACGAAAAAACACCCTGGGAATCGAATTTTACAATTTCGGTTTCATAGCGCCATTTTGGGTGGGCTTTTCCAAGCAGTGCATAAAGCCGGGTTGACGAAGGTCGTATAATTTTGTTCAAAACGCGTTTTTTCGACTTTCCCCATCGGGGCGAAACGAAAAAACACCCTGGGAATCGAATTTTACAATTTCGGTTTCACACCACCATTTTGGGTGGGCTTTTCCAAGCAGCGCATAAAGCCGGGTTGACGAAGGTCGTATAATTTTGTTCAAAACGCGTTTTTTCGACTTTCCCCATCGGGGCGAAACGAAAAAACACCCTGGGAATCGAATTTTACAATTTCGGTTTCATAGCACCATTTTGGGTGGGCTTTTCCAAGCAGCCCATAAAGCCGGGTTGACGAAGGTCGTATAATTTTGTTCAAAACGCGTTTTTTCGACTTTCCCCACCGGGGCGAAACGAAAAAACACCCTGGGAATCGAATTTTACAATTTCGGTTTCATAGCACCATTTTGGGTGGGCTTTTCCAAGCAGCGCATAAAGCCGGGTTGACGAAGGTCGTATAATTTTGTTCAAAACGCGTTTTTTCGACTTTCCCCATCGGGGCGAAGCGAAAAAACACCCTGGGAATCGAATTTTACAATTTTGGTTTCACACCACCATTTTGTATGGGCTTTTCCAAGCAGCGCATAAAGCCGGGTTGACGAAGGTCGTATAATTTTGTTCAAAACGCGTTTTTTCGACTTTCCCCATCGGGGCGAAACGAAAAAACACCCTGGGAATCGAATTTTACAATTTCGGTTTCATAGCACCATTTTGGGTGGGCTTTTTCAAGCAGCGCATAAAGCCGGGTTGACGAAGGTCGTATAATTTTGTTCAAAACACGTTTTTTCGACTTTCCCCATCGGGGCGAAACGAAAAAACACCCTGGGAATCGAATTTTACAATTTCGGTTTCATAGCACCATTTTGGGTGGGCTTTTCCAAGCAGCGCATAAAGCCGGGTTGACGAAGGTCGTATAATTTTGTTCAAAACGCGTTTTTTCGACTTTCCCCATCGGGGCGAAACGAAAAAACACCCTGGGAATCGAATTTTACAATTTCGGTTTCATAGCACCATTTTGGGTGGGCTTTTCCAAGCAGCGCATAAAGCCGGGTTGACGAAGGTCGTCTAATTTTGTTCAAAACGCGTTTTTGCGACTTTCCCCATCGGGGCGAAACGAAAAAACACCCTGGGAATCGAATTTTACAATTTCGGTTTCACACCACCATTTTGAGTGGGCTTTTTCAATCAGCGCATAAAGCCAGGTTGACGAAGGTCGTCTAATTTTGTTCAAAACACGTTTTTTCGACTTTCCCCATCGGGGCGAAACGAAAAAACACCCTGGGAATCGAATTTTACAATTTCGGTTTCATAGCACCATTTTGGGTGGGCTTTTCCAAGCAGCGCATAAAGCCGGGTTGACGAAGGTCGTCTAATTTTGTTCAAAACGCGTTTTTTCGACTTTCCCCATCGGGGCGAAACGAAAAAACACCTTGGGAATCGAATTTTACAATTTCGGTTTCATAGCACCATTTTGGGTGGGCTTTTCCAAGCAGCACATAAAGCCGGGTTGACGAAGGTCGTATAATTTTGTTCAAAACGCGTTTTTTCGACTTTCCCCATCGGGGCGAAACGAAAAAACACCCTGGGAATCGAATTTTACAATTTCGGTTTCATAGCACCATTTTGGGTGGGCTTTTCCAAGCAGCGCATAAAGCCGGGTTGACGAAGGTCGTATAATTTTGTTCAAAACGCGTTTTTTCGACTTTCCCCATCGGGGCGAAACGAAAAAACACCCTGGGAATCGAATTTTACAATTTCGGTTTCATAGCACCATTTTGGGTGGGCTTTTCCAAGCAGCGCATAAAGCCGGGTTGACGAAGGTCGTCTAATTTTGTTCAAAACGCGTTTTTGCGACTTTCCCCATCGGGGCGAAACGAAAAAACACCCTGGGAATCGAATTTTTCAATTTCGGTTTCACACCACCATTTTGAGTGGGCTTTTTCAATCAGCGCATAAAGCCGGGTTGACGAAGGTCGTATAATTTTGTTCAAAACACGTTTTTTCGACTTTCCCCATCGGGGCGAAACGAAAAAACACCCTGGGAATCGAATTTTACAATTTCGGTTTCATAGCACCATTTTGGGTGGGCTTTTCCAAGCAGCGCATAAAGCCGGGTTGACGAAGGTCGTCTAATTTTGTTCAAAACGCGTTTTTTCGACTTTCCCCATCGGGGCGAAACGAAAAAACACCTTGGGAATCGAATTTTACAATTTCGGTTTCATAGCACCATTTTGGGTGGGCTTTTCCAAGCAGCGCATAAAGCCGGGTTGACGAAGGTCGTCTAATTTTGTTCAAAACGCGTTTTTGCGACTTTCCCCATCGGGGCGAAACGAAAAAACACCCTGGGAATCGAATTTTACAATTTCGGTTTCACACCACCATTTTGGGTGGGCTTTTTCAAGCAGCGCATAAAGCCGGGTTGACGAAGGTCGTATAATTTTGTTCAAAACACGTTTTTTCGACTTTCCCCATCGGGGCGAAACGAAAAAACACCCTGGGAATCGAATTTTACAATTTCGGTTTCATAGCACCATTTTGGGTGGGCTTTTCCAAGCAGCGCATAAAGCCGGGTTGACGAAGGTCGTCTAATTTTGTTCAAAACGCGTTTTTTCGACTTTCCCCATCGGGGCGAAACAAAAAAACACCCTGGGAATCGAATTTTACAATTTTGGTTTCACACCACCATTTTGGCTGGGCTTTTCCAAGCAGCGCATAAAGCCGGGTTGACGAAGGTCGTATAATTTTGTTCAAAACGCGTTTTTTCGACTTTCCCCATCGGGGCGAAACGAAAAAACACCCTGGGAATCGAATTTTACAATTTCGGTTTCATAGCACCATTTTGGGTGGGCTTTTCCAAGCAGCGCATAAAGCCGGGTTGACGAAGGTCGTATAATTTTGTTCAAAACGCGTTTTTTCGACTTACCCCATCGGGGCGAAACGAAACAACACCCTGGGAATCGAATTTTACAATTTCGGTTTCATAGCACCATTTTGGGTGGGCTTTTCCAAGCAGCGCATAAAGCCGGGTTGACGAAGGTCGTATAATTTTGTTCAAAACGCGTTTTTTCGACTTACCCCATCGGGGCGAAAGGAAAAAACACCCTGGGAATCGAATTTTACAATTTCGGTTTCATAGCACCATTTTGGGTGGGCTTTTCCAAGCAGCGCATAAAGCCGGGTTGACGAAGGTCGTATAATTTTGTTCAAAACGCGTTTTTTCGACTTTCCCCATCGGGGCGAAACGAAAAAACACCCTGGGAATCGAATTTTACAATTTCGGTTTCATAGCACCATTTTGGGTGGGCTTTTCCAAGCAGCGCATAAAGCCGGATTGACGAAGGTCGTATAATTTTGTTCAAAACGCGTTTTTTCGACTTTCCCCATCGGGGCGAAACGAAAAAACACCCTGGAAATCGAATTTTACAATTTTGGTTTCACACCACCATTTTGGGTGGGCTTTTCCAAGCAGCGCATAAAGCCGGGTTGACGAAGGTCGTATAATTTTGTTCAAAACGCGTTTTTTCGACTTTCCCCATCGGGGCGAAACGAAAAAACACCCTGGGAATCGAATTTTACAATTTCGGTTTCATAGCACCATTTTGGGTGGGCTTTTCCAAGCAGCGCATAAAGCCGGGTTGACGAAGGTCGTATAATTTTGTTCAAAACGCGTTTTTTCGACTTACCCCATCGGGGCGAAACGAAAAAACACCCTGGGAATCGAATTTTACAATTTCGGTTTCATAGCACCATTTTGGGTGGGCTTTTCCAAGCAGCGCATAAAGCCGGATTGACGAAGGTCGTATAATTTTGTTCAAAACGCGTTTTTGCGACTTTCCCCATCGGGGCGAAACGAAAAAACACCCTGGGAATCCAATTTTACAATTTTGGTTTCACACCACCATTTTGGGTGGGCTTTTCCAAGCAGCGCATAAAGCCGGGTTGACGAAGGTCGTATAATTTTGTTCAAAACGCGTTTTTTCGACTTTCCCCATCGGGGCGAAACGGAAAAACACCCTGGGAATCGAATTTTACAATTTCGGCTTCACACCACCATTTTGGGTGGGCTTTTCCAAGCAGCGCATAAAGCCGGGTTGACGAAGGTCGTATAATTTTGTTCAAAACGCGTTTTTTCGACTTTCCCCATCGGGGCGAAACGAAAAAACACCCTGGGAATCGAACTTTACAATTTCGGTTTCATAGCACCATTTTGGGTAAGCTTTTCCAAGCAGCGCATAAAGCCGGGTTGACGAAGGTCGTATAATTTTGTTCAAAACGCGTTTTTTCGACTTTCCCCATCGGGGCGAAACGAAAAAACACCCTGGGAATCGAATTTTACAATTTCGGTTTCATAAAACCATTTTGGGTGGGCTTTTCCAAGCAGCGCATAAAGCCGGGTTGACGAAGGTCGTATAATTTTGTTCAAAACGCGTTTTTGCAACTTTCCCAATCGGGGCGAAACGAAAAAACACCCTGGGAATCGAATTTTACAATTTCGGTTTCATAGCACCATTTTGGGTGGGCTTTTCCAAGCAGCGCATAAAGCCGGGTTGACGAAGGTCGTATAATTTTGTTCACAACGCGTTTTTTCGACTTTCCCCATCGGGGCGAAACGAAAAAACACCCTGGGAATCGAATTTTTCAATTTCGGCTTCACACCACCATTTTGGGTGGGCTTTTCCAAGCAGCGCATAAAGCCGGGTTGACGAAGGTCGTATAATTTTGTTCAAAACGCGTTTTTTCGACTTTCCCCATCGGGGCGAAACGAAAAAACACCCTGGGAATCGAACTTTACAATTTCGGTTTCATAGCACCATTTTGGGTAAGCTTTTCCAAGCAGCGCATAAAGCCGGGTTGACGAAGGTCGTATAATTTTGTTCAAAACGCGTTTTTTCGACTTTCCCCATCGGGGCGAAACGAAAAAACACCCTGGGAATCGAATTTTACAATTTCGGTTTCATAGCACCATTTTGGGTGGGCTTTTCCAAGCAGCGCATAAAGCCGGGTTGACGAAGGTCGTATAATTTTGTTCAAAACGCGTTTTTTCGACTTTCCCCATCGGGGCGAAACGAAAAAACACCCTGGGAATCGAATTTTACAATTTCGGTTTCATAGCACCATTTTGGGTGGGCTTTTCCAAGCAGCGCATAAAGCCGGGTTGACGAAGGTCGTATAATTTTGTTCAAAACGCGTTTTTTCGACTTTTCTCATCGGGGCGAAACGAAAAAACACCCTGGGAATCGAATTTTACAATTTCGGTTTCATAGCACCATTTTGGGTGGGCTTTACCAAGCAGCGGAAAAAGCCGGGTTGACGAAGGTCGACCAATTGCGTTCAAAACGCGTTTTCTCAACTTTCCCCATCGGGGCGAAACGAAAAAACACCCTAGGGATCGAATTTTACAATTTCGGTTTCATCGCACAATTTCGGGTGGGCTTTTCCAAGCAGCGGAAAAAGCCGGGTGGACGAAGGTCGACCAATTACGTTCAAAACGCGTTTTTTCAACTTTCCCCGTCGGGGCGAAACGAAAAAACACCCTTGGGATCGAATATTACAATTTCGGTTTCATGCCACCATTTTGGGTGGGTTTTTCGAAGCAGCGGAAGAAGCCGGGTGTACGAAGGTCGTCCACGTGTCGCCTTCAATGAACAAAAACAACTTTTATCTCGAAAATGGTTATATACAGAAAGGAAAAATACAACACATATATAAATGCTAATTTGAATGGAAAAAACAATTGTTGAATATATAACAAGGAAAGACACCTAGACTAATCATAAGTTGAATTAACAATTCCTTTGAAATACATTACAATTCAAATAACAACCGTCAAATACTTCTGCAATATCAATAGCCTTGGGTACTGAAAGTAATCTTTTGGCCCGCTTGTCATTCATCTTGTGTGGTATATACATGTACTAAAACAATAATTTTACTCACCTCCACTTTGGTGAATAGTTGTTAACTATAATTATCAGAGCACTGAAACTGTTAACAAGCATCTTTGGCTGTGGATGGCTTGGATGGAAAGGGATTGCAACTTGAAAAATTAATGTAGTGATTTTTAGTGACTGTCTGACTTTCAATAAGAATTTTAGAAGGTCGTTACCATTGTGCCCCACCCACAATAGAGCAATAATATATAAGAAGCTGAAACACCTCACCTTTATAGGGAGTTGCACTAGTTTTAGCCGTGGATTGATGATCAGAATACCTGCCAGAACTCCAGCAGGTACCAGGTCTTATTGAAAGCACTGTTACTTTTTTAAAATTGTTTTTCTTTCTTCTGTGATAGGTGCTACATGCTGATGAAAGTTTTCAAGAAAGTTAACCAACACTATCAAGGATCTCCAGCAATAACAAGGAAAATCAATTATTGATTAATATACATTAACTACTGCAGTACCAGTAACTTTCTGCATAATAACTTTATAAAATTCGGCTTAGGTATGAATGGCAAATTACACGTACACCTGTATATTAGAAAATAGGATTCAAGTTAATGTTGTTGCATCAATTAACATTAGAGGGAACTTCAGTTTAATTTTAAAACTGAAGTCAATTTTTGTTTCAATTCAAAATAATATAATGATATAAAATAAGAAAAAATATTTTTTACAAATTTTGTCAAGAGAATTAGGAAATATAATATATAGCGTGGGTACAGTCATTAGCATTAGTTTTTAACATTTTAGGTGAATGAATTTTATTTGTAACTTATGTCAACTTTCTTGACTTGGTATATCAGGTTAAGCTCAAATGTGCAAGTAACATTGGACAATGTCAGTTATTTTCAGTGGCTGCCTTCAAGCACCTCATTAGTTTTGTCTGTGTAGAACCCCTGTTGCCAGTTAGGAGTGAGCAATTACTGTAGCTATAGTTTTTATGAGAGTTGAAGAAAGTTCTACACATTAGGTAAACCTGTTTAGTGACTTCCTGTATATATGTGGGCAGATTTTCTGCCTTGGGAGTCTTTAATGTTTAATGTAAGTATTCGCATCAGATTCCTTTAAGAATGAAAACAGCAAGAATTGGCTCAAATAAATAATAGTGCCGTATGTACGACACTTATTTAAACGTGGTTTATAGTATAAGTAACAAGAAAGGATTGTCAGTACAATTAACTCATATTTAACTTGCAATAAACAACTTTTCGACTTAAACTTGTGCTTTGTATGCTCTGTTTTGTTTCTTCTTCTACTCCTTTTATTATCAACACTTTGGGATCGATCAGATTTTTTACAAATTGGGGAGAATGTGAGCAAAAGAAAAACATTTTTCCAAACATTTTGGTTGTGATAAAGCAATTTTGATACTTCAAGTAACGTCGAGGATTAAGTACAGACGCTGCATTATGATGTTCTTTATTTAGATACGACAAAAAAGGGAAGAAATGACAAACTATGACAAGAAATTTACTTTTTTGGACGGCATTTACAAGGTTTTGCTGTCCGTAAAGCAGCTATAAAGTGCGCCTTTACAACGTTTTAAAGGGATTTACGGCCAGAGTAAAGTGCAACTTTACACAACTTTATGATGAAGTAAAGTTGCGTAAATTTGGTCCCTTATCGGGACTTACGGACTGCCGTAAAGATGCGTAAAGTTAAACTTTACGTCACAGTAAAGATGCGTAAAGTTCCGTAAATACCGGCTTTATGTCAGCTTTACGGTGGCTTTACGGAACAGTAAATCTGCTGTTTCATGCTGTGATTGCGTTCAAAATGCGTTTTTTCAACTTTCCCCATCGGGGAGAAACGAAAAAACACGCTTGGGTTCGAATTTTACAATTTCGGTTTCCTGCCACCATTTTGGGTGGGCTTTTCCAAGCAGCGGAAAAAGCCGGGTTGACGAAAGTCGTCCAATTGCGTTCGAAACGCGTTTTTTCTACTTTCCCCATCGGGGCGAAACGAGAAAACACCCTTGGGATCGAATTTTACAGTTTCGGTTTCATGCCACCATTTTGGGTGGGCTTTTCCAAGCAGCAAAAAAAACGCCGTGTTGACGAAGGTCGTCCTATTGCGTTCAAAACGCGTTTTTTTCAACTTTCCCCATCGAGGCGAAACGAAAAACAGCCTTGGGATCGAATTTTACAATTTCGGTTTTATGCCACAATTTTGGGAGGGCTTTTCCAAGCAGCGGAAAAAGCCGGATTGACGAAGGTCGTCCAATTGCGTTCAAAACAGGTTTTTTCTACTTTCCCCATCGGGGCGAAACGAAAAAGCACCTTTGGGATCGAATTTTACAATTTCGGTTTCATGGCACCATTTTGGGTGGGCTTATCCAAGCAACGGAAAAAGCCGGGTTCACGAAGGTCGACCAATTGCGTTCAAAACGCGTTTTTCAACTTTCCCCATCGGGGCGAAACGAAAAAACAGGCTTGGGATGGAATTTTACAATTTCGGTTTTATGCCACCATTTTGGGTGGGATTTTCCAAGGAGCAAAAAAAACGCCGTGTTGACGAAGGTCGTCCAATTGCGTTCAAAACGCGTTTTTTCAACTTTCCCCATCGGGGCGAAACGAAAAAACACCCTTGGGATCGAATTTTACAATTTCGGTTTCATGCCACCATTTTGGGTGGGCTTTTCCAAGCAGTGGAAAAAGCCGGGTTTACAAAGTTCGTCCAATTGCGTTCAAAACACGTTTTTTAAACTTTCCCTATCGGGTAGAAACGAAAAAAAAACCGTTGGGATCGATTTTACAATTTCGGTTTCATGCCACCATTTTGGGTGGGCTTTTCCAAGCAGTGGAAAAAGCCGGGTTTACAAAGTTCGTCCAATTGCGTTCAAAACACGTTTTTTTAACTTTCCCTATCGGGTAGAAACGAAAAAAAAACCCTTGGGATCGATTTTACAATTTCGGTTTCATGCCACCATTTTGAAAGGGCTTTTCCAAGCAGCGGAAAAAGCCGGGTGGACGAAGGTCGTCCAATTGCGTTCAAAACGCGTTTTTTCAACTTTTCCCATCTTGGCCAGACAAAAAAAAAACAGCCGTGGGATCAAATTTTACAATTTCGGTTTCATGCCACCATTTTGGGTGGGATTTTCCAAGCAGCGGAAAAAGCCGGGTTTACGAAGGTCGTCCAATTGCGTTCAAAACACATTTTTAAACTTTCCATATCGGGTAGAAACGAAAAAAAAAAACCCTTGGGATCGAAATTTACAATTTCGGTTTCATGCCACCATTTTGGGTGGGACTTTCCAAGCAGCGGAAAAAGCCGGGTTTACGAAGGTCGTCCAATTGCGTTCAAAACACATTTTTAAACTTTCCATATCGGGTAGAAACGAAAAAAAAACCCTTGGGATCGAAATTTACAATTTCGGTTTCATGCCACCATTTTGGGTGGGCTTTTCCAATTAGCGGAAAAAGCCGGGTTGACGAAGGTCGTCCAATTGCGTTCAAAACACGTTTTTTAAACTTTCCCTATCGGGTAGAAACGAAAAAAACCCCTTGGGATCGAAATTTACAATTTCTGTTTTATGCCACCATTTTCGGTGGGCTTATCCAAGCAGCGGAAAAAGCCGGGTTCACGAAGGTCGTTCAATTGCGTTCCAAACGCGTTTTTTCAACTTTCCCCATCGGGGCGAAACGAAAAAACACCCTTGGGATCGTATTTTACAATTTCGGTTTCATGCCACCATTTTGGGTGGGCTTATCCAAGCAGCAGAAAAAGCCGGGTTAACCAAGATCGTCCAATTGCGTTCAAAATGCGTTTTTTCATCTTTCCCATTCAGAGCGAAACAAAAAAACACCCTTGGGATCGAATTTTACAAATTTGGTTTCATGGCACCATTTTGGGTGGGCTTATCCAAGCAGCAGAAAAAGCCGGGTTGACGAATGTCGACTAATTGCGTTCTAAACACTTTTTTTAACTTTCCCCATCGGGGCGAAACGAAAAAACACCCTTGTTATCAAATTTTACAATTGCTGCTTCATGCCACCATTTTGGGTGGGCTTATCCAAGCAGCGGAAAAAGCCGGGTTGACGAAGGTCGTCCAATTGCGTTAAAAACGAGTTTTTTGAACTTTCCCCATCGGGGGGAAACGAAAAAACACCCTTGGGATCGAATTTTACAATTTCTGTTTTATGCCACCATTTTCGGTGGGCTTATCCAAGCAGCGGAAAAAGCTGGGTTCACGAAGGTCGTCCAACTGCGTTCAAAACGCGTTTTTTCAACTTTCCCCATCGGAGCGAAAGGAAAAAACACCCTTGGGATCGTATTTTACAATTTCGGTTTCATGCCACCATTTTGGGTGGGCTTATCCAAGCAGCAGAAAAAGCCGGGTTAACTAAGATCGTCCAATTGCGTTCAAAACGCGTTTTTTCATCTTTCCAACTCAGAGCGAAACGAAAAAACACCCTTGGGATCGAATTTTACAATTTCGGTTTCATGGCACCATTTTGGGTGGGCTTATCCTAGCAGCAGAAAAAGCCGGGTTGACGAATGTCGACAAAATGCGTTCTAAACGCTTTTTTTCAACTTTCCCCATCGGGGCAAAACGAAAAAACACCCTTGTTGTCAAATTTTACAATTTCTGCTTCATGCCACCATTTTGGGTGGGCTTATCCAAGCAACGGAAAAAGCCGGGTTGACGAAGGTCGTCCGATTGCGTTAAAAACGCGTTTTTTCAACTTTTCCCATTGGGGGGAAACGAAAAAACACCCTTGGGATCGAATTTTACAATTTCTGTTTCATGCCACCATTTTCGGTGGGCTTATCCAAGCAGCGGAAAAAGCCGGGTTGACGAAGGTCGACGAATTGCGTTCTAAACGCGTTTTTTCAACTTTCCCCATCGGGGCGAGACGAAAAAACACCCTTGGGATCAAATTTTACAATTTCGGTTTCATGCCACAATTTTGGGAGGGCTTTTCCAAGCAGCGGAAAAAGCCGGGATGATGAAGGTCGTCCAATTGCGTTCAAAACGCGTTTTTTCAACTTTCCCCATCGGGTCGAAACGAAAAAACAGCCTTGGGATCGAATTTTACAATTTCGGTTTTATGCCACCATTTTGGGTGGGCTTTTCGAAGCAGCGGAAAAAGCCGGGTTGTCGAAGGTCGTCCAATTGCGTTCAAAACTGGTTTTTTAAACTTTCCCTATCGGGTAGAAACGACAAAAAACCCGTTGGGATCGAATTTTACAATTTCGGTTTCCTGCCACCATTTTGGGTGGGCTTTTCCAAGCAGCGGAAAAAGCCGGATTGACGAAGGTCATCCAATTGCGTTCAAAACGCGTTTTTTCAACTTTCCCCATCGGGGCGAAACGAAAAAAAAGCCTTGGGATCGAATTTTAAAATTTCGGTTTTATGCCACCATTTTGGGTTGGCTTTTCCAAGCAGCAAAAAAAACGCCGTGTTGACGAAGGTCGTCCTATTGCGTTCAAAACGCGTTTTTTCAACTTTCCCCATCGGGGCGAAACGAAAAACAGCCTTGGGATCGAATTTTACAATTTCGGTTTTATGCCACAATTTTGGGAGGGCTTTTCCAAGCAGCGGAAAAAGCCGGATTGACGAAGGTCGTCCAATTGCGTTCAAAACAGGTTTTTTCTACTTTCCCCATCGGGGCGAAACGAAAAAGCACCTTTGGGATCGAATTTTACAATTTCGGTTTCATGGCACCATTTTGGGTGGGCTTATCCAAGCAACGGAAAAAGCCGGGTTCACGAAGGTCGACATATTGCGTTCAAAACGCGTTTTTCAACTTTCCCCATCGGGGCGAAACGAAAAAACAGGCTTGGGATGGAATTTTACAATTTCGGTTTTATGCCACCATTTTGGGTGGGATTTTCCAAGCAGCAAAAAAAACGCCGTGTTGACGAAGGTCGTCCAATTGCGTTCAAAACGCGTTTTTTCAACTTTCCCCATCGGGGCGAAACGAAAAAACACCCTTGGGATCGAATTTTACAATTTTGGTTTCATGCCACCATTTTGGGTGGGCTTTTCCAAGCAGCGGAAAAAGCCGGGTTTACAAAGTTCGTCCAATTGCGTTCAAAACACGTTTTTTAAACTTTCCCTATCGGGTAGAAACGAAAAAAAAACCCTTGGGATCGATTTTACAATTTCGGTTTCATTGCACCATTTTGGGTGGGCTTTTCCAAGCAGCGGAAAAAGCCGGGTTTACAAAGTTCGTCCAATTGCGTTCAAAACACGTTTTTTAAACTTTCCCTATCGGGTACAAACGAAAAAAAAACCCTTGGGATCGATTTTACAATTTCGGTTTCATCCCACCATTTTGGGTGGGCTTTTCCAAGCAGTGGAAAAAGCCGGGTTTACAAAGTTCGTCCAATTGCGTTCAAAACACGTTTTTTAAACTTTCCCTATCGGGTAGAAACGAAAAAAAAACCCTTGGGATCGATTTTACAATTTCGGTTTCATGCCACAATTTTGGGTGGGCTTTTCCAAGCAGCGAAAAAAGCCGGGTTCACGAAGGTCGTCCAATTGCGTTCAAAACGCGTTTTTTCAACTTTTCCCATCTTGGCCAGACAAAAAAAACAGCCGTGGGATCAAATTTTACAATTTCAGTTTCATGCCAAAATTTTGGGTGGGCTTTTCCAAGCAGCGGAAAAAGCCGTGTTGACGAAGGTCGTCCAATTGCTTTCAAAACGCGTTTTTTCAACTTTTCCCATCTTGGCCAGACAAAAAAAACAGCCGTTGGATCAAATTTTACAATTTCAGTTTCATGCCACCATTTTGGGTGGGCTTTTCCAAGCAGCGGAAAAAGCCGGGTTGACGAAGGTCGTCCAATTGCGTTCAAAACGCGTTTTTTCAACTTTCCCCATCGGGGCGAAGCGAAAAAACACCCTTGGGATCGAATTTTAAAATTTCGGTTTCATGCCACCATTTTGGGTGGGCTTTTCCAAGCAGCGGAAAAAGCCGGGTTCACGAAAGTGGTCCAATTGCGTTCAAAACGCGTTTTGTTAAATTTCCCCATCGGGGGGAAACGAAAAAACACCCTTGGGATCGAATTTTAAAATTTCGGTTTCATGCCACCATTTTGGGTGGGCTTTTCCAAGCAGCGCAAAACGCTGGGGTAACGAACTTCGTCGAATTCCGTTCAAAACGCGTTTTTTCAACTTTCCCCATCGGGGCGAAACGAAAAAACAGCCTTGGGATCGAATTTAAAAATTTCGGTTTCATGCCACAATTTTGGGAGGGCTTTTCCAAGCAGCGGAAAAAGCCGTGTTGACTAAGGTCGTCCAATTGCGTCCAAAACGCGTTTTTTCAACTTTTCCCATCGGGGCGAAACGAAAAACAGCCTTGGGATCGAGTTTTACAATTTCGGTTTCATGCCACCATTTTGGAGGGGCTTTTCCAAGCAGCGGAAAAAGCCGGGTTGACGAGGATCGTCCAATTGCGTTCAAAACGCGTTTTTTAAACTTTTCCCATTCTGGCCACACAAAAAAAACAGCCGTGAGATCAAATTTTAAAATTTCGGTTTCATGCCACCATTTTATGTGGGCTTTTCCAAGCAGCGGAAAAAGCCGGGTTGACGAAGGTCGTCCAATTGCGTTCAAAACGCGTTTTTTCAACTTTTCCCATTCTGGCGACACAAAAAAAACAGCCGTGAGATCAAATTTTACAATTTCGGTTTCATGGCACCATATTGTGTGGGCTTTTCCAAGCAGCGGAAAAAGCCGGGTTGACGAAGGTCGTCCAATTGCGTTCAAAACGCGTTTTTTCGACTTTCCCCATCGGGGCAAAACGAAAAAACACCCTTGGATTCGAGTTTACCAATTTCGGATTCATACCACCATTTCGGGTGCGCTTTTCTAAGCAGCGCAAAAAGCCGGGTTGACGAAGGTCGTCCTATTGCGTGCAAAACGCGTTTTTTCGATTTTCCCCATCGGGGCGAAACGAAAAACACCCTTGGAATAGAATTTACCAATTTTGGTTTTATACCACCATGTTGGGTGGGCTATTTTAAGCAGCGGAAAAAGCCGGGTTGACGAAGGTCGTCCAATTGCGTTCAAAACGCGTTTTTTGAACTTTCCCCATCGGGGCGAAACGAAAAAACAGCCTTGGGATCGAATTTTACAACTTCGGTTTCATGCCACCATTTTGGGTGGGCTTTTCCAAGCAGCGGAAAAAGCCGGGTTGACGAAGGTCGTCCAATTGCGTTCAAAACTCGTTTTTTCGACTATCCCAATCGGGGCAAAACGAAAAAACACCCTTGGGATCGAATTCCACGAGGTCGGTTTCAAACCACAATTTTGGGTCGGCTTTAGCAAGCAGCGCAAAAAGCCAGCTGTGTAGTGCACAGAGTACAGTGTACCGTGTCTAGTGCACAGAGTACAGTGTACCGTGTATAGTGCACAGTGCAGAGAGTACAGTGTACCGTGTATTGTGCACAGAGTACAGTGTACCGTGTATGGTGCACAGTGCATAGAGTACAGTGTACCGTGTATAGTGCACAGAGTACAGTGTACCGTGTATAGTGCACAGAGTACAGTGTACCGTGTATAGTGCACAGAGTAGAGTGTACCGTGTATAGTGCACAGTGCACAGAGTACAGTGTACCGTGGATAGTGCACAGTGCAGAGAGTACAGTGTACCGTGTATAGTGCACAGAGTAAAGTGTACCGTGTATAGTGCAAAGAGTACAGTGTACCGTGTATAGTGCACAGAGTACAGTGTACCGTGTATAGTGCACAGTGCACAGAGTACAGTGTACCGTGTATAGAGCGCAGTGCACTGAGTCCAGTGTACCGTGTATAGTGCACAGTGCAAAGAGTACAGTGTACCGTGTATAGTGCACAGTGCACAGAGTACAGTGTACCGTGTATAGTGCACAGTGCACAGTGCACAGAGTACAGTGTACCGTGTATAGTGCGCAGCGCACAGGGTACAGTGTATTTACCGTGTATATACCGTGTATATACCGTATATACTACTATACCGTGTATAGTACACAGTGCACAGAGTACAGTGTACCGTGTATAGTGCACAGTGCACAGTGCACAGAGTACAGTGTACCGTGTATAGTGCACAGAGTACAGTGTACCGTGTACAGTGCACAGAGTACAGTGTACCGTGTATATTGCACAGAGTAGAGTGTACCGTGTATAGTGCACAGTGCACAGAGTACAGTGTACCGTGCATAGTGCACAGTGCATTGAGTCCAGTGTACCGTGTATAGTGCACAGTGCACAGAGTACAGTGTACCGTGTATAGTGCACAGTGCACAGAGTACAGTGTACCGTGTATAGTGCACAGTGCACAGTGCACAGAGTAGAGTGTACCGTGTATAGTGCACAGCGCACAGAGTACAGTGTACAGTGTATAGTGAACAGTGCACAGAGTACAGTGTACCGTGTATAGTGCACAGTGCACAGCGTACAGTGTACCGTGTATAGTACACAGTGCACAGGGTACAGTGTACCGTGTATAGTGCACAGTGCACAGAGTACAGTGTACCGTGTTTAGTGCACAGGGCATAGAGTACAGTGTACCGTGTATAGTGCAGAGTACAGTGTACTGTGTATAGTGCACAGTGCACAGAGTACAGTGTACCG
Organism: Meandrina meandrites; assembly: GCA_963693305.1. Taxonomy (NCBI): domain Eukaryota; kingdom Metazoa; phylum Cnidaria; class Anthozoa; order Scleractinia; family Meandrinidae; genus Meandrina; species Meandrina meandrites. Next base: position 480,033 of record OY855910.1, on the reverse strand, counting down.
TGTATAGTGCACAGTGCACAGCGTACAGTGTACCGTGTATAGTGCACAGCCCACAGAGTACAGTGTACCGTGTATAGTGCACAGTGCACAGAGTAGAGTGTACCGTGTATAGTGCACAGTGCACAGAGTACAGTGTACCGTGTATAGTGCACAGTGCACAGAGTACAGTGTACCGTGTATAGTGAACAGAGTACAGTGTGCCGGGTATAGTGCACAGAGTACAGTGTACCGTGTATAGTGCACAGTGCACAGAGTACAGTGTACCGTGTATAGTGCACAGTGCACAGTGCGCAGAGTACAGTGTACCGTGTATAGTGCACAGTGAACAGTGCACAGAGTACAGTGTACCGTGTATAGTGCACAGCGCACAGAGTACAGTGTACCGTGTATAGTGCACAGAGTACTGTGTACCGTGTATGGTGTACAGTGCACAGAGTACAGTGTACCGTGCATAGTGCACAGTGCACTGAGTCCAGTGTACCGTGTATAGTGCACAGTGCACAGAGTACAGTGTACCTTGGGATCGAATTCCACGAGGTCGGTTTCATACCACCATTTTGGGGTGGATTTACCAAGTAGCGGAAAACGCTGGGTTGACGAAGGTCGTCCAATTGCGTTCAAAACTCGTTTTTTTGAGATTCCCCATCGGGGCGAAACGAAAAAACACCCTTGGGATCGAATTCACGAGGTCGTTTTCAAACCACAATTTTGGGTCGGCTTTTGCAAGCAGCGCAAAAAGCCAGCTGTGTAGTGCACAGAGTACAGTGTACCGTGTCTAGTGCACAGAGTACAGTGTACCGTGTATAGTGCACAGTGCAGAGAGTACAGTGTACCGTGTATTGTGCACAGAGTACAGTGTACCGTGTATGGTGCACAGTGCACAGAGTACAGTGTACCGTGTATAGTGCACAAAGTACAGTGTACCGTGTATAGTGCACAGAGTACAGCGTACCGTGTATAGTGCACAGAGTAGAGTGTACCGTGTATAGTGCACAGTGCACAGAGTACAGTGTACCGTGCATAGTGCACAGTGCAGAGAGTACAGTGTACCGTGTATAGTGCACAGAGTACAGTGTACCGTGTATAGTGCAAAGAGTACAGTGTACCGTGTATAGTGCACAGAGTACAGTGTACCGTGTATAGTGCACAGTGCACAGAGTAATATGTACCGTGTATAGAGCACAGTGCACTGAGTCCAGTGTACCGTGTATAGTGCACAGTGCACAGAGTACAGTGTACCGTGTATAGTGCACAGTGCACAGAGTACAGTGTACCGTGTATAGTGCACAGTGCACAGTGCACAGAGTAGAGTGTACCGTGTATAGTGCACAGTGCACAGAGTACAGTGTATATACCGTGTATATACCGTGTATATACCGTATATACTTCTATACCGTGTATAGTGCACAGTGCACAAAGTACAGTGTACCGTGTATAGTGCACAGTGCACAGTCCACAGAGTACAGTGTACCGTGTATAGTGCACAGAGTATAGTGTACCGTGTATAGTGCACAGAGTACAGTGTACCGTGCATACTGCACAGTGCACTGAGTCCAGTGTACCGTGTATAGTGCACAGTGCACAGAGTACAGTGTACCGTGTATAGTGCACAGTGCACAGAGTACAGTGTACCGTGTATAGTGCACAGTGCACAGTGCGCAGAGTACCGTGTACCGTGTATATTGCACAGTGCACAGTGCACAGAGTACAGTGTACCGTGTATAGTGCACAGCGCACAGAGTACAGTGTACCGTCTATAGTGCACAGAGTACTGTGTACCGTGTATGGTGTACAGTGCACAGAGTACAGTGTACCGTGTATAGTGAACAGAGTACAGTGTGCCGTGTATAGTGCTCAGAGTACAGTGTACCGTGTATAGTGCACAGTGCACAGAGTACAGTGTACCGTGTATAGTACACAGTGCACAGGGTACAGTGTACCGTGTATAGTGCACAGTGCACAGAGTAAAGTGTACCGTGTTTAGTGCACAGGGCATAGAGTACACTGTACCGTGTATAGTGCAGAGTACAGTGTACTGTGTATAGTGCACAGTGCACAGAGTACAGTGTACCGTGTATAGTGCACAGTGCACAGCGTACAGTGTACCGTGTATAGTGCACAGCCCACAGAGTACAGTGTACCGTGTATAGTGCACAGTGCACAGAGTACAGTGTACCGTGTATAGTGCACAGTGCACAGAGTACAGTGTACCGTGTATAGTGCACAGTGCACAGAGTACAGTGTACCGTGTATAGAGCACAGTGCACTGAGTCCAGTGTACCGTGTATAGTGCACAGTGCACAGAGTACAGTGTACCGTGTATAGTGCAGAGTGCACAGAGTACAGTGTACCGTGTATAGTGCACAGTGCACAGTGCACAGAGTAGAGTGTACCGTGTATAGTGCACAGCGCACAGAGTACAGTGTATATACCATGTATATACCGTGTATATACCATATATAGTACTATACCGTGTTTAGTGCACAGTGCACAGAGTACAGTGTACCGTGTATAGTGCACAGTGCACAGTGCACAGAGTACAGTGTACCGTGTATAGTGCACAGAGTACAGTGTACCGTGTATAGTGCACAGAGTACAGTGTACCGTGTATAGTGCACAGAGTAGAGTGTACCGTGTATAGTGCACAGTGCACAGAGTACAGTGTACCGTGCATAGTGTACAGTGCACTGAGTTTAGTGTACCGTGTATAGTGCACAGTGCACAGAGTACAGTGTACCGTGTATAGTGCAGAGTGCACAGAGTACAGTGTACCGTGTACCGTGTATAGTGCACAGTGCACAGTGCGCAGAGTACAGTGTACCGTGTATAGTGCACAGTGCACAGTGCACAGAGTACAGTGTACCGTGTATAGCGCACAGCGCACAGAGTACAGTGTACCGTGTATAGTGCACAGAGTACTGTGTACCGTGTATGGTGTACAGTGCACAGAGTACAGTGTACCTTGTATAGTGAACAGAGTACAGTGTGCCGTGTATAGTGCACAGAGTACAGTATACCGTGTATAGTGCACAGTGCACAGAGTACAGTGTACCGTGTATAGTACACAGTGCACAGGGTACAGTGTACCGTGTATAGTGCACAGGGCATAGAGTACAGTGTACCGTGTATAGTGCAGAGTACAGTGTACTGTGTATAGTGCACAGTGCACAGCGTACAGTGTACCGTCTATAGTGCACAGCCCACAGAGTACAGTGTACCGTGTATAGTGCACAGTGCACAGAGTACAGTGTACCGTGTATAGTGCACAGTGCACAGAGTACAGTGTACTGTGTATAGTGCACAGTGCACAGAGTACAGTGTACCGTGTATAGTGCACAGTGCACAGCGTACAGTGTACCGTGTATAGTGCACAGCCCACAGAGTACAGTGTACCGTGTATAGTGCAGAGTGCACAGAGTACAGTGTACCGTGTATAGTGCACAGTGCACAGTGCACAGAGTAGAGTGTACCGTGTATAGTGCACAGCGCACAGAGTACAGTGTATATACCGTGTATATACCGTGTATATACCATATAAATATAGTACTATACCGTGTTTAGTGCACAGTGCAAAGAGTACAGTGTACCGTGTATAGTGCACAGTGCACAGTGCACAGAGTACAGTGTACCGTGTATAGTGCACAGAGTACAGTGTACCGTGTATAGTGCACAGAGTACAGTGTACCGTGTATAGTGCACAGAGTAGAGTGTACCGTGTATAGTGCACAGTGCACAGAGTACAGTGTACCGTGCATAGTGCACAGTGCACTGAGTCCAGTGTACCGTGTATAGTGCACAGTGCACAGAGTACAGTGTACCGTGTATAGTGCACAGTGCACAGGGTACAGAGTAAAGTGTATAGTGCACAGTGCACAGAGTACAGTGTACCGTGTTTAGTGCACAGGGCATAGAGTACAGTGTACCGTGTATAGTGCAGAGTACAGTGTACTGTGTATAGTGCACAGTGCACAGAGTACAGTGTACCGTGTATAGTGCACAGTGCACAGCGTACAGTGTACCGTGTATAGTGCACAGCCCACAGAGTACAGTGTACCGTGTATAGTACACAGTGCACAGGGTACAGAGTACCGTGTATAGTGCACAGTGCACAGAGTACAGTGTACCGTGTTTAGTACACAGGGCATAGAGTACAGTGTACCGTGTATAGTGCAGAGTACAGTGTACTGTGTATAGTGCACAGTGCACAGCGTACAGTGTACCGTGTATAGTGCACAGCCCACAGAGTACAGTGTACCGTGTATAGTGCACAGTGCACAGAGTACAGTGTACCGTGTATAGTGCACAGTGCACAGAGTACAGTGTACTGTGTATAGTGCACAGTGCACAGAGTACAGTGTACCGTGTATAGTGCACAGTGCACAGCGTACAGTGTACCGTGTATAGTGCACAGCCCACAGAGTACAGTGTACCGTGTATAGTGCAGAGTGCACAGAGTACATTTTACCGTGTATAGTGCACAGTGCACAGTGCACAGAGTAGAGTGTACCGTGTATAGTGCACAGCGCACAGAGTACAGTGTATATACCGTGTATATACCGTGTATATACCATATAAATATAGTACTATACTGTGTTTAGTGCACAGTGCACAGAGTACAGTGTACCGTGTATAGTGCACAGTGCACAGTGCACAGAGTACAGTGTACCGTGTATAGTGCACAGAGTACAGTGTACCGTGTATAGTGCACAGAGTACAGTGTACCGTGTATAGTGCACAGAGTAGAGTGTACCGTGTATAGTGCACAGTGCACAGAGTACAGTGTACAGTGCATAGTGCACAGTGCACTGAGTCCAGTGTACCGTGTATAGTGCACAGTGCACAGAGTACAGTGTACCGTGTATAGTGCACAGTGCACAGAGTACAGTGTACCGTGTAAAGTGCACAGTGCACAGTGCGCAGAGTACAGTGTACCGTGTATAGTGCACAGTGCACAGTGCACAGAGTACAGTGTACCGTGTATAGTGCACAGCGCACAGAGTACAGTGTACCGTGTATAGTGCACAGAGTACTGTGTACCGTGTATGGTGTACAGTGCACAGAGTACAGTGTACCGTGTATAGTGAACAGAGTACAGTGTGCCGTGTATAGTGCACAGAGTACAGTGTACCGTGTATAGTGCACAGTGCAGAGAGTACAGTGTACCGTGTATAGTACACAGTGCACAGGGTACAGTGTACCGTGTATAGTGCACAGTGCACAGAGTACAGTGTACCGTGTTTAGTGCACAGGGCATAGAGTACAGTGTACCGTGTATAGTGCACAGTACAGTTTACTGTGTATAGTGCACAGTGCACAGAGTACAGTGTACCGTGTATAGTGCACAGTGCACAGCGTAAAGTGTACCGTGTATAGTGCACAGCACACAGAGTACAGTGTACCGTGTATAGTACACAGTGCACAGGGTACAGTGTACCGTGTATAGTGCACAGTGCACAGAGTACAGTGTACCGTGTTTAGTGCACAGAGTACAGTGTACCGTGTATAGTGCACAGTGCACAGAGTACAGTGTACCGTGTATAGTGCACAGTGCACAGAGTACAGTGTACCGTGTATAGTGCACAGTGCACAGAGTACAGTGTACCGTGCATAGTGCACAGAGTACAGTGTACCGTGTATAGTGTACAGTGCACAGAGTACAGTGCACAGAGTACAGTGTACCGTGTATAGTGAACATAGTACAGTGTACCGTGTATAGTGCACCGAGTACAGTGTACCGTGATTTGTGCACAGTGCACAGAGTACAGTGTACCGTGTATAGTGCACAGTGCACAGAGTACAGTGTACCTTGCTTAGTGCACAGTGCAGAGAGTACAGTGTACCGTGTATAGTGCACAGAGTACAGTGTACCGTGTATAGTGCAAAGAGTACAGTGTAAAGGGTATAGTGCACAGAGTACAGTGTACCGTGTATAGTGCATCGTGCACAGAGTACAGTGTACCGTGTTTAATGCACAGGGCATAGAGTACAGTGTACCGTGTAAAGTGCAGAGTATAGTGTACTGTGTATAGTGCACAGTGCACAGAGTACAGTGTACCGTGTATAGTGCACAGTGCACAGCGTACAGTGTACCGTGTATAGTGCACAGCACACAGAGTACAGTGTACCGTGTATAGTGCACAGTGCACAGAGTACAGTGTACCGTGTATATTGCACATTGCACAGAGTACAGTGTACCGTGTATAGTGCACGGTGCACAGAGTACACGAGTACACGAGTCCACGAGGTCGGTTTGACACCGCCATTTTGGGTGGGCTTTTCCCAGCAGCGCAAAAAGCCGGGTTGACGAAGGTCGTCCAATTGCGTTCAAAACTCGTTTTTTCGACTTTCCCCATCGGGGCGAAACGAAAAAACACCCTTTGGATCCCACGATTGAATTCCACGAGGTCGGTTTCATACCAACATTTTTGCTTGGCTTTTAAAAGCAGTGCAAAAAGGCGGGTTGACGAAGGTCGTCCAATTGCGTTGAAAACTCGTTTTTTCGACTTTTCCCATAGGGGTGAAACGAAAAAACACCCTTGGGATCGAATTCCACGAGGTCAGTTTCATACCACCATTTTGGGTGGGATTTTCCAAGCAGCGCGAAACGCCGGTTTGACGTAGGTCGTCCAATTGCGTTGAAAATTCGTTTTTTAGACTTTCCCCATTGGGGCGAAACGAAGAAACACCCTTTGGATCGAATTACACGAGGTCGGTTTCATACCACCATTTTCGGTGGGCTTTTCCCAGCAGCGCAAAACTCCGGGTAGACGAAGGTCGTCCAATTGCGTTTAAAACTCGTTTTGTCGAGATTCCCCATCGGGGCGAAACGAAACAACACCCTTGGGATCGAATTCCACGAGGTCGGTTTCATACCACCATTTTGGGTGGGCTTTACCAAGCAGCGGAAAACGCCGGGTTGACGAAGGTCGTCCAATTGCGTTCAAAACTCGTTTTTTCGACATTCCCCATCGGGGCGAAACGAAAAAGCACCCTTGGGATCGAATTCCACCAGGTCGGTTTCATAGCACCATTTTGGGTGGGCTTTACCAAGCAGCGGAAAACGCCGGGATGACGAAGTTCTTCCAATTGGGTTGAAAACTCGTTTTGTCGAGTTTTCCCATCGGGACGAAACAAAAAAACACCCTTGGGATCGAATTCCACGAGGTCGGTTTCATACCAACATTTTTGCTGGGCCCTTGCAAGCAGTGCAAAAAGGCGGGTTGACGAAGGTCGTCCATTTGCCTTGAAAACTCGTTTTTTCGACTTTCCCCGTCGGAGCGAAACGAAAAAACACCCTTGGGATCGAATTCCACGAGGTCGGTTTCATACCACCATTTTGGGTTAGACTTACCAAGCAGCGGAAAAGGCCGGGTTGACGAAGGTCTTCCAGTTGGGTTGAAAACTCGTTTTGTCGAATTCCCTCATCAGGGGGAAACAAAAAAAAAACCCTTGGGATCGAATTCCACGAGGTCGGTTTCATACCACCATTTTTTCTGGGCTTTTGCATGCAGTGCAAAAAGCCGGGTTGACGAAGGTCGTCCATTTGCCTTGAAAACTTGCAGGGTACGCTGTGCACTGTGCACTATACATGGTACACTGTACTCTGTGCACTGTGCACTATACACAGTACACTGCACTCTGCACTATACACGGTACACTGTACTCTATGCCCTGTGCACTAAACACGGTACACTGTACTCTGTGCACTGTGCACTTTACACGGTACACTGTACCCTGTGCACTGTGAACTATACACGGTACACTGTACTCTGTGCACTGTGCACTATACACGGTACACTGTACTCTGTGCACTATACACGGCACACTGTACTCTGTTCACTATACACGGTACACTGTACTCTGTGCACTGTACACCATATACGGTACACAGTACTCTGTGCACTATACACGGTACACTGTACTCTGTGCGCTGTGCACTATACACGGTACACTTTACTCTGTGCACTGTGCACTGTGCACTATACACGGTACACTGTACTCTGTGCACTGTGCACTGTGCACTATACACGGTACACTGTACTCTGTGCACTGTGCACTATACACGGTACACTGTACTCTGTGCACTGTACACCATACACGGTACACAGTACTCTGTGCACTATACACGGTACACTGTACTCTGTGCGCTGTGCACTATACACGGTACACTGTACTCTGTGCACTGTGCACTGTGCACTGTGCACTATACACGGTACACTGTACTCTGTGCACTGTGCACTATACACGGTACACTGTACTCTGCGCACTGTGCACTGTTTTCTAATACACGGTACACTGTACTCTGTGCACTATACATGGTACACTGTACTCTGTGCACTGTGTACTATACACGGTACACTGTACTCTGTTCACTATACATGGTACACTGTGCACTGTGCACTATACACGGTACACTGTACTCTGTGCACTCTCCACTATACACAGTACCCTGTACTCTTTGCACTATCCACGGTCCACTGTACTCTGTGCCCTGTGCACTATACGTGGTACACTGTACTCTGTGCACTGTGCACTATACACGGTACACTGTACTCTGTGCACCGTGCACTATACACGGTACACTGTACTCTGTGCACTGTGCACTATACACGGTACACTGTACTCTGTGCACTGTGCACTATACACGGTACACTGTACTCTGTGTGCTGTGCACTATACATGGTACACTGTACGCTGTTCACTGTGCACTATACACGGTACACTGTACTCTGTGCACTGTGCACTATACACGGTACACTGTACTCTGTGTGCTGTGCACTATACATGGTACACTGTACGCTGTTCACTGTGCACTATACACGGTACACTGTACTCTGTGCACTGTGCACTATACGCAGTACACTGTACTCTGCACTTTACACGGTACACTGTACTCTATGCCCTGTGCACTAAACACGGTACACTGTACTCTGTGCACTGTGCACTATACACGGTACACTGTACCCTGTGCACTGTGAACTATACACGGTACACTGTACTCTGTGCACTGTGCACTATACACGTTACACTGTACTCTGTGCACTATACACGGCACACTGTACTCTGTTCACTATACACGGTACACTGTACTCTGTGCACTGTACACCATACACGGTACACAGTACTCTGTGCACTCTACACGGTACACTGTACTCTGTGCGCTGTGCACTATACACGGTACACTGTACTCTGTGCACTGTGCACTGTGCACTGTGCACTATACACGGTACACTGTACTCTGCGCACTGTGCACTGTGCACTTTACACGGTACACTGTACTCTGTGCACTGCCCTTGTAAAAATTTTACCGCGATCGCGGCGCGATCGCGCCGCGAATCGCGCCGCGAATCCCGCCGCGTTTTTGGCCGCCGCGATTCCCACATCGCGCCGCGAACGCGCTGGGATCGCCCCGCGATCGCGCTGGAATCGCGCCGCGATCACGTTGGAATCGCGCCGCGATCGCGCTGGATTCGCGCCGCGGTCGCGCTGGGATCGCGCTGCGATCACACTGGAATGGCGCCGCGATTCGCGCCGCGTTTTTGGCCGCCGCGATTCCCAGATCGCGCCGCGGTTGCGCTGGAATCGCGCGGCGATCGCGTCGGAATCGCGCCGCGATCGCGTCGGAATCGCGCCGCGATCGCGCCGGAATCGCGCCGCGATCGCGTTTGGAATCGCGCCGCGATCGCGTCGGAATCGCGCCGCGATCGCGTTGGAATCGCGCCGCGATCGCGTCGGAATTGCGCCGCGATCGCGTTGGAATCGCGCCGCGATCGCGTTGGAATCGCGCCGCGATCGCGTTGGAATCGCGCCGCGATCGCACTGGAATCGCGCCTCGATCAGGCTGGAATCGCGCCGCGAGTGTCCTGGGATTGCGACAGTGCCGTAACCGTTGAAGTTCCCAGAGTTTATAATCAAACAATAAATTATTGTCCTGGCTAAAAGCACACAGTCCTCAGTATCTATAACTTACTGCCTTTCCTGTGATTTTAGGTGATTGCGTCTAAGAGGAACCAGTGGCTGCCTGGCGCACTGATTTGACCTGATGAAAGAATGCAGATCATTTGTTTGAGTATGGTGGTTTGATTCTAAAAGACAACACAAAACGGAACAAAAAGTACAGCCGTGACTCAGAAGTTGTCGGCGTCGATATCAGTTAATAGACCCTTTATAGTGCTAGTCAAGGATAAAAAAGTATCGCGTCTTATTTCTTTCGTACTAAAAGTCCCGCCTGCATCCCTGTTTAAGTATTGTGTTGTATTTAAGTAATAAAATTATTATCCTTTACTGATCAGTTTGTGTACAATGGCTGGAGTTATTCTAGGCAACGGCGACCATTTCTTGAAATGTTATATTGTATTGAAATAGGGATACTTAAGTTTAATACCCACAAAGACTTGAAGGATATTCACCGTCAAAAACATTGCGCTCGCTCGCGATTCCGCTGAAGCGTAGTGTTAACATGTGTTTTAGTTTAAACACATTTCCACTATATAGACGGCTTGGTTTGATATTTTTCTGTATACACAAAATGCCAGTTAAGGGCGGGCGGAAATCGTAGTTTTTAATCAGGGAGGAATTAAATCCTCAAATCAAGAACGATATTTATAGATACACCGGAAAAATTTCACTTATACTGATCAGAAGTACTTGTCTATATGTGCGATGGATAATTGGCGCCTTATGCGGCCGTTCACTCTTAGCCTGCGTTGCAGCCGAACTAAACCTATATACCGGCGTTTAGTTCAGCCTAGTTCCACTAGCGACTTAACGATCATAATCATAAGCACAAACATGACGCTGTTATGTCGCTTATGTCTTAGTGGGAACGTCCAGAAACATAATCATAAGCGTTCTTATGATCAACATAATCATAATCATAAGAAAATGATCGACCATTGTCTTACGATTATGATTATGTCTATGACTATGACTATGTTGCTTTTCTTTATAGTGGGAACGCGAAAATCATAACGACATAATCAGAAACATAATGAAGCAACTGGGTCATTGTGTTTTGGCCAATAAAATTCTAGGTCCAGTTCTTTCAGGCCGGTTCATTTTAACAGAGACACGTATTAGAATACCATTCTTTGAGTTTAAGTGCGGAAGTTCCCACTAGAACATAAGAAGCTTATGTTTATGTTTATGATTATGCTTATGCTTATGATCCTTATGTTGCTAGTGAGAACTAAGCTTTCGCCAGCAACGCGGGCTATTCACTCTACGGAGTGAGGAAAACTTTCCACTTTGCTGAATTTATCAGAAAATGCTGAAATTATTCAAATGTAGAAGCTAGTACTTTCGATACTTTTTAAAAACCCAAAATAAAAAGCACAGAGAATTGAAACCCATAAATTCACCTAAACCGCACATTTCTAATATTTCGGCCAACTGGAATTTTCCGCACTTCGCGCATTACGTTTTTTGCTGCAAGCCGAGCGGTCGCCAATGCACCGCACAAGTATATAAGCGGTCAAAACTAAAATTTTCCTGTAGATCTTGAAATATCTTTCTTTCTAACCTTTAAAAAAAAATATCCCGATTTTTTTTCTGTTGTGTGCATGTGGAAATGGTCTGAAGGGTCCGATCGAAGAGAATCGTTTCCCAGGGGTTCTTTCCGCCCCTTTGGGAACTGTCTTCGCTGCTATTAATTTTCTTGGTTCTGCTGACTAAATGCTCCTCGGTCTCCGAGGACACTTCTTGACACTTTTTTCGATTTTACGTGCCCACAAGTCGCCGGTCCTTGGGGGTTGTTAATATCTAGAACGGGGTATCCATATTCGATACGTTTTCAGAAACCACCAAAACGGGCTATTGAAAATTAACTGAATTTTTACTGACGGGATATACCTCTCGATCCTGACCGGAAACGGACTTTCTTCACAACATGGTCCCATGTAGGTTTGATGAAAAAAAAATTCCGGAAACTCAAACCTAGATCTAGAGCGCTTTCCATTTACATGGAATTTTCGGTGAGAATTTTTCGACAAATGGAACGGTACAAGTTTTTCAACACGTAAACGGGACAGAAAGATGCTGTTCCTTTTGAAAATTCCATTCTGATAGCACTACGAGAGCCTGGGTCACAAAAAGAAAATGGCGATCGAGGGTGAAACTTTTCTGCTGAATCTTCCGTCTTCATGAAGCCTTGGAGAAAGTTCAAGGGAAAATCTCTCGCTGCATGTGAAGGAACGTTCTCTATCTACACTCGACAGGAATTTTGGATTAATTTGAATCGATTCAACGGGTCCTGACGGGTACGTTTCAGCGTTCTTTGGGTCACTTGTCGACCTTGCTCTATGAGCGAACAGACTGGTTGTTGCAAATGGAACAGAAATTTTCCGGTCATTCCGGGAGAAACAGGAAAAGAGGAATACCTCTGAAGGTATTCCTATTTTTCCGAAAAATTTCCAGTGGAAAGGCCCGTTCCATTTGATTTCCCACCGGAACAACCGGTTTTTCCACACAAATGGAAGCTATAGCCACCCGGTGGCCTGGCACTAGGCACAAGAAGGCGACAAAATGGCGGTCGAAGGCCTCGTCAACAGTCCTGTAAATGCCAAACGAGCCGCGCACTATCAAAGCGCACCACGTGCGACCAAGTAGCGAAGCTGCAGCATGGAGAAGTTTAAAAATGCAGTTAAAAATTGTACGCTAGCGCGAGTTGCTGATAGTGACACTTCTAGTCGGGACTCTTCCGTAGTCTGCACCACATCTACATGCTCCGCCATCACAGGGATTTAATACCTGGAGGTAACATCTGGAGTTTTGTTTTTTTATTTATCATAAGTTAGGGCTTTTAGACTTCAGTTACTTTGTTGTTCTTTTCTAGGAAACTAAAAAAAAAACACGAATGACACGACAGGGAGGGGGGGGAAGAATATGCATAAAAGAATATTTTAAACCCCCACGATCTGGACTTCACATGAGTCTATTAAATCCTGCTGCAAAAGAGCAAGAGTTTATATTGTTTCGGCTAAAACGAGCCTTGGACTGGAGGTGCTGTCAGTCATTTCATCCTTTTCTTTTACACTGACATGTCGACATCAACCCGAAAGCAATCTGCTATTTTAATATTTTCAAATAGTGGTGTGAGTCCTAGCAGTGTCGGTTGCTGAGTACACCTGCTTCAATTTGCGTTTTTCACTAGGACAATAAAGTGACTTTTTGAGGGAAACATTTTAACAAGAAGATTAACGAAATAAAAGTTACTTGACGTTTTGACGACTTCATGCCGTCATTATTGAAAGTGAAATGTGAAAAAATTAACAAGATATATATACAAAAATAGAGACGTGAAAAAGAAATACATAATTTCATAAAGCATGATAAGCGCGTATTAAACAAAAAGTTTTGCGCGAATAGAGTCTGCTTATGTGTTCAGTTTCTGTCTTTTCTTTTGAATGAATAGCATTGTGCAAAATTAAGCACTCAAGCTTCAGCATTTCTTGGGAATAGTGAAGTTGTCACAAAGGTTGGAGGGTTTAACACTGTGTTCGTCCTTTAGGTGTTTTCCAATTACAGAATGTTTGTGTTCCTCGACACGTTGATGTAGATGGTGGCTTGTGTACCCAATATAATTTGTATTGCACAAACCACATTTATATTCATAAACCACGCTTTGTTGGTTGACTATGGGAGGCTTCAATTCCGTTTCTCTCAGGTCATCAGCGATCTTCTTGCTCGTAAAGATTGGTTGCAACTCATGATCGATTTTTCTTCCAAGGTCGCGAAGTTGTTTGCTGTGTCAATAACTGTAACCTGATTGGTTGATATTCATTGGATGATGAACCGAGAACCAATCAGCTGCAGGGCTGTTAATGCATAAATGGCCTGCCAGGAGTCATTTGCGGCCCGAAAAGCACATTTTTTCAAGAGGGCGGTTTTCAATTTGGCACATATATTGATAATGATGATTAAAGCTTCAAAGAAAAATTCTACTAAAAGACCTTAATTCCCATAGTTAAAAACAAGAAAGGTAATTACTTTCAATTTCTAAACAATTTTTAATGGACTCTCACAAATCTTTGCAAGATCCCTGGCTTACTAGTAGCAAACAGCAGTATCACTAGTCAGTTCAAAAAAGTATCCTAGAATAGCTACAGGTATGCCTTAATTAAAATTTGAAGGACGTCACAAAGAGTGAACTTGCATTTCAGTGAGAAATCCGTATGATGCCTAAACTGGAACTTGTGAGTTCAAGCACTGTGCTTTCTAATTTTATCCTGTTTCAATTGGATGTGATGATGAGTTTGGGCCAATTTGCACAAGTGGACAAGTTTTGACAAAACAAAATTGTCCTGACAAGTCGGAGACATTTTGAAGAAAACGGTTGCGCATGTGCTTCTGGCATCCTTGTACATTTCTCGGCATGGCAGTCTTATGCAAACATCAAATAATCAGGCAGGTACACGTGGTGAAGAATTTAAAAACGATTTGCATTTGAAGTGCGCAATATGTACTGATGGTTTTGTGCTTGATCACGGAAAATTTCGCGTGTTATTTTTAGTACCATCCAGACCAAACACAATAGCCAATCAACAACTTATTGTTATCTGGCATTACAAGGGGCATTGTAATGCGACTTGTCATGAATTGTCCTGCCTTGAGGCAGGACAATGGCCCCTTTGAAGAGTTGTCCGTTTTGACAAAATTTTCCTTTGTCCAACAAGTCATTCGCACTTGTTTTTGCGATTGTTTGACAAAATGAATCTTGCATACAACGCGGACCAATCATAAGATGACTGCTTTTTTGGTTTCCTGAATTGTTTTCTGTAACAAGTGAATTGTTACAAAATTTGTCCACTAGTGTGACATGGCCTTTAGAGAATCCCTTGCTAAAATGTACATGGATACAGTAATCGAAAAATTTCATCCATTCCTTGCTTACAGCCAATCAAAAAGAAACATGTTTTATCGATCATAATAATAAAAGGTAAAAACAAATTGCATTGAGCCAAGTGGCCAATACCACCAGAGCTGATCCCGGTTTCAGTAGGATTAATTGACTTGGAGTGTTTCTTTCACCGCCTACTCCATCACAGGGTTACCCCTCAGCATTATTTTGCCAGTACCCATTTGTACACCTGGGTGGAGAGAGTCACTATGAGAGTAAAGTGTCTTGCCCAAGAACAGAACACAATGATTCCATGCAGTGTGTTCTGGAGTCCTGCATGCTACCTGCCAAGCCACCAGGCCTACCACATACCAGTAATTTAACGTTGGGATTAATTCATGCTAGCAAGTTTTTTGACAATGATGATGTTTGTTTTTGTGGCAGGACGCAGTTGAGCCAAAATACCCATGGTGAGACCAATTGAGAGTGATATGCTGCCGAAGTGTACCAAAAAGGTACAGTTCAGGTATTTATTGCACCCAAACTCAGCCAAAAATCTGAAAAGTTGTTGTTTCTCGTTAACTTCAATGGGTTTCTTCTCGTCCTCGACAAAATGGCTCTGTTCAAGTCATGCTTGCCAGGTATGTAATAAAATTGTGTGATAGTACTTCTTTGGTCTTGAACACTTTTTTTTTAACTTGTCTGTTTGAGATTCATTATCTTAATTCTCAAATCAAAATGTAGCAAAAAATGTGGGAACTCATTGTTTCAGTCTAAATTAATGTCGCACAATTGCTCAAGTTAAGTCTCGGGGGGAAAGTTTGTATTCACTTTACGGGTGGTAAACACCAGGTAAACTTAAATTACGAGGTTTGGTTTTATTGGTAAAAGCTCTTTCCAATTCATTGATCGGTAACCATTCTTTGCTTAAAGTGACCATGCTATCATGGCATACTCAGGTCAGTGACTTGATATCGTAGGAAAGATATCATAGGATATCAGCACAGTAGATTGTGCTTCTTGTTGGCTACGTAAAAATTTGGGTACAGTTATACATTGAAAAATGCTTGATTGGCATTCAGTGACCTGAAATTGTTTTTGAGGTTGTGTTTGGCCGCGCTGAAAAATGCAGTTTCCCCTTTTTTTCTCTTGTCAACTTTGTAGCAATGGACAATAAGAAAATATAGAACAATTATAATATCTCACATGAATTAATACAGCCATACTATTCTGCTCATTATTCCACCAGGCTGGATTTTATTTATCCTGACGATCTTCATTGTATATTATAGGAGTGTGGTACATTGCTATAGATGAAGTGACATCCATGACATCAGAGACTAAAGTAACTTCAGGATACTCAAGCCGAACCATAATTATTTACTAGGAAAGATTTTCAACGGGCACAATTTTGTAGGATGGAATTCCAATTTCGCAAAATTGTGCCTGTTGAAAATCTAGTTTTTCAGCGAATAAAATGACATTCAACAACCATTTTCTTTTTTGGTGCCAGGTCATTCCAGATGAACATGGCAATAAAGAAATTTTCATTTACTAGAATAAAACAAATCTCATCTCTAGAGTTGGAAGAATAAAAGCGTTCTGTGAGGATTTGGGAAAAATTGTTTTGGAGAACACTCTGTCTGGATTCAGTTACAGTTTGTATTCAAAACAATTGGACCAAGGCCATGAAAAAAATTTTTTTTTTTGGGGGGGGGGGGGGGGGGGGCACTCCCATATATGCATTACATTTATAGGATAGGGTATGGTTTTTTGAGGTTCCTGCTCGATCCAGAGTCAAGTGCACTAAGCATATAGGCCACCGCGTCTCCCATCGAATTCGGAGTGGGATGTATAAAAACGGATGGAACACTCTTTGAAAGTATTATCAAAGCGATTTTATAATTTTTTTTTTCCGTTGCCGGGTTTTGGGTGTGCAGTTAGCGTTTTAGTTTGTTTTTCCAATGAATAGGGTGTCATTTCTTAATCCTGAAATAGGGTCAAGGTTTGGGACGATTTTTGGCACACCCCTATCTGAAATTTATGGGAGTACCCCCACCCTGTACCAGCATCTACATGGTTGATATAAACAAAAGAGCAATTAAAACAATGGTGTTAAAAGTGCTATTAACACCATTGTTTTAGTTTCTTGTTTATATTACTACTTGTAAGTGTCACCCATCTTTTGGGATTTCTTCCCGCTTTAAGTATGTACATGGTTACAATAGTCGTTTGCTCTTGTTTGGATTGACTTAAACATGCAATTTGTACAGTTCCATGCACAATAAAAATTATTTTGCCTGATCTATAACAATGATTAAATTGTAATTAACAGGTTTTACCTTAGATAACTTTTCCTTAAGTCTAAATATTTAATTTGGAAATAATTGCATGAAAAAGATTCCTAAATGCAAAATTTGATTTGGCCTGCAGTCCTTGGGAATTTGTCATGCAGTTATTTCCAAATTGGACAGCCCCATAACAAACATTTTACAGTCAAACGCGCTGAACCGTAGCCACCCGACTAAGTTTTTGACATCTTTTTGACAAGTTTTTGATTAGTTTGATGGCTTCCGGTTGCACAACGGTTTATACGAACGATCTGTGAAATGTTCAGTTTCAACTGGTTTTACAAACCCAGAAAACATTTCCTGTGCGAAAAGTTAAGTTTGACCACATTTTTGTAGGCATAAAATTTATTTATCGCCAGTTGAACTTGGCATAATCACTTGCGCGAAGCGTTGTTTGAAACCTTGAAGACAAAGGAATCATGCAACGGTTGATACCCCGCCTTCCATTTTTCAAGGCATCTGATTGGCAGTTTAAAGCAACCAGAAGCCGTAAAACTCATCAAAGTAATCAAAAACTTGTCAAAAAGATGTCAAAAACTTTGTTGGGTGGCTACGGTTGAATGCATTTGACTGTAACCTTTCAGGCAAGCAGGCACTTATTAAAATGGGAAATTTATATACAAAAATATTTTGCAATTAATCATTAAAATCATTCTTACCAAAAAATTCCAGATGCTGAATGCTTGATCCAAATAAGATTTAGCCTGTTTTGCTTAACCTGCCCCAGTTGATAATTATATTTCTGAAATGAAAAGAATCAAAGAATTTTTCACAATAGATGAATTGTACAATAGATGAATTGTTATTGCAATGCTGAATACATGCCTGCCGTACAGGCACACCTTTTAAAGGAATGATTATGCTGTGATAATAGTAATTAGCTTTTTACAAATTTATATACATAAAAATCTGGTTAGATGATTATTTTTACCGCTGTTAATGTTGCTAATGCGGAATTGTGTGGTTCCAAAAAATATCCATACTCCCCCCACAGAAGGGATTGGAAATTCCGTGGAGGAGGGGGGATCACAAAGACACAAAACTTTAAAGCAATGTATGAAGCTAAATTGGAATTTCCAGAGGGGTGGGTGGTCATAGGGCAAATTTCTTCCGTGGGGGGTATGGATATTTTCTGGAACCACACATTGCATGTTTATCTTAATTTTTCTCAGTCTTCTTTAAAAGATGGTAATTAATATACAATAAATAATTATCAAGTGTTAAGTCGTGTCTTATCAGAAACTCATTATTAAAGGGGTTTCTGCTATTATCCAATTCTGCTTCGAATGGTATGCAAAACAGTCCTGATATTTGTACTCCAGAAGACTAGTCTAACTGGTTCTTTCAATTGTTGTCCTCATAATCCTCCCACCGTGTGAAAGATTCGGATTTGGGAATTAAAAAGAAACATTGGAAAATAAATATATTATTAAACATTTTGGTATCACAGTATTTTGTGGAGTCCAAAATTATGCAAATGATGAGTCATAATTTTTTTTGCCAAAATACTATACTGCACTGCTGGTAAAAATAAACAGCATTGGTACTATGCACTTAAATGTGTAATAAAATACTTGAGATATTTATGATGTGCATATGCATGATTGCCCATTTTGTTTAATGTGATGATAGCACTCTGCCATCCACAATCAGTAGCAACACTGATTTTATACCAAAACAGCAACAGTGATTCTTTTTTTCATACAAAAAAGCACTTAAAGTAGAGTGGGAAAATTAATTGCATGATGATAAGACAAAATCAGAAAATGGAAACAAAATTACCATCAACAGAAATAGTAACACTTTCACTCTGCCCTGTTCCCAAGGAGTTGTTAGCCACACATTTATAGATGAACACTCCTCCAGTTGTGAAATTCTTGCTCCATCTTCCTGAAGTGTCTTTAGAAGATAGCAGTGTTATTCTCCAATAGCTGATATGGCATCACAGGTGGATTAGCATCAGCTGAGCAGTCAATACTGACAACATCGCCCTGGCATGGTTTGTTGTCAGCTGCAGATGTTTCCAATTGCACATTGTCCGGTGGGTCTGAGAAAAAGAATACAATTTCATTTAGTTTCGACGATGCGGAAAAGGTGGGTTGAAGTTTTGTGTGATTCTTTTTTTCATACAAAAATAATGACGGGGCCTGGGCCAAAATACTATACTGCACTGCTGGTAAAAATAAACAGCATTGGTACTATGCACTAAAATGTGTAATAAAATACTTGAGATATTTATGATGTGCATATGCATGATTGCCCATTTTGTTTAATGTGATGATAGCACTCTGCCATCCACAAATCTGCACCACCCTGAAACAGCAACCTTGTTTAATTTCATGTAACTCATATGCCAGGGTATACAGGTAACAAAACTTGAGTCTTGATCTTTACAAGTTTGGAGAATGGAGCTAGCTTATTTCCTGGTGAAGCTTTAATTTCATGACGTTGTTTGGAAAATACTTTATGATCAATCCCAATATGTTACTTATTACCTTACAATATTATTGATTAGGCCATCCTCAGGCCAGGGCCGATCCTGTGACAAGGCTTGATGTCAAAATGGACTTGATACACTTTTGCAGACAACTGCAGTTGTAGGCATTCTCTTCAGACCAATGTCAAGAGGTTTATTTGAGTCCTGCTGTTTGAATGGGTTGGAGTAACCCCAAAATATCACTCCAGATTGTTTTCCTCCATGCGCTCCAACCAAAATTGTCAAATTACAATTAATCAGGGGTGGGGAGGGTATATTAGGTAAGTCAATTTATGTTGGCTATGTTTTGTTGTCCTCCCTGTGTGATAATTCCATTATGTATTATGCACCAACTATATATGTATACAGGGGCGGATCCAGGAATTTTTTAAAGGGGGGGTTGTACACTATTGTAGTAACCTTTAATGCAAAAAACAATTTTATTCAATTATTTTTCAGGAAGAATAAAAAAAAAATAACTAAAAAATTTTGCCCAAAGGGGGGGGTTGCAACCCCCATCACCCCTCCCCTGGATCCGCCTCTGGTATACTGCCCTTGTCAGAGAGTCTCAACAGGGTTATAGCTGTTAGCTGTAAAACAACCAAACATTTACCTTTAGGAAAAGGATAGAAAATAATTAATCATTAGCTGTAGAAAATTTTGGCTGTATAAATATTCCAGCCACTAAAATGGCTGTCAATACTGTTTTTGTTTTGCCATCTACGTGCTTTGGTACCGAGAAAGGTTGAATTACTTTTCGGCAAACAGGAAGTGTTGGCATGAAACATACTCAAATAAGCAACTGTTACTATTTACTTCGTAGGCACTTAAAGTTCTTTGGACCATCGAATTAAGGCTCTCACTGTTTCTCTGTTGCTCTTCAATGCAATGGTCCGTCAAGAAGATATTACAAATGGCTATTTAATCTTTAACTTTTAAAACAACTGAAATTTCTTTTTAACACATTTGTTAACCATATTGACGGAAAGAAATTAACTGTTAGCCCTAAAAATGCCAAAATATTAACTGTTAACCGTAAATGCCACAACCGCATGAGACGATAGCCTCTTTTCATTTTTAAGCTCAAATGGGAATATGCTGTGGCCGGTCCAGTCCTTGAACTGAGGAGGGGGTCCCGTGTGTTTTAGTGTACACCCAAAAAATCTTAGTGGTGGGGAAGTTAAATTTAAAGATACTTTTACCAAAAATAATGACGGGGCCTGTGCCGCTCCCTAGATCTGCCACTGAAGTTATGAGCCATTTGTGTCAAATATGAAAATAATCATGTTGACACAAATAGACAAAAAATAAGCACTTAACGTTTCAGATCATGATCAGCCACGTTCATAGTGAATATTGACTCTATTCTGCAATCTCGCAGCACCTCCACAGCAGAATATTGTGCGTCTCAAGAAAATATCCATACCTTCCCCCCCCCCCCCCCCCCCCCACAGAAGGGATTTGCCCTATGACTCCCCATCCCTTTGGAAATGCCAATTTAGCTTCATACGTTGCTTAAATTTTTGGGTCTTTGAGACCCCCCCTCATCCCCGCAATTTCCAATATTTCCTGGAAGCACACATTTTAAAGTACCCCACCACTTCGGGTTTTTTCTTATCTCAAATTAAAAAAAATAGTTGGTGCACAATTTTATGAGCCCTGATGAATATATTAGGACGATTTTTCATAACTCGACTTTTACATATTCATGATCCCTTAAAATGCTAATGAGGAAGAACAATAGAATCACGTGCGATGAAATAAGCATACGGCTTTTAAAAAATTCTGTACTGCTGTAATTTTGTACACATGCATGTCCCACACACACATGCACCGTGGATAGCCGATACTTAAAACCGACCACTCGAAGCACAGCTTTCAGAAATGTTTTTTTTTTTCGTTTTTTTTTTTTGGAACTTGTAATATGATTATTTGGTATTTTCTGTACTATTGCTTTTGTGTTCTGCAAGCATAAGTTAAGTTCTGCAAGCAGAGCCAGATTGGAGTGTTAAAAGGACATAATTTTGTTATCTCACCCTGTTCAGCAGTAAAAAAAAATGTTCAAGAATGGCATTTTTTTTTGGTTTGGTGTTGTTTGGCATACCTGGAACACGCGTGCGCACGTCGGTATGAACGCAAATCGAAAATCTCTATTGTTCTTCCTCATTAGCATTTAATGGTACTCAATGACATATAAAAACGACTTATGCGAAATCGTTCAATTATAGCCATTATACCTTGTCAAGAACTCATTCTCACACACGCCGTAACAGTTAACCCTCGACTTTAATGGAAATAAACGTTTGGTCCACGCGGTTTGTACAGATAGAGAGAGAGAGAGACCCTGGGAACGAGGTTGCATTCCAATCAGTTTCAACGTCAACACGACGACCAATCACCAGTGGCCAATCGTCACTAATTAATGGAACAGCATGGAAAAGTGCAGCATAACGAAATGAACATTGCTTGTGAATGGTGGCGTCGACAACTCAGAACTGAAATTGAACTGTTTTATTCTTCAAGGTCTGCCGGTTCAATTTTTCTTTTTTTTAGGCGGCACCTTGTGTCCCTGCATTTTCGCGAAATCTTCACTTCCATGTCTTTCCAGTCCACGTCATCGAAGTTCTCCTCGAGGCATTCTGCAGAGTAAAAGAAAGCAACGTCTTGTCAAAGTACGATAGGCACTTCAGCAAAACGATAGGTACACTACAATCCATTGTTTATTGTATGTACACCTGGGGCTATGGCACTATAACGTAATGGTTGCTGGCACACTCTTTGATTTGAAACTGCATGTGCGACTTTCCACAGGTCTGCATTAGCGAGTTAAACTTCAGAATACCCGGGCCACTTCATGTACAAGCGTCGGGACCTTTTGTAGAACGAGGCATAACACAATAGAATCGTAAGTAATCGTGTACAGTCGTGTACAGTAGGATTTTCGTCTTGTATTACTAGTTCTGAATGACATGTAAATAAGTGGCTGGGTATTCTGAAGTTTAGTTAAAGCGGAGTTACAGAACAAGTTGCAGGATAGATAAACGTCAATAACAACAAATATGATACTCGTAGAGTAGGCATATCTCAAGACAATATGTAATGCTCGTAGAGTATGCGTATCTCAAGACAATATTTTGAAACGTTGAAACGAGCGAAATCACTGAAACGAAGCCAAGACAAAAACCACCGCTACGTTTAAGAAATGATTTGAAATTGAGTCTAGCTATTTCCCTGCTGTTGGTATTGGCTGTTTTGTGTAATAGCTAGTTGTTGCAGGTTTTTACTTTAGCACCAGCTCGATAAATCTTTCTCAAAATTCAAAAGTTCTTTTTCAGTAACAGACTACATCAGGTTTTGTATATATCTAATTATGATATAAAAGCCAGCAGGCTTATTGTCAGGAACTTATAGTAATTAAAAAAACTGTGAATGACAGGATGTACTAAAACCAGGAACAATGGAATACCTAACCAATAACAAATGAAAGCTATACCACAAGCAGTCTGTATACGAGCCTAGGGGCCCATTAGGCTGGTCTCCGTAGCGAGACAACTAGGAGTATTGCTACTTCCCCCTGGATGGGATGCTAGTCCATTACAATACCACAAGCAAGCCGGAGTGGAATTGCAAGCAGACCAGGGGTGTGCTCGCTTTAAAACCATTTACATGGAAAAGCGGGAAGCTTTGGTTTGAAGAACAAATGGTTTGCATTATCCTGTTTGGGACGTTTTACAAATTATGGGCTACAGGTTGTGGTAATTAACTTTTCGTCTTCCTGTCAATCTAGTCAGTGCAGATGGATAATTTTTGATCTTTTATTTCTTCTGTTGATGCGAATATCAGTTCGGTGAAATGTTTATGTATGAAATTTCCAGCCGGATGGTTTGTGTAAATGGTAATTAGCACCCCAGTCCCAGTGTTCCGGTGCTTCTGTTTTTTAGTACACCCTGGCTATTATAGCGTGAAATTGACATGCTTGTTGTGACCTGTGAAAACAAAAAAAAAATTTTTCGATAACAATAACACCTGACTGGAATTCAGTACTTTTTCCCTTGAAAGCCAACCGCTATACAGTTAAAAAGGAAGATACCTTTTCGACACAATTTGGGTGATGGCTAATTAGTCAGTAATCTCTGCCAAATTGGCAATTTTTAAGTGCATGATTATAAACAGGAGCCCACTTCCCTGACGAAAATAATAACTTCCAAACGAAATAACATCTCGGTACATCTCTTTTGGTGGCCTTTGATTCAGGGGACTAAAAACACTCAATATTGAGGCTTACAGTGGACAAGATAATATTATTTGTGATACATACTGTGACCTTTTCACCGAGTTTAAGGGTTACTCAACATAAATTTTCCTTATTTCCCTTCATAAATTAATTAAAGTCTCTAGTTGCAACAGCTCCAACGGATTTCAATAAATTTTTGAACAGCCAAAAATGTCTATTTGTGTCGAAGGAAACCAAAAAATAACAGTCTAATTGCTATTAGAGTGCCAAAACTGTGAACAAGCGTCTTCACCTGTCCTGCAGGTGGGTACAATGGAAATGGATAACAACTTGGATAGCTATACTTTTCAAGTTGTTTCTGCCTGTCTACAAAAAATTGATACTTTATAGCTGTAGTTAGATATTTCAGAACAGTTTATACCAAAAATCTGCGAAATCCCCATGACAGAACTCCTTTACTTATAATATATATGTCGTTAATTTAGTTAGATACCTTTTATTGCTTTTATTTTTTTGGGATCCAGCTGATTCCTGTCATTTTTTCCACTGATGTTTGAGTTTTGTAACACATCTTCTGTAAAAAGTGCATCAATAAGGGCTAGGCAAAAGGTGCCAGGAGGTTTGCCAGTCGCAAATCCTTTAATTCGGTTGAAAATTGCCTTCGGCAGTGTTACAGCATTTTCAGGGTTTCCCACATGAACTGGAACAAAATATATTTCATTGTATCCATTAGTCAGTGAAAACTAGATTGTTTTTTAATTTAACAGTGTTGCTGGCTGCAAAGAGATAAAGATGATCAGGGTGATTATTATGTGGACTGGTGGTTACAATGACCAAAGATCAGAAGTAAGTGAACCTTTTTTAATGATAACATACATTCATGTTGCAATGCTAATTAAGCCAGATATCTGTTTCAGATTCAGTACAGTAATAGTCTTTTTGTGCAATTAATATGTACAGTCAAGCATCTCAAACCGTAGCCACCTAACTAAGTTTTTGACATCTTTTTGACAAGTTTTTGATTAGTTTGATGGCTTCCGGTTGCACAACAGTTTATTCGAACGATCTGTGAGTTTTTCAAACTTAGTCGAGACTTGAAATTAAAAGTTTAAAGGTCTTGCAAAAATCTTTAAGTTAATAAAATGCATTTCCAGTACAAAAAGTTAAGTTTGACCAAATTTTTGATGGCATAAAATAGATTTTTTGCCAGTTGAGCTTGGCATAATGGCTCGTGCAAAACCCTTTCAAACTCTGATGATTGCATCATGCGACAGTTGATACCCCATCTTCCATTTTTCAAGGCATCTGATTGGTAGTTTACAGCAATCGGAAGCCATAAAACTCATCGAAGTAATCAAAAACTTTCCAAAAGATGTCAAACTTTGTCAGCTGGCTACAGTTCGTCGAGGTGCTTGACTGTAAGGTTGTGGCTAATTATAACTGCATGACAATCTGAATCTCAAGAATTCTGAGGATATTGATCAATACTCTACTCCCCGCCCTCCCCCCCTGTATGGGATGCTAATCCACAGTAGGGTTACCCGCCGAGCATTAAATTCACTGGTTCCCATTTATACACCGGCGTGAAGAGAGGCACTATTTGATCTAGAGTAAAGTGTCTTGCCCAAGAACATGACACATTTACTCGATCAGGCCTGGGGTTCAGGCTCCAAACCTGACCGCTCTCTACAGAGTCCAGTGCACTAATTACCATTATGCATGCCTCCCACTAACTTTTGTTGTGGGATATTTTAATTAAAAGCAGGGCCCTGAGTTTTATAGCTGATTATTGCTAATTGCTGCAGGTCCAATATATCCCTTCTCATTAGATATCTTTTAAGTTTTACCTTCATCTAGACCATTCTCCTCTTCCTCAATTTTCTTTTTTCCTTCGACTTCTTTAACTTTATGTTTTGGCTGTAATGTAACAAGTTTTTTAAATGTAATTTATTAAAACGTGGAAAACAAGCATGAAGACAATTTTTTACCCTTCTTACCTTTTGACCCATTTCACCTGCATTTGTAGGTTCCATAGGTGGCGTGTCCCAGTCATTTTTCCT
Organism: Meandrina meandrites; assembly: GCA_963693305.1. NCBI lineage: Eukaryota > Metazoa > Cnidaria > Anthozoa > Scleractinia > Meandrinidae > Meandrina > Meandrina meandrites. The sequence continues at coordinate 454,076 of OY855910.1, read as the reverse complement.
TAAGGTGGCATGGGTTTAATTAATAAATTACTTGAATTTTTCCCTGCTAGCTGTCCATGATTAATTATATAGCATTGATGATCCCTGCTACAAAATTATCCATTTAGTGTTAACATGACTAAGCATTAACATATGTTCCACAACATTTATTCCCTAGTCAGTCAGGGTCGAGAAATTGCACTCAAAGTGGATTATTGTTTTACACTAATCTATTAATATTAATGTACCCAGATCTTCTCAACATCTTGTAAAAGATTAATTTTTTTGCATCAAATTAGACAGAACTTTGACACATAACATGGTTAGTGAAATATATATTACCACATTACCTTATTATAAGCTGCACCTCCTGGGCTTGGGGAGTGTCTGATCTGCATAGAATATTTTTTATTTCTTTGTAAATGTGGTGGTATCATAAGCAGGCCTTTAATGATCATCAGGCATGTATACAAGTAACTGTCGAGACACTTTCCATGATCAAATTTCCACTAATTTGGATATATTTATAGCTGCTATTTTCCAACCCTGGCCCCTTCTCTATGTCAATGTTTAAGTAATGTTGTAACTTGTATTGAACAATTATTTAAACGTGGAGGAATTGTAAACCCATAAATTCATGTTCAGCCTGACTGGAGGGGGTCAAAATAATTATTTGTTAATGCTCTTTAAAGTCAAGACTTTTAATTTCTATCTAACAATAATTGTGATATTCATTTGCCTCAATGACTATTTTTGCCCAGAACAGCTGGATTGTAAAGGTTTGTAGAATTGCATTAAGCCACTCTGGTAAGCCACTTCAGTTAAGACTTGCATTGGTCATTCAGTTCTAATATTTTTGCATTTCCTAGCTCTTTGGCAAGCAAGTCCAATTTAACTGTGTGCATGGCTTTAATTGTTGTGATTTACAGTGTCATATTTTCAGACTTTCAAGGGGTACGTAAATTAACTTCTGAATCTTGATTTTTTTATCTGCAACGAGAAATTTTTTGTGTCACAAAAAGATCCAAAGACTTTAAGAAATTTGTCATCATTACTATTTTATTTGTCCATATTTGGTCAAGGATATATATAACAATGGCTCAGATTCAATCAATAAAATTTACTAAAAATTAAGTTATATTGTTCAGACTCCATACTTGTCTACACATATCATATTGTACTAATAGTGTTAGCTTCATTTATTACATAACTCATGAGCAAAATATGCACTAGCTCAAACTTGAAATTTGCAAATTTACCTGTACAACTGACGAGCTTGCATACGATGGTGATTTAGCTGATGGGCTTAAGGCAGCAGCTGTAAATAAGCTTTGTGGTGATTTTGCGTCCTCAACTCTCTGTGTAGATCAATGTTTCATGTGTCACAAGAAAGATCCAAAGACATTAAGAAATTTGTCATCATTCTACTATTTTATTCACAATGGCTCAGATTCAATAGTGGATGCGGAACCAATCAGAAAACTAGGAAGTCAATATTCAAAAGTGAAATTTTACTGAATATCAAGTTATTGTTCAGACTCCATACTTGTCTACACATATCATGTACTAATAGTGTTAGCTTCATTTATTACATAACTCATGAGCAATACCATTTATGTTAAAATATGCACTAGCTCGATCAAACTTGAAATTTGCAAATTTACCTGTACAACTGATGACGAGCTTGCATACGATGGTGATTTAGCTGATGGGCTAAAGGCTGTAGATAAGCTTTGTGGTGATTTTGTGTCCTCAACTCTCTGTGTAGATCAATGTTTCATTACTGTGCTAATTCAGCCAGTATTAATGGATCACTGCAGGGGCCATAATTATCAGGTTGTCTATAGAAAACAAATACTGCAGAAGATCCTTGAAAATGACGACCTCGAAAACGAAGACCCTTCAAATATGCATGAATTAGACCCTCAAAAACCAAGACAATCAAAAAACACAAAACAAAAAAAACAAAACAAAAATCCTACAGGCTGACCTTTAATTTTCAAGATGGTGGAAACATGAAACATTGAAACATAAAATATGGAAACATGGCCTGGCTTTTTACTTGATACTGGTTCTCTTTTCCAATAACTGAGCGCAAAAAATTAAACAAATTCATCATGCATATGCATGCATGTTATCTGCTTGACCAAACACAAAAACAACAGCACATTGATACGTTGAAAATACATCAGCGACCGATACATCATTAGTTCCTAGCTCTCCTCTGGGAGAATAGGGCCATTGATTTGTTTCCTCCATTCTACTCTGTTTCCCGCAGCAGTGACAGCTTCCGTCCAGGTGGCAAAACCCATCTTCAGTCTCTCTCCCCCACAGTTCTCCTCCATGTCTCTCTTGGTCGTCCTCTGCTCCTCTTACCCTCTGCGACCGATACAGCAGCCGGAAATTCTTTCTCTCTGCATGTGCCTTGCTAGTTTTAAACCACACGCCAATTTTCACAGTGGTAATTATTTTGGATCATAATGTCCCTTTGTGTCAAAGATCATGCAAGGTTATAACACTTCCGTAATGAGCACATCTCAAAAGGCCCTGTGCTGCCCATGTACAAATAAGCCAGGGCTGGAGGGAGGGGGGAACTCTGTATATTTTTGTACTGCTGGGACTCTGAAACCCTTATGTAGCATACCAGACCATGTTCAGATGATTTTTCAACCCTATACTAGTAGACTGGACACCGAAAATTCCTTCCCTATGTTGATGTAACATGTCAAACAGACGAGTCAAAATGCACAGGACAATAAATTAACAATTGTAAATCCACGCCAAATTGCATTACTCGTCCTGTAGCGTCTCCTTGGCTGACAGCGTGGGGAAGGAAGAAAGATTTTTCCAGTATTCATTATACTATAGGCTATGAACAAAATGAAACCTATCTGGCCTCTTGTGCTTGGTGTAAACTGCATGCAGAATTATTTTGGATTCTCTCCTGTCACCCATGTTGTTTCTGAATAGAGGAGAAGAGGTGAGGTGTGATTGTCCTAGCCTCCCTTACCAGGATTTGTAAATTGTGATCTTCCCCTGAGGCCAAATTAAATTAGGTGAGCCTGTCTTTTTTATTTATATCAAGAAAAACAAAAGGCATTTGGCAAGATTTGTATAGTGATGACTTCCGTATAATTAATAAGGGGTGCTTGCACAGGGCACAGCTGAGTTAAATATTGTGATCAGAACTCTTGCTAGATAATAATCAAACAATCAGTACATGTTTATGTGGCCGAAAGAAGCTTTGTGCGATCTTGACATGTCTTTCGTCTCGCGGATTAAGAACTTCAGCGGCTTTTGCATATTAATTACAACAGGGGCCGGTCTTTATTTTCCAGTGTTCTTTGTTTTCATTGAAAGCAGAACCAACAACAACAACATTAACATTTCTTGGTTTTCCTGGAAGATTTAAGCAAACACGAAAGACATGCATGCACAATATGTGCGCATTACAGAAGTGTAGAATAAATGAAACTCGGGTACCAATGTGATCCTTGACACGAAGGAAGACTTCGATCCAAAATGAACACTGTGAAAATTGGCGTGTACTGTGGTCTGAAACTACCAATTGCAAGGCACATACAGAGAGAATAACTTAAATCCGGTTGCTGTATGGTGCGTGTCCCTGGCGTGTTTGTTAAGCATCTCGTTTCTAATGTGTTATGTTGTTTCCTGTTATTTTTCATGGAAGCAGGTAACATGCATGATTGATATTTAATTGTTTTGCGCTCGTTTATGGGAGAAGAGAGCTGGTAGCGAGTAAAAAGGCCAGGCCATGTTTCCACCATCTTGGAAATTTGAAGGTAAGTCAGCCTCTAGGAATTTTTGCTTCATGTTTTTCGTTTTTTTTTTTGAGGGGTCTTCGTTTTCAAGGTCTTTGTTTTCGATGGGTCTTCATTTTCGAGGAGTCTTCATTTTTCACAGTCTTATTTTTGAGGGGGTCTTCCTGAATGTTGCGTAGAGTCAATAAATTAACGTTTGACCCTGATTAGATGCCAGCTTCAATTATACGCCAATGGTCCATTATATTCGGCCCAATTTGATCAGTACCCACAGTTGTTGAAATGAGAAAATATAAAGTGTGTACCTTTTTCTGCTTCTGCAAAACTCTTGCAGATAAAACATCGAGTTGTTCCTTTAGCTGGTCCAATTTCCTGTGGATTGGACCAGTTACCTGGTACAAAATATCCTGTGGAAGGAGGAAGAGAAACTCAGTGATCTGTTATAATTTATGGAAAATCGGAAATTTTATGTTTATAGTTATAAGAATCAATGATCAATTTTCAATGATATCAGCATTTTTTTATATTTTACTTGTGGATAATAAATATTGCACTATTGACAAACCTGCAGCTCATCTTTGCTGTATTTTTTTTCCTCATGATCATCACTATCGTCACTTCCTGATGCACAGACCTGCACTTGCTCTGGTGGTTCCTGATACAAACCAAAAATAAGTACCAACAGAATTGTCTCTTTGTACCTCTTGAATAATATACAAGATGACATTTTTTGAGACTGCATGTCATATATTACATGGGAAAATTTGGATTTTTCTTACAAATGCTTGAAATTTTTATACATCCATGTAATTCCATGTAATTCACTGTCTTAATTGTTTATGTAACACCTTACATTTTTAACTGTCACTCGACAGGTTCCAGTGAATGTTAATTGTTTATTTTCTTTCAATTGGCTTGCAGAAATAATCAAGATCAGCTGGAATTCAATAGCTGCATGATCAGCACATAGAAAGAAAATGCTGTACCGTAATAACATGGGTAAAGTATATATTAATTAAATTAAAATTGATTACAGCAGGAGTTAATCCTTTGATTAATTCCTCATTTTGTAAAAATGATAACAAGTTTGATCTTAGAGTGGTTACCCATCATGTATTACTGCACCTTTTTTCCCTTGGTTTCTTTTTCCTTTTCTTGGTCCTAATTCAGAAGATAATATAAAATTAGCATATTTGTACATTACAATTTTCTGGTGTGTTGTTCGGGGAAGGGGAAGGGGGAAAAGCGAAGGATATATCCACTGTTTTAGTACAATCTCAGTTATCCTTTTGTTTATATCATCAATTCACTAATTTTGAATCTTTTTGTATTCAATTCTTGCAGAAAAATCCACATAAAGATTATTAGAGCTTAAGAGCAGTTGCAATTGGGTATATACTGTAATCCTTAGTACATTTAATTATATACATGAAGCTACTTAACAATGTATTTAAGGTGACTTCATCGAAAACCCAAATTAAGATAAGCTGGGAACATTTTTGGAGGGCCACCTATATTTTAACCAACTTGTCGGTCTTCTTGAGGGCAAATATTAATCATAGCTATTTGATATATAAATTCCATCCACTATTGAGGGGTTATTTACCAGATCAATGATTTCTTTCGTGAGAGTTCTGTTGTCTTCAGCCGTTGTTTGTTGCTTCATCTTATTTATTTTTCTTTGAAGGATTTTGGCTTTTTTGTTCTCCTTATTTAGAGAAAAGAATAGGTTAATCGTGACATAACAACGAACATTAAAAAATGATAATCGCTACAAATAATTGACTCATCTCCATCAAAAACATGTAATGAACTCATCCATGCAGCTTGATGTCATGGTTTGTTTGTTTTTTCTGCAAGTTTTGTTGTTTTATATATAAATTAATTGCTCACAAATTTTTGAAGGCCTTAATTTCAATTTTTGATTATTGTATTCAAAAAGTACATTACTGATTTTAATTGACTAACTGACCTGCTTACAGTATTTAAATGCAGGGCTGCAAATAATGATGTTCTACAAAGACACTATCTTGGTTGGACAAAACAAAATTGTAGACTGACAGATTTTTATTGATCGCTGTAGTAAAAATGATTTTATATGATCAGAAAATTGTCCGCACATTATGTCCGACCACACTTGGACACTTGGAATTCCGTTGGACATCAGCCAATTTTGGTCGGTCACTGTCTGATGACCGACTGTTATTTGCAGCCCTGAAATAAATATTTTACAATTAAGTAAATATATTAATTAGCCATTAAATGGGAGGCACAGTGGCCTTATGTGACTAGTGTGCTTGACTCTGAGTTGAACGGCCCGGGTTCAATCCCTGGCCGGGACGCTGCAGTGTGTTCTTGGGCAAAACACTTTACTCTCACAGTGCCTCTCTCCATCCAGGTGTATAAATGGGCACTGGCGAATTTACTGTTGGGGCCCTGCAATTGACCAGTATCCACAGGCTTAATGTTGTGGAAACCGGGATAAGCTCCAGCTGTATGGGCCACTTGGCTCGGATATAGATTAACCCATTAATGTCTGTCTGTCTGTCTATTGGTCTATATGTGTCTGTCTGTCTGTCGGTATGTATGTATGTATGTTTCTATTCCATGTGGATGTGTGGATGTACATTATTAAATATCTCTTAAAGGGAAGTTGGTTACCAGCTCAACACTACACTCTGCCTGATCCGTGTCAACCTGTTGAAAAACAGTAATTTAATGAAGCTGCATTGATCATGAGTGGATTGAAAAAATAACAAAAGCAGATAAACTAACAATATATGAAATGTTGTATACTTGTTAGGAACTTAGTCCAGTGCTGAAGTATTTGGGGCAGTTCATTATTTCCGAACAACATAACTTTCCAGGAAGTTGATTCATACATGAGCAGAATGATGCAGGTTTTGCTCCCAACCGATCTCGCACCCACCGAGTTCGTACCCACCGATCTCTAACATAGTCACGCTTTTCTCACGCTTAAAGAACGAGAAATATTCTGGATAGTTTTTCTCACGTTCGAAGAACGAGAATTATTCTAGATAGTAAGCGTACTTGGGAGTGAACGCGGTAAGTGTACTCTTGAAGTTGGGTGCGAACTCGGTTTGGAGCGAAACCTCCTGCTACCCATGATCATGCAAGAGCTAATTAAGCAGGGCTATTATAATTTTCAAGGGCAGGGTAAAACCCATGTTGTGGTTAGTTTTGCATATCTTACTGTATATACTTATTGGGTTAAACAATGTGATTCGTTTACCACTGAAAGTATTAGAATGGCTTTTGTTAAGCGAATGCCCGTAATGACAATCAATCTTCTCGAGTTCTCAAACATGCAGTTTTGACGTAAGTACTTCTCGATCCTCATTTACCTTCTTTTTCTTCTTTTTCTTCTTTTCGTCTTCTTCCGTATCTTTTCTTTTTACCGCAGGCTTTGGTTTTCCTGGTGAGAAAAATAATTAAAGTCAAGTATAAAGAAAAGTTATCGTTGCGGCCGCCATGTTAGAAGAGTATTCCAGTATACTGTCTGCTGGAGCTGGAGGTAAGCAATCAAGGGAATCGTAGTAGAAGACACATGCAGAATTTTTCAAGCACTTCTAAGTTTAATAGCTCATTTTTTATATCTTCTTAAAATTAAACACCTACAACTTCAGGCTGATCATTTCAGCAGCCACTGGCCGAACCTAGAAAACGTTAACACTGAAATCCGCGCCATTTACGATGTAGATGAAAGAGGACAGAACACAGCGCGGCGCAGCACAGTGCCGTAGTGCGATTCAAATAAGGCAGAACTTAGCTGTTCTTCGTTGAAAATAGTAGGATTTCCATTTTAGAAAATTATTTAAATTGAAAAGAATATTCCATCTATTAATTGACTGCATGGTTAAGCCTAAAGTCACTCATAGGCAGTGCAAAATTGATCAGCGCCTGCACGCTTTGAATCCGCCATTTTTCTGCGGTCTTTTCATTTACTACCAGAGTATTTGAAATCACAAAGTATATTGTCGTCTTACCTGAAATGTCCTTCGCCACGCATTTGTACTGTACGTCTTCTTCCCAGGAGAAGAGATATTCTGTATCGTAATCGATTTCCAGAACGGGCTCACCGCTGAGGTGGCTTAGCAGCCCTCTTTCATCGGCATAAAGTGTGAAGTGTGATTTGTCACATGGGAAAAACAGCAGAGCAAGTTTGGTTTCTTCATCCCTCGCTTAAAAAAGTAGGAATGAATTCTCGTCACCATTTCATGTTAAATAATTCAGATATCAGTTAACTATCTACAAGCTGTCATGGTGCTCCAGCTATTTGTTTCCCACCCTTCTAGCTGACTTTCCGTTCTCCAAAAATCTCTTCTTCTCCATTACAATCTAAGCAAGTCTTCTTTGTAAACTTTTCTTAAACGCTAATTGAAATAGACCTGTGACGTACCGAAGGCAATCCTTTTCCTTAACTAAGTTCAATAGTTAAAGTTGATAACTAACCTGCACCTGACGCCATTTCCCTGTAGTTTTTTTTGGGAATTGCCCTCGATGCTCTTTTCATTTTTCAGGAGCTTGAAGAAACGGCAAGCGATAGTGAGCAGAGATGGTCCAGCGATTCCAGAGATTTCTTCCAGCCTTAACCAAAGTGGGATGGGCTAGCTGTGAAACATCATGAATTTCATTGGACGTTTGAGACGTATTGACAGAAACATTGACATTCTACAAGGCACTCGATAAAACCTTATCCCTGATTCGCTGAACTGTTCCATACTTATCAAGCTTTGTGATTGGGTCTCGATTTTAATTAAATATTCGCAATAAAAAACCGTTGAAAGGATTTAGTTCGTGCTGTTTTTTTTCCTGCGTAAAAAAATGTCACAGGGAAAACGCAAGTATCGAGAATTTTTAAAAAGCGTAGATAAAAGAGTTCCTGCTCGTTCACTGAGACGGCATAGAAATGAAGAAAGGAAAGGAAGGGCAGAAGAGGATATTCATATGTCGGAAGGTGATTTAATTTTAGCTTCATCCACATGGTTATCGACATTTTCAATTCTAAGCTGGTTATGAAGTTACAGATAGATCCTGATTTCGTAAATATTGAAGGGGCATGAATTACTGTTGGAGAAAAAGGAAGGGAAAAATTTTAATGATATAGTGAGGGAAGGGAAGCTCCTCTTACTTTTGGTTGTAGTTATCGGGAGGTTCCAGAAATTTAGAGTGTATATGGGTGTACACGTAGTGTGGATCAGCCTTCGTTATCTCTACGGGACTCGCGCTCTATAAAGAAAACTGTCTACGGATATTTCCACTCCTCTTTGCTTGCGGAGAGTTCCAGTCCGGTTTGAATGCGATTAGCTTTTTTTTTTTTTATTAAAATGAAAACTATTTTTAAATTAATAACAGATGTCGGCAGCATTTAAGGGCCGTTCAGTTAGTGAGTGTTGGCCGAAGCTTTTAAAACGAAGCGGTTGGAAAATTGGAGGCCCACCCCTCCCTTCCTTTTGGGATGTAACGCATCGCTACCCACCCAACCCTCAGCAACCCTCGCAGCAACTAGTCGCAAAAACGTGCACACGCTGCGACAACGCTGCTTTCGCTCACTTTGTCGCTACGATCAGTCCCTGGGGATCAGTGGTACGAATTTAATAATCCGTCGCAGTGACAATGATTTCACAAAAATGCGCCATGTCACACGAGGCAACATGTTGCAGCAACTTGTCCCCGCGACATGTTGCAGCGACTTGTCGCCTAGTGTGTTCCAAACTTTAACGCAAGGCGACAAGTCGCTGCAACATGTCGCGGGAATAAGTTACTGCAACATGTTGCCCCGTGTAGCTGGTGCTTGTTTGCGAAAATCTGTCGCTGTACGAATTCAAACCAGTTTGAATTCGTGCAACTGATCGCTGCTGAGCAGCAGAATAAACAACCTCGTTCCCAGGGTCTCTCTCTCTGCCCCCTGAGCATTCCAGTCCCCATAGCCCTTTTCGCTTCTCGTAGCCGGCAGGGCCTTGGCACGGGAAACGAAGGGCTGTGGGGACATGGGATTTTTGAATTAATTCAAATTTTTTTGATTGTTCATTTGAAACAAAGAAATCTTGAGCGGAAGTAAAAGACGCCATGACTTTCCCATGCAGTATATGGAAACGTCACGACTGCATACATAAAGACCGGAAGTCCTAGAATCTAGGAGTAGAAATCCTTTGTCTCCAGAGCCCTTCGTTTCTCGTGCCAAGGCTCCCCCGGCTAAGAGAAGCGAAAGGCGCTATGGAGACGAGAATGCCCCCAGAGAAAAGAGAGACCATGGGAACGAGGTTGCAGAATGAACAAAATCGGCGTTGTTGCGCCGTGTTAAGGTCATACTAGGCGACAATTCCCAGCGACAAGTCGTTCCGTGTATACTGCTTCAAAACAAGTCGGTAGCTAGGACAGGGCGCTTGAATTGTTACGTGCACACGCAGCAAATTTGGAAGAGGTTTTTAATTCAAATATGGTGAAAATACATGACGCTCTGTCATTGGTTATTTAATATTTAGCCGCAGAAGTGTGCAAGTGTGACCCGACCTTTAAGTTGCTATGAGACTTGCAAAGCGGTACAGAAAAACATTTTTATTGCAGCAAAAAGCGTTTGGTATGGAATTAGCGTGACTGTGCAAACGCTTTGAAGTATTTATCATTCTTGTCCTTGTGTTTCAGCGGCTATACCTCTTCCAGGGTGGGGTTGTTAATTGAATCCGAGGTCCGTACTTACCAATTACTAACCGAGATCAGCAGGTCGGTATGGGAGAATCTTCACTGTACTAACGACTGAGGTAAAAATTCTCCCATGCAGACTGACTAAGCTTGGTAATAACATGTAGGTTGTATGACAAACAGGAAAACTTAAATTTATTTCACGTAAATGGTTCTCACTACCTGACCGCTACAAACAGCATCCATGTTTTCATTTTTCGAGAGTGGAGCGAAAAAAGAGGCGTGAAAGCTGTGGCCGGCGGGCTAAGGCGATAATTTCATTGATTTTAGTCCCCATATACAGATACAGTCAACTTTCTTTAAGACAAAAAGCGTCTGGGTGATCCCCCCCCCCCCCCCCCTCGAATATGAAAGGGACTGGGATGCTCGCCGTCGAGCTTAGAGGGTTTAAATTCCGGAGTTTTTGTCTCGCTTAGGATGTTCCGGGCAAAACGCAATATTTTTAGCCATAATGGTCTCGCTTAGGACGTTTAGGGCTGTACTCGAAGCAATATACAAATATAAATTATATTCTTAGTTTTCTGGTATTTTTTAGGGGACAATAAAGGCTTGAGCCACACACCACACCCAGATTGGTCTCATATTGGGGTTATCAAAATTTCCCACTAGCATTCCCGCCTCTTTAAAAAAGGAGTCTCTCCCCCCCCCCTCCCCCGGGCGACCAGCTCAAACTGTCCGTCTTTTAGCTGCCTTGTTTCGTATCAAACTGCCATCAAAACGCACGAAACGCTGTCTTAGACAATCTACTTTTCAAAATTTACTGGTAGGATACACCTGACCCTTACGTACTGCCGTAACGTATTCATTTGTATCGCGCACAAATTCAATGAAAGTTTGAATCCTTCGCAATTAGCGCACGCAATTTAGCGAGGTGTTCCAGAGTATACTCCGCTTTCAAGATTGGATTTTGGTCTTTTCGTCCACCCGCCATCTTCAATGCGGAGTATATACCCTGGGACGCAGTTGCCATTTACCAAACTTCCTGCATGCACCATAACTTGTTGTTGCATGCTAAAGCATGAGAAGATTCCTTACCACAAAACAGATTTAATGTTAAATTAAGAAAGTCAAACTCACCTTAAACCAAAAACCTTTTGAACTAAATTTTTCTTTAATTTAAAAATCGCAGAAGAAGTTGAGGAATGTTCCGTCGGCATTACCAATGAAGATTATACAGAGGAAGCTGATAGCCAAAGTACGGCCAGCGTAGATTGGGCTGAAGAGGAAGATGGAAATGATGGCGATGTGGAAGTGGAGTGCAATGATAGTAGTGAGGGCATGCCGGAATTCGATACCAGCGGGGATGAAGGGGAGTCTACTAGCGACGATGATGTGATAGAATGGTGGGAAGTCGATACGGACAGTAGCGACAATGATGAGATGGATGGATCTTGTAATGACGAAAGCAACTATGATGTGATGAATTCGCGGGAGAAGGATGCGGCCGAAGGGGAGTTACTTTACGCCGATGCTCCAATAACCGTGTCTGCCAGCTACCTCATGCTTTTTCTGTTTGCTAAGAAATATCAACTGACCATCGAGGGTTTCCAAGCGCTATTGGAGTTAGTTAAAACCCACTGCCCAGAAAAAAACAAATGTGCTACAAGCGTTTACAAACTGAAGGCATTCTTCTCTGGGAAATTCATTAGAAACGAGCGTACCACAAAAATTAGGTACTGTTCTGTGTGCACGGCCAAAATTTTAGATGGGGGGCGGTGTGCGGTTGCAGGTTGTGCTGGTGCTGATTTTGCGCCTGTTGAGTTTTACTGTGGAGACCTCACCCCGCAACTGAAGAAAAAAATGGAAGGTTAGTTTTAATAAATGTAATATACCATGGATAGTCCAACTGAAAGTAAAAACTATGATGCTCAGGCAATATTTCTTTTGAATCGAATATCGCTTTGAAAGCTACTTTGTAGAGTTAAATAACAAAAGGTTAAATGAGTTATTCAGTGGTGACATGCACAAAAGACAAATTTTATATCTTTTCCATAATCTGTAAAGCTCCGGAGAAAAAAATTCAACTTGATTTCTCTTGGTGTCACTGTACCATTTCTTTTTTTCCTTCGGAGCTAAGAATATTTAAGTGGAATAAATGTAAATGATCTAACAACATTCCGATTGTTAATGAAGATGGATTTTTCAACAATGACACGAGCATGAGACAAAGAACAAATTCTGAGTCCCCGACGGGAATGGAACGCATGGCCTCCCAGATACCGGTTGGGCGCTCTAACCACTGAGCTACGAGAGACTCGTAGTGAACTGGGCCATTTACTTGGTTGATATATGACACGCGTCCCGATTGTTTATCTTATCGTGCTATGAAACTGGTGTGAGACTTGGAAGAATAAGTCTGGCTAATAAGGCTATGATCGTTATACTTTCTTCATCCAGATCCTGAAGTATATCGTCGCGTTGTTGAAGTTGACCGGCGGAAAAAGGAGGGTGCGCTGCGAGACATCTACGACGGACAGGAATATCAAAAGCACTACACGAATGGGTTCCTTTCCAACGTGAATAACATCTCTTTAAGCCTTAACACAGATGGGGTAGCTGTTTTCAAAAGTTCTAAGAAAGGGGAATTATGGCCCCTCTATTTTATCATTAATGAGCTACCGCCGAAAATGAGGTATATATTGAGCCCACGCAATTTCTTTAACATTTTAAGACTAGGAAAAACGGATCCAACATTGTTGGGCACAACATATTGCAATCATTTGGCCACTCTGTTGCAATATGTTGGAGGATGTTAGGTCAAGTTTGAAAATGGTGAAATTTTTCTCGCAACATTTTTGGATGCTGCACGTTCTTGCAACATTGTTGTGCCGGAGCATGCGCACTAGTTCAAATTGGTCAGATTGCTATTTCAAACCGCCATCCAAGATGCTGCAACATTGCAACAAGGTGGTCAAACCGCAGCGCACGACAATCCTATATAAACAATGCACTCGGGTGCGTTTTTTTATTTCTTTAGTCAAGCACTGATTGTCTCACTGCTCTACATAGGTTTACTGTTATATTTGCCTTAGTAATAGCTACTCAAACCTGCGGAAATACTCCCGCATAATTAAAAGACGGGTAAAGGATGTCGTCTATTTTAAGCATGGACACGGCCAATGTAAAATGACCAGCCGAAAATTTAAAGTCCTTTTCATGCTTTCTGGGGCAAAAATTTTATCAGTTTTCGGCTTTTCAGTGGTTGTTCTTGTAACTCGATTTCTTTTCTTTTTTTTTAAATTTAGGATGTCGCCGAAACACATGGTTACCTGTGGGCTATGGTGCGCTCCTGGAAAGCCAAACATGCAGCGGTACTTGCGGCCTTTCATCGATGAAATGAACATTCTCTACGAGCGAGGTTAGGAATAAGGATGTAAATTTATTTAATATATCCGAGTTTTACACTCTCTCATTTGTCGCTTAACTTTAAGACATTTATAAATTAACTTCTAAATTAATAGCATCACTCTTTTGTTTGAAATTTTTAAGGGTTCACCTTTACAACAAACGGTGGCAGCAAACTGTGCAAAGCAATGTTAATGCTTTCGTCGGATGATCTGCCAGCTCGTGCACTCCTGACAAACATGAAAAA